>CM053413.1:41310711-41365189 GCA_028644305.1 Xerus rutilus
CTCACATCTCACAGGTCCTCGGTGCAGACAGTGACAGCTCTGTACCCAAAGAGTGAGTCAAACCATCAGTGATCTGCCACTGAAGCTGGGATACAAAATAAAAGGATTATTAGAAATATTAAGGATTTGCGTTTTGCCAAATGACATCTCCCATAGTTTTCACAATTGTTCCTAACAAAGAAGAGTCATCATTTAACTGTGACCTTTAAGCAGTTCCATTTTTGATAAACTGAAAAGTTCTCAGTGAGGAGGGGCATTCACTAAATGAATTGAGCTTTTGAAACTCATAGATTATGAAAATTGGGAGGGAAAAAAATGGGCCTTGGGAATTATCAAACTTCTCAAAGTCCTTACGTGTAGCACTAGTCTCACAGGTTGCTCTTTGAAAACAAATGATCAAGCAGGTTTGGGAAGAAAAACATGTTCTCCTCCTGGAATTTTCAAACACATTAAAGATGCTTAAAAGCCCTGCAATAAAGAAACTCCTTATTGGAAAAATTATATTATTATATCATATGCACATATAAATATGTAGCAAGAAATCTCAATACTATGTATAATTATAATGCATCAATAAAGAATGTGGGAAGGGCTGAGCATATAGCTCAGTTGGTAGAGTGCTTGCCTCGCATGCACAAGACCCTGGGTTCAGTTTCCAGCACCACACACACACTAAAAAAAAACACAAAAAAAAACAAGAAGTAGGAAAATTAAATTTACAAAAATTAACAAAAGAAACTTACCTTGACTTGTTAAGTTATATGCTACATTTCCAAAACCTATAAAATAATCTTTTTGTTTGTTTGTTTTTGTACCAGGGTTTGAACCTAGGGGCACTTGACCACTGAGCCACATCCCCAGGCCTTTTTACTTTTTTAAATTTTGAGACAGGATCTTGTTAAGTTGCTGAAGCTGGCTTTGAACTTGTGATCCTCCTGACTCAGCCTCCCAAGATGCTGGGATTACAGGCATGTGCCACCACTGTGACCAGCTAAAATAGTCTTCTACTTCTACCTCTAACGATGTCAAAGACTCAGCTGAATACTTCTAAGAAAATGGATCTGTCCCAACTTTCCCACTTTATGGGTTTTTTAAAAAATAGATTCTAAAATAGGTGGCTTCATCCTGGATTAAGCAGCTATTTAGGACAGAAACTAACACTGAAGAGATGGTGCATGTGCCAGCACCTTTGGTCCAGTCTCTGAAGACAAATGTCACTAGTTAATTCCAGTGCTATCTCATGAACCCAGATGTGGTCTCAGAATCCTGGATCAACACAGCATCCCATCGAGAGAAGTTGGCATGTGAGATTAAATTTATATTTCATCCCTAAACTAGCTTCCAGATCTTGGGACTATGGGTTTCCAAAGTGACAATGTCATTATCATCACTATCACAGTTGTCCTTCATTGAGAAGTCATGCTAGACACCAGGCTAAGGGTTCACATGCATTCTGCTTTCACCCCGGCAGCAGCCCTAAGAGGGCTCGTATGGCTGCTCCTATTGCATCCTGCCCAAGGGTTTCCCAGTTTGCAAATGGCTTAGCTGACATGTTGGCAATGCCAACCATGTTGTTCCCAGGAAACATCCTCAGACACGATCAATCCATAAACATCATGCTGAGTTAAACAACCAGCGTGCCCGGGCCTGCACAAGCACAGGCTATTCCCAACAAACCCATTTTGTCTTTAGTTTTATTCTGGAAATGACCTGTAAGATGAGGCCAGAGTCCCCATTAGTGCATGTTAGAGAAGAGAAATGTGGATATAAGAATAAGGTCTGAAGTCTACCCAGGAGGATCTTAGAGGAAAGGAAAAACCTAAATGGGGTTAGGAGTTGCATGGTAAGGTTGGAACACAGCCCCGGGTGAATTGGCTGGTGTCATGCCCTGAGACACAAAGCATCCCTGATTCTTTCTGGACTCTCTCTCCAAGGACTGCAAAGCTGCAAGTCTGATTAAGGAACTCTAACCAATAAAAGCACCTCTGGCTCCAACAGCAAAGGTGCCAATTATCTGCTGTGGCTTAGCCAGCCAGTGCAAATGGAAATCTTAAAAAGCAGCCATGTGCTTTCAACATCCTGTACCAAATGAGGTCTCCAGATACTCACTCATATGCTCTGCCCCAGAGCAAAAGTTCCAAGCAGGGCAGGTGTCTCATTTGGTTCTGGTATCTTGATAATGCGGGACAATGAGAGGACTTTCCAAGTTTAGTTGGAAAATCCCTTTGAAGGGTAGACTCATTTTTCCCTTGGCAGAGCACAATCATCTCAGTGAACACATTATTGTCCCTTGGTGACCCCATCAAGTCTCATTGACTTCCCCATTACAGCAGGGGCAGACGGGCAGACTCACTTGTGGTCCATTACTAACTCCTCTAAGATGTGACTTTCTCCTGGAGACTTGGGGTGCCGGGTCCTTAGCAACTCCCATTTTGCAAGCGGCAACTGGCTTTGAGTCTACATTTCCAGAGCTGCTTCAGCCAGCAAGTAGCTGTTCCCTCTCTCCATGGACTGCTGCATAATTCTGCTGGGACAGAGCCTAAATGATCCCCAAGCCTGCTGGAGCAGCTGTATTTCCTTGCAGAGTCCCTGACCCTCACCTGGCCATCTGCTGGGGAAAACACTGGAAGAGAGGTGCTATGCAAATAGGAGGTAGCTGATGGAGCCGCTCTTTTCTCCCTGTCACTTCTCATCAATTGCTCTCTCCCTTGCTCATTGTCTCTTCTGCTTTCCCAACAGCAGAGTGACTATGAACAAGGCAGCAGCAATCAAGCCTTTATGCAATAGAAACAGGTCGGGCCAGATACTTTCTACTCCCCAACGCCTCCCCCCAGCCTTTGTGTGAACACAAAAAAGCAGTCCAGGGACCTCCAAAGCTCCCCCACAGCCCTGTGAAGGGCAGGAGCACAGACCGGCCAGCCTGCAAAAGAACAGAATCACAGCATAGCATCTCAACCTCGCTAGCTGTAACATCTTCCCCAATGCCATACGACCCCAGCTACTAAACAGGGAGGAACTAATCGATAATTGTTGACTTTCAAAATGAGGTATGAGCCTTCTGGTGAAAATGCATGAAGCACCCCAAAACAAATTGTTATGTACTGTTTTTAATAGGATTTAGGTCTCTACCCTCTGCTTTTTTAAAAAACTAATGGTCAACTGCATCAGAGACAAATTGATTTCCTAGTCAAAATAATTCATTTCTGTCCATCCACATCACTAATAAAAATTTCCATATTTATTTGACTTTCATTTTTTTTTTCTCTAGTCATGTAAGGTAGGTAGAGGGGGGTGATCCAAGGTGCATGAACGAATCCCCTTTATTCTGCTAAGCAACCATTCACAGTTAACCAAGAATGGATCTCCTGAAGGCAATGGAAACTAGTGCAAATCAAAATGAACAGATTTACAGCCCATGCCGAGAGCGTGTGTTTGCTCACACTGCTTGTAAGACAGCAAACAGTTCTGAAAATTAAACGTGAAAAATCCAAAGACCGAAGACCGTAGCCCATCACAGGATGAGAGAACAAGCCCCTGACAGTCCAACTAATGCCTATAATCACAGTGATAAAGGCTCATAAATGGCTTCATTCCACCTTGTCACTCACAGCCCTGGCGGCCCCCCTTATTCCTGCTACCTACAATGACCTCTGTGATGCTTGAGAAAACAGCTTCCTGCTGTGAGTTCTCTCTCACAGAGGGGCCAGATGGGGTGGTTTTGCTCCATTATTTGCGCCTGTAAAGGGAAAATGCCAACAGAAAGATTCATTACAATCCAGCCCATCTCTGCAAAGCTTCTCTGATTTATTAGGGCATAAACTGCTGTACGGGCTGTAATGAGACATAAATGTTCTGGAAGGCCTATGAACTCCAGGAGGAAACGCCTAGCCATCACACTTCTGTGCACCTAATTTATTAACAGCTTGAGCCGGCACAGCCTGGAAAAACCTGCCAGCTTCACAATCTGCAGCAGTCACCTTTGGGGTGGGCAGAGGAGAGTGGGAAAACCTGTCCAATGCAGAAAAGTGACAGAAAACTTATGGGCATGCTGCATAAAATTGTGGAAGTTGTAAGTTTCTGTATGTGCTCCATGGCAGGCATGTGGCCATGCTTGCTGTTGTGGAGAGCAAGAGTCCCCACTTACATGACAGGAAGATCAAACTGGACTTTTTGTTGTTTCAATGTTCCCTTGGATTTGATCGAATACAGGTGAGAGTGTATTATTTCAGAAAAGCCCCAGTCACTAACTCCCTCTCTCATTTGAAGGATGTTTTTGGGATCCCATGCAGTGGTTACCCCAACCCATTACAACACTCTTTGTAAGACAATTAGCATTTTTGCTCTTAGACATTGCCCTTTCAGTTCTAAATATAGAACAAAAAAATTAACAACAGACTGGTCCATTTTTATACTACCTATAGTTCGCAAACCAATTCTTTTTCTTAGATCATACTACTTCTGTCTCTTTAATTCAATTTTGGGGGCATTTGCCAAGCTTCATGAAAAGAACGAGATCAAGTTGTGAACTGCCAGGAAAATATATAACATCCTGACTTGATATTACGTATTAGCCATTTTACACTTCATGCACTAATGAAAAGAGATCACCTTTTGTGACTGAACCATTCATTTTCACAAGGCCTCTTGAGCACATGGTGTATGCTGGAGATCATACCAGAAACAGAGATGTGCCCCAACCTAGAACTGACTATGTGATTTGTGGTGCAAAGTGGAACTGTGTAAAGTATTAAGGATTTCCAGATGAAAATGGCAGAGCATTAGGTCAAGCAAGCATGGAATTTTTCCGAGCATGGAACTGTGTGACTGCCCAGTGGCATGACCATACCAGCCCTGATGCTATTACCTTAGTGGAGCTTACAGCTCAATGAAGGAGTCAAGCAATAAGACTACATCATTAATGAGAGTAAGAAACGGAGGTAAATGCTCAGAAGGCAAGGAATGCTGGTCCATCTGAACCTGGGACAAGGTTAGATGATCCCTGAGGATGGTGTAGTACAGGCAGGCAAGATGTGTCCACAGGAGTCTGGCAAGGGATGGAGCAGCTTATGCTAATGACCTCTGGGGAGGAAGCCAGTGTCCTGGTGCAGAAAAAGCCCAGGTTTGAGGCAAAGCATGAAAAACACTAGAAGCCTGGCTTCTGCAGGGCCTTGCAGCTGCATGTAGATTATGGTCCTGAAGCAATTGTTTGCAACAAGCATGGTTTATCAGTCATATCCCTATCCCTTGTACAGGTCTTCTTCTAAGATCCTGGCTCCCAGAGTCAAACAGCTGAAGTGACAAACCCATTTACCACTATAGCCGTTTGGGGAAGATATTTACACTGTAACACCAGAAGGAACAGAATGAATTTGATTTTAATTTAAAAGACTAAGAACTTCTTGTGCTGCAAAGCAAATGCCAAGAGCGAGCTCAGAGTGCATTCCACACCTGAGCAATAAGCCTGCGTCAACAGCGACTGAGATACTGTCGCTGTGATCAAATACGGAGAAAGGCCAAGGAGGCTTCTTTGAACAATAATGAGGCCTCACTCACACATTAACTGCATGGCTCCTGGTCCCCAGAGTATTGGACCCATCCTCCTGGCAGCACTTCTGTTGGCAGATCATGGTTGGCCTCCTGCACTCTGCCAAGCAGTTTGCACTTGATGAAATGTTATTGTGTAAATGGAGAAAGAAGGTCTCTTACCTCTCAGCCACATGCTAATGATAGCACGGAAAAAATTAGCACAGAAAAAATAAAAGGCCTTCAAGGCATTTTATGGTTGATTGGCCCACTTCTTTTCATTAGGTCTGATTTATTACTAAAATTTAAGGCACTGTCTCCCTGCTCAGAGCATTTGATGTTTTTTTTTTTAAATTTGTTTCCTGAGGTCTACTGATGATATTTGCTCTTAAAACATGTGCTCTCTTTAAACGCAGCAAAGTTATAATAAGTAGCCTTCTGAATTTTTGATTAAAAATTCTATTATTGTTTTTTGCCATTTCAAGGTGATACAAAACTCAAATTTGAAAATGTCTATTTTGACCTTTTTAACATGTGGTCCAACCATTTATCACTTTTCAACAAATGATTGTATTGTCCTGTAACCAAAAAAAAAAAAAAAAAAAAACGGGTCCATGGGATGGTAGGGAGGCTATTTGCAAACAGAAATAAATTAAAAGTATGATGGTGTAGAGCAAAATGGGAACTTCAGCAGTTTAAAGAGCTGGCAGGCTGTGGTTGTGCATGCTGACACACAGCAGCTCTGCTTACTGACATTTAAACATGGAGGCTTGCAGCAGCTGACAGGGACCTTACAGATAACCGCAGTAGCAGAAGCAGGAAACAAAGCAACAGGGGCAGAACAATCCCCTTTAGGCTTAGAGCAGTAAAACCCTAACCTGTGTGAGCTAAGGGTCACTAGGCTATTGACAGGGTTGTACCCATATAAGGAACATAGAATGCACCCTCCAATAGATTTGCACCAACTTCCTTGCCTTGATGTACCCAAAACTCACTTATGCATAAAAATAAAAGCCCTGCTGTGCTCAGGGCTTGGATTTTAGGAATTACCCCTCTGGGCCACGGCGCCACTAAAAAAGTGTGGCTTCAAGATCTCAGTGTCCTGAGCCTCATTTCCCACTGCATGTTCATCTAACCACTCCAAGTGGCTTCTGGCTTATTCTTTTTTTTTTTTTTTTAATTTGTTCTAACTAGATATACATGACAGTTGAATGCACTTTGACACATCATACATAAATGAAATATAATTTCTCATTCTTCTGGTTGTACAAGATGTAAAAATCACACCGTTCCTGTAATCGTATATGTACATAAGGTAATAATGTCTGATCTATTCTACTATCTTTCCTACCCCCATGCCTGCTCCCCTCCCTTCACTCCACTCTGCCTGATTCAAAGTACCTCTATTCTTCCCTGGACCCTGCCCCTTTATTGTGAATTATCATCTTCATATCAGACAAAACATTTGGCCTTTGATTTTTTGGGTTTGGCTTATTTGCTTAACATGATATTCTCCAGCTCCATCCATTTACCTGAAAATGCAACAATTTCATTCTTCTTTAAGGCTGAATAATATTCCATTGTGTATATATACCACATTTTCTTTATCCATTCCTCTGTTGAAGGGCTTCACTTACCACTTCATTCTAGCCTCTGTTTTAGATGATGGTTACTGAAAATGCATTTGACCAGCACAAAACAAAAGTAACCAGCAGATTTCATAACCTATTCTAAAAAAGACAAATACATGTTTCATTCTTTTAAGGTACTTTCAAATCCTGAGGTTCAAGAATTCCAACTTTATGTTTGAAAAAAATAGTTCAAGGAAGGGTCCCTTTTCTGTATCTTTTTCAATCAGGATGTTTTAGGAACAGTACACATGCAATAATTATGTGCACCAGCCATAATGCAGATGTGTGACTCACAGGAGGGGACCTGGCTTTGAAGCCAGAGTGGGCTGCTTCTGATAAAAACAAGAATAAACTAACCCTTCGTCAATCCAGCATGGGAACAGCTCTTTTAATGGAGGAAATTCTACCCCTAGGGGCAGAGAACTGCACCCAGGTGTTCCACTGGATTTCACCCACCAAATACAGGGACAAGTTCTTGTAAGGATTCTGTTGTCCCCAGTACTGAGACAGAGAGAAGGTGTTTGACTGCACCTGGCATTTCCAGCTCTGTTGGGGATAATGCTACTTCCAGACTCTTCATACCACTTGGTAATCCTCTAGGCACCCTGAATCACATGGCACAAAACAAGACTCGCCTTTTGTCTTGGGAAATTTGGTTTAACATCTTTCAAGCCCTTTGCTTCTGTATATATTTTAAGGGATCCATTTGGAAAGAAGATGTCTTCACAGCAAAAATGTCTTTAATACCTGTAGCAACTGGAAGAGATTCAGGAGACTTTGTGTAGGAGGAAAGAAATGAGCAGGCACCCCTGACTTTCTTTACTGTTGTGTTAGCAATAGAGTGGAGGGCTCTCCTCCTCACATGGAGCATCTATATTTGTGGATATAGAAATCGAGGCAGCAACACTCTATAAATGTCACTCTAAACAGCTCCTTCTTGGCTTGGGTTCCATTCACTAATATATTAAGGAATAATCTACTTCTGAGGGAAATTCAAGCTTAGCTTTGTTCTGATGTTACTTGGTTACCAATGACTTATTCATAAAAAGTGTATTTTATTTTCTATTTTGTGCAATTGGAATATTAGACTCTCTCTTACGTGTTTTTTCTCAGAGACATGTTCTTCCAGCACAACTTTCCCTCTCTCTTTATTGTTACTTTTCAACACTATCTATTAGGAAATTGAAAGAGTCTTGAATTTCCCTTTAATAAATAAGGAATTATTAGAAGGAAAATAAATCTTTTTCCTCATCATTTTCTCCATCAATGAAATACAGAATAACATATCAAAGGTAGATTTTCTGAGTTCTAGATCTCTTCTATCTATATCCTTCCCTGACTAAATATCCATCCAGCCATTCAAATATCCAGACTCCCTCCCACCCAACCATACACACAACCATCCATCCATCCACCCCTCCGTCTAAGTACTAACTAATGTTACAGTTTATGAAATTCAAGGTCAAAGAACTCATTCCCTTTGGCCTTTGTCCATATTCTCATCCTATTTCTGGCAGTTTTGTGGTATTATGAGTCTTACTAATGCATTGTGGGGATAATCTTGTCATTTTGGGATCAGTATAGCTAACTTTACACTTGGGTACTCACGCAGCAGGTGAAGCTAAGGAAAACTGATTTTCTTAGAGGGAATAAAAAAGAAGTACATCATAAAATAACTTTGTATTTCATTTCCAAGTTCTGCAGCTATAAATAAAGCTTTGCTCGTTGAGCTAGAAAGCAAGCCCCCGAGGATTGCCCCAGAGCTCCATGCTAAGTGACGGACAGAGCATGAGGGAGATGAATACATTTCATTACCTCCAGCTTATACTGTAGGCATAATTAGAACTCCTTTGAGAAGTCAACTAATTATATAATATCCAGCAAAGTATGTGAGGATTTCATTTTGGCATTAAATAGAATCGATCAAGCTCCCTTTTAATTTATGATTCCCTACGTGAAGGGGACCGAATGGCAAGTGATTTCCACGGCAATGGTTTCCGATTAGAACTGCTGGCTCACATAAAGGTAGAGCATATATTATCCCCTCAGGGCCTCGCTGGAGAAAAAGGCAGCTTAGATCAGCCCAATATATTATCAGATGTCCCTGTTGTCCTACAGAATCAAGGCTGTGGGTATATTATTTCTGCATGAGACCGTGGTAATGCAAATGACCAACAGAGGCACCAAATGAACAACCTTTAGTGCCGATAGTCCCTTCTTGACATTGCCTAGATGGAGCAGGGCCATTTGGTCCCCAAATAAGAGGTTGTAGCTGAAGCCCCCATGTTCTAACTCACAGCGGCACCTCCACCTCCAGCTGCTGATGGCTCCCCGCTTCTCCCTCCTTGCAGAACTTTTAAGTAGACCAGGAGCTTCCTCCACTTTGCTTGCCTCCTGCAAAAAGCACCAGACTCTGGGCCCTCCCACTCTGCCCTTTCCATCTCCAGGGAGTTTCACCTCCCAGTCTAGGCCTGGAAATGGCCTTGGTGCTTTCCAAAGAATTTCTCCAGTTTGTATCAACAAAGACCAAAGAAATGGAGGAACAAAGGCATTCTCCATGCAGAGAAACTGAGAGGTACAACCAGGCAGTTTTGTGCACAGGTAACTTATAAAACAAATTGTGACATTCCCCCCACAAACCCCAAATTACTCTCAGATAAATTAGCCTCAGATGATGCTTCAGAAAACCAGTGAGGAAGTAAGCAATCCAGCTGCTATGTGTTTACCCAGTGACCAAAAAAAAAAAAAAAAAAAAAGGCACAAAAAAAGAGATTTTTGAACATTTTGAGTGACACAATATGTTGGAACATGTAGCTGTGTGTTCCTAACTTCAGAAAGATAAGGTCAGGCCTTCAGGATATGGGAAATCCTTACAGGAGGACAGAGGATTCTGAACCTGTGGCACAGGGCCACCACTAGCTTTGCTAGGCAGGACAGATTCTGCTCACTGGTTGGTTTTCCAACTACATTGGCCCTCAAAAGCCTTCCCAAGGGAGTGCTCCAGAAAGCTAGCTCTGTAGGCCTAAAGCTGGCCTTTGGGATGAAACTGTGTAGTCTCAGATTTGGTGCAGCATCGCTGGAGGTAATGAAAGAGTTGATAATGATTTTCCACTCTCCCCATTTTCTTGGAGGGATGCTGGTGAGAACCGGGCTGGCTCACGTCACCTTGACAGAATGGAAAAAATCTAAACTCCACGCCAAAGAAGGGCAGCACAGAAAGGAACGCTGGAGGGGAACCAGGGATGGGCTGAATGTGACGACACCATCAACTGCAGAGAAGCCAAACACAGGCTCAAGGAGGACCAGAGGATGGCGAGGAGGCAGCCATCATCCTAGCTGCATGAGAATGACCCCCACACTCACTTGTCCAAGTCTCCATCCTTGGGGCACAGGGCTCCGAGACGGGTGTACACATGGCAAGGAAGGGCTCAGCCCCTGTTCCCTTATGTATCTCACAGATGTGTCAGCTGGTATGAGTTAGGCCAGCAGTGACCACATTTTGGGGAGAAATTATCCATTGATTTATCACCAGGGGCATAAATCATAAGTGCATTTAGTTGTCTTCATCGCCTTTCTGTCATCCTGCCCCTCTGAAGTGAAATTAAGAGGCAGATGTCTTATCTGGCATCAATTCCAGATCCCATTTATGTTTTAAAAAAAAGAAAACTAGGAAGGGTTTCACACAAGCCTTCTGCCACAGGTTGATCAAAGTCTCAGTGCCTTGAAGACCAAGTCACCATGCAGATGCTCCAAGAGGCCCAAGGATACCAGGGGTGGATGCTTCAGTTCATATGGTCCCTTGGGTCCAAGATGAGGCTGAGGATAACAGGAGGTCCCACACTGGCTCTAAAACAAGCCAACCAGAGACCCACAAGACACCAAGGCCCATGGAGCTTCCTGCACACATAGGAAGGGCCCAAAGTCCATGTGACAACAAAGTGTGGCCAGTCATGGCTGTAAATTTTAAAATTTTAAATCAGCCATAGCCAGGATAGAGAGGGATCCTTCCAGAATGTACTCGAGATTCCCTCTTATTTGCACATTCTCGGGGTTAGTCATTTTCATGTTATTGGGGATTCTGATTCAGTCATTCTCTTCTCTTTCTTTAAGATATTTTTTCCCATTTCCCTTTCTGGTCCATGGATCAAACAGTCCTCCCACATGCTTTTGTTCTTCTTGAAAAAGAACTGGGGAGGATGTATTAGCAAGGCTGTTTGGAAAATTAGAAGTTCAGAGAGATTGAGTGGCTTGATCACACAGCTCAAGGCTACACTGAACATCAGACTCCGCTTTCATCTCCTTCAAACTTAAGACTCTAATACTTGGTTACTCCTACTAGGTTTTCACTTATAAAGGAACAATGAGAAATCATTTCTCTTTCCTGTCTCTTCTAAAGTACTCCTGAACATTCTGCCACAGACATCAGTCAGGTGGCATTGAGGAGAGAAGAAAGTGTGACAAGCTCCTGGCCTTGAAGCTATAAGGCAAGAGAAGCAATGCTCTTGCAGGCCTGAGCCTGAGGGTGTAGGAGGGACCAAGCCATGGCTGGGAGAGGTCTGGAGGATGAGGTCCAGAGAGAGCTGCCAACCCCCAAGGGAACTCTTAGCTCTTTCTGTCTAAGAAGCCTTCCTAAGCCCTCCACATCTGTTCCAGGTAGGCACTTAGTGCCTAAACCCTGCTGGATACCATGCACAGCTGTTAACAGGCTCCCTTTACATTCTTCTTTGTTCTAGTCAATAAGCATAGCCTCTGGGGACCACAGGTGAGCCAAGCAAGGGAGTGCCAGGCCCCACACATGATGGTTTGAGTCTTTTCAACTCTGAAAGTACATGATTTGTGTTCAGTGCTCAGTGGTACAGAGAGAATTAAAGTAACCATTCTCATTCCCATTCCCATTCCCCTCATCCATTCATCCACACTCTATCCATTATCCATCCATTTACACACACACACATATGCATGCACACACACATGCAGCTTCATATTAAGCAGCTATTATGTGCCAACAGTTGATTGCAGGGTATATACTGATGAATGAGAGGGAAATGTGTGCATAAGGTGGACAAAGAACTAATAAAAATTAATAACTGGGAGAAACTTGAAGTGAATATCTGACTTTAAACATAAATGATGGTGTCATTCAGGAAAATAGCAGGTATATCTAGGTGCAGTAGGGCAAGCTTGTAATCCCAACCACTCAGGAGGCTGAGGCAGGAGGATTGCAAGTTTGAGGCCAGCTTCAGCAACTTAGAAAGACTCTGTCTCAAAATTAAATGTTAAAAAAAAGGGAGGTGGGGATGTAGCTTAGTTAGCTCATTGGTAAATTGCCCCTAAATTCCATCCTGGTAACAAAAAAAAAAAAAGTAGATATGATAAAAGCCTATAGCAGAAAGAGAAGTAGTGGTCAGGGGATGCTTTGCTGATTAGATATTTATACACATATATATTATAAATATTTTAGTATTTTGTGAATATACATATATGTGAATATATATACATATATATTTTAAATACATGTGTGACTATGTTTCTATATACATATTAAAACACACCCTCAGATCTGCGTTTTGATCTGTAAGACATCTGTGTGAGCCAAATAGCTGATCCTTTGGGAATGTCTTGGAGGCCTGGATGGGCCACTAGTCAGCTCTTTACCTCTGCTAGTGAATCTGTAGCAGGAACGCAGGAATCTCCAAGCGTTCTGCCTGTAAGAGGCAGAAGCAGAGGCCGGTACCCTACGATCTGCAACTCCATTTCTTTCTCCTCCTATCAGGGAGCCAGTTGTGAAAGCCTAGCTTCACAGGACTTCCTGGGTTTTTTCTTCTTTGTCTTTAAGGAGCCTGGAATTTTTGTTTAATAAGGAAGAGCTCATAAAAAACATTTCCTAAGTCAATAGGGAGAGGACCGGTACTTTAGGAGAGGGCTCAGGTAATTATTCTGTAGGGAAAAAACACATTTCAATCACGTCTCCTTGGCTTACACTGACATTCTTCCATTCTGAGCTCTGATGCAGAACTGTGTCCTTTGAAATTCTAAATCCATCACTTTGTCTCTGTGTCCTATTGAGGCTCAAAACAAATCACATGAAAGCAAAACGGAAGTAATTCAAATCTTAAAAGCCTTGAAGTTTCCATGGGTTCGGGGGTCAGACTCATAGAAGCAAGAGTCAAGAGGGCCAAAACTTCAGGTTTCTAACCCAAAGGGCTCCGGATGCTGGCCTCCAGCCAGGCTAGCATTCCCTGAATCAGAAGACACTTTGAAAATCTGTTCCCCTGCTCTGATGGGGCCCTGGGAGGCTTCCTGGCCATTAGCTAAACCTCTCTCGATGGCTCACTTTAGGTTCACATTCCAGTGCAGATTTCCACGTAGCCCTCTATTCTTTCCAAATACACACGTCAGGCTGCAGAATTCATGCCTGACAGTGAACATGCAGCTCCTAAGAGTCTCTCCCAAAGAGGCCCATTAGTCACTGCCCTCCACTGTTTTCTTTTCTAGATAGGAATCCCTGAGGAGGGAAGCGAATAGAAGAAAATCTATTTTTACACTACGGAAGAGCAAACAATGAACCAAACTCAACTTGTATGTGAAGAACCCGGGAGAGGGGGTAAAGGCTCTTGTGGGAGGCTCTGGGCTGAGCAAAGGGTCTGGAAGGAGCCAGGCCTGGAGTGTTGGGCTGCAGTAATAGAACACACCCACAGAGCCCTATAAATCTGTTTCCTTCATAGTTTTCATAGAAATGATTAAGGCAAGAGTAGTCGGCTGCATAACAGGTTGATAGCCAAAATATTTGGCGTCAGGAGCCTTAGGTTTTATCCCCAGATGTTTCAAGAGGGAATGCAAGGGTCAGTCTACAGAGAGTATCTGATTTCTCAGAATCTACTGAGAGAAAGAGCTTCAGCCGGGCGCGGTGGCTCAAGCCTGTAATCCCAGCACTTAGTGAGGCTGAGACAGGAGAATCGCGAGTTCAAAGCCAGCCTCAGCAATGGCGAGGTGCTAAGCAACTCAGTGAGACCCTGTCTCTACATAAAACACAAAATAGGGCTGGGGATGTGGCTCAGTGGTCGAGTGCCCCTGAGTTCAATCCCCAGTACCAAAAAAAAAGAGCTTCATTTATGAGGCATGAAGGTGATTTCTCTATCAAAAATGTTAGCTGAGAAAGCAGAAGTCTCCTCTGCGATGAAGATCTCGTAACATGGAAAAAGTATTAAGTGCCAAGAGGCACAAGGCTCATGGTCAGGCTTTTGAGAATCCTTCCTTTTGGGCTGCTGGAATCAAGTTCAAAAGGTAAATCCTACTTCTCTGTGCATGTAGCATTCATTCACTACAGTAGGGATGCAGAAAATTTGCCTTGACCCAAATCTACTTGTACTTCCTTCCGACCATAAAGGTTTACTAAGCACCTACTATGTATCAGACACAGGGCCAAGTATTATGTTTTATAGGAGGAAAAAACAGAAACCCATCTTGGTGAATACCAGAGAAGACAAACACTACAGAGATTATGATACTAATCATCGGTCCCCACCACCGTCAGTGCTACTGGAGATGGTCAAGGTGCTGAGAAATCTCTTCCCTGGAAGACTTTCCCGTCCAAGGTCATTCCCTCCAACCATGGCAGTTGTCCTGAAAGTTAGTCCACCACCATTTAGAACTCAAAACACACTTATTTGCAATTGTCACTGAGTCCCTGGGCACTGTACATCTCCAAAAGAGCTCAACAGGAAAGCCCCAGGCAGGTTTTGATGCCCTCTGTCTACCCCAGGGTCTCAGACCAGCAGGAGGAGCTGGAGATCAGGCTATAATATCCAGGCTTTAGAAACAAGTTGGTTAACCTGCTCTCGGTTCTTTTTCCTTGCCTATAAAAGGGACAGACTGTCAATATTTAAGTCATAAAAGTGCTGCCAGGACCAATGAGGTGATGCTAGCACAGAGTTCAGCCAAGTACTCAGCTGGCATTCAGGAAAGCTCCCTGAGACTCCCTGTGTCCCTGGTCCCTTGGGTCACAGGAATAGACAAAGCAGAAACCCTGTCCTGCTCTCAGAGTTCTGCTTCTGGTGTATGAGATGACAATCACAATGAACTTCCTTAAGATCTTAGCCTAACATGCTACAGATGAAAAGTGCCGTCAATACAAGGAAAGCTATGAAGCAGGATCGGGGGGATCCTTAAATCAGGTAGTGGGGGAAGATGTCATTGAAAAGGCATCATTGGAGCCAGGGCATGAAGGAAGTGAGGAGTGAGTCAATGGAGAAACTTGGGGACAAAGTCCAGGCAGAAGAAATAGGAAGAGAAAATGCCCCAAAGTAGCCATGATAACAGCGGGCTAACCAGAGGTCAGGACAGCAGTGGAGAGACCATCCAGATAAACCAGAACCCATCAGGCTAGGCTTTGTTGTCCAGAGATGGGACTTTGCCCTAAACTCAGCACAGAGTGGGGAGCTTGGGGAGGATGTGAGAGGGGAGAGGTCATTGGTACCATCTACTTTCAGTTTCCAAAAGATCTCTCTGGGTCCACAGGAAGCCTTTCCATTCATTGGTTGTTTTCTTTTTGGTACCAGGGATTGAACCCAGGGTGCTTAACCACTGAGCCACATCCCCAGCTCTTTTTATATTTTATTTTGAGACAGGGTCTTGCTTCAGGGCCTTGCTAAGTTGCTAAGGCTGGTTTTGAATCTGCAATCGAACTGGTTCAGCCTCCCAAGCCTCTGGGATTACAGATGTGTGCCACTGCACCCAGCTGGTTGTTTTATTTGCTGTAACAAAAGTTTTTTTTCATTTGATGCAGTACTACTTATGCAATTACTACCATTTATATTTTCATTGCTTGTAATACTGGTGTCATTTCTAAGAAAATCCAAACCATATATAAATGATATGCAAGCCATATATCTGATAAAAGGTTAATTTTCAAAATCCATCACAAACTCCTAAAACTCAATATTAAATAATACTAATATTAACATAATAATATAAACATAATTAAGAAGTGGGCAAAGGACTCAAATGCACATTTCTCCAGAGAAGACATGCTAATGACCAAAAGGTGTAGGAAAGACCCTCAACATTGCTAATCCTCAGAATAATGCCAATCAAACCCTACACTTGATAGGATAGCCACTATTAAAAACACAAAAGGAAATGAGTGTTTTCAAGAAAAGAGAACCCTTGCCCAGTGATGGCACGACTGTAAACTGGTAGAGTCATCTTGGAGAAACACTATGGAAGTTTCTCAAAAAATTAAAAACAGAATGACTGTACAACCCAGCAATCCCATTTCTAGGTACATATCCACAGGATTGAAATCAAGATTCTTCTTTTTTTTTTTTTTTTTTTTTTTTTTGGTAACAGGGATTGAACACAGGGGCTCTTAACCATGAAGCCATATCCCTAGCCCTTTTTATATTTTTTTATTTAAAGATGGGGTCTCACTGAGTTGCTTAGGGCCTCTCTAAATTGCTGAGGCTGGCTTTGAATTTGTAATACTCCTGCCTCAGCCTCCTGAGCTTCTGGGATTATAGGCACACACCACTGCACTTCAAAAAGATCGCTGCACTCCTAAGTTTGGTGCAGTATTATTCACAATAATCAAGATACAAAAACAACTCAAATATCCATAGGCAGAGGAATGGACGAAAAGAAATTGTAATATATACACACAATGGAGTATTATCCAGCCTCCATAAAAAGCAAATTCTACCATTCGCAATAGCTCTGAAGGACCAGGGAGACACACTATGTGAAATAAAGATTTGTCACAGAAGAACAAATACTGTAAGATCCCTTTGATATGTAGCATCTAAAGTAGTTAAAGATATAAAAGGAGACAATAAAATGGTTGTTACCAGGGGGTAAAGGAGGGGGTGACTGGGGAGCTGTTCAATGGGTTACAGTCACACAAGAAGAGTTCATTGCAGGGATATGCTATACAACATAGTGCCTCCAGTTAATCATAAGGTATTGTGCACTTAAAATTTGGCAAGAAGGTGTGTCTCATGAAACTTTTGGTGGGAATAAATATGTTTCTCACCTGGATTGTGATCATGATAATGTAAGTGTATACACACACCCAAATACAACAAACTACACTAATGCTACTGTATGGGGAAGAGGCTGTGGGGTGCCCGCTTCTTCTGAGAGTTGGGCAGGAATGGGATTTGGTTGCAGTGTAAGCTGTGTGTGGCTGGGTGGAGAAGCTCAGCTAGCTGCCAGGCCTGTGGGCCTCTGAGTCCCCACACACCGGGCATGCTCCTGACAGTGTGTATGTGGCCGGATGGGGCTCTGCCCTCACCGTGATAGTGCTCTCCATCCTTCATGGCCTGCCCTATGAAGGAAGTGGGAAACATGTCAACTGATGAGATAATGAACATAAAAGATGGGGTAAGTGAGGTGGCCGCCAGCTCTCCTGGGTGGCTGCTGGTTCATTTCTGACTCCCCAAAGCAAAGAGTCTCTGTGAGAGCACACCTCCTTTTACTTGGGTCCAGCAAGTTCACAATCCTCCTCTCGCTATCAGGGAGTTGTGAGGCTTTCTGTCCACCTATGGGGAAGCTTTGCCAACAGAGCAAACAAAGTAAGAAATTAGTGCCACACTACTTAAAACAGTTACATGCTTTGAAACTCACTGAACGTCTCATTCACATGCCCTAACCTCCTGTGCCCAGGCTGCGTCCTCTTCTGTCTTCACAGCAGCACAGGTGATGAGAGGAAGTTTAGTCAGCTCAACCTACTGAGCTTGGGGCAGGATCCCACAGACCATAATCCTCTTCTCCAAGGACATGCACAGGTGTACCCCCAGAAACCCTGCCAGAGGGCCACAGTTCTTACTTCCCAACCCACTTTCTTGATGAGGAAACTTCAGCACAAAGAGATTAGATCACTGATCCAATGTCACCAAACACCCAAATGGTAAAGTCTGGACAGCCACCCAGGCAATCTGAGCCCTGACCATCTCTCTAGAAAATGGGTAAGTGACATACACACAACCCTCTATTTCACATCTCCTTCTTACATTTCACTAATCCAGAAAGCTCATCTTCCCTAAAACTCTTCCAAACTGATGAGCATTAGGTACTATTTATCATAATTCATAAAACTTGAATGGTCAAATATTTCCCAGTATATTTTGCCAGGTGCCAGAAGTTTAGATAAAAAGGTTACTGCAGGTATTTTTATTCATGAAATAGGTAAAAGGAAAAGCCTGGAAATGTTTTGAAAATGCAGCTGAATATGTTAATCTTCTTATAAGTCAACCAAGACACCACATAAGATTAATCCACATTCAGGGATAAAAGAGCACTTTCTATTGCCCACATCTGAAAAAATATTGCTACACCATCTTGAATTCATCTAGTACAATGGCCTTTTAACTATAACAGAGGGGGGTTGAGCAATGAAACTAGCTAAAGATCATGGTGACAACACTGAACGATACAGCCACTGTGTACTGCCCATCATGTGCCCATTACTGAGCTTGCTAACACACTGTCTTGTTTAATCATTTTTTAAAAACTTTTATCTTTCTTTTTTAAAATATTTTTTAGTTGTAGATGGACACAATACCTTTATTTTGTTTATTTATTTATTTCTATGTGGTGCTGAGGATCAAATCCAGTGCCTCAACGTGCTAGGCAAGCTCTCTACCACTGAGCTACAACGCCAGCCCTCATTTTGCTTAATCTTAACAAAACTGCAAGGTGTACATAATAGTCCCATTTTATAGATGGAGCAACGTGTCCACTCTCTTTCCATTAGGTAGCACTGCCCTGTCACCCCCACTCACACTGCAAGAGGCCTACTTAATAATCCAAGAGGAATAAAAACCCAGGAAATAAGAACTTGACATACCATTGGCTTGCAAATAATGCAGAACTTATTTGGCAAGCCTCTAGCTATTATTGGGTGTGCCAGCTAATAAGCTATTGTGTCTTGGCACAAAATCCATCACTCTTTGTAACATGGGGCTGGGGCCAGGATTGTGTGAACCACATTTCTGCTTGGCCAGCTGTTTCTGGCTAGGATCTGCCCCAGTGTCTGACCAGTAGAGGGGGGCTGCATGCATGAAGGAAGGCACTCCCTGTTTGCTTGGTGTAGGCTCCGGACCCCCAGTGCTTTGCTCTAGCAAAGCTGCTTCCAGCTGGCAAGGACTGTTCACTCTGGAATCAGAGAACGAATCCAGGTGGTAGTGATCATCATCATGATATGCACAGAATCAGACCCATTGCATCCGGCTCAAAGACCCCAGCACCCTCATCTCACAAGTGTGGGTGTCAGCCTCACAGGACCCTTCTCTGAGTTCTAATTCCTCAGCACTTGCTAACCACCATGCTTTCCTTAGAAGTCTGGGCCCCAGTCCTGTAGCCCTCTTCTAGCTTCCAGATGTTCTTAATAACCTCTTCCCGGGCTGGGGTTGCAGCTTGGTGGTAGAGCGTTTGCCTAGCATGTGTGAGGCACTGGGTTCGATTCTCAGCACCACATATAAATAAATAAAATAAAGGTCCATTAACAACTAAAAAAATTTTTTAAAAAACAACCTCTTGCCTTCATCTTTCTTGCAATTGCTACTTCACGATACCCTACAGTTCCCTGGTGCCCCTACAGTCCTCAACACCTGGTTAACAATTTCTTAACGCTAAACTCTCTGTGCTCAAATAACCAGTGGTTATCTGCCTCTGACTGGGCCCTGCCTGACATAACTTCTCAGTAGCCTTTCTCAGGGTGTTCTAGCTTGGCCAGATGCTCCTTGCTGAGCCATGGAGGGGACACCACAACCTTCATAACTCACAAAGTATATTTTAGGAGCTATCTATTAACATTCAGATTCCAGGGTTTTGCCTGGAAGGAATAGAACCCAAGAAATATTCTTAGAAAGTTCCCCCAATTACCAACCCCTGGGGGACTTGGATGAGTAACAGTGTGAGAACACAGGACATGGAGATCTCCTGGTCTCAGGCTCTAGGCTCTGGGGCACATTCTCTCACCTGTAAAATGAGAGTCACAATTGCAGTGGAAGTGCTGCCCATAGGCTGGAGCAGGAGCTAAGAGGGTGGGATTCTTCCCCCAGTGCAGGGAGGCTACTTGGATAGTGATTTTCTGGAAGAGATGGAGGTGACCTGGTGGGAAGGTACACGATAGTTCCCTCACCTGCTTTCTGAAGACAGTAGCACCTGGCTGGAGGCCAAGGTCCCAGCACCAAGCCCAGAAAGAGAAACAGTAGCCGTAGCAGCAGGGAAGGTGCCAATCAGCTGTCTCCAGCCCCTGCCTCCGTGTGATTTTTCAATGGCTAGCAGCAGCCACGCCTCAGTGGGCCTCATTTCTAACTTGTCTTGTCATGTTCTTCTTGCTGGAGTCACAGGGTGTCTAACACTGCAGAAGTAATTAAAAATAAACCAGGAGACAATGAACCATTTCGACTCTCCCTTCAGCAGCCAGAGCTCTTTCCATGGTGACTGAGACTGCCTTCTCCTGTCACATCGCTGACTGACCACGAGAAATGAACGTTCTCGC
The DNA here is from genome assembly GCA_028644305.1 of Xerus rutilus. NCBI lineage: Eukaryota > Metazoa > Chordata > Mammalia > Rodentia > Sciuridae > Xerus > Xerus rutilus. The sequence goes on from CM053413.1 coordinate 41,331,367, forward strand.
TGTTTTCCGAAGACGGCTTTAGGATTTATCACTCTTGGGGGAAAAAAAAGAAAATCAAATAACGGCAAGGACTCACCCAAATCTTCGAGACCAGAATGTGCTTTCCAGTCAGGGAGGATGAAAGAGTCAGTGGAAGGGATGGGAAACAAGGACAGAGAAATGCACCCACTCACCCAAGCCCAGAAATAAAACAGCAGCTAGAAACAGCAGCACCCTGGGAAATTCACAGGAAATAAGAGTTTCTAACCGAGACCACTACCCAGCCTGAAGTCAGAGAGGAAGACGGTTAGGACTAAAACCATAGAGTCCCAGTCCTAATCTCACTGCCTGATTCTCCACATGAAGGACAGAGAGACCGTCTGAAAACAATCAGCTCACATCTCTCCCCCATCAAAAGCCTCCCCTGGATCCCCATTACCCCTGGATCACAATCCCAGCTCCATACTGTGCCCTCTGAAGCCCAGAGGAGGAAGCCCCCGCCTGTCCTCCTAATCTCCTACCATGCCTGGACCCTGTATCCCCCAGGCTCCAGCCACCTGCTCTTCATACAGCTCTTTATGCAACTTCTCCTCCTCTCCTTACCAGAACATTCTCTGCAGTGGGGTCCCTTCACTCATACATGCCCCCCTCCCAGAGACTTCCTTGGCCGCCCTGTCTATAGGAGGTGCCAGCACAGCACTCCCTGATTCACATCCACACTTGTCCTGTTCAGATCTATCATAGTTGGGTATAGTGGCATGTGCCTGTAATCCCAGAGGCTCAGGAGGCTGAGGCAGGAGGACTGTGAGTTCAAAGCCAGCCTCAGCAAATTAGCAAGACCCTGTCTTCAAATTAAAAACAGGAAAAATTTAAATAGAATGTAGCTTAGTGGTGAAGTGGCCCTGGGACCTGGGTTTGATATCCAATACCAAAAATGAAAGAAAGAAAGAAAGAAAGAAAGAAAGAAAGAAAGAAAGAAAGAAAGAAAGAAAGGAAGGAAGGAAGGAAGGAAGGAAGGAAGGAAGGAAGGAAGGAAGGAAGGAAGGAAGGAAAGAAGGAAGGAAGGAAGGAAGAAGGAAAGAAAGAAAGAAAGAAATGAATGAAGGAATGAAGGAAGGAAGGAAAGATTTATTGTGATTTCTAATTAACTGGCCTTTACACTGTATCACTGGTGATATGTTATTGTTTTTAGGTCTCTTTGGAAGTGTCTTATTAACCCCACACTCCTGAGCTCTATTACAATAGCCTGGGATACCATGAGACCCCAATAAATACCTGTTGCATGACTTAACTACCTGCATGATTATCCACTTCTTCTATTTCCTCTGCCGACACTCCCTGCCATTCTTTATTCTCTCTATTAATGTGTTTTTATGTGATGAAGAATAGACACAGCCAGTAGGGAAGTATGAGGCATTTTGAGACACATGCACGCATGTGCACGTGCTCACACACACGCACACTATCATAACTCCTTCTAAAGCTGCCTGTGGTCCTGGGCTAATCCTTTGTCCTCTCAACCTGCTCAAAGGAAAGGAAAAAAATGGGTGGGAGACCTTTCCAAACTGCTTAAGAGTGTTTAAGGATTAGGTTCTTAAAAGGATAAACCTCAACCCAGCTCAGAAACTCTGAGGATCTCACATCCTTTCTAGGATGTCACAGGCCCAGGTGGAAAAGGATGAGGATAGGGGATTCCTGGGCTTTGCAAAACCACCTCAGAGGCTCTGAGACAGAGCTAAGCCTTTCAAGCACCCGGAATGCCACTGGGCCAGAGCTGCCTTGGCCTTGAGGCTTTATCTTTCCAATTATGCCAAGGGAGATGACTGCCTGGGCAAACCCCCAAGAAAGCCCATCTTGGAGACACACAGGACATTAGCTCGAAGCTCCACGATTCCCAATAGGTTTTTCAAAAGTGCTCCAAAGCCACATCCCACAAACCATGCTATGATCCAGGGCTTCCTTTGATTTCCAAACCAAGAGCTGCTTTTGTTCCCTCTTTGCAGGCCCCACCAAGGATACTCCAAGGACCCTGAGTTCTGGCATGCTCTAGAAGGACCCCAAGGCTACCATCATTGCTGCTGTTCTTGAGACAATTGACAATAAAACACAGCACACACAGCTAAAGTAGCTTTCACCTTTGAAGTTCCCATCCTTTTAGAAGAGGGAAATCATTCAATCACACCATGTCTGGTCCTAAGGCCATGCAATTTGCTATCCTCTTGCTTTGTGCCTGCAGCCCTGATGGGGTCTGAGATCACAGAATCCTGGACTCTGATCATCCTGCACTTGGGAGCAAGAAGGCTAACAAAATGTACCTATTGAAGCAATGTATGCTACATGGACACTCTGATCTATGGTCATTTTATTTCACTTAACCCTCAAGATGTATGCATCCTGCTTTAGGATACAGGCTCAGCAATTAGCTGTGGAGATCTGTTAGCCTAATGCTCACAGTGGAACCCTGAATCAGATATGAAGACTCTTGGGGCCTCAGTTTCTTCCTCTGGTAAAAAAAGAGAATGAAAGGAAGGGATAATAATAGTTCTCATCTCATGTGGTTTCTATTAGAATTAAATATACACAAAGCATTTAAAACAGTACCTAACAGTCAGTATCCAAAATGAGCTATTATAAGCTCTATTTTGTAAATTTAGGATATGAAAAATAAGCTTAAGCCAGGCATGGTGGCACACGCCTGTAATCCCAATGGCTTAGGAAATGGAGGCAGAAGGATTGTGAGTTCAAAGCCAGCCTCAGCAACTTGGCAAGGTCCTAAGCAACTCCGTGAGACCTCATCTCTAAATAAAATGCAAACAAGGGCTGGGGATGTGGCTTAGTGGTTAAGTGTCCTTGGGTTCAATACCTGGTAATAATAATGATACTACTACTACTACTACTACTACTACTGCTAATAATAATAATAATAATAATAATAATAATAATAATAATAAGCTTAAAACATTATCTTATTGAATAGGTTCAGGAGAATGGAAAGGAAGTAAACAGAACATTCTAAATTGCCTCTGTTGCTCTTCATAGAGCCACATGAAGGATGAATTGTGCAGTGACATCTAGGAGGTACAGATGGGTCATTTTCCACACTGCACATCAGATGATGTGTCCCCATTTTACCTACTGCAGAAGCAAGTTAATATGTGACCTGTTATTTGAGAGTTACAGGTCAAATCTTACCCCCTAAAGAGTAATGCAAAGCAAAATGAAGTTTATTAATCCATGGGTAAGTTGATCCTGCCCCCACAGTAATAGGAATTATAGAGATTCCAATTTATTTGCCTTCAGAGAGTGTTATAGACTGAATGTTTGCATCCTCCCCATATCCACATGTTGAAATCCTAGCCTGCAATGTGACAGTATTAGGAGTTTGGACTTCTGGGAGGGGATTAGGATAAAATGATGTCATAAAGATGGAGCCTTCATGGATGAGATCAGTGCCCTTTAAAGAGCCACAAGAGAGCCTCCCCATTATGTTCTCCACCATGTAAGGATGCAAAAAGTCGACAGCCTACACACCAGAAATGGACCTTTAGTAGAACTCAGCAATGCTGACACCCCAATCTCAAGCGTCCAGCCTCCAGAACCATGAGCAAGAAATTTCTGTTGCTAACAAACCACTCAGTCAGAGTGGTTTGTCATAGCAGCCCAAATTAAAACTGGGAATCTCTGGTTTCCTGGGTCTTTCCAAAAGGCCGTCTGATTCTCTCCAGGGTTTTCCCTCTGACAGCTGTGATATTCTGCCATGTGCCCAGGCCACCACCAACTTCAAAGGGCAGTCAAGTTTAAGACTTGACTATGAAGAGCCTGCATTTCAGGCCTGGGTTCTAGCTCAAGGCCCGGTAGCCTGCAGCACACTCCTCTCCTAAACCCATCACCCAACCCCATGGGGTTCTGAAAGGGACAAAAGGGGAAAGGAGAGACTCAGTACAGAGAAGTAGCAAGAGTCACTAAGCATCTGGAGGACAGCACCCCCAACATAAAGAGAACTACTTGCCATGAAGTCTCCCACCCCTCCACCACTTACTCTGTGGCTAGCACAGTTCAGCTGCATAGAAGAGATGGAAAGGGAAGCAGAAATGGCCACTGCCCTCTTCTGTGAAATTCAGCGGATGCATAAAATGCTGCAGGTGACTCAGTGACCTTCAGCAACACACTGGTTGGTGTCAACTTCTTCAAAGATCCCTTCAGAGCAGGGGTTGGCAATATCCTCAAAGGGCCAGATAGTAAATATTTCAGGCTTAGCAGGCTAGGCAGTCTCAGTCACAACACTGCCATCAGCCACAGACAAAAGAGAAACGAATGGATGAGTGCAACTGTGCTAAAATAACACTATTTACTGACACTGAAATTTGAATTTCACATAATTTTCTTGTGTCATGAAATATTCTTCTCTTTATCCACTTAAAAATCTTTATCCACAAATCCTTCATGGTCCGTGGGCTGCCCACAGGCCATAATTTGCCAGTACCTTTTGTTGTTGTTGTTGTTGTTATGGCAACAGGCATTGAATCCAGGGGTGCTTAACCACTGAACCATATCCCAACTCTTCATATTTTTTTTAATTTTGAGTCAGGGTCTCACTAAGTTGCTTAGGGCCTTGCTAAGTTGCTGAGGCTGGCTTTGAACTTGTGATCCTCCTGCCTCAGCCTCCCAAGCTGCTGGGATTACAGATGTGCGCCAACACGCCAGGCCCCTAATCTCTTCTTTAAATCACTTAACCGATCACTTTCTTACCTATCCATCCAGCACATGTCTGTCTTAGCACATGTCACATTAAAGGGAAGGAAATAAGTAATGATAAGTAATCCCATGACTTTCTTCTTTTTAAATTAGAAGAACAACTGCATGATGGCAGGTACAGTCATTTTCCTTATTTAAATATATGCAGCTTTTAGTTCTTGAGCAGATCCTGGAATAAGTGCCTTTCACATTGCAGAGTTCATATTTTATTCTGAGTGTGTAAGAGCTACCGTTAAGCCACTAACCCATGGATATTAAGCAAAAGTAAATGGCATCCCATAAATGAATAAAGAGCTCTTACTTCTGCTCTCAGAAATGAAATGCTGGCAAGGGACACATTGCACAATCACGAGGCCACCTTCATAGACTCGTAGTTAAGTCACCAATCATGCATTTCTTCCTCTAGCTCATTCTAAAATGTTTTATTAAGCATTTGCCTTGAGCAAGGCCCTGGTTAGGAGCTTTTAAAAATTACACTCACAAGTGCTCCTCCAGCCTGCTTCCCTGACTTCCTCTGTTTTTCCTTTCCTAGAGCCCAGTTGCCATAAGGTAAGGAGCCCAGGCCACTATACTGAGGGCTGGACACAGCATTGTTCTAAAGAATTAGATACCACATGGAGGAAAGGCCCTGACAAGGGGAAGTGAGGCAGTCTGGTCAAGCTCCCACCTGATGCAGCTTTGCTATCAGCCTCTCCTGATACCATGTGGACCAGAAACACCACCCAGTTAAACCAGAGAATCAAAAGAAATAATAAATTATTGTTATTTAAAGCAAATAAGTTGGGGAATATTTTATAGCATTGCTATGAAACATGTTTTTCTTTCCTTGCGTCTTATACCAATTTTTTTATGGCAGCATAACAAATTACCAAATACAATGCATATATGTTATTGCACTGTTTCTGTGGGTTATGAATCTGGACACAGTGTAGCTGGACCCTCTGCTTGTGGTCTTATGAGGCTGCAATCAAGGTGCTGATAGGGCTGTGTTTTCATCTGGAGGCCCGATTGGCGAAGATTCCATCTCCAAGCTCAATCAGATTGTTGGAGGAATTCATTTCCTTAGGGCTGTAAGACTGAAGGCCCAGCTTTCTTTCTAGCAGTTGGCTGGAGACTACTATCAGGTTTGGGGCTGCCTGTAGTTCCTTGCCACATGGGCTTCTCCAAACAGCTGTGACTTTATCACCAGCAAAGAGTGTGTGTCTTGGCCTTAGGGAGGCTCCAGTCCCTCTTTCAACGGTATGAGATTAAATAAGGTCGATCTATTATATAATCAAAATATTCCTTTTGATTAGCTCAAGAGTTAACTGACCAGGATGGAAAAACAAAACAAAATAATAACCTCACTTTTATAAAATTCTATTGGTTAGAAGTAAATCACAAGTTCTGTCCACACTCAAGGTGAAGAGATTGCACTGGACACACATACTATAGGGCAGGAGCCATGAAGCTTCCCAAGGCTTTCTACACTATATTTCTTGGCAAGGCTGTGATGTGGTGCAAGATGTTGGGATTGTTTAGAAAGAGGGAACCTATTCTCATAGACTCACGAAAAAAAAAAAAAAGAAGATCAGAGACACGCACAGAAACAATTAGAGTATTGGACACAAAGCTATACCTCCCTTAAGAAAATTCCTAGGGAGTCTGCAGTTTAGGGTTGAGGCAAGGACATGGTGGGTTCTGGCTGAAGGAGAAGAGGGAAGATTTAGGGCAGATGTAAGAGAAGGGAGCAAACCTTTGGTGCTGAGAAACACATACCCTGCTTATGAAATAGTAAGTACCTGTTAATCAAGAGCAGTGGTCAGGGACTCCACACCTTTGGGCAAGTAAAGCATATTAGTGACATGGGCTGAGAGAAAATAATGGGGAGACATGAGGACAAGGACCACAAAGAGTGTGCATTGGCTGTCAAGGGGAGCAGCTGTTTGTCAGCTCTAGTTACTTGTTGCTTTAGGGAATGTAAACCTCAAAGTGCCAGCTGCACCCCAGTATGAGAGAAACTAAGACATTACATTTTTATATAATATCTTCAGTTTTATAAATGTCAATCAGCAATTGATAGTTTTCTAAACAGAGTGCAGGCCAAGAACTCACATCTGTGCTCTAGGTTCAACTGTGGGAATGGATCCTTGCAATAGTTAACAGAGCAAAGTAAGAGTGGCAAGCCCTACGCAAGAACCAAACCTGATTCCTTGGGCAATTTCTTATGGCAGTGGTTCTCCAAGTGTGGTTTCCCCCATCAGCAGCATCTAAGTCTCCCAGACACTTGTTAGGAACCCAGATTCTCAGGCCCCACCCATGCCGACTGAATCAGAAGCTCCGAGGTGGGTGGAGCCCAGAAAACTGTGTAGGAACAAGCCCTCCAGGTGATACTGAGGCTTACTCAAGTCTGACAACCACTGTGTGATGGGAATCCAATTCCATTCTTAGGAGCATTTTTTTTTTCTTCCCTGAACCCATTTCCTGTTTTTACAATCTTGAAGATTGACAACTCTACAGCATGACAGACACGACCCCCTACTAAATTGCTAACATTCAACCTAATGGAGAAAGATGACTGCCTGGGCATTCCACATCATCTCACTTTATCGCCGCGCTAAATCATATTGGCTTTTTATGCAAATTTATTGTCTACGCCCTCATGGGGAAGTTCATAAAGAAGAGAATGGAAGTGTGTATGAAAGTCATGGAACTCTCCGGGACAGGGCAGAAGGGAAGAGAGCATGCTATTCATTTATAATAATAGTAAAAAAAGACCCTCTTGCTACAGAAAGAAACCTATTTCTGCTTCATAATATTTTACAAGCGGTGCAATGGCTTCATTTCTAGGACCCTCGCTCCACTTAATCCAAGAACAAACCTCGCCTAAAATCAATATTGTTCATCCGGAAAGTCACACTGAAATTTGTGTTTCATCTGAAGATTTAGAACTCTGCATCTCCTAGTCTATGACTCTCTACAAGTAAGGACAGAAGGTTTAAAGACCAACATTCATGGGAAACTGCTGTCCATGGGGTATTAGCAAATGGGACAGATTCATGGACTATGGCATGTGAGACACACGTTGTTAAATGATCTGTTTATTAAAAGGTCCCTTCAGTTCTTCTTCTTTTTTTCTTCCATATGGTCCTAAATAATGCAGAATACCTTTACTGTGCTGTGAGAAATCGTGGCACCTGTGAACATTCTATTTTGGCTGCAAAATGTCCATAGCCCTATCTGTGCTTTTTAGTACCAAAGTCTCTCACCTGCTCCCCTTGGTCACCAGGTCACCCCACAAGGCTGCATATTAGAACCTGCCACAAACCCAGCACTGTGTCATGTGCTGCAGGAGCACAAGCGTGTTCAGCATCCTTCTCCCTTGGCATCACATATGCTTACGAGGAATTAATTCTAGCTTCTTACTGTCCCTGGGAATCATCACCCAAGACTCTGCCAGTGTTTAAAATCATCTTGTCCAAAGATGAACCCCCATCTTATCCAAGGGCTGGGTCCTAAACTGAGTACACATGGAGGGCCACATTTAATCCTGGTTGTACTCTGGGCAGATGCCATGTCAACATCCCACAGACTTTTGGTAAGCCCAGCCTAGCCACATTCCCTCCAGCTTCAGAGGCAATGGCCATTTCCAAAGTTAAACACCAGGGGATGGAGCTGGCATCTTTTGGAGGACCATGATTTACAAAATATATATAGTTGAGTCACCAGACTTGCTTGGTGGGATGAGATCCTGTGTTATCAGAGACGTGTATCAAGAATGACTAAGGCAATAGGAACATCTCCCATCTCATGTTCCCACAAGAGTACGCGTTCCCTGGATAGAACGGAGGGTGCAGCTATCATTTGTCTTCTGCTTCTTTTTTGACAAGTGTGTACAGTTAGTTCAATTCACAGAAAATAAATATGCAAAATAGACAAAAGCAGAATGTGCTTGCCCTGGATTGAAACAGGAAAATGGTAATGTCTAATGGGATAGGAAAATGTACTTGTGATACCCCAGAATGGCACCCATTCTGCCTGACTGCTTTTCTCTGTTAAAATTCCACCATTTAGGTGAGACAGTGATGACCAATTGCCAACTGACTGACCTGTACCTACTTATGGAACTCATTAAAAACATGGATTACTGCATCTCATAATGGTTCCATAGGTGTGGGGTGGGATCCAGGTATGCATAATTATAGAAATCTCCTCAGGCAGCTCAGACAAGCTAACAGCTTGAGGAACCTCTGAATTAGGACATTTGGAAATATTAATATCAGCCAGGGATACCATAACATATTATCTCACAAGATAAATAAATGTCTACTTGGAAACCAAGGAAGGATTAAAACAGAGAGCAGAAGAGCTTTGGGAGGCGAAGGGGGCAACATTGAGAGATGGAAAGAAGGTTCCATCTAGGTGGTGCTGGGGAGTTGAGGTAGGAACTATAGAAATATGATTCATAAAGGAGACAGCTCCAGGATCATTAGGCTGACATCGCCATTCTACATGGCCCAGCAAATAGTTCCAGCTCCAAGGTGAATACAAATAAAGAGAAGGCTGCCCCATATGAACAAAGCATACTTCGCAATGAATCTTTTCACTGAACATGTTAAACATGACTTTACAGGTTTCTTCTCTCTTCCAAAACAGTTTCATCTGGAAAACTAGGAAAGCCATAGTGTTCGATTTTGGTTAACCGAAAAACGCAAGGCTGAGAAACCAGAGGTCATTATGAGATTAAGCCTACATGGAACACTCACCTGAAGACAATCGGTAGGTTATGATAAGACGCCGCCATGGAGATGGCGCTGGCATCAACTTACCTTCCGGTCCGGCCAGTTGTATTTTGCAAAGATGGTATCATAGGTGTCCACCGCCCCATCGGTTATGAGCATGATGGCCTGACTGCAGATACTTCCTTGTCCTGTGTGGTTGAACTGTGAACAGAAATAAGCTCAAAATAAAATACAAATCAGAGTTCTGGGTACCTGCAAGACTTCAGGGGCACAAGGAGGGCTTGAGAAAACTCTCCGTGCAAGAGCTCATTGTGCACCACCCAAAAGGACCTACAGGATAAGCCTTTGGGCATGGACCACCATATCTGCTCTGACAGACTGGAACTAAATGCAGACTACGGAAGGATTTCTGAAAAATCGTAGCCTGGATGACTTCTCACACCTTCAAGCATGAACCACTTTTCATAAAACAAGCCCAAAGGAGTTGGCATAAGGAGCTTTAAGGGCATATTACATGGGCAGCAAGATGTCAGAGAGGCAACATCTCTTCCAAAATCTAAAGGAGGCTGGTGATCTGATAGGTGGACAATGTACCATAAAATAACATCAAGAACAAATAGAGAATAAATTCAGGAATAGGACAATTCAAATTAGAAGCTTTAGCACTCTTTATTTATTTTGTGAATGATATATGTTATTCACATGTAACATTTTGTATTAGTTCACTTGTTAGTACATATAGGATGCTGAAATTCCAAGATTGTGCAACTGGTGTGCAAAACCCTAAAGATTCCAGCTTTACCTAGTGTTTTAAAAGTTCCTTGCCTTTTTGAAGTGTATCCAGAGTAACCAAACATAGCTGGCTGAGTAATGTGTCCCGTCCTTGAATCTGAGGTGAAAAATCCCTTTAATTAATGCTTTTAGTGATACAATTCAAAGTAATACCATGTCCTTTAAAACCCTACAATTACATGATAACGCTGAAGCCTGGGGAATACACATGAAATCCTAAACTTTCAGGAGTAAAACTCCCTTTTTTATAATCTGCAAAATGTATTCATTTGTTCTAAAAGGATTTGCTAAGTGCACACGCAGGGCCAGAGATGAAACACACAAAAACACCTAAACACCTCTTCCCTCCTGTAGCTTCACATTATCTTTGGGGAGCCATACAAAAACAAGATTAATAAATAAGGCATGTTGTATGATTGATAATAATGATGCTAAGGAGGAAAAAAGAGGAAAGCAGGGAGAGATAGGAAAGAGGAAAGGGGAAATTTTTTAGAAAGTAGTCAGGGAAGACTTCACTAAGAAGGTGACATTTGAATAATACCTGAAGAAGGTGCCTACGTGGGAGAAGGGGGAAGGAAAAGAGGTCAAACACTAAGTGTAGAGGTGTCAAGTGGGAGCATGCCCAATGTGTTCAATCTATTGACCATGGAACTGGGTAAAGATGGAGGGTAGTCTTGACTTTGCTGGCTGGCCACTAGTGAACCAGAGAGCAAAAAAGCATTTGAGTTGAAGTTAGTGTTCATGCACTTAGAAGTCTGATGTGGAGTTGGACCATGAATAATTAGATGAATAGATGGATGGGTGGGTGGGTGGGAGAGTGGATGGGTGGTTGAGTGGGTGGGTGGATGGGTGGGTAGATGAATAGATAGATGGATGGTTGAGTGGATGGATGGATGGATGGGTGGTTGGGTGGGTGGGTGGGTAGATGGATGGATTAATAGATAGATGGATGGGTGGATGGATGGATAGGTGGATGGATGAGTGGGTGTATGGATGGGTGAGTGGATGGATGGATGGATGAGTAGATGGATGGATGGATGAGTGGATGGGTGGGTAGATGGATGGATGGATAGATGGATGGATAAGTGGGTGGATGGGTGGATAGATGGGTGGATGGATGGGTGGATGGATACATGAAACTGCCTTGGGACAGAGCAAACATGCATGGCGTATCATTGTATAGTGGAAAGCACAGAGCTGCGTGCCTACAATAAGATCTTGAGCATTCATTTCTTCATTTATAAGATGAGAATAACATCTCTATGTGGTTGGTACAACACAGCTTAAATACTCCCTATATGCTGGGCTAAAAGTATGAAGTCATTCCTTACTATAGCCTCAGAGATGAGTACTTTCATCATCCCCATTTTGCCTGTGGGGAAGCTGAGGCACAGAGAGATCAACTAACCTGCCCTAGGCCACACAGCTCCTACCTGACATAGCTGGGATCTGAATTCGGGCAGACTGGCTCTAGCATCTACTCTCCAGCTCTGCACACTTTACAGCCTTTGAGTAATGACATGACATCCTTGAGCAGTGGTGATTGCTGTGATCTGGATTTGGTTTGAGTGCCTTCCTCAAGGGTTCCAGTGTTGGAGGCTCAATGTGGCTATGTTGGGAGTGGTGATATCAAGTGGGAGGTCCTTAGGTCATTCATTGAGGGTCTGCCCTCAGAAAAAGCTAAGGCAGTTCTCAAGAGAGCAAACTGTAAGAGTGAGCATGACCTTTAGTCTCACTCTGGCTTCCAATTTCAAGATGCCATCTCTCCCTCTTGCACACACTTCTGCCATGATGTCATCATCTGTCATTAGACTCTCACCAGAGACCAAGCCAATGGGGCCTTTGATCTTAGACTTTGCATCTCTCAAACTGTGAACTAAATAAACCTCTTTTCATTATAAAGTTACCTTGCCTTGGGTATTTTGTTATAATACCAAAAAAAAAAGGACTACTCTGGTGATGCACGGTAGGGCTCCACAAATGTTAATTTCCTTCTCCTGTCTCTTCCTCTCTCCATCTTTTCCAGAGTTCCAGAATCATGTATCCGTACTATGGCTACAACCTGGACAGCAAATACTCCTTAAATTCTGTGTCTTAGGCACTTGCTTCTCTTTAGTCCTGGCACTAAAAGCCACTGCTAAAACTCATACCAAACATGTGCCCTTGAATTATCAGCACACAGACTATGATGCTACCATGTTAGAAGATAAAAATATCTGAAAACCAAAGCTATTACATGACAAAGCTGACCCATGACTTCCCATTCTGCCATCTTTATCACTGTGGTTTCCTATTCCACAAAGCTCTTCCTTGGAAGATAAAAGTTGCAAACAACTGCATTGCTTATTCTAGGAAGTTCCCAAGAGATGTATCAACTCTTCAACAGAAAGCAGCAAAGAAAATTTACATCCTGAGACTCTTTGAATCCTTAAACTCGAAATCTTCCCCTGTGTCCACCAATCCTCAACAATAATATTACAGTTCTGTTTTGGGTGGGAGAGGTACTGGGAATTGAACTCAGAGGCACTTGACTACTGAGCCACATCCCAGCCCTGTTTTGTATTTTATTTAGAGACAGAGTCTCACCACGATGCTTAGTAACTCACCATTATTGAGGCGGGCTTTGAACTCCAATCTTCCTGCCTCAGCCTCCCAAGCAGCTGGAGTTACAAGTGTGCATCACTGCACCCAGCAACATTATTATAGTTCTTACTGGATCCTCATCAAGCCTCCACCCTCCTCTCCACACCACAAGATCCACCTTCAACCAAACTTCAAAGTGTCAATAAATATCTCACTTTTCTTCCCATGAAGACTCTCATGGTAATGCATTTTATTTCTTACTGCAGTAAGAAAAAGCCACCTTGTAGCCCGGCCTGCTGAACAGGTTGTTCTTGGAATTGTTTGGGGAGGCTTCATTTCACACGGCTTTTGCAGCAGTGAATAAGCCCAACAGCAAGCCACTGAATAGAAGTGATGTATGCTCCAGGTTACAGACTCAGGAGGGAATGAAAATCAGGATGCCCTTGGGCTGTTGTTCATACAACTCATTTGAAAACATCCTGGAAAAACTTTCCCAAACAAAAAGAAAGAGAGGGAAATGAAGATATCTGAATAAATGCAGAATGGAAGAAAGGGGCCGCCAGGAGCTATTTACTTAAAAACATTGCTCTCCTCTCCGGCTGGCCCCTGGCATTTTCTGCTGCAATCTGTAGTTGAAGAATTTTGAAGAATGCAATTAAATTCAAATGCTTTGATGAGTAATATCTCTTCTCTTCATATTTGCCTAGAACTTTTTTTATTGAATAGCGAGAGTGATGAAAGTGTTTTCCATAATAATAACAATGACAAGGGCCTGATGATGAACTACAATTAGCTCAGTGATTCATCAGTTAGCAGCGAAAATTTCAATGCATCCTGACATTTAGAGCATTTGGTTGTGATTAACAGTCTTTGAAATGTCACCGAATTTTATTTAATTGGCTAAGAAAAATTTTTAAAAGGTAATCACTGCAAAGATCACATTCATCGCCAAAAAAGAAAATTGCAGTTGTCACATGACAAGGTAGATGCTAACTGCTGTTAGCAAACTGGCTGTGTTCTTACAGCATCTAATGAATGCAGAGGAGATCAATAGCTGGAAGGGGCTTAGAAGTTTATTTGAATGCTGCTTTCAAAGCCACTGGTATCAACGACTGCAAGTCTTTAAGTCTTGTGAGCAAATACCAAAACTGAAATGTAGGTAATTGTAAGACCGAATTAACTCCATTTAATTATCGTAACCTCTGAACCATTCTAAGCCCCAGCCATAGTCACAATAGCAATTCTGTGTGTGTGTGTGTGTGTGCACATTTTGAGAAATAGCATTTCTTTTTAATTTCATACTGGCTTGCAGAGGCAGACATAATACATAGGAAGAGAGTTATATCACTTAAAGGTCACACTGATGAAGTTTAAAATAGATAGTGTCATTTTCATGGGAGATTAACCATCCCCATGTTTGTTGAAGAATTTGACTATTAAAAGCCCAATAGTAAGAGATGGGATGGAAATGTTTCTCTCTCTGGAATCAATGTGCACTCAGAAGAACATGGTGCCAGCTGCTAACCCATCTCAAGAGGGACCTTTTATATCCTTTATTGATGCCTTGGTTTCTTGCTGTCCAGAATTGATGGCTCAGCCCATCTGGGTTTCTGATTTGTCAGACTCCACATGGGTTTTTATACTTGAAAGCAGAGCAGATAGGTACATGGAGGGTTTCCCTGTTCAAAAGCACTTCTTCCTTCCTAAGGACTCAAGGGGGAAAAAAATCCACTCCATATTGATGATTTTTAACATCTTGGAAGATACAGAGATAGAATACCGTATCCTGAAATGTGCTCAGTGAGCCATGGGTTCTACCAGATGTTAATACTGAGTTTATGATAATTACATAAAGTGTTCCTGAGCCAGTATGGGTGAGTACTGGTATAAATACTTTTTTGAAAGGTCTGTTCCTTACAGAACTTCTCAAGGCCTTTAATACGCAGGAGTGCACCGTTAATCACCTAGAGGAGGGAGGCATCTCCTGCCTTGCCCTCAAGCCCCATGGTGGAGATCTTGGCAGGCCAACATTCCTCTGGGTATGTCATTGGCGTAGGAGTGTCCAAAAGCACAACTGAGGAATGAGAGGGATGGGTAAAGAAAAGAGATCAGGGTAAAGTGAGAGGGCGAGTTAGGGAAGCAGATGTTCCTAAGGACATGGGGGCGGGGTGGGGGGTGTTAAGGCAGCTAGGAGTGGGAGCTGTGTCTAGAGCCAATGAGAGTTGAGCCTGGAGTGGGCTCTGTGGCTAGAGCCAATGACAGTAGCAGCTGCCTCCTGTCTCAGTGGTCTCTGTGACCGCACACCCTGCCCACACAACTCTGCTAAAAGCAGCTGGATATGACGTCATCACACCCAACTCTCAACCTCCCCAGGGAGGGTCTCCCAAGATGGGCTTCTCAGGCATGCGATGTGCACAACTGCCCACGCTACAGCCCCACATAGCTCCACACTTGATATAACACTCTGCTGTCGTTTCCTTAAAACTCTTTGTGAACAAGGGTCCCTGTGTTTTCATTTTACACCCGGCCTCACAATTCCTGTGGCCAGTGCTGGGTCTAATCCTGTCCCCATTCTACACTTGAGGAAAATAAGGGCGAGACTGAGAATCATTTTCTAAAGTCACTGAGAATCATTTTCTTAAAGTCACACAGCAAGCCTGGCCTCTCAGCTCAGCCAGCCTGACCCCAGAGGTCACAAGCTTAATCACCCATAATCTTCAACCCACCCCTCTAGCACTGAGGCCAGACAGCAGGGAAACAAAAACCCACTGCAGGATAGACTTCCAAAAAGAGATCCTCCAGCTCTGAGTAAACTCCCCCTGCTCTAGCCACTAGGTGTTTGAAATAAAAATTGAATGAACTTTCAAATTGTGATAAGGCTTTTCAATATTACCATGTGGAAAGAGTCTGCTAAGATTCAGAGCTCCAAACCCCAAGAAGGCACCAGCCCAGGGTTTAAACTGGAATTTAAAGAGACACTTGGCCCACTGCCTGGTCCAGCTATGTTCAAAACTACTGATATGCTCTTAGCAGAGACGTCCTATCCAAACACAAACCCATACATAAATGTTAATTACCTGTAGTCAACAGCACCTTGGAGGAAGGAGAGAGACAACAGCCTTGGGTTAACACGTAGGGGACTGACACGGCCCCTGCCTTTCTTGTTTTCCTCTTTTCCTTTACAGTCATGAACACTGGCTCAGAATGGAGGTGAAACAGGCCTTCTTTGTGCCAACAGATGTGAATAAAAGCAGCTCTAGAAATTAAGGCCAATCCTTGTCTTGAGAGACCAGAAAAGCTGACATGAGAAACCTAAGTTTGGAAATCAGGTGTAATTACCTATCACACACAAGCTGCGCCATACTGAGCGAGAGACTCACCCAACCTGAGCCTCAGTTTGCTCACCTGCAAAATGGCACCCACCTTCCCTGCACAGCTGCCTGGATTCTAGCTGCAAATGGGCATATTGCTCCAACTTAACCCCTGCTGTGGATGTCACTCTGTGTGCCTGTTTACACTCAGAACGTCCCCTGGAGCTTACAGAAACAGCAATACGCAGTTATTCTTTCAGAGATGCGAAAGCAAATCAAAGAGGAGCTTACATCGCTGAGAATGTTGAAGGCCTCATTCAGAGCTATATCCAGCATCCCAATTCCTTTGGCAAAAAGCTTGTCCAGATGCTCCCTGAAGTGCTGAAACAACAAGGCAGAAAAGCCATTAGTGTCCATCCCATCACATGAAAGGCCAGCCTTGAGTGGACAGGCACATGTCACAGCAAGACTAATGACACTCAGACTCACATGGTTAGAAGTGCTTTTTCTTTCTATATTCAAAACATGAGAACACATTGGATATATAAAATTTACCTTAAGATTCATGTTTTAGTTTTGATTATAGTTTAGGGAAAACATGGAATCTCATGAAGTTCATTTGAATTTCCTACTTACCTCTCCAGTTTCATCTCCTGGACTCTTGCCTCATTCCTGACACTTTAGGACTTGAAACATGCTTCCACTCCATAGGGATCTCACTCTCAGCCCATCCTCTGGCTTCCATGCCAAGCTTTCTCTGAACTACTTCTGGAGGCTCAGTATGGACATCATGCCCAGAAGGCATTCCCCAACCATTCACCCCTCAGAATGCTTCCTTTGTGACCCCATGCTGCCATCCTATATGCAGATTCACCTTGCACTTAACATTCCAGGTATGCAGTTGTCTAATTAAACTCTATCCCTACACAACACTGTGAAGTTCCTTAAGACAGGGCATTACTCTGTCTCCCAGGTCTAACACAAAGCTAACACACACAGAAAGTGCTTAATAAGTATAGATAAAGAGCAAGAACAAAGAGTGCATCAGAACCAGAAGATTACAATTATAGCAAGGGAGACACAAGCTAGAAATCCAGAAGACCCTCAAGACAGAAGAGGTCCATTTTCAGGCCTGTCCAGTCTGTGATTTCTACCAGATGGGCCACAGTCGCACAAGGACATTGACCCAATCCTTGGACTTCTACTGGAATGTGGGAGAAAAACTCTGTCTTTGCAGCTGAACTGATGAGAAATCAGGGAGGAAGCCTGGGTGCCAGCCAGCAATCACCTGCTCACTGTACAGGAAGAGCTCACCTAGATGAAGGTGAGATAGCCAAGGATAGCAGAGTCCACAGTGCAAGGGCCAAGATGGGAATTTTTTTTCTTTTTTTCTTTTTTTTTTTTGGTACTGGGGGATTGAACTCAGGGGCACTCAACCACTGAGCCATATCCCCAGCCCTATTTTGTGTTTTATTTAGAGACAGGGTCTCATTGAGTTGCTTAGCACCTCACTTTTGCTGAGGCTGGCTTTGAACTCACGATCCTCCTGCCTCAGTCTCCCAGGCCACTGGGATTATAGGCATGTGCCACCATGTCCGGCCCAAGATCTTAATGACATGACCTGAGCCCCTCCATTTAGGCCTCTACAAGTGAGTGAATCAGTAAATTTGTCCTTTTGCTTAACCAATTTTAGCTGGATTTGGGCCTCTTAATTGAAAAGACCCCCACAATTATCTAAAACATCAGGAAGATCCTGGATGGCAAGACACCATCTCTGGTGAGCTTTCCCATACAAAAATGATCCTCCACATCTCATTTCTGCACCCTATCCTCTTCTTATTCACTATTATGGCATTGTGAGGCTTACTGAGGGCCTGTGCCAGCCAGAGCAAGGTGCTTCATGCACAGCAGGCTCTCAGTGCTCATGTGCCTAATGGCTTAGCGGCCACTGCTTTGGCTGTCCATGGCAAGGAGTCATCTGTGATGGTGCTAAAGGTGAATCCTAGCCATGTGCACCCCAAGGGCAGTGTCTGGAAGGAAAGAAAGGCATCTGGTGACTGCCCCGCATCTTCCTCCTCACTACTAATTTCTTCTCTACTCCCAATTATTGCCACTGTAAGATTCAGAAATCATTATATTTTCAGTGGCTTGGAAGGCTGAGGCAGGAGGATCTCAAGTTCAAAGCAAGCCTCAGCAACTTAATGAGAACCTTAGTGAGGCCTAAATAAAATATAAAAAGGGCTGGGGATGTGGCTCAGTAGTTTAGAGGCTCTGGGCTCAATCTCCAGTACTAAAAGAAAAAAAAACATTATATTTAATGCCATCGAATTATCATAGATAAGCAACTGGCAGACAGACCCTGTGGATTCTGAAAAAAGAAAAAGAAAGAGACTGAGCTAGGAGTCAGGAACTGAGTTCTAGTCCTGAGTATACCATCTATCTACTGAGCCACCCCAAGGCAAGTAGCATGAGCTCCAACCTGGGTTTTGCCCTGGGGAGTTGGGGTAGGTAGTACCACCATGGGGGAGAAGGAGCAAGAACCCAAGGCCTCTGAGCTGCAGGCAGGATGTGATTCCCATTTTCCTTCTGCCTTTCTGAGCCTGAAGGAGACATTTGCCTTGTCTGCACCCTCATTTCTCCCTTAACTCATGGGGGTATGGAGCAAGAAAAAGCCACCACCAAAGAGAACTATAGTGAAAGAGAAAGATGAAGCTGTTTTCATTTTACAGTCACTGAAAGAAAAGACCCCCCCCCCCCCAGAATTCATGGCAGAAAAGGAAATCAGCATCAGAGCAGCAACTGAGTAGTCACCACAGGGAAAGTGAGGGTGGCCATGTGCTAGCCATCTTTGGGATATTTATTTAATGTCCCATTTGATAAATGCAGAAGTAATTAGAAGAAAACTAGGGTTTTCTTGGTTAGGGCTCTGCCCAGTACTTTTGTGAAGCTGCTACTGTCCCATATCCATGCTCTCTGGCTGTTTTCTCAACCCCTATCATTGCCTCAAACTTCTTTTTTGGGGGGAAGGGAGCTACCAGGGATTGAACTCAGGGGCACTCAACCACTGAATGACATCCCCAGCTGTATTTTGTATTTTATTTAGACACAGGGTCCCTCTGAGTTGCTTAGTGCCTCGCCATTGCTGAGGCTGGCTTTGAACTCGCCATCCTCCTGCCTCAGCCTCCGGAGCCACTGGGATTACAGGTTTGTGCCACCATTCCGAGCTCAAACTTCTTTATATGTACATAGTACCATACAAGTGTATCTCCAAGTTCATTAACTTATTAAGCCCCAGGTTTTCAATTCTTCAAATCGATCAATGAAATTAATATAGGTGCATTAAAATAGGTCAGCAGTCATTAGCCTAGAATTTACTAACATTTGTTATCATTCATAATATTAATGCTATCAATAATATTAATATTACCAGTAATTGTGTGCCTATTCCTTTTCTCAAAAGAATACAACTCTAAAAATATAAATATTTATTTCAGGTCATCATAAATGATGTATTCACTGCTCACGTTGTTTTAAGTGTTCCATATATAGGATGATGAGACATCATGGGTTAAAAAGTTTTCAAGCCTTCCACAAAACGGAAAGGAGGAGGGAGGGGGAAACTGTTGCCAGTATTTGAATATTAAAGAAAAAGAAAACAAAACAAAACTAGAACGCTTTATTCTTCAAACATCTAGGTCAACTTCCTGATTTGCAACTACACAATCAAACACACCTTGGACAATGACTTGTTCTCCCCTTCAAGGGTCAGGTTGTCTAAGTAGATAGGAACGAGGCTGACTGCATTACTCTAAGCCCAGAGTGTCCTCAAGAGGCCAGCTCCAGGACAGAAAGCTCAGGACTGCCGAGCGGGAGCTGCTCAGCAACAGTGTGCCAGAAGGTGGCCAGTTTTCACTATTTTTCTGAATTAAAATCAACAGTTTATTGGAAATGTTGACAGTTCCATTTTATTCTGAAACCTCAATAACAGAAGAGGAGGGTGGCTTTTTATCTTTGCTCCAGGCGACTCATGCAGCATATGCTGCTGCCCAGGAAAGGCCTTGCTTCCAAAGCAATTAGTGCAGCTTAATGCCTGGGGAGATGGACCTGCATGTGCAGCGGCTGCCCATGCCCAGGCGCCAGCGGGCACTGCAGAGCCCGCTTATCTCTGCCAAACAGTCACCAAGTTCAGGCCAGTGCAGGATCCCAGGGAAATCACCTCTCCCTCCACCAGCATTCGATTTAGTGGAATCATACTGATCACTCTCTCTGTGACAATAGCTCACATTTTCTCCTATGTGATTATAATAAATGTCTGAGTTCTCCCACTCCAGCACAGGGGAGTCAAAACATCAGGAGACAAAAGCTGAGCGCGATGGCGCAAGCCTGTAATCCCAGCACTTAGGGAGGCTGAGACAGGAGAATCACAAGTTCAAAGCCAGCCTCAGCAATGGTGAGGCACTAAGCAACTCAGTGAGACCCTGTCTCTACATAAAACACAAACATAGGGCTGGGGATGTGGCTCAGTGGTCGAGTGCCCTTGAGTTCAATCTCCAGTACCAAAAAAAAAAAAAACATCAGGAGACAAAATGACCCCACCCCTGTCTCCAGATCCCTGAAGGCCAGGAGTCCTAGCTCTGAGGTACAGATTTGTGGCAGGGATGAGGGCTAACAGCCACCTATCAGTGAAACCCATCAGGATCACTCAAGAACTGCAGACCTTAGGTATGAAATTCATACCCATTAGGACACTTGGCCAAGAGAAGGTTTCTGAAATTGCCTCACCAAGTCCTCCAGTGCCAGCTAACCCTGGCACTGTGACCACTTGCATGCCAGGCACTGTGTTTCTAATATGGTATTTCACCTGATCCTCCTAACACCCCTGAAAGGTATTGTTATGGCCCTATTTTATACATAGGCTAAAGGAGACCCAGTGTGGTGAAATCATTTACCTAAGATAGCACAGCAAGTCCGAAGAAGGGTGGGTTTCAAAGTATTGAGCCCCATACCTACACCCCTGTGCAAGAGAGCCCCTTTACACACACAGGGCACAGCTCTCCCTATCGCTGAAAAACTCCAGCATACAGTAAAGCCATGATCCTGTCCAGGGCTGATTCCATGAGTATGTGACCTATTCAGTAACCCCGGGTCCCACGCTGAGAAGGACCCCATGCATGGTTCCATGCTCGGCTGCTGCTGTTTCAAAATTCTTAATAATTTTCCTTTTGGATGTTCCATCTGTAAGTGAAGCCCAATGGAACAATGGAGCAAATTTATGATCGATGGAGATACAGGTCACCTAGGCGTCCACTGTCTTCACTATCTCATTCACATGCAGAATTTGTAATGTCCCAGGAACACAGACTTCTGGTGGGCAGCTCCAGGGGAAGTGTTGCTCAAATGCACTTGACTCCAGTGAATAACTGTGCACTGTGTCTGTCAGGTGGCTTAAGGTACGCATTTATTGACAAGCTAAAATTAAGGCATTTTAAGAGAGCCCAGCACAGCCTCTCTGATTTCCTGCTCCATTAGAGCTGGACAGTAACAGACACAGTACCTGCCTTCTCCTAAAAGAGGGATGAGGTTTCCATGAGTCATGTCAGGCTGTGTAGATGAGCAGTGTCCCAAGGATCATGTCTATCCATGCCAACCTCCTTGGCAAGATTTCCAAGTAAGCCTTCTGATAGCTCTGCAGTCCAAACCCAAACTGCAAAATCCGCTCATCAAAGACCCAGAGGATGCCCACACTTGTCTTCCAGTCTGATTCAGACACTAACATCACAAGATTATTTAATGTAAATATGGGCTCTTTGTCTTGATGTAATTCCTTCTGAAAAAAATACCCATGACCTCAACCACAATTTCCCCATGCTCCCATTTATCCTGCGAAATCCTTAGGCTGAATATTTCAGCCTTTTCTTGGCAATAGCTTCCGGGGTGTAGGGCCCTGCACAGTCAGTGCATTATACAGGAAAGGCACCCGTCTTGTGCAGTGGTCACCTCCAAGCCCAGACTCCCATAAATCAGACTGCCACTTGATCCCAGTGGGCTCATGGTGTTTCTCAAATTTGAAAACAGAATAGCCCAAGAAATCTGGTAGGAGAGAGGCAAGCCCAGCTGTTTGCAATTTGGGGGAGAAAGTACAGACACTGATAGAATCGTGTCGAAACCATTCCTCATTTCTCCTTCTCATTGTGTATAACAAATTGAAGTGTCTGAAGGTAGCAGCTGTTTAATGGCAACGCCAAATTAGAGACAAGATAGATCTCCTGGATGTAAACAATGAACGTTATTTCATGCCAGGTACATCAAATTAGCTACGACTTCATTTTAATGGCAAAAGCACTAATTATTCCATGCAAGATGATGGTAGTGAGCTCAGAATTGGTGATCTTGTACAACTGGGAACTATCCAAAGTGGAACAGCACCCCACCTAAGCAGTCCACGTTTCCAAGGAACTGCTAAGAGGGACATGCTAATGACCATGCCCAGAACGAGTCTGCAGTTCTTTCATGAGCTCATGGTCCTCCTTATGAGGTCACATGTACTTAGCACAACACCTCAGGATCTAAGCTCTGTAAACTTTCAAGAGATGAAGGAAAGCCACACCCCACAGGTTTCCCAGACCGTAGCACCTGCTTTGTCACAGGCAGGTACCATTGGTGTGTGTATAAACAGCAGACCTGTCCCTTCAGGTCTTTCTGACATTTCCAAAGTTCCAAGTTCATCCTTCACAAACTTTGTGGAAACCTTGATTTGATTTGAATTCGTTTCTCAGAGGAAGAATGCTTTCTTCAGCGGCGGTGTGCGAGAGCTGACAGAAGTCGGAGTTTCAGTTAATCCCGAACACAGTGCCAAGCCCCGTGGACACCTCGGCTCTGAAGCACTGTGTTTACAGACGGCATTGTGGAAGAATGCGAAGCAGACGCGGCTCCACTGGATGCCAGCGGGCTCATCCTCACCAAACCATCCCTTGCAATCATGCTGACTTTCCTCTGCCCCAAACTCAGAGCTGCTACCCAGCGTGGCAGGCGAGGGGGTGCATGGAGCCGCGCTCGCCTCTGGAACAGTGGCAGTGTTCATTTCTGGGGCATTTTTGGCACCAAGTGACCCCAGGAGACAATTAAATTGAGAACTTTTTTCAGTACGATCACTTAGAAGATTTGTGTAGCTTTACAAAACTTACATTCAATTAAAATGTGTTTGTTTCAATGATCTCTCTATTTTGTCCAACTTAATTACATAGGAGTATGAAACTTAATTTTCCTAATTCTTTCCATTCTCATTCAAGTCTGTGAATAAACAAATAGCCTGTATGGCATTGTACTTTTTAGGGATATATCAACATTTATTAGCCAAGGCTCCAATTGAGGAACAGTTAGGTTCTCAGGATTTTTTTTTTCAACCATTACTACAGTGAACACTTTTGTACCCACGTACATATGTGTAGTAATAACAGTCCAGCCACTTCACTGAACGTAAATGACTGGGTCAATTTCCTCACATATATACACAGCGGTACTGTGGCATTTAATGAGGTAATGCAAAGTACTTAATGCACAGTGAGCATATAGTGAGCACACAGTCAGCACAAAGTCTCATTAGTAGGGCACCTATGGTTCACAATGACTCCCAGCACTGCATTTTGAGTGAGGCTTTTTAGTCCCCAGATCAAAATTTTAAAAAGGAACAACAAATGCAACCACACTTCCTCCCTGCCAACTTTTAATAAAGATGGAAAGTCACCAGCTAATAAAAGGAGAAGTGCAGGAGAGCAGTCAGACAGCACAGGGCCTCAATGGTGCGCTGGGGCCTGAGTCCCTAGTCCATCTTCTGGCTCCCCTTGGTTTCATTCTGTAGCAGGCTCTTTCCTGCCCTTGTGGCCCATCTCATATTCTCCTAGCTTGGTCTGCCTGTGCAAAAGCTATGATGCCCAGATAAAATATAGAATGTTCAATTAATTTTGAATTTCAGATGATACTGTATCTACTCTATCAGCAAATAATACTGTATCTACTGTTTATCTGAAACTCACAGTTAACTGTGTGCCCCGTCTATGTGTTTTGTGAAAATCTGGCAACTCCATATAAGACCGACTTAAGCAATAGTACTAACAGGAAGTCCCTAGAAACACTCTGATGAAGTCAGCTGTCTGGGCCCATCAGGTAGCCAGAGAATGGGACCCTGGATCATGTCCTCTTTTCAGAACCTAGCGTGGCAGCCCAAGAACTGGGCAAGAGTCTCATCTAAACTTCACCAAATGGGTTTTCTCAGGATATAAGGATTTCATGGGGATAAAGAGGAAGATCAGATGCTGGACAGATAAGGAAAGTCAACTTATAAGCAGTTTCTTGGGGACACAGAGCCTTCAGGGGCACAGTCCATGTTCTCAGAGCATCAGCACTGGTACAGGCCAGAGGACAAAGCCATGGCCAAACACACTTCCACACTGAGACAGACTGTCCCTTGCAGCAGGGGGCTGCACACAGTGAGAGGACAAGATAAGAAGCAAATTGTAGGGAAAAATCACAGCATGCCTCTGAAACAAAGAAAAGGGCTTCTAGGAAATAGGTGGTCCTAGGATGGGTTGAGGCCTAGCAGAGAGTATCCAAGATAGAAGAGAAGACAATGCTGCCAACAAATAATATTTATTGGGTGTTCTCTGTACACCAGTTCTGGCTCTAAGCACTCATGAGTTGTATCTCCTTCAAGCCTCATGTTGACCCCAAGAGATAAGGCAGGTGTGCTTATGACCCTCCTTTATGTATGAGGAAATCCATCACAGCACTTGAGTGGGTCTCAAAGCTAATAAATGGCAGAGCTAGGACTTAAGTCCAAGCATTCTGACTTTAAAATACAGACGAGATCCCCATAAACTTTTTATAACAGCAAATGTGAATCATCAACTCATGGCAATCTTGTTCTTTCGATATTCTACCACCCTCTACTTCCATCTTCTCCACAGTAGTCAGTCACCTAGATGGCCTCCAGCGATTCTCACCTCCTGGTATTTAGACCCTGGTGGAGGGCCTGCCCACATTGTACCAGGGGTCCTTGTGACCTAGAGAATACAGCAGCAGTGACAGTACTCCACTTGTAGAATTAGGTTGTAAGTGACACTATGGCTTCCATCCTGCTTTGTCTTGTGACCTTTGTTGGATAATTCATTCTGGGGCAGATGAAATGCTTTGTTGGCAACAGCCCTATGGAGGTTCCTATGGAATGAGAAACTGAAGCTTACAACAAATGGTTATCAAGGAACTAAAATCTCTTGCCATAGCCTATGAATGAGTTTGGAAATGGAACTTCCATTACAGCCAACCTTCAGAAGACTAGAGCTCCAGCCAGTATCTTGATGCAAACTCATGAGAGACCCTAAGCCAGAACAACCCCTGAAACTATATGATAGTAAACGTTCATTGTTTTGAGTTATTAAATTTGGGAGTAACGTGCCACAGCAATAGATAACTAATACACTCCCATCTAGTTTATTTTGATATCCATCATACACATTATATTAATTCATCTATAAATATTTCACTACAATATGTGTCTGAAATAAAAAGACTAACAAGACCATAATACACATATTATTTAATGTCAGAGTCACATAGTTTGAACCAGGATCCAATTGAGGTCTACATGTTGTGATCAGTTAAGAGAGGTCTCTTCTTCTAGAGTTACCGCCTCCATTATTTCTCCTGTGATTCTGTTGTTGTTGTTGAATAAATCAGATTATTGGTCATGGAGAATATCCCAGAGTCCATATTTTACTGGTTGCATTCTTGAAGTGTCATTTAGCAGATTGTTAGATTTAGCAGCTCATTCAGGTTCCAGTTGGACCATTTATTTATTTGGGATTGAACATCACTCATGGTGCTGTTACTTCCTCAGACAAATGTTTGGTGATCTCCCTGTGTTGATGGAAGCTACTGATGCCTGATGCTTATATTCGTTAATCCATTAGGGGCTGAGACATGGTGATATTTTAATGCTATCACCCCTCTTCATTTATTAAATGAAAACCTTGTAGAAAAAGAAGCTTCCTTTTTGTGCTATTTAATAAATTATTAGTGAGAATAATTGTTTAAGGACCAAGAGGCTTTACGATTCCAAACTAGAATGGAATAAATATCAGGTTGTGTGGTTCATGATATGGGACAGATATGATGATCTTAGAGACCCTCAGATCAGCAGCAGGTGGGCCATGAGATTAAACAGGAATAAGGACCTCAAAACACAGGGCCATTTGCATGCTATAAAACAGTGGTAATCCACAGGAAATGGAACTATGGGTTTTCAACCACAGAACATGAAATCAACAAAGAGCTTTGTAGACAACATGCATGCTCGCATTCCGGAAAATTAAGAATTAATCACTGGTGAGGGAAATAACAACTAGAAAACCTCTCCCAGAAGGAATCTTATAACATGTTGATGAAGAAAAAAAAATTTTTTCTCCTTTGAAGTCACTGTTGAACAATTAAAGTTATAGTTCTTTTAAATATTCAAGTTGTTTTTCCAAAGCAAAACACCTGATTGTAGTTGTGTAGTCAACCTGACAGGTAGACATATAAATTAATAAATACAAGGTACTCTCTAGAGGAGACCTCGCGGGTGAACTAAATATACACTGTGCCAAGTTCTGCAGCACAAGTCCTCTTGGTGGGGAAGCCTCATGACATTTAGAATTTCTGCTCATGTGGAAATGCTGTTCATGTAGTGCTTCCTCATGTCTAACCCGGGGTGGTCCATTTTCAAGTGGTCCACTAAGACTTCTGCCTCCTAGATCCAGTAGAACCAGGGACCCCTTCTCTGAACACAGATCACTTATCCCAGCAAGGTGGGATTGTGGGAGAAATGAGGGATCCGTTATTGTCCACCACTGTGGATTGGGCCATCTTAGCCAGCTGACAAAGCAAGTTCTCATTTGGTGCTGAACAGGCTGTCAACCTCAGACTGAGGAACAGGACTTATCCCTTCCCAGAGCTGGCTCTCCCAGGATTGTTCGGGCATCTTCCCGATGCTCTGGAGGGTATCTGCTTTTTAGCCTGGAAGGAGTAGTTTTCATGTGTTTAATTAACACATCTCTTCTAAACTCTTAATTGAGGTTAAAAGGATTTCAGGAAAAAAAATCATTATTCCCATCATGCAGAGAAAAATAGCAAAATATGCTCTTCATCTAACATGAGTGAAACACTCTTCATAAATATAATAAATGCAGGTGCTACAGTATATCCTTTATTGTGTTTCAAGCCCTCCTTGGGGCTCCTTGACTTCATCTTCACAAGGCTCACTGGCCTTTTCCTCTATGGCTCAGGATTCTAGGGCTGCTTCTGATTCCAGTGAACTATGAAGATGAGTCTCCAGAACAAAATGGTTCTAGTGGTGCTAAGCACAGAGAGAGTCTGAGAGAGTGTTTCCTCATTAAATCTACAGGAAAGACCCTGCTGGCTTCCTAAGTCAAGGGCACTGTTATGGTTTGGAAGCTCACGTGTGAAACAAAGCAAGAAGGTTCAGAAGAGAAATGATTGGGTTATGAAAGTCTTAGCCTAGTCAGTGCATTAGTCCCCTGATGGGATTAACTGAGTGTTAACTACAGCAGGTAGGGTATGGCTGGAGGAGGTGGGAATTGGGAGTGTGTCTTTGGGGTATATATTTGTATCTGGTGAGTGGAGTCTCTATCTGCTTTCCGATCATCATGTGAGCAGCTTCCCTCTGCCACTCTCTTCCACCATGATGTCCTGCCTCACCTCCAGCCCCAAGGAATGAAGCCAGCTCTCTGTGGACTGAGACCTCTGAAACTGTGAGCCCCCAAATAAACTTTTCCTCCCCTAAAATTGTTCTGGTCAGATCTTTTAGTCACAGCACTGAAAAAGCTGACTAAAACAGATACCTAACCACAAAACATCAGGCCACTTAAGAAAAAGAAATGCTCTTCCAGTGGGGGGTGGGGAGGAGTGGACAGCATGGAACCCACTTCCAGCCCAGCCAGTTTTAGGTAGCAGGACTTCATTTCACCTTCAAGGAGTCTTTAGGGAAACTGAAGAAGGTGAAGGAGGCGACCCTGGGACAGCCACATCGTGGCAGAATGAGCAGCATTGGTGTGACTTACCTCCTGGTACAAGACAGGCAATAAGCGCATCTGCACACTGTCTTTCAATCTCACCCTTATTAATGACACCCTTGAGAGTCTGTGTTATAGCACATTAAGGGTGGAAGCAAATGAAAGAGAATTCAGAAAGAAAAAGAAATGGAGACAGATCTCAATGGATCAGCACTGCTTTATTATTAAGCAGCAGAGGGGCACATTTTCAAAAAGGAAAATGGCAACTGGCTACAATAAGGGTCTGAGTTTTATAGGGTTTAGTGGGGCTGAGTCCTAGCAGGAAACATGTTGGTTACACCTGGAGGGAGACCTTGGGCAGTCAGGCGAAGGGTTGTAGATAAGGAAAATTGCAACAAGTTCAGAGACTTTCTCCTTGGGGGTTGTTATTTTCTGTGTCCTTCAAAGGGTATGGACAGAGATCATGGGAGCTCAGTAAGGGGAACAGCTGGTTCAGAAATAGGAAGAGGGGCTGGGGCTGGGGCTCAGTGGTAGAGCGCTTGCCTAGCATGTGTGAGGCACTGGGTTCGATCCTCAGCACCACATATAAATAATAAATGAATAAAATAAAGATCCATCAACTAAAACATAATTTTAAAAAAAGAAAAGAAAGAAATAGGTGGGGGCCAGGTGAGTCCCTTCTGTGCTCTCTCCATTACAGCTGAGGCTTGGGCTTCTATTTTATTCCACTGCAATGACAAAAGCTCCAATTTACCACAGACATCTCCCACGCACATGGCGAGAGGGCAGGCAGGGGAACAACTGTAGATAAGGGAAGTTCCCTGGGGCCTATTTTCCATGTCCTTCAAAGGGTAAATTAATTTGAATCCATTACATTTATTGATTCTTGATTTTACTTCGTGTGCCATAGGAGTCTTGTTAAGGAAGTAAGGTCCTAATCCGACATGGTGAAGATTGGGGCCTACTTTTTCTTCTATTAGGCATAGGGTCTCTGGTCTAATTCCCAGGTCCTTGATCCACTTTGAGATGAATTTTGTGCATGCTGAGAGATAAAGAAACAATCAATGATGTGAACAGAGAGCCTACATTCTGGGAACAAATTTTTGCCACATGCACATGATAGAACACTAATCTCCAGGATATATAAAGAACTCAAAAAACTTAACACCAAAAAAACAAACAACCCAATCAAGACATGGGCTAAAGAGCTGCACAGACACTTCTCAAAGAAGATATACAATTGATCAACAGACATAAGGGAAAATGTTCAACATTTCCAGCAATTAGAGAAATGCAAATCAAAGCTACTCTAAGATTTCATCTCATGTCAGTCAGAATGGCAGTTATCAAGAATACAAACAACAGCAAGTATTGGCAAGGTTGTGGGGGAAAGGCACACTCATACATTGTTGGTGGGACTGCAAATTGGTACAACCAATCTAGAAAGCAGTATGGAGATTCCTTAGAAAACTTGGAATGGAACCACTCTTTGACCCAGCTACCCACTCCTTGGTCTATACCCAAAGGACTTAAAAACAGCATGCTACAGTAATACAGCCACTTCAATGTTTATAGCAGCTCAATTCACAGTAGCTTAACTGTGGAAGCAACCTAGATGCCCTTCAATAGATGAATGGATAAAGAAACTTTGGTATATATACACAATGGAATATTACTCAGCAATAAAAGAGTGTGGGACAATAAATTTCTGCTGCTTATGCCACCCAGTCTAAAAGACTTCACTATAGCAACTCCACCATGGCTCAGGCTGCACAGTTTTCAAGGTCTTGGTGAATTCTGCTAATAGACCATTGGCTTAGACTTCCCTGCTACTATGAAAATCATACAGTTTGAGACAATGCTGTCACATTCCTTAGCAGTCATCTCCTAGATTTTAGACCATGAGAGGCGCATGTCACACTTATTATCCAGGAACCCCACATTCATGAACCCAGTAAGGATTCTGGGCAAGGAGCCAGACCCCATCTCTCTCCTCTCCAAGAAGTTATACAGATAAGAGTCATATTCTTACTGATAACCTTGCAGATTTCTAACTTATGAAAATGTCCATTTGCCCAGACATCCGCATTTCTTTGGTTATAAGCAACAAAAACTCAGTCCAGCTTGCCATCAGATGATTTTTCAAATCAATGGAGAGATTCAGAGCGCCAGCTGCAGGCAGGTGCCATAAATGGAATGAACATGCCTCTCACAGCTCTTCCCTGCCTTGGATTCTCAGAGTCCTCAACAGACAGTCCTCACTAACTTCTGTGAGAGGCACAGGTGACCTTGATTTATCAACTAATGGTCCCATCAAGATTTCAAAGTAAAAGTGCTATAAAAGAGAGGGGTAGAGGTAGGGCAGCCCAGCATCCACAAGCAACCAGGATGCAAACTGTGACACCAGAACATAAGCCATGTGACAGACTGAGTCCCTGTGGCTGGTGGCTCTACACACAACAGACCCTGATGATGCCTTTTTCTTTTTCTTTTTGGTACCCAGAGGTGCTTAACCACTGAGCCACATCCCCAGCGCCACCCACTCCCTTTATTTGATGTTTTATTTTGAAACAGGCTCTCACTAAATTGCTCAGGGCCTCACTAAGTTGCTAAGACTGGTTTTGTCTTTTTGTTTGTTTGTTTGTTTGTTTTAGTTTTTGTTTTTGATACCCGGGATTGAACTCAGTCGCACAGGACCACTGAGCCACGTTCCCAGTCCTAGTTTGTATTTTATTTAGAAACAGAGTCTCACTGAGTTGCTTAGTGCCTTGCTTTTGCTGAGACTGGCTTTGAACTCATGATCCTCCTACCTTAGCCTCACAAGTTGCTGGGATTGTAGACGTGCCAGGCCAAAGTTCAAAACTCAACTGAGTAAAATATATTCTTAAGATTGCCCTCTCAGGGCTGGGGATATAGCTCAGTTGGTAGAGTGCTTACATCACATGCCCAAGGCCCTGGGTTCAATCCCCAGCACCACAAAAAAAAAAAAAAAAAAAAAGATGCTCTCTCTTGTATTGCCCTCCTGATTGCATCTTAGACCTTCAACATCCCATCTCTTCTGTTCTTCTGAACAAATATTATGAGTCCTTCTTTGGGAGACTCCTCTTGTTTTCAAGTCTATCCTGATTGGTTCTCTACTTACTGGAACTACTCTTGTTGCCTAAAGTGGATACCTCAGACCACTTTAGAACCTACGAGTCTAGCCTTCCTGGGAAGAAACCCAGGACCCCATTCAGTGCAGCCAAGTTCCCAGGCTAATGTACTATGACATTAATCAGAATGTAGTCATGTGGTACCTTGCATCTATAGCATATCCTCATGTAGCATACGTGTGCTGTGTAGTGCATATCCATATAGTATACACACATGGGCATATGCACTTCCACATGTGACCACTGATTCCAGCACTCTTCCTTCCAAGAGTACATACTTTCTTTCCCTCATTATCCATATTCAATGCACCATCAAGACCTACCATGTCTATTTCCAAAAATACTGTAGGCCCTTTCACTATTAGCCATCTCCATGTACCATCCTAGCCCAACTGCCATTCTCTCATGTACCTGGACTCTAGAAAGGACCCTCCTGTACGGTCTCAGCTTCTAATCTGACCTGATATGGTCCATTCTCCTCATAGCACTCAAAGGGATTTTTTTTTTAAGTGCAAGTCACATCACCCCAGTCCTCAATATGAAGTATTCTGATGTCTTTGAGAAGTTTTCCACATGGAGCATAAACTCTAGAATGACCTGAGACGTGCCCTCAGCCCACTTCTGACCAGGCCCTGCACAAGGAAAGCTTGCCTCATGCAGGTCTCCTTCCAATTGGCACCTGCTCAGAGAGGTCTCCTCAAACAGTTAACCTGTCCCCACCAAGTTGCTCTCTGCCAACTTAACTCTGTTTTACTCTTTGAAAACTTAGCTCTTTATTCCAAGTTGTTGGATTCCCTCAGCACACATTTACTGAGCCCTGTTATGAGCCCTCCCGGAGCTCATATTTCAATGAGTGAGGAAGCCAATAAATGCCAGAGGACAGGACATTACTTAGCGTAATAAACACATGAGACAAATGTCACAGAGGGAGAGGATATAGAGGCTGCAGTTTTCGACAGAGAGCATCTCTGAGGAGGTGGCATTTGGTCAGAGACACCTAAGGTAGTAAGAGAGCCAGATCCTTTCTAGCAGAAGGAACATAAGTGCCAAGATCCTGGACTGGAACAAATCCTGTGGTTTCAAAAGATGGACGGAAGGTGGCACGGCGGCAACTATGTGAGCAGGAGGCAATGGTAGATGTAAAAAGATTTACAGTCATACAGAAGTTAAATTCTATTGAGCCCAATTTTAGTTCCATACATTTATCCTAAGGAATTCATCCAAAAAAACATGTACATAAAGATGTTCGTCCTAGCACTGTTTATAAAAGCAAACCATTTGGGCTGGGGTGGTGGCTCAGTGGTAGAGCGCTTGCCTAGCCATGTGTGAGGCACTGGGTTTGATTCTCATCACCACATATGAATAAATGAATAAAAAATAACGGTCCATCAACATCTAAAAAATTTTTTTTTTTAAAGAAAGCAAACCAAGTTGAAAGTAAGCTATCTTCTCAACAATAAGGAGGTTGGAATGAAATGTAGTCATCTAAAATGTTGCAGAATGTTCCATTTCTATAAGGGCTATCATAACTTACTGTTAATTTTACAAGGTACTTATGTAAATTATAATTCAATTTCTTCCTTTTTAAAGCACAAGTGCTTCATATATTATGACCTTCCAAATAAACATAGAAATATTATAGTTGGTTCATTTCGATCATAGGACTACATGTCACTTACAATTCTATTCCTTTTGCTTGTCTGTAGTCTTTTATTCTTGGTTATTTTGTGGATTTTTTTATTTTTTTACTGAGAAAGCATCATTACACAGACAGCCTCCTTGCTATGGCTGAGCCCCCTCTTCCCAGCATGTCTGTATTCATGAAAGCGTCTCATATTTTGAAATCACATTTTCAGTGCTGCCTCCCAACATGGCAGCAGTGTCATCTTGGTCTGATGGACTGAGTTGCCCACCCATTAGCTGCCTGCCCCTGGACCAAGAGTAGTAGGGACAGGGGAAGAAGAAATGGCCCCTGCCTTCCAGGAAGGCAGACTGATGCTAAAGACACACGCTTGGAGTTGTAGTAAGAATTTGTCTTCTGGGAGCCAGAAAGACCTCCAAAGATACCTGAGAGGGGTGGCCCTTGAAAGCAAGGAAAGGGTTGGATGAATGGAGAGAGATTGACAGGGAGGAGAATTCCTGGGAAATAACAAGAACTGAACATCGTTGTTGTTGGACGCTGCTTGAGGAATTCACCAGTCTCGGGCCCCAATTGAGGAGGAGGTGGGACAGCTCCTCTTCTTCTCCTGTGAAGCCAACCCACCCGAGCTCTCTGAGCTGGGGAGCACAGGGGTGGGCAGAGCCAGGGCTGGCACCCAGCCCAGCTCCGTAATTGATTCTGCCAGAGCTACAAATGCAACCGACTTGCCAATTAGGACAGAGTTGACTGAAGCTCACCCACATTTCCAGTTATTTCTTCTTTCCATGCATTTGAGAATGACACCAAATGGGGGGGAGGGGGATCA
>CM053413.1:41365689-41432395 GCA_028644305.1 Xerus rutilus
AAAGAAAATAGCTTTGCTCACAGCAATGATGTTGAAGAAGTCATCGTCCCCCAGGGTATCCAAGATGGATGAAACTGTTTGCTTCGCAATTGTCAGACGGAGTCCTTTCATGCTGCCGCTGACATCAACTAAGATGACCACGTCTTTTGGAGAAGTTGCTGCCTGGATGTACCTAGGGCAGGGGAAAATTAAGTACAAATGAATCCTGGCTTCTCCTCAAGTGTTCCTGCTAAAACAATAAGAGATTGACTACTGCCTACCATTTTCGGTTCCTGCAGTCAAAGGCAATGACTCCATTTTCATCTGGTTCCCATTTAATCCCTAGGGGGAAAAAATGGGGTCATAAGAAACCCAGAAACTTCTAATATTTATTCATTGCATTTTGAAGCTGCTCTGCTTTACAGAGTGAATGGACAGGATGAAACGTCACAGGCATTTTAGCGAACACTCTGCTGGACAGTGGGCACACAGCAGTGACAAAGAAAGATGGATCAGGCCTGCCCTTGGGAGGCCTCACATCTAGCAGGAAACAGACACAAGTACTGGAGACGTCATGAACAAAAAGTGCTGGATGCTATGTTAATGTTTAAAAGGTGTGTATAATCCCCGATGTGAGGAAGGCATCCTTGAGCCATGATGGAACTTGGTGAGCTACTTTGCTGCTATAATAATAGACTGTGGGCCGGGAGTGCAGCTCTTGTTTTCTGTTTGTTTTGGGTACCAGAAATTGAACCCAGGGGTGCTTAATCATCACTGAGTCACATCCCCAGTCCTTTTAAAAAAAATTTTTTTTAATTCAGAGACAGAATCTCACTAAGTTTTTAGGGCCTCACTAAGTCACTGAGACTGGCTTTGAACTTGGGATCCTTCTGCCTCAGCTTCCCAAGCCACTGAGATTATAGGCAAATGCCACTGCACCTGTCGGGTGTATACTTCTTAACAGAAAAGTATTCTTTCACAGTTCTTGAGGTGATATGTCCAAAGTCAGGTTGTCCATAGGACCTATGCTCCCACTAAGGGCTCTAAGGAAAACTCTTTCCTTGCCTCTTTCCCAGCTTCCTGTGGGATCCCAAGAGTCCTCGGTGTCCTTGACTTGTATCACTTCAGTCTCGGCCTCCATCTTCACATGGCTGTCTTCCCTGAGTTGAGGTATCCTCTCCTCTTCTTACAAGGACACGGATCATATTAAATTTAGGGCCAACCTCATCGAATATGGTCTTATCTTGATTTAACTAATTGCTACTGCTAAGATTCCATTTCCAAGAAAGATCACCTTTTGAGGCTCCAGGTTGACCTCAATGTTGAGAACACTATTCAACCACTGCCTATAGGTAGGAGTTTTTTTTGTTTTGTTTTGTTTTTTGGTACTAGAGATTGAACTCAGGGGCACTCAACCACTGAGCCACATCCCCAACCCTATTTTGTGTTTTATGTAGAGACAGAGTCTCACTGAGTTGCTTAGCACCTTGCCGTTGCTAAGGCTGGCTTTGAACTCGCGATTCTCCTGTCTCAGCCTCCCTATGTGCTGGGATTACAGGTCTGCACCACTGCGCCCAGCTAGGTAGGACTTCTTAAACAAGAATGAGGAGAGTGAAAACACCATAGAGAGGAACACCCCAGGAGGGAAGCACCAGGTGTGTAAAGGTCCTGAGGCTAAGAAGAGCATGTCAAGTTCAAGGAACAGAAGGAATACTGGCATGGCTGTACTTAGAGGAAGTCCATGCCAGAGAAGAGACTTGCAGCAGAAAAAAACGCAAGGTCCAGGCCTTTTGCCATCTGGACATGAGGTATACACTGTGTGGGGATGAAGAAAGCACCTCTAGGCAGTTCCAGACAAAACTGCCCTCACTGTAACAATTAACATCACGCCATGGCCCCAGGTCAGGGCTGGCTCAGTCCCATTGGGTCATCTTACCCAAACCTGACATTTGAACTGAAATCCTCCAATTTTCCTGAGGTGTCCAGATAGGACAAGACCTGTCGCCTGCCCCTCTGCATTGCCATCATTCTCTTCCTGACATCGGCACTTCCATTAGGTATGTGCCATGAGAAGTTCTGCACAAGTTCAGTGAATAAAAGCAGAACTGGTTTCTGCTTTGTGGGAAGATCATCTGAGGACCTTCCATTGCTCAAGTGCCTTCTGAATCTCTGACAGGGACATCGGAGGCAGCATAAATCAAGAGTATTTCCACCATCACATAAATTTCTTTGAGACAGCACAAGAGTTATCACATGCCCCTATGGACTTGCAGAAGCCTATGTGTGAATCTCTGCAACACCATCACATTCTAGGCCAATCCTTAAATCCTGCTGCCAGAAACTCTTTTGCCCTTAACCCCAGGAGCTGGAGTTGGTGCTCCTCCCAGTGCTCCTCCAGCTCCTTTTGTTTCCTCATCTCAGCATGAAACACACTGTACCATGATGATCTATTCATCTATCTACGTCCCCTCCTTTGGGGATCTACTCTAGATAAGGCCACAGTCATCCTGACTGGTCCCCATGATTTTAGGTGGCTCAACTCTATCCATTACCCTGTCCCATAGCTTCAGCGGTGAGCATGTCACCCAAACCGGGCAAATCCTTGGACTTTAGTTCAAACTATTGGAACACATGCTCTGTCTTCTCCTTAAGAAATCCTGCAAGTCTGCAGCTAGTGTCCCTGTTCTGAGGTGATCACCTGCCAGGGAAACAAGGTCAGACTGAAGAAAGGCAAAAAATAGATGCGGAAGGAAAGCCAAATCCAAGTGACATTGCTGACTAGTGAAATGCAGCAGTGCTCCAAAACAGCACTGGATTTCAAGTCCCATGAGCCACTACACATGTTTCTTGCTGGAACTAACTGGCACTGGGTTTCTGCCACTTGCAACCAAAATCCATGATACATGTATTTATCTTTATTTAGCTACCCAAGGGTAGAGGCTGAGAAACTAGACCTCAGATTCATTCTGCTTAATGACACGTGGACCTACTACTAATTCATACTGTTATACTACTCTAAAAATGAAAAGAAGCATCCTGATAAGAAAAAAATATCCTCGCCAGGTGTGGTGGTGCATTCCTATAATCCCAGCTGCTTGGGAGGCTAAGGTAGGAGGATCACAAGTTCAAGGCCAGCCTCAGCAACTTAGTAAAGTCCTAAGCAATTTAGTGAGATTCTGTCTCAAAATAAAAAATGAAAAGAGATGTGGATGTATGTCAGTGGTTAAGCACCCCTGGGTTCAATTCCTGGTACCAAAATAAAAGAAGGAAAGAGAGAGGCGGGGAGGAAGGGAGGGAGAGAGGAAGGAAGGAAGAGATCGTAGCAAAAAATGTTCATGGTCACTCTTCTAATCATGTAATTTCCAGGAGTTATGCTCTGTATTTAAAATCAAGCACAGAATTAAGTGACCACCTGAGATTTATTATGGCAATAGAATATCTTTGGAAGACTGTGCCTCATACCTACTAATACAGTAAAGATGCAAAGTCAAAATCCTGCCAAAAAGTTCATAAAAGAACTAGAAGCATTTCTCACTCAACTGTTCTGATAAAATCCTCATACATAAATTAATCTCCCCCATTGTATAAACCAAGTGACATAAACAAATCCTTTTTTGTTTTCCAATGTGTTTGTGACCATTCCTTAAGGACGTTTTGCTGGTGGAGGGAACAGATGATACGTAGTCGCTACGATCTGTTTCCCCCTCATCCAAATGCCACAGGATCAGATGGCTAGGTGTCCATTGTCCCCTCCGTGCGCCAGTCTCACAAGATTTGCATCAAATTTGCTCTCTGTGGAGTGCATCGAGGCAGATTGCAATTTGCCGATGCTGGAAGTTTAATAGTCCACTGTTCATTATAATGTTATCTTTAATAGGATGCTTATTGCTTAAATTTCTACGCGCTCCAGGAGGAAGTGCGTATTCCCCGCTGAACACAGCTCTCGGGAAATGTTGACTAATCTGGCAAAGCAGACACCCCGGCAGGCACGTCTCGGGGCACAGATGCTGTGCGCAGGGCAAACGGCTCCTGGCGCGGAGGCTGATCGTCTCTGTACCACGAAGTGGGAAGCCATCAGGTGCCTCGTCTTACTTAATGAAAACATAAAAGACTCCACTTAATTGCTCCAAGATTATGCAGGGTGTTTTTTCTTCTTCTTCTTTTAGGTTGAGCTTGTTAATTTCTACAGCTGTGATGTTAGCACAATTGCAGCCCCGAGTCCTGTTTTCACAACTTGTAAGCAAAATTTAAACTTTCCCTTTTAATTAAAATTCAAACCAAGCCAGAATTAAAAATCCTATTGTGAAGTAGAGGCCTGGGAGAACCCCCAGAAGGAACACCTGTTCCACAGGCATGATGGACAAATGCTTACACATGCATTGCTCAGGGGTGTCATTGGGGGGCCTTTAGGGAGGGGTGGCAGCCATCTGTGGTGCTTTGACCATTTCAGCCTCTTCTTCCAAGATGAACCAGCTCTGGGGTGGGGAAAGCCAAGTTCAGGTTCAATCTCTGACACCTTTTATTCAGAATTCAATTCTGCTCAGGAAGGACTTGCTCCTTCCCCCCAATAACAATTATCATAATAAAAGTCCCAAACACTTGCCCAGGAAGATTAAACATGGTACATTTCACACCTCCACTCTATGACTTGAGGTTTTGTTTGTTTTGTTTTCTTGCTGTACTAGAGATGGAACCCAAGGCTGTGAACCTACTATGCCAGGGCTGTTAAGGGACCACTGAGTTACACCCGCCAGCCCTGGTGGCAACTCTATGAATTATTCTATTCAGGAAGATGCTGAAGCCACCTGCAGGTTCAGAGAGTTCTAGGATCACTGTCACACACAGGGACATACACACTGACACCACCTTTGCACTTCTATCCTGAACCCTGACAACAGAACTTAATTCTTTCACTTTCTTCTAAAAGGAGGGAGAGAAATTTTAATCCAGAATCCCCCCCCCAAAAAAAGAAGAAGAAGATTACAGGATCATTCATCTGAATCATAATTATCAACGCAGCAATACTCACCCGGATACTGTCTAAAAAAGCCCTTTGCACTTCCAAAGTACTGCCATATGAGAGATGGGTCACGGTCAAAGTTATCTACAAATACTTTGTTTAGGGACTCGGACCAGTAAACCCCATTGACAATGGCAGGATCTGAAAAGAAGAGAGAGGAGAGAAGTGTTAGCAACCAAAGTGAGAGAGAATCCTTGGCATCCCAGTTCCAATGGCAGCTGCTCACATGCCCATCTTGCAGGTGGCTGCAAAGAAAGTCTAGCCCCTGAGAGACTTAGGTCCTGGGGATTCCAGATTCTTGGGTTTCTCCTCCTGAATAGAGCAGGAGCCTCTACTGCTGGCTCCTTACTGGTAATGCATGCCCCTTTATTTCTAACTTTCAATCTCACATGAACTATTGCTCTTAAAAATACAGAAAGAGACCATTTTAGCAATCTTTCCTGCTTTTCCCTCTACTGAGCCAGAATTTAGCATTTAAGAACAGGAAAAATGTGTTTTCTCTCACAGTAATGACCTCAGCCAGCACCTGTTCTCATTCTCTCCACTTCTGATGCACAAGTTTGCTTTAAATAAATAAGTGAATTGGAATGATGTAACTAAACCGCTCCACTCTTATTCAGTAGAGTGAGCTTCACACAGGCAGAGACCACCTCTTATGGATCATCTTCTGTACTTTTGGACCAGCACATGGCAGAAATCCCAAAATTTGTATAGCCGGATGGAAGGAGGGATGGATGGATGGATGGATGAAGCAAAATCAGTTCTCCAGAAGCCAGACAATCACTTTCTCTTCTGCATTCTGATCCCATTAGCAAACCTCTTTTCCTCACCCTTGGCAGTCCAAAGATAACATTTTATTTTTGTTCATGGATTTTAAAAAATAATAGTAAGGGCAAAAGAAAAGAAAAAGAAAGAAAGAAAGAAAGAAAGAGAGAGAGAGAAAGAAAGAAAGAGAGAGAATAAATATTTCTGGCATACTGGCTGAAGCGAGGTGATCACTGAGGATGGTCAATGACAGTCCACCTTTTATTGGTTTATTTTTATCTCTGAAGACCTTGCTTGAAACTGATGCCACATTTAGCCATGTTCTGTTCTAAGAGGGGAAAAAGTGTCAAGTCCCAGGATGATGAGGGTGAGAATGACAGCAAAGTGAGCATATTGATCATGGGAAGAGGAGGTAGGGACGCTCATTGTACCCTGCTCACTTCTTTTCCCGTCACTCACAACAGAGCACCCGTCTTCAGGGCACCCAACCACAGAGCAAGCGGCAAAGTCTCTAATTATGCTTCCCTTATTTGTAAAATGGGGATAAGACCCACACTAGAGATGTATGTGGAAAGCTAAACAAAAATGATAGGAAAGAGTTATGAGCAAAAGGCATTTGCAGGGCCTTCGAAGGGGGCATTCCACTGGCCTGGTGTTCATACCCCTCAGTACTACACACACAGGGAGCATGAGGACAGATTCCATCACTCCAACCCTCAGGTGCATCGTCAACCAAAGAGAAAAAACTATACTAGAAATGCTCATAAAAGCAGGTGTACAGGCAAGAACACTATTGGTCCCTCCACACCTATCATACCCCCTACAGCTGGCCACCCTCATGACGTCACCTCCTGAAGCCCCCAAAATGGCACTTGACCCAGCTGCTGGGCATGGGTCTTATCTGAACCCTGCCTTATTCTTTTAGATTACTTAGGCAATTGGGATTCTGACCTCCATCTGAAGGGCAAATGCTCTAACTCTTGTAAACTATAATCAACCACATCATAGACCAGGAAAGTGAAAATGACAATTCAACCTTGTACCACAGAGTAATTTTGAGAAACACCTTATCCCCACAATCCTGCAAAATGGAGCCCTTGATTGTTCTTGTCCAAGCTTGACAGTAATTATTGTGACTCAACGCCTACCTGCAAAGCCACTTAAATAAATCCACAAAGATGCAAATATAATAATGACAATGAAAAATCCATGGTTCTTGCCTCCATCAAATTAATTATGTTGGCATCCTATAAATACCTTCCACAATTAGAGGTGAAAATCCCATTTTACTAGCTCATTGCCTCAACATGCTAGAGAATCCAGTGGTTTTTCAATTAGACTATTCTTTTTCTGTTGAGTGTGGCTACTGGGATTGTTCCAGTTAGACAATTCTGATTCCTCTGGGGGCAGAAAAAAGGCTGCCCATCTTTCCAGGGGATCCTAAAATCCTAAGATAGCTGTCTGTGGAACTGTGAGCACCTTCAAAAAACACAAAAGGAACTGTGGGGTCCGAGGACATTTTCACCCACTTTACTTGGACACCAAATCTTGCTCTGAGATTAAGCCTCTTTAAGAAAAGGAGGTTTTCGATTTTCCAAGGGCATGGTGAACAGGTGGGAGCAGGATCACTAAAAGATATGATCTACTTTAAATGGGTGCTGTGTTCCACACACCCATTGGATCAAATATTTGAAATAATGCTTCCCTGGCTTGCAAAATAATCACAGCGTATTGATTTCACAAGCTTGCTTAGCAAGCAATTTTAATGGAAGGGAAAATCTTGAACGGTAGCCTATTATTATAGTCATTTAAGAGACAGAAAAAGATAGGAAACTTACATGGGACATGCATCTAAGTAAAAAAAAGATGTAAGTTTAAAATGGCTTCCCAATATTATTGACAGAGGTGGGAAGTCAAATATGCAAAAGGTCAGTCAACGCTACCTATCTCCCTACTTACCCAGGACCCCAGCCCCTTCCACCATCCAAACAGGAAGAGGCAACACCAGGGTGAGGCTGGACCAGCCCAACAGCCGCTGTTCCCTCTACAATAGTGATTGCTCACAAGCACCTGAGAAAATGACAGCCTCCTGCCAAGCAGCAAATCCAGTCTTTTCTTATTTGTGCTTCGTTTCAGAAATTGTTTAAAAGCTCCCTTGGACTGCAAATTGATGTAACCACTCTGGAAAGCAATATGGAGATTCTGGAATGGAGACACTATTTGACCCAGTTTTCCCATTCCTCAGTCTATACCCAAAGGACTTAAAAATCAGCATACTACAATGACACAGCCACATCAATGTTTATAGCAGCTCAATTCACAATAGCCAAACTATGGAAACAATCTAAGTGCCCTTCCACAGATGAAGGGATAAAGAAAATGTGGTCTGTATACACAATGGAATATTGCTCAGCCATAAAGAAAAATGAAATGATGGCATTTGCCAGTAAATGAATAGAAGGGGAGACTATCATGTTAAGTGAAATACGTCAATCCCCAAAAAATCAAGGGCAGAATGTTCTTTCTTATATGCGGATGCTAACACACAATAGGAGGAGAGAGGGAAGAACAGAAGTTCATTGTATTACACAAAGGGGAATGAAGGGAAGGGGGGGATGGGACTAGGAAAGACAGTGGAATGCACCTGACATAACTTTCCTATGTTCATATATGAATACACAACCAGTGAAACTCCACATCATGTACCACCACAAGAATGGGAAGTTATATTCCATGTCTGTATAATCTGTCAAAAGACACTCTAACAAGAACAAATAAATTTTTTTAAAAAATGTTTTTAAAGCTCCCTTTGTTTCATTTAGGGTGGCTTTGGCTTCCACCTCCACCTCTAATCTTTTTAACAGTCTTAATGTACTGTATTAACCTCCTGTGGCTGCTGTACCAAATGACCACAACCCGGGGAGTCTAAAGAACAGAAATTGATTCTCTCACAGTTTGGGAGACCAAAACTCCATATTCAAGGTGTCATCAGGGCTGATTCTTTCTGGAGGCTCTGAGGGAAAGTCCATTCCATGCTTTTCTCTCCTACCTTCTGGGGCTTTCTGGCAACCCTTGGCATTTTGTGGCTCGGAGACTTGTTACTTCAACCTATGCCCCATCTTCACACAGCCTCCCCTCTGTGTTTCTCTACACCAAATATCCCTCTCTTTTCTCACCTAAGAAGGACAGTACTTGGATTTAGAGTCCACCCTAGATGCAAGATGACTTTGTCTGA
Organism: Xerus rutilus; assembly: GCA_028644305.1. Lineage (NCBI taxonomy): Eukaryota > Metazoa > Chordata > Mammalia > Rodentia > Sciuridae > Xerus > Xerus rutilus. The sequence goes on from CM053413.1 coordinate 41,374,689, forward strand.
ATTCCTTAAAGACCTTATTTCCAAATAAGGTCACATTTGCAGGTACTAGAGATTAAGGGTTTGGACATCTTTTCTTGGGGCCAGTACACATACTATCTTAATTATTCTGATATAGAATATTCAGATTTCATGGTTTGTACATATTTTTAAGTTTAATAAGTACAGAACTTTCCCCTCATAAAGAAGGTTTAAAAGTCTTCACCCTTTTCTTCTTTATGGGAAGAATTCAGATTTTCATGTCTGCAACATATTCTTTTCTCTATCATAGAGATCTGCCTGTAATGCACTGTAATGGATTAAAATCATTTTTTTTCTTAATATCTAGTGGGTCAATCCCAGCATTTTATGGTCAATAACATCAACTCTGAGATAACATGGTCATTTTCCCCATTTTTCCTGTCTAATCCACATTAACTGAGTAACCATACTGGTCTCTCTGAAGTCCAGGAATAGCAGCAGTCCTGTTCCTTCTAACTTCTGAGACATTATCCTGATACCAGTCAAGAATTTATGGGATGTTTAGCTTTTACTAAAACAGACCAGTAGCAGATGTCTAGAGAACAAGAGTCCCACACCACTTTCGTGATCAATTCACAATTTGTATCTGAAGAGCATCTTGTACCTCTCTGCACTATCTTTGTAACATATCACATAACCCAAGCACAAATAGCTTTTGTTATCCCCTTCTTTTATTTCCATGCAAATAACTGCTCTCTCCTAAGCTTTACCCTCACATTTGCATTCCGCCACATGGGTCTCCTGTGTGACAGGTGGCTACGCACTCTTGCCCACCTTTTCACTTTAGTTCCACATCTTAGAATGAAGTGGCCCTGGTTAACATCATATTTCAGTCATGATTTCCATCCTCCTGAGTCCTGCCTCCTCAGAAGGTCAGCCTCCTTGAGTCTCAGCCAATTAATGGACATAGCACAACAATTGGGAATCACAAAAGTATTCATGAATATCGGCTGTTATTTACTCCATCCATGAGAAAATAAATAAGGTCCCAAGAAGAGCTCCCAATGTTCACCCCTACTTCTCCACAGGGAGTGTTGCTGGGGGACTCCCTAATAGTACAGTAGAAGGGTATGGAACTCGGTGCCTTGGAGTAGGGTCCCTGGTAGACCTCACTTGGCAATTGTTGGCCTTTGGTTTGTGACTTAACATCCTGAAGCCCTGGCCTCTTCGTCTGTGGAAGAGAGGTGAGAGCAGCCCTTCCCTACAGGCTGCGGAGACAAGGCATACAATGCGATGAGCCGGGGGAGAACTCCCTACCCACTCAGGTACATCAGCAGTGCCTATCCTGCAGGAGTTCACAATTCCCCACCTGCACAGCAGTTTGCCTGTCCTGAGACTATCCAGGTAGCAGTTTACAAAGCCTCTTCCTCCTTTCCTTAAATTAACAGTGCAAGGCACGGTGATGACTCTAACGCATTTGTTCATTCCACAGACATTAATTGAGCGCCTGCTCTATCAATGCCTGTCTATCAATGCTCTATCAACAGTGAACCACACAATGAGCCAGGCCTTTCAGTCTGAGGAGGAGAGTAACAAGGGATGATTAAATGAGAATTTCCAACAGAAATAATTGTGATAAAGAAAGTAAAATGAGATTGATCAGAAAGTTACCATGTAAGGGCGAAGGGAGTTTCTCAATTTGGGTGGTCAGAGGGTCTCCTACCTCTGGGAGGTCCCCAGTCACCAAGCCAGCAAAAGCTTCACAAGAAAAGCAGCAGCAAGTTCAAAACCCTTGAACTGCCATGAAAGAGCGTCTCAGTGACCAGCAAGGAAGCAAGAGTTGCTGGGGCCCAGTGAGGGGAGAGGGAGGTACCCAATAAGGCTGGAGGGGTGGGCGGGCCCCGGTAAGGATTTTAGCAGATCAGCAGTTTCCTGCCAAGCACGCGTTCTCTGATGCACAGGACCTGTACTCTATTTGGGCTAAAGCCCATCCTACCTTTATACATGGTTCCAAAACCCAATTTATTTTGTGCAATCTGTACACAGCGACTTTCTTTTCCTGGGACAAGTCATCAGACTCCTCACGGCTGTCTTAGGACTTGAGTTTCCTCTCCAGGCCTCAAAGTTATCCGATACACAGAATTTTTGTTGTTGTTGTTTCAATATCATTTATTCTCCAGTGAATTGGTGGGACTGAATTAATCTAAACTTTCCATTTTCTACCACAGAATTTGTGTCCATTTCTTGGGGATGTAAGTGGACCTGAACAATTACAAGCACATACAGAATTACAAATTACCAGTTCCCCCAAAACCAGTGTTGGAAGGAAGGGCCTGAGTTCAGACTCAACAGGTTGTTTGAAGTGTGGAAGTGCAAGGAAGAAGGTATTTCCTGCCTTGATCAGGGCTAGAGGGAGGAGCTCAGGCTTTCCTGAAGGTCTCCAGGGCTGTGAACCGCCCAGATGTGAAATCACAGCTTGGGAAGCCGAAAGGGTGAGGAGGCAGTGTGGAGACCACAGAGACACTCACTTCAGAGCCACATGCTGGACGAGATTGAGAACAGCTGGCAAGTTTTCCTGTCTCCCATTTCAGCAAGTAAATGACATCTCCTCCATTCATTCTAAATAGATCACAGATTAAATAATAGAGAGTTGTGATGCTAATTATCAAGCACTTATATCTATTGGAGAACACGTCTTAATGTGTGATGAATTATAAAATATGTTTATTTGCCAAACATTTGCCCTCCCTCGAAAGTAGTGATACACTCGACATTAAATGCAAGTTCTTTTCAGAAAAATGGAGCTCATTTTTGACAGTCCTGGGACCAGAGGGATAGGAGGATGCATGTGGCCCAGTGCTGAACCAGTCTGGAGGGAGGTGAGAAGCAAATCGCTTGGGGAGTGAATCCCAGAGAAGGCTCCAGATTCTCTGTGCCTGCTGCCTGACTGTGCTGGACTTCAAGGCTCCTTCCTCAAGGAGAATTCATTAACGATTAGGTTTCTGTTGTTTCCTTTCTTAATATATTTTAGATTTTATAGAGAAGCTTGTATTACTTCCTCCTCTTCTCTGGGCATAAGCCATTCACAAGACTTTGTCAGAGATATTAAGAAGGATTTCAGGATAGAAATCAAAATGATGATGATGGTAATGATGATGAGGATGCTAGTGGCAGAGCAGGGCATTCATAGAGTGCTCGAAATGTGCCACGCCCTATGGATGACCCTTCCCAGGCAGTAACCCCCTTTTGTTAATTCCCAGGCAGTAACTTCCCCTTTGTAGCCCCATTTGACAGATGAGGAAACTGATCCTCAAAGGTTTGAAGTCCATTGCCCCAGTACATTCCGTTGCCCAAGGTAGAGGTTGGCAGAGGTAGTTCCTTGTACAAACGACTAGGTAGTGGAAGACATGAGCAGAACCCATGAACCCTACTGACAGCCCACCAAGCACGACGGGCTGGGAAACAACAGTGGCTTGAGAGGTACAATCGAGAGACTCAATAGCACCTGGCTCAGAGCAGGCTGTTTGCCCCAGCTGTCCACAGATGAATGGAGTGTGTGGTCCCTGAAGGAAGGGACCTCAATCAGGCTTTCCTGGGGTCCTGACATGGATCTTTGCATCTAGCCATTGAGGCATGTGCATCAGTTAAAGGGAACAAGATGGATGGAAATGAGGTGATTAGTGTTGGTGGCCAATTCAGAGATCTTCTCCCAGAGTCCCAGATGCGTCCACCTCAGATTCTATGCTACAGAGTTGGCCAGTGAGTCTGGTTTATCACCATCAGCATTCAGAATTGGGGTTTGCTTGGGGGATATTACAAGTCCTAAAATAATCTTGCTTAAATTGCTCTAGAATGGAGATAAGCACATCTCAAAGGACCTCTGATTCTAAAGTGGCACTCGATACCTTGTCACTAAGCAAATATTCACTAAGTTAAAACAGCTCATTGAACATGTGATATGTCTCCATCAATCAAGTCACCTTGCAGTCTCCAACAGAAAGCTCAAGTTCTACAGCCCTCATCCTTCCTGAGGTTTTGCTCTGGTTGGAAAGAAAACAAAACTCATCCCGGTCAGGTATGGTAGCACACACCTATAATCCCAGCAGCTCAGGAGGCTGAGGCAGGAGGATCAGGAGTTCAAAGCCAGCCTCAGCAAAAGCAAGGTACTAAGCAACTCAGTGAGACCCTGCCTCTAAATAAAATACAAAAAAGGGCTAGAGATGTGACTCAATGGTTAAGTGCCCCTGGGTTCAGTCCCTTATTTACACGTTTGGAAATGGGGTGAGCACAGTCATGTTTTTCCCTCCAGCAAGTATCAGAAAAACACCAGCCCTGCAAGACTCACTGTACTCCTTGGAATTCAAGTCCTGCTTCAAAATCTGTGCTGAATGCCACGGCCAGAATGCCCAGCCTGCTGCAGAAACACCAGCAGTTCCCTAACCCATCATGGAGAGACTGAACCCACGGCTGCCATTCTGAGCTGTTCCAAGCTGACCCATGACCCCTTTTCAAATCCACTTCTGCTTCACATCCCACCATGACCCTACTTCCACACCCAGCCAATGTCACTGTCCTTGGGAAAGGCTTTTCCTTCCCTGTCTTCTGTTCCATTTACAGTAGTTCTTTTTTACTATTGGACAACTCTTTAAAAGGGTACAAATCATGTCCTATCATCCAATATGCTCCAAAGCACTTAGCACCTCTACTGGATGTAGTATACATTTATTTATATGCATTTATTTATTCATTCTTAGAACACTTACTGAATGTCTACTGTGTGCCAACATGTGCTAGGATTTGGGGACAAAGCAGTGGGCAAAACCAGTAGTTCCTTGTACAAACTACTAGGTGGTGGAAGGCATGAACAGAGGCTATAAACTCTGCTGACAGCCTACCAAGCACTAGACAGGTCTTTAAAGCAGTGGGGACACAGTCCAGTGGGAGAATTGGAATCTGCAGAATGAACAGGTATTTGGATGGTAAGGGGTGAGTATGCAGAGTATTCCTGGCAGAGCCAAAACAAGTTTAAGTGCCTAGAATTTAAGAATAAAAAGAAAGCTGGGGCAGGAAGTGGGGGGGGGGGGGCGCACTAAGCAGGCCTTCAATGTTCCAACCTGCAGTCTCCTCACATCTCTAAGCAGCGGGGAGGACCCTGGAGTGTTTGGAGTGAAGGTAGGTACTCGCCTTTGCCAATCACGAGTAAGCAAGCTTGGAAAGGTTGCGGGGGTGCAAGGGAGTACTTAGAGGTTCCTGGAGTCATTCAAGGCACATGAAGGTGCCTGCACTGGGGTTGCAGAATGAGAGAAGTGATGTACAGAGAGGACATGTTCATTAAGCACATGCTGCTCCAGCAGTTGAAGGGTTCTTCTGCCTCATCCCAGGATCCAAGCAGGAAGTGCCCAGGAGTGGGAAGGCTACATAACAGTACTGCAGAGGAGCTACACTGTGAGAAAAGGCCCGGGGAGCTGGCATGCTCCTCAGATCACAAACAAATGAGAAATTCAGTTGACTGTGGCCAGGGTGACTTTATTCCCAAACAGCTGGACTGTCGTAGATTTGCAGACTAAAACTGATTTCTCTGTTCAAACCATGCTAGGAATGCAGAGCAAGCCACTCTTCTAGGGCTTCTCCAATTGGCAGAAGTTAATCATAAGCATCATGATAAGGAAGTCTAGACCACCCACACGGGAGTGTGGGAACCCCTCATGGAGCCTCTCTGGGTGGGTGTTGCTATGTGCTTACAAGACACTGGCTGCCCTAACCTGCAGCCCCCATGCTGCTCACAGATCCTGGGGAGACTGTATCATTTCTAAAGAATGCTGGTATGTGGATGGAACTGAAGAATATCATGCTAAGTGAAACAGGCTGGTCCCAAAACACCTAAGGCATATCTCATTCTCTGATATGTGGATGCTACTCCACAACAAGGGAGGGGAAGATGAGAAGTTCATTGGATTAGACAAAGGGGAAGGGACAGGGAATAGGAAAGACAATAGAATAAACTGAACATAACTTTCCTATGTTCACATATGAATATACAACCAGTGAAACTCTACATCATGTATGACCACAAGAATGGGATCCTAACTAGAAAAAGTTATACTGATCCTATGTATGTATAATATGTCAAAATACACTCTACTGTCATGTATATCTAGAAAGAACAAAAAATTAAAAAAAATAAAATAATGAGGGAAAGTCTGGCAAGGGTATAACACACAGCCTGTGAGGGACTTGCCCCCTTCAATGAAAGGCCATCTGAGCAAATGGGGGATGGAGGATAGGGTGGGTCCTCAAGACATTTAGCCCTTGACCTCTGTCCTATCCTCTCTCCCCCATGTAAAGCCAAATAAAACTTTTACCCATTCAGTCAATAAGGGCTTAAAAAATATCTATAGTATTTGAAGCCCTGTCCTACATCCCAAGGGTGGTGGAGGGTGGGTTCAAAAGAAACAACTGCACAAAGGAATTGATGTTCTGGACAACATCCAGTTAGAGAGTATATAGCTGTCATCATTTAGTAAGAATCCATTTCTGATACTCACTCACAAAGTCTCCTCTCATTTTATTTAACCTTTTGGAAGAGAAAAAGAAATTCAGACCTTCCTTCCATCTTCCAGACAGGCCTGGCTCCCAGTAAAATATGATTTTGTGAGCCGGCCATTCGAGCTGATGCTATCAGCCTTTTATTGATATTTAATACAAACACAGCCCCAAGGCTAGCAGGTACCCTGACAGGGTCTGAAATATAATTGCCAGGGAACTGTACAAATGTGTGTAGCAATTAAGAAGCTGTCAGGGATATTGCTGGTGCAAAGATATAGAGCTGTGAGCTGGACAAAGGCAAGCTAGTGCCAAGCTGGGGCGATGCATGGAACACAGGGCTACCCAGGGAACCAGGCAGCAGGACTTCCTGTCACTACTGCAGCCTGAGCCCCGTGAGGCCCAGAAAGCCCAAGCAGTGAGAAAAGTGGATTATAGACATTTATGAAAGGGAATGGGGCCAAGTTTAAGTTTGCTGCTTGTTGTCCACACCCAAAGGCCTGACTCTGGCTCCCGTAGAAGATTTATAATGGAGAGGGAACATCCAACTTTGAGTCTGGCTTTTTAAGAGACCTGGGTGGAAAACATGGGGGGCAGGGAAAAGGGAATGTGTTTGTTGTTTTAGCACTTTTATTGAGATATAATTGGAGTTTGTATTATGTACTGCTTTTAACAGCTGTCACAGTAGTACCAGTCTAAAAAACGAAAAAGCTTGCAGTAACCACACAAGTGTTGGGGCAGCAATGGATGAAGTCATGACTATGACCAAGGAACACCTGGGGCTGGGGAAACGCAACTCTAGTGTCATCAGCTCTTCCCATGGTGTCCTTCCTGGTAACTCCACACCAAACCTTAACAGTATCCAGACAAATGGTGTGGGATGGCAAATGACATATATGATCCATATATATATATGGACTTTTATTTAATAAAATTTAAATACATCTTTATGTCTTCCTGCTCTGAAACTGACAGGCTGCTGGACACCAAGCCCCAAGAACATGAAAGTGTAGATAGATATGGTCACACAACAGGGGTAAGAAGTAGTCCTGAGAAAGTTTGGAAAGATGTTCCAAGAAGTAAACAACATCATCTGTGAGCAAATTTCAGAAAAGACACCCCCACACACACCCACAAACACACACACACACACACAGCTCCAGGGTAGAAGCCAATTTTGGGTGGAGGCAGTTTTGATGGACTTGGCGCCAGGATCTGGGTTCGCATGGCTAGGACATTACAAGTATTTGCTTGTGATGCCCAGTTTCATATGAGGATCTACAGCCTGTAAACCCCCTGAACTGTATCACTGCAAGTGTAAACTGCTTCCAAAGACCATGATGTGCACTGGGAGCAATGCCAGCTTCCAGCGATGTTGGCTGGGAACTATATATAAGGAGACTCCAGCCATTTTTCCACTGGACCTTATTCACCCTAAAAATTCTTTTATCAGCTATTTGTTTGGCTTGTAGAACAGCAGCAGTCAAGCCAAATTAAATGAGAGCAAACAATTCTGTTTATGGACATTCCAGAGCACATGTACACTAATTCCTAAGTAGCAGGGACAGGTGCTCTAAAGTCCCCTCCTCTTGACATATAAATGGCCTATGAAAAGTAAAAAAAAAAAAAAAAAAAAGTAGGTTTAATTCTTTCAAGTGATTTTGTAACCAGAATGATCATAAATTTATCATCCACACTGGATCACTGAGAGGAAAAGAGGGTCTTTTACTGGTATATAAAAACAACTAGTATAAATCAGGTCTATCCCAGACTAACCAAGATGGATGGGCACTCCATTTGTATTATCCACCTCTTTCCACAGAGAATGAAAATATTTGGCTCTGCGTGTGTGTGTGTGTGTGCCATGCACACACATGTACATGAGATTCTTAGATACAATTGGCTGGCTCACCAAATAGGATTAGGACAAGGAAATACTTTCATAAAAATACATTAAACACCTTCTTCTTAACAATTGGCTAATCTTTGCAGGTAGGACCATGGCCTTTTGGCTACTGGGGGCAGTTTGTTAGCTGCAGGCATTTGGCACACTCTAAATACCAGCAAGGTATTTTGTTGATGAGATAAGAAATGAAGAACATTCATTAATCTACTAAATTGCTTAAGCCAAGGTTTCTTAGGCACATTTTCCTGTGATCACATCAATGCACTCCCTGTTCCTTCAAGCTGGGAATCTTTCCAATCTAGAAAACCAAATACCCTACTCAAAATACCCTTAAAAACTACTAGCCCATAGAATGCAACAGATGAAGGCAGGAATGCTTTAAGGGATGGGCCAATCTAGAGACTGTCCACAAAAGACCTGGTTTCTATCTTTCTTTCCATTTTGTATCCTCAGGGTTGGCTCCATCCTCAGGCCCTTCCTCTCACACACCGTACAGCCTTTGCCCTGGCATCTCCTCCTCACAGGGTTATAGAATTGCTACAGGGCTTACCAGCATCCCATTGTTTCTCATTCTACGCAGGGGCAGGATGTGCGATCTTCAGATTTCTCCTCACTTTTCATTGACTTTCACCATCGTACGCCCAACCCCTTATTAGTTAGCACAGGATTGGGCTAGGGCAGGCTAATCAGCCTATACCTGGGTCTGAACCCAGCCCAGCAGCCATGAAAGATGAGTTCCTGAAAGAAATTCAGGATGCCACTAGCAAGAAGTAAAAAGAACTGACATCAAACCATAAACATCTTCAAGTTTCTAGTATGGCCACAAACACCTAAAGAGTCATCTCAGAGGCCACAAAATCCAGGTGACCTAAGACTTCAGCCTGCCACTAATTCAGTTAAAGGATTGAAATTTGGCAGATCATTTCCCAAATGAGCATTTCCATACCACATTAGTATACAAGTAATTGGTTAAGCCTTTCAAAATTGTGTAGCAAATAGAAGAAACGTTATCAATTACCAGAAAGGGAAGTTCAATGCAAAAACACAGATCTTTGGGGATACAAAGAAAAATGAAGAGAGAAGAAGCACTCAGTGGGAAATTATGCTGCAAATCCAGCAGATCCTCTGCTACAAATAACAATGAAAAAGACCATTATAGGTGGTGGTGTACACCTATAATCCCAACAGCTTGGGAGGCTGAGGCAGGAGGATCACAAGTTCAAAGCCAGCCTCAGCAACTTAGTGAGGCCCTAAGCAACTCAGTAAGATCCTGTCTCTAAATAAAATATTTCTTTTTAAAAAAAGAAGGCTGGTGATGTGACTCAGCAGTTAAGTACCCCCAGGTTCAATTCCCGCTCTCAAAAAAAAAAAACAAAAGAATATGTTATTGCTATGAAAATTAAACTAATGTGCCCATACATATTTAACAGGAACTGCACAAAGAGAGGCAGAAGCCAGCTGCTAGTAGAAATGATATATGACAAAAACAGGCCTTCGGAAATGGAAGTGGTGCTCCAAAAATATTCAAGGACAGAGCCTCTTACATGTGTGAGCTGGTGTGGTTTAAATAAGAATGTGCTTGTAAGTCAAGGTCTTGGAAATATTTTCTCAAAATTTTGAGTAGTTCAAACTTTATTATTTTTATACGGGTAGAAACAAACTGATTCAGGAAAGTCTCTTAGCAATACAGATGCTAAACTTTTAAATCATGATGCCGATCTACTTAATTTCATTAATTTCGAACATATTTCAAACTGCTAGAAGCACAGGATAAATGAAACCTCTGGTCACATTTTGAAGCCTAACACATTTGATGAGCAATTTTATTATAGCAGGAAACTAGAAATAAAACACACTGTTTATGAAGCTAGTATCCAATGCAGTTTTTAAATTTAATCTTCCTTGAATTTGCCCTTTGGTCCATTTTGTTAGTTATAAATGGTGTAGTTTTATTTCAAATATGAATTAAGGGATATATAAAGTTAAATAAAGTTGCTGCTATTTCAGTAGTATTTATATGATTAGAATATAATGAATTTGCAGCTGAGGGTGTAGTTCAGTGGTTGAGCATGAGCTGAACACACACACACAAAAAAAAAAAAAAAAACAAAAGAAAAGTATAATAAATTTCTTTAAGCATTGAAAGCAGTGTTACGCCAAAACTGTCCTATAGCAAGTGCCATCTGTAATACCAAATTAAAAGTTAAAGATCAAAATTAAAAAGGTTAGCTTGGTCACTATGAAATCAGAAACAAGGGAGGAAGGAGAAACAAAAATAGCAAAAGATGAAAAGATTTAAAAAATCCTGTTTCAAAACAATAGCCCATCATAAAAGGTAAAACTAAATGCAAATGTCACTTAAAACAGATATTTAATCTAATTTTAAGTTGTTCAATATTGGTTCTCTAAAACACACTATGCATTTACCAAATATATAGAGAGATCTTATCTCTTAAAATTAAATTATGGATAAGACATAGTTAATTAGCATATGGGATCAGTAAAATCATACCAGAGGGTCAACCCAACCCTCTAGGATAACCCAAAGGTTATTTAAGAAGAAAAGGAAAAGAGAAGAAAGACAAGAAAAAACTAAAGAGAGGAGTTTTTGTCTTGAAAGCAACTGACTGCGGCACGATGAGGGGTACAAAAAATTAATAACTTTCTAAGTCCTTAACTTTCTCCAGACATTGTCTTTAAAGCAAGAAAAAAATGTTTAAAATCTCTCCAAAACTATTAGGAAAAACAATATGGAAATACATAACAGATGCACAAAGGCATCTTGAGTTGACTATATTAAGGACTCACAACTGCAATTTCTAAAATCTATTTAATTGTGCCAAAGAGAAACACAAGAAAGTCCTTTTGATAAACAAAATGCAGACAGTATTAAAAAAAAAAAAAAAGAAAAAACCTTGACATCTTAAGCCAGAGACTTCCGTCGTTGGCTACTTCAGACTGACTAGACCACCAAAATACAGGCTGTGCCGTCCCACTGGCCACCTCCAAGAACAGCAACAGGGGCCAAGCCTTGGCTCCTAAGTAGAGGGAGGGTGGATTGTTAAATGAATTCTGCAGTAAGTTTCCACTCAGCTTTTTTTTTTTTTAATCTTAAACTAAACATGAAGATCATTTCATGTTGATGGGGAACAGGAAGTGGAAATCACCTCTAAAAATAGTTTTACTTTTTCCCTTAAAAATACCTTATTTAATTAACAAAAATATTCTATGTATTTTTTAAGAAATCAAAAGATCAGAAAGGAAATTAAAGTCACCCTAATCTAATTGAGAACTACTGTTAATATCCTGGTGTAAAACTGTGGACTCATGCCTCCATCTATGGAAAGACAGTTGTGTTTATATGAACATGGATAAATCTGTGTGCAATAATCTCATTTACAACCTAAGCCCTTTCTGTTTGTTCCACGTATCAATTTTCCAAGCAACCTATCTGTCCCTCAGACCTATCATAGCAGTATGGTATGCCAATCCAAAGAGGGAGGAAATAAAGGGGTTGTTTTCATTTGTTAGTACTCAGAGTATGTAAAGGAATCTGTCTTTACATAAATAAATAATTATAACTTACTTACAGGTATAAGGAAGAAAAGGACTAGGGAACTGAGAGACAAAGTCTGTAACTTCACTACAAAGAAGATCACATGAGCCACCTGGCCATTTGCAATGTGTCCAAAACAAACATGCCCCTCACACACAAAAAAATCTTTCTGCCCCATCTTTCTCCTATAAATTAATAGTATTGCTATTTTAAATTTGTATTATGAAATAATTTCAGAATTCAAAATATTTGCAAAAATATACCCATACACCCATCAGTGAACTTTCGTAAATGTCCACCTCTTTCTTACCCACAGTCCAATAATCAATCATCAAAACCACAACACTTACACTGATATAATAGCATCACCTGGTCTTCAAACCTTATCTAAATTTCATCAGTGACCACATTCATATCTTAGTCTGGGCTTGGATCCAATGAAAGGTCAGATGTGATATTAGTTGTCCTGCCTCCTTAGACTGCTCTGATTCAGGACAGCTTCCTCAGTCTTTCTTTATAGCTCTCTATTTCTTCCTATAGTCTCAGATCAAGTAAGGTGAGAAGAGCTCTGACTAGTCATTTTATGTGAAGTCGTATTAGTTTTCTAGGACTGCCATAACAAGCAACCACAACTGGGTAGTTTAAAACAACAGAAATTAGCTCTTTCGCAGTTCTGGAGGCAGGAAGTCTGAAATCAAGGTATGGTCAGGGCTGGATCATTCTGGGAGCTCTGAGGGAGAACCCTCTCCTGCCCCTCTCCTGGCTTCTGGTGGTTGCCGGCAACATGGGCATTCCTTGGCCTATAGAAACATCACTTTGGTCTCTGCCTCCATCTTTATTGTCTTCTCTTTATGTCTTCCCTTCTTATAGACATCTGTCATTAGATTTAGAACCCATCCTAAACTTCACTGCAAGATCCTTAAATAATTACATCTGCAAAGACCCTATTTCAAAATAAGGCCACTGGTGTACAATGAAGGTTTGTGCCCCCTCCTCCAAATTCATATATTGAAATACTAATTCCCAATGTGATGTATTTAGAAATGAGGCCTTTTTAAAAGTTTTTAAATTGTTCCTTTTAGTTATACATGACAGCAGAATGTATTTTGACATACCAAACATACATGGAGTATAACTTCCCAAGAAATGGGGCCTTTGGGAGGTAATTAGAATATTAGGGTGGAGCCCTTACAATAGGATTAGTGCCCTTATAAGAAGAGACATGAGCTGGGAGTGGTGGCACACACCTGTAATCCCAGTGGCTTGGGAGGCTGAAGCAGGAGGATCACAGGTTCAAAGACAGCCTCAGCAACTTAGTGAGGCCCTGTCTCTAAATAAAATATAAAAAAGGGCTGGGGATGTGGCTTAGTGGTTAAGCACCCCTCAATTCAATCCCTCATACCAAAAAAAAAGAAGGAGGAGGAGACATAAGTGCTTACTTCTGTGACCTCTGCCATCTGCAGACAACATCAAAAAAAACAGTTATCTGTAAACCACAAAGTGAACCCTCACCAGGACCCAACCATTCTGGCCCCCAATCTTGGACTTTTCAGCATCCAGAACTGTGAGAAATAAATTTCTGATGTTTAAGCTACCCGGACTATGGTATATTTGTTATAGCAGCTAAAGCACATTAAAACAGTCACAGTCTAAGGTTCAACCCACTAAAATGCCCTTCAAATTCAGTTATTTTAAACGATATATTACTGTACAAAGGCTAGGTTATAAGTCTTATTAGACAATTTCTCACATTAACTTAATACAGAATAAGCAGGTGAGAAATGATCATTTTATATCTGAAAATAGCATCAAACTAAAAACACTCTTAGTATCTTGGAGAGGGTAATGACAAATTATATTTAGTTTTACAGTTGGTATTTCTATTATTAAAAAAAAAAGTACTCAGTAGCAGCTTCACAGTTCACCCCTGGTTTTTATTCTAGTTGAACATTTACAAGTTATCAGTCTGTTGACCAGGGAAGAAACGCTTTTGCCCAAGGAGGCATCAAAGGTTTGAGGTTGCTTTTGAATCCGATGTTCTTGTAAGAGGTCATTATTTCCAAGCACTGCCAAGACTAGCTCTGCCTCACAGGCCAAGTGAAAAGGACAATTGGCACAACCATCATGTTCAATAGCCCAGCTGACACTTGATTAGAGGAGGAGATGAGTTTTGCTTGGTAGGGTTTGTTCTTTGCAGAAATTCCCCCAGGGAGAAACAGCAGCTTGTCCTTCCCCAGGCGACTGCAAACTGAGTTGGTATTTCCCACTTCTCCAGCTCACCTCTTTCCCTCCTTCTGGGTACATGGGTGGTGGCTCTTCTCTATTGCAGCAGCCAAATCTGCTGTCAGCAAGTTTGCAAAACCAGTTCTAAGATGCCAGCCACTTGTTGGACCAGTTCAACTCTGAGCATGCTCTTTGACACACTTTACCAGTCTAATAGTTTAATGCATTTCTTTGCAAATGTCCTTACTCAACCAGAGGAGTCCCTTGTGCACACAATGTGTAAGCTGCCTGCCTCGGCTTTGAGTTTACCAATTTTGAAAATATAAAGCTTGGAAAAGAGATGTTCAACACACACGCGCACACGCGCACACACAAAGATGCTCTTAACTCATGTAAGCATTGTCAAATGTGGCCATGAAGAGAGTAACTTGGATTGAAAGGTCCTTAGTGAAGGAAGGCAAAGCACAGGAAGACAAAGAGGTGCAGGTCTTCAGATGGAAACAAGGGAATGTACTGCATAGACACCCAATGGCACATGCACGTGTGTACCCTCAAAATGCAATATTAGAACATAAGTTGTATGGAGGGTCATAGACGAGGCATCATAAGTAATTCACTAGGCTTCATCTGAATAAGAAATAACACAGGAGAAGAGAAAATTGGGCTCTATTTCAAAAGCACATCTCCCTAGAAGTACTAGTCCTGGCCACACTAGCAGGCCCTGCCATTCACTCTGCTGAGCACTGCTCATACTGTGGCCCCCTTAATCCTCCAAGATGTAAGTTCTACTATGCAGCATTACAAATGAGGAAGCTGAGGCCACAGAGGGCTTATGTAATTAGCCCAAGGAAACATTATTAGAAGGTAGTGGAACATGAACACAGCCAACACATATAGCCCACTCAGGATGCACCAGGAGCTATTCTAAGACACCTATGAATAGTGCCACATTCAATCAAAATTAACTGTAGGGTGAGCATTAATGTAATTCCTCCTGTTTTATTGAACCTAGGAGCCCTTTACCACTGAGCTACACCCCCAGCCCTTTTGATTTTTTTGAGACAGGGTCTCACTAAGTTTCAGAGGTTGGCCTCAACCTTGCAATCCTCCTTCCTCAGCATCCCGAGTCACTGGGACTATAGGCATGAGCCACCACACTTGGCTATAATCCCTATTTTATAGATGGGGAGACTGAGATTGAGATGCCCTGGTAACATATCCAGGATCACTCAGTTAGTAGCAGATCCATTATTAGGGAGGTCCTCTTGACACTGTTTTATTGATAAGAACCAATGCAAAAGAAAATTAATAATTTATGGGCCACATTCCCTAAAGCTCAAAACTAAAAATAAATTCATACATAGAAAGCATGGAGCCTTTGAGTCCTGCAGCCTTAAGGGAGGTGGTCCCGGGATCTCCCCCACACGTGGTTATGCTCTGAGCAGAACCAGATGGCGGTCTCCAAGAATTCTGCACATCTCTGTGCAATGGCCAAAGGGAAGAAAAACAAAGCAGCGTGGAAAGCTAGCTAAGCCTGAGAGGACAAAGCTGGTCCTCCTTTGAGGCGGCAGTGATAACGCCCAGAAAGTTGGCATCCTCTCTCCCTGCTCCTCTGAAGCTCAAGTCTCCTTTGTGCTGTCAGAGGGGATTACAGCAGAGAGGGCCAGAGGAAGAGGCTGGGAAGGTCTTTCTCTCCTTAGCCATAAGATCGTGTCTTCATTCAGCTCCCTCCATGGATGAACGAGGACTCCATGAAGGGAAGCTGAGAGAAGGCAAAAAGGACCGAGGAAACCACAGCAAACCAAACACACTGCTGAGAATTCTGGGAGTGTGCCACAGTGTGGGGGCATTTGAACCACTGGGCCATGAGCTGAGATTAGCATCTCCATCTACTAATTGCTCTCCATCAAAGATCCTCGGAGTGCTGAGGAGCAGCCCCTGTGGTGGACAGCTGGCAGAGTTGGTAAGTGCTTAAATAACCTGCAAGACCCAGGGAGGTGATATGACTTGTCCAAAGTCATTCTCAGTAGTTCTGAGACCAGAGCCCAGATTGCCTCCAGGGTTCCTCTCCCCAGGGGGACACAGGATGGTCACCTAAATCAACCCACCAAGATGGGAAATGATAGTGATAGAGAAGCATGTGGCCAGGGTCCCGGGCCTGGTCCTAGAGAGGATGGCTTTCATCATAGACCTCTGTATGAGTGGATAAAAACAACCAATGAGGATTCCACAGCCAGCTACTAATCCAGGCCAGAACAAAGGCCAAGACACCAGAGACACCAGTACCCAGTGCAGATTTGCCCTGCTGAAGTCAGTAGCCAGTGATGTCTCAAAGTTCTGTAGCTGTTACCTAGCCACTGAGAGCAGGGCCTTGAGCCAAATAGACAAGTTCAAAATCTCACTTGACTGCCTGATTACCTGTAAGCAGGCACAGACCCTCTGACGTCCCAAAAATGTGACACACCATGTCTTCTTTCCACCTAGTCTTGAGCACCAGGGGCAACTCAGTAGGAAGAGTGCTTAGTGTCGTTTATGTCATGCCTCATGTGGGTTCGCTCGACGAGTTGGGGTCCCGCGGGTGGAGGAGACTGAGGAATGGGGTCCTACGGGACGAGGTCTGGGGTCCCAGACGAGGGTTTATGGGGTGGATAGTCGCAGGGGTAGGTAAAACTGCTCTGCCAGAGTGAGAAGCAGACCCATTTATTTCAGTTAGTGCAACAGTTTATATAGGGTCCTTGGACCAATCATGGCCCTGAGGTTAGGTTACAGCCAACAGGATATTGATCCATGTCAGGCACGCAGCCAATCAACATGGGATGAGAAAAGGAGAGGCACTGAAGGCAGCCAATCAGCATGGGGTGAAGGGGAGGGGAAACATTCAAAGTAGCCAATCAGCATAGGGTAAAGGGGAGGGAAAGTATTCAAAGTAGCCAATCAGCATAGGGGGTGCTGAAGGCATCCAATCAACATGGGGTAAGGAAAGGAGAAGGGAGGCATTGAAGGCAGCCAATCAGCATAGGAGGCACTGAAGGCAGGAAGAGAGTTTGTATAGCTTAGCACATAGCCTGGCAGACAGTAAGCACTCTGGAGCCTGCTGTCTATGGATTAAGACCTCTGAAATCATGAGTCTCCAAATAAACTTTTTCTCCTCTACAGTTGTTCTTATCAGGTCTTTTGTCACAGCAGTGAAAAAGCTAACTAAAACACCACAATTCTGTTTGAGTACAACCATGACAGGGCTGCTCCCCTGCAAGTGCATGAAAGACAGTTAAGTGGGCAGCAGATGTTCATTCCAGATGTTCATTTAGTAAATGACTCCTACTACGTGGTGCTGTGAACACCCCTGTTATACAGAAAGACAGGTGAGGGACGGGATGTATCAAGGGCCTCCAGCAAGGGAAGGAGAGAGCAAAGATGGAGCCACACCCTCGAGTACTGGGGCCTACTTCCTTCGCCACCCTAAGATGGGCCTATGCCCTCTCAGCCAAGTGTACCTGTTCCAGGACCAGTTAGGGCAGTCCCTCAAATGGACAGCACAGGGACTTTTTAGCACATGACAGCAGCCTTTGCTGTTTCTGTCCCTCCCTCCATTCTTCCCTCTCTACATGTCTTTCTCTCCCTGTCTCCCTGTCTCCCTCTCACTCTCCTCTCTCCCCATTGTCTCCTTGTCTGCCTGTAAAATGAGAATAATGATGCTGATAGGATCAGGGGAAGATCTCTGTTATTAACAGGGGTCCTAAGTGTTTAGTGAGCATTTATTCTTACATGCCAGTGTGTTGGGCACCTGTACTACTGCTCCCTCACTGAACTCTCCCATCTCACAGATGAAAGCCCATTAGGCATTTCTCTAAAACCAACATGGTGCTGGGCACCTGTGAACACTCAATGCATGGCAGCTTTTCTATAATAAAAATTAACAATAGAATAGTCTTTCTCTAGTCAATCAGAGCAAGAGAAAAGAGACTGAGAGAAAAAGAGACAGAGGAAAGATCCTTCCCAGAAATGCCCAAGGTCCTCATCTCATCCTGTTCTTGGCCAGGGTCTTGACCCACACACATGCCATTCTGTTCTTTGGAGGACTGCTGGCCACGGCTTAGGGCCAGCCTTCACACTGGCCACCTACCCAAAGCTGGCTTACAGAGCAGCTGCAAAGTGAGCTGTGGAAATAAGAGTGACATCAGGACGTATGGTCACCCTGTGGAGGGCACATTTGTTCATTATGGGTCTGGACATGGCTTATTTCTAGAGAAGTTTCCATCAGAAGAGCATGGAGAAGCCCTCACGAAATGGATCCCACCTAGCCTGAGATCATCCTGCTCCCTGTGATCATTTTTCTGTGCATAAACAAACAGAAAGTGGCCCCAGCGTAACGGTTAATATTCCAAACACATCTAAAAATATTTACCAAGGTTCACAGTAGAGGATTCAGAGAGTACAGAAAAAAAACAAGGAAGAGAAAGAAAAGGAAAAAAAAGAGGCGGGGCTGGGGTTGTAGCTCAGTGGTAGAGCACTTGCCTGGCCTGTGTGAGGCACTGGGTTCGATCCTCAGCACCACATAAAAAAAAGAAAGAAAGAAAAAAGAAACAAACACTACCAATCCAAGGAGTCAGGATGCTGACCTTTAATGCTGATAGATGCCTGTCTATTCTACAGTCCTCCAAACCTCACCACACTTAGAGACCCCCAACATAGGCTTGACAATTTTCACTAGCTAGTGAGGTAGAGGCTGAACACTGGATGCTTTTAATAACTTTCTTTTTCTGCTCTAGAGTGATTCAAGTGGAAAGCCCACATTTTTCAATGGATTACATAAAGTACAACCGCAAACACTCAGGTCCAAATAGCTTTTAGCAGTGAAATCGCCGAGAGGTCCTCTATAAGTTGAAACTTCCAATTTTCCATCAAATAACCTTTTAGCCTCTTTTATTTTGGGCTGTTCTACCTGGTGGCCACTTCATCTGCTCTCCAGACAAGAATGAGTTCAGGGCTGACACTGACAAATTGACCAGCAGAGGCTCTGGTCACCCCAGACATTACTCAGCATCCTGATGGGTGACCCATCTAGTGTGGCACTTCTACTTTAAGCTGGGCAGTGGAGCTGATATGAAGCCCAGTTTGGGTCATTCACTGGTTCAGGACACAGCCTACCATCATATATTTTCTCAGTGGACATTTGGCAGCACAAAGTGGTACTTCTATAATTATTCATAATTTGGAACAAGCAATATTTTTTCCTCCAATAACAGCCACTATCAGAAATGTAATTGATGGGAGGAGATAAGGGCTTAGCACTCCCAGGAGACAACAGGTGACAGAGGTAGAGAGAATAAAAATAGAAGTCATATTTTAAATCCTCACAGAATCCAAAACTGAAACACAAACATTGTTCTTATGAAAATCTTAGTTTTTATGGAATGGAATTCTAAAGATCTGAATCAAGAAGGCAACAAAAAATGAATATTATAATGCAGAAAGACATAAATATTTGCTTATACATTTAAGTATCTCTAAGAATTTGCCTTCTGCAAGGCACTATCTGAAAGCAGTGGTTCTCAAATTTTAAAATGCATTGGAATTAACTGAAGGACTTTGACATAGATTACTGGGCTTCCCGTCAGGGGCCCGGACTCAGTAATCTGGGGGAGCACATGTCTGTCTTTCTTTTTCTTTTCATGGTACTGGGGATTGAAGCCAGGGGCATTCCAACACTGAGCTTCATCCCCATGTCTTCGTATTTTTATTTTGAGACAGAGTCGGGCTAAGTTGCTGAGGCTGACCTTGAATTTGTGATCCTCTTGCCTCAGCCTCTCAAGTCTCTGGGATTACAGGTGTGAGCCACTGTGCCTGGCAAGAATCACCATTTCTTTGTAGTTTCCAGACATTACCCAGCCAGATTATGTGGGACACAAGATGTGAACCACTTCTCTAGGCTATGAAAGTACAGCAGAAAATGGATCAAAGCCCTTCTCCCATGGAGCCTGCATTGGACTGCAGTTGTAACAATGAAGTCTAAAACCATTTCAGTTGTGGTAAATCAGCTATTTCCCTAAAAACTGCAGTCAGAAGAGCACTGAGGATGATGGAGGAAACAGGGATCACGTTTTCAAAGAAGACATCTGGGGTGGTAAAAGAATAAAGTGGGTGAGTGAAGAGAAAGAGAGGAAGCCATTCAAAAGCAAAGAGAGAGGTGCTCAGCAATTCAGTGAGACCCTGTCTCTGAATAAAATACAAAATAGGGCTGGGGATGTGCCTCAGTGGTAGAGTGCTCCTGAGTTCAATCTTCAGTACCACACACGCACATATACACAAAGCAAAAGGAGAAAGTTCAGGTAAAGGGAAACACTGAGGGGTCAGGAACCCCCATCATTTGTGAGCAGCAGGAACAGTCTAAGCAGAGCAGACAGCATGGGAGAAGCTGATGCCAAGAAGCCAGGAGGGAGACGCACTTCCTGGTGGAAGGTCAAAGTGACAGGCAGAGAAGTGATGTGAGCTGGTTCATGTTCTAAAAAGAGACCACTCCAGTTGTTTTGATTTGCAAAGAAAAGACTATCCAGAGAGAAAGACAGAAGCAAGAAGAGCAGGCAGTCATGAGAACATCGTGGCTGACTAGGGAGAGAAGATGGCAGCAGAGACCAAGGTGGTCACCAGTAAAGATGGCAAAGAAGGGTAGACACAGAAAATGCTCTGCAGAGGGAGCTCAGGGACAGCCGAGGGGCACAGTATGTAGGTATGAGAGAGGGCTCAAGGACAAATGCATAGTTTAATAAAGATATTCTTATTAAAATAAAATAAAATAAAATAAAATGGTTTATTTGAAACTATTCTTTTTTATTTTTTATTTTTTGATGCCAGGGATTGAATCAAGGGATGCTTAACCACTGAGCCATATACCCACTCTTTTTTTGTATTTCTTTCTTTTTTTTTTTTTAAAGACAGGGTCTTGCTAAATTGCTTAGGACTTCGCTAAATTGCTGAGGCTGGCCTTGAGCTTGCAATCCTCCTGCTTCAGCCTCCGGACTGTTGGCATTATAGGCCTAAGCCACCACACCCGAGGAAACTATTCTTGAATAAAAATAGCACAAGAGCACCTATATACCTTCTCCTGGAGTCTACCATTTCCCACTTGCTTTAGCACTTATATTCTCTTCATCTTCACACACACACACACACACACACACACACACTTGTATTCTAAACCACTCAAGGACAAGCCACATACACACATGGACTTCCCTATACACTTCAGTACCAACAATGTTCAAGCCTGGCAGACCCAGTTGTATTTGTGCAGCGCCTCTTTTGAGCGGGTGTGATGCTGGGCTCAATGGAGAACGTGTCAGCTCCTGGTGTGACCTAGCTAGGAAGCAGCACACTTGCTCCCTTGAACTCTAAGCAAGTCAGATGGATTGTATGACTCCACCACCAATTTCTGCAGAAGCTCCAAGGAGCAGCTCAACAGTATTTAAGAGGCTTCCAGGCATGTGGCAGAACCTGGAATAAGGATCAGTGGCTTTGAAAGTGCACAGGATGTTCACAGGCAGGTGAAAGGATAGAGGGGATTCTGGGCAAAGTTGGGGGACAAGTCTGCAGAAACTCCAAAGAGCATGGGTATGACATCTGCAAATGACAAGCAGCAGGCCTCCTTATATGATGCCAGGAGGTACAGAAGGAGGTTGGAGTGCAGAGAGGGAAGGAGCTGGCTTCCAGCCAAGCATGGACTTAGAAAGGGACTGTGCTGGGTCTGCTGGTTCTGGCCACCCTGATCACCTATGGAAGGAAGTTTGAGTTTCATACAAGAAATGAGCCATGGTGAGTGCAGTGACAATCTGGCAAACAAGTGGACCAAAGCTCCCTTCCTATGTGACTTTGCCAACATTGCTAAATTCTAAAATTATGTGCTCCACCTCAAAGTCTTCCCGAGGAGGGCGCCACCCATGCAACAAGCCCAACTTGGATGTCATAGGAACCAGCTTCACTTTGCTTCTCCTGAATTCGGCGAGGGAGGCCACCCTCATCAGAATGACACTTCCATGGCCAGACTCTCACTGGCAGCCTCTAAGACAAGCATATTCACTGTGAGTTGATAAATGCAGACTGTAATCAAAAGTTCTGCTTGCACAGGAGGAAAAAATCTTCTGAGGGTATAGAGCAGCTCAAAACGAGATTGAAACGTGATGAACCACAGCCGTTTTTTTGATTAAGTAGGGTTTTTCAATTTGCCACTTAAAGGGAACTATGAATGTCCTTCTATTATACAGCCCATCAACTTTGTCCAAAGGCAGCTGGGCCAGGAGCACCTACAATTCTAAAGCACCCAAAGTCTCAGCCCCAGGGACACCCTGGCGGATGTGTGCAGATTATAGACTATACAGCAGTAGGTGTATACAAATCCTCTTCTGCATGGTAGTGAGTGCAGAAACAAGAATCAGAATGGCTGCTCACCTGCGTCATCTGTTCACCTAACTTCTGGTAATCCATACTTGACACATTTTAAATGCCATGGTAGGTGGCAGCCTACGGTACCATAGGCTCCCAAAGGTCTTTCATGCTGGTGTCCTGAACTCTGTGTCATTAAACCAAAGGGGACCCATCTCCTTAAGACTACAGCATAGAAGCAAAGTATTCTCTGCCTGCTCAGTTCACCTGGGCACTGACCATTCTTGGTGGTCTGGGGTGCGTGTCTGGGGGAGAGTCTGTAATGGGACACACCACTTCTTTACTCAGGCCAGCTAACACAGCAAATCTTCAAAGTCTTCATTTCCTTCAAATCATTGCACATTCAGGCAATATTGCATATGATTGAATAGATGAATGAGCTGTGCGACCTTCAGCATGTTACTCAATGTCTCTGAGCTCCCTTCTTCATTCATAATATGGGAATAATAAAACAGAGCAGATATTCAGAAGGCCGCTGCAATGATTACAGGAGATCATACATTTAAAATACTCAACTCAGAACCTGGCAATAGTCATTTCTTCAAAAATGTTACTTGAGTCCAATTCTCCTCTTACTTTGAAGACACATGAGGCCCAGTCTGGGATACTCCCACGGAGGCGAGAAAGGACGTCCCTGGATTTGCTTCCGATTCACTCCTCACACAGGCAGGCTCAGTGCCCTCCAGGCTGGAGAACGACACTAATTCCCTTGGAATCTAATCACACATGTAGAGGAGGATCAGCCTCTTCCAGGGCTCATCATAGCCCCTGCATCTTGCTGCCTTCAGCTAAGGAGCATCACCAAGTGCAAGGCCAGAAGGCTCACCCTGCAGAGGGGACAGCGGAGCTGCCTGAGAAGTGACAGCATAAGGCACCGATCCAGCACCAAAATTCATGTGTAGGACACCAAGTCTCATATGTGTGATCAGGAAGTAACTCCAAGGAGAATCACCTTCCAGGGTGAAACAGCTGCCTGAAAACATCTTGTTCCCCAGGGCGTTGACCTGGGCACGGTCAGTCCCTCCTTGAAGTCTACTCAGAAGCCAGGAACTTACCCTAGGCTGAGAGGCCAGGTCTATACATGACAGCAGAGGAATCCTGTCAGCTACCTTCCTTTATTTCCAACACAGAGATTCCTATAGCCACAGAAGCCATCCACCTGCCCATTCCTTGCTTTATTTGCCCAAATATACACCCCTAAAATTCCTATAGGCTACTTGTGAAGCCTAAAATAATTTTAAAAATACTTTAAAAATATATATCACTGAACATCCCATAAGAAAAAAAATAAACATAAGAGTTACAAACTAAGAAAGATAATCCATTACAGCAATAGGGTCTATTTATTTATTTATTTAGATACCAGGAGTAGAACCCAGGGGCACTTAACCACTGAGCCACATCCCTAGCTCCTTAGGGCTTCGCAAAGTTGCTGAGACTGGCTTTGAACTCACGATCCTCCTGCCTCAGCCTCCTGAGTAGTTGGGATTACAGGCATGCACCAACACTAGGGTCCTTATTTTCTTCCTTAAGCTTAAAAATCCAAAGACTAAGTATGTCTCACAAGTGACTGGGCCAGCCTAGGAAGTCCACCCGCAAAACTCTCAGGTACAGGATCCCTGCTAACAATTACTTGAAAGCTCACAATGCTTGAGAGAGCCATTGCCCCCATTTCACAGGTAAGAAAAAGGAAGGCCAGATGCAAGACACATTTCCCAGGCTACCTGGCTGATAGAAACATGCTATGGGGTCACAGCCAGGTCTTTTGTGTTCCAAAGTTCTGCTCCTAATGGCTGCAACATGGTGTTTCCATGATCCTGGTCCCCACGTCTGAGGGAACCAAAATGACTTGTCCAAGGCACACAGGCTATGAGTGACAGGTACAGCACTCCACCCAGAGCCCGTCTGCACCCAGGAACAGCATCCTTACCACTACCTGGCAGTATAAAGTAAGAAGTTGAAGGCCACTAACATGAATGCTTACTTTCTTATAGGAGTATGCATATCACATGAGCTCACTCTTGTTGGAAAACAGTGAATGTCTATGAATTGGAAACCCTGGAGGAAGCTTAGTAGAGGAGGAGTGGTCATCCTGACAGCACCCCTGGGCTGGCATTTCAGGGCTGAGTTCTGTCATCATGCTGGCTCAGTGGACTTTCCTTTTAGGGGTTTTTGATACTTGTGTATAATGAAACCATGAAAATGAGGAACAGTTGTGAGTGAAAGGTGTTTGGGCTTCTCATCCAGTTGGTGGACCTGGCCTTGATCTCACAGGTCCCAGGCTGGACTCCCTGACCCCCATCATGGCCCTCGGGCCCATCCTCACATCCATCAGTGTGGCTTTGAGCAGCCCTAGAGGAGAAGCCCTTTGTGGAGGTCACATTTTTCTTCATTAGGGTTCTGAGCTACTGAGTGCTCCCCCTGAACTGGCATGTTAAAGGGACATGGACAGAAGGACAGAAATGGGAGCCCACAAGCTGATATCTGCCTGGCAATCTCACAGATGCCCAGATGGGAAGAATTTGAGAAGGCTCACACATACCTGGTATGAAAATGTATAGAGCAACAAGTCCATCAACCCTTCCAAAAAAGAAAGAAGTCAGGAACCTCCTCACTCAGGCACAAACTCAAAAGGATGAGAGGTTCTGAGTTTTAATCACAAGGAAAATTTATGTGAGGATAAACAGGTATAAGAGGGCATATCCCTTGGGCTTTAATCTGATAACAAAGGAAACTACAACATCCAGTGATGGTTAGAACCAATGCAGGACTCATGATACAAAGCTATTAATAATAATAATAATAATAAACATTCTTAATAACTTATGACATGTTGCTATATATTAAAATATTTTTATTTTTTCTATTTATAAAAATAAAAATATTTACCGTGTTCATTCATTTAATCTTCACACCCCACCTTTGGGGAAACTATTCTCATTCTCAATTTCTTTCTTGTTTTTTGTTTGTTTTTGTTTTCTTTTCTTTTATACTGAGGGTGGAACCCAGGGCACTTTACCACTGAGCTACAACTCCAACTCATTTTCCTTTTTTTTTTTGTTTCTCCAGACAGGGTTTTGTTTAATTGCCAAGGCTGGCCAACAACTTCCACTACTCCTGCCTCAGCCTCCTGAATCACTGGGATTACAGACATTTGGTACTCTCAATTTCTTGATTCCTAGGTGACTCTGTGGCCAAAACTTCAAACTGTTAAACATTAGGGCTGTGACTCATATTCAAAGCAATGAGCTCATATTATAATAGTGACCCTAACCCTGGCTGCACACCAGACCCTCCTGGGTCTTTCCTAATCCTATCCACATCTGGGACTCAGTGATTTTCCAGAAGGAACTGGGCATCTGGATATCTTAGAAGGCTTTTAAGATATTCCACTTCTGGCATGAAAACATGGGGGCTCCACTGACCTGCTCCCCAGTGAAACTGGTGAAAATTATTTTTTAAAAAAATGACCATTCCAAGTTTCTGGGAATGGTCATAAAAGCATACAGCAAATGAAGACACATTTATGACATAAAATATACAAGAACCCAGTAAAAACAGGAAGAGACTGTGGTATCTGAACCAAGAACTGCTCTTTCCCTCTACCTTCCAAACTCAACAAAACACATCTCCATTCCAGATGGGAACCAAGAACACAGGGCTGTCCTTTCCCAAAGCTCATAGTCAGAAGGCACTCATCTCAGGAGGGGCAGGACATTAGCATTTCTTATCCTGCCACCAGCTGCCCCCTGCTAAGGCCACATTCTGGATGAACGCAGCTGAAAGGGGGAGGGCTCCCTTCCTCCACCAACCCTGCACTCCTTGGATGAAGGCTCCCCTTGGGCCGGGCACACTGAGTTGACAAGGACCCTGATGGCTCTTGCCTGAACTGAAAGGTGAAAGGTCCGCCCTGGCAGATACAAGCTGAGAAGAACTGATGCTTCCACTAAGCTGAGCATTCAGCTCCTAAACATGTGTCACTTAGAAGAGTGTCATTGTCCCTACCTCTGGCCCCAAAGCTGGGAGCATGGGAGGAAACAGACCTTAAAGCAGAGAGCTGAAAAATATCTTCCCAGAGATCTAACTTTCATTTGCATCCAAGGGTGGGCAAGTTCAAGCCTAGGACACTCCAAAGACAACTTCAGGAGGCTGAAGTGAGAGACCACTGTGGGGGAGACATGAGCCAAATTCCAGGCTGGCAGGTCGGTGGAGAGATACATACATAGGAAGAGGCAGCTGGGAAGAGGGCAAATCTCAAAACAATAGTCAGGAGTCTATCCCTTCAAAAGAGATAGACAAACTGTAGGGCACAGTGGCACATGTCTGTAATCCCAGCAGCTCAGGAAGATCTCAGGTTTAAAGTCAGCCTCAGCAACTTAGCGAGGCCCTATGCAACTTAGAGAGACCCTATCTCAAAATAAAATAAAGGGCTAGGATGTGACTCAATGGTTAAGTGCCTCTGGGTTCAATCCCTGATACCAAAGAGAGAGAGAAAGTGATTGATTGATGGGATTAGCCTGTAGAGCAATTTATGCCACAGGGCATTTATACACACACGCGCGCACACACACACACACATGAAATAAAGTGATCAACTAGCAATTACTGGATCCCAACCACTAGTGTATCTATGGCCAGGGAAAGACAGTCACAGACAGTCCTGTCCAAATCACTGTCATCTCAGGGAAGTCTTTGGGGATGCCCAGAGCATCAACAAAGGTTTCACACTGGGTTGGAGAGAGAGAGAGAGCATAGACTTCACCAAAATAATCCAGCAAGACTATCACGCAAAGTGAAATAAGCCAATGACCAAAAAACCAAAAGTTGAATGTTTTCACTGATATGTGGAAGCTAATCTACAATTAAGTGGTGTGAAGGGAGAAGAAAAGTTCAGTAGATTAGACAAAGGGAAATTAAGAGAAGGGAGGGGGCAAGGAATAGGAAAGACAATAGAATGAACCTAACATAATTGTCCTATGTTCATATATGAAAATACCTAAGTGAATCCTACCATCATGTACACCCACAAAAATAAGGTCCTAAAATAAGATATAGTCCATGCTTGTATAATTAACATCATAATGGATTCTAGTATCATGTATAATTTAAGATGAACTGATGAAAGAAAGAAACTCAGATACAAAAATACTGTATATTATGAGATACAAAAATACTGTATATTATGATTCCATTTATATTTATAGCCAGGAAAGGCAAATCTACAGAGAGAGAGAGAGAGAGAGAGAGAGAGAGAGAGAGAGAGAGAGAGAAAGAGAGAGAGAGAGAGAGAGAGAGAAAGAGAGAGAGAGAAGATCAGTGGTTAAACAGGGTTGAGGGAATCAAGGCTGGGGCGTGATAATTAAGGGGTACAGCATTTCTTTTCTTGTCTTTCTTTTTTTTTTTTTTTTGGTACCGGGGATTGAACTCAGAGGTACTCGACCACTGAGCCACATCCCCAGCCCTATTTTCGTGTTTTATTTAGAGACAGGGTCTCACTGAGTTGCAGGTATGTGCCACCACAGCCTGCTCATTTCTTTATGAGATGATGAAAATGTTCTAAATTCAGCTGTGGAGATGACTTCACATGTCCGTGAGCACTAAAAACCACTGAATTATACACTTAGAATAGCCAAGTATTTGAATCATGTCTCTCCATAAAGCTGCTAAAAACATGAAGAAGCTGAGTGATTTTGATCAGCGAGTGTTCCGCAGGGAGAACCATGGCCCAGACTCTGGTGTCCAGTCCTCCCAGGCCGTGTCTTTACAGCACAAATCATTACCCCCTCAGGACGCTGAGTCAGGTCTAGGTTTTATGAACTGATCACGTTTGGGATAAATATATTGTCAAACTGCTGAGTGATAATCCAGCCTCTTCTGCATCTAAGATGAAACAGGAGGGCAGCCTCTCCACCTCTGGGCCAAGATACTGACCCTCAGCTGTTGGGATGGGTGATGGTCCAGGCCAGCACTGACTGGGTTGCCTCTTCTTGGTACCCCTGCATGTTATATCATGAGATGGGCTGGGAAGAACTGCACTGAGCATTTGTAAAATTCACCCATTGCACCTGGAATAAAGTTCGGTCCTCTTAAATGTCTATGAAGAGGACACTGAAACCACCATGAATTTAACGTGAACTTTTTGCAAAACCAACCTCCTCACAGCTAGCCATGGCAGCTTCCACAATATTGCAATCCGCCTTCATGTTTTCATGTCTAACCCAGACAAGCCAAGACACAGCGGATGTGTTCAAACTCTTTGCTTTACTTCTTGGCAGGCCCAGCTGTGGCCCCCGTGGCCAAGGCTTAAGCCATTCAGTGCCGGCATACAGTTGTGCCTCTCATTGTCCAAGTTAACGAGCACTATCCATTCAAAATCTGATCTTGGTCTCCATCCTTTGTTACCAGGACACTTGACTTAAGAGTTCTGTCATTCGTGCTAATGTAAACCATATCCCTACAGAGACAGAGTGTCTCTGAAATGATTCCTCCTAACTTGGCCATTCTTTATATAGAAATAGATGCCACAGGCCTGGAAATGGAAGATAAGGCTCTTTCTGGCACGACCTGAAAGTATATTACTTATCTCCTATGAATAAGCTATTTATTAGGAAAAGGGGCTGCTCAAAATGGGAAAAGCATATTATCCTTGCTGCTCTCTGTCTGAAAAGGGGCAGGGCTTGCAACACACTCCCTCCACTGCTCAAAGGTCTGACTTTGTCTCCAATTCACACTGGTGTGGGTCTGCTAGTTGCCCACTTTTGGTTCCCTGGAGAGACCCCTCCCTGCCTTCTTGGTATTGCCAAAAGCAGCGTGAGATCATGGAAGATGGAGAGAAGCATCCTCTGGCCTGCTCGGGGACTGGAAGGCAGTCCAAGCCCAGTCACATCTCCGTGGGTCCTGCTTGGTTACCCTTCCTGCCTTGGCAAGAGTCATTATTGTTCATAGAAAGAGACTGACTTGCAAGCTTATAACTGGCCCTGGGAAGCACCTTTCTCACGTAAACTCAGCAAGTGGGAAACGACTGGCATGCTGTGGATTTCATGCATGCTGCCATTTCATTTCTCACCCAATGGCACCCATCTGTCACCTAATGATATGGGCTTGCACCTGTGCAGAGGCACCTCCCAGCAGGCATAGCTCATTGAGCCCACTCGTCACCAGGCCTTCCATGGTGGCATTCTGGGCCCCACACCCCAAGAGGTCCCTAGGCTTCCTTCCTCATCAAAAGTTTGCTTTTTTGCTCAAATGACAATGTTCTTGTTAATGTCTATCATTAGCTAATAAATGTCATTCTCAGATATTTTATGCAGATCCACATTAAAGCACAAAGATGGCTTTTTTCTGTACAATTAAAAAATAACCACCAGTCCTCTTCCTTTTTTATGCACTTGACTGAGACTTAGGAGGGGGAAAATGAAAAAGAAATGTTGAAAACTGTTAAAAGATATTTCATATCTTGACACTTGAAACAACTTCCGGCTGTATCTTCTTTGGCAAACTCCTTAGAATAAGTGAAGGGGAAAAAAATCTACAACTCCAAAAGGAAATGTGTCAGGATAAGCAGAGAGCAGTTCTGGGGTCAGGCTATCAATAACACCAGCCACAAAAAAAAATTACTAACCCTGTGATGGCTAAGACTAAGAGGAGCCACGTATGAATACAGATAAAGCTGGTCCCAGACAGGAGGCCTTGGTCCCCCAGGTGTCAGTTTCATGAAAATTTCAGGTCTCCATGTGGCCCCACATCAGCACTTCTTACAGTTTTGCTTCTGAGACACAGGGGGACATCCAGGTGTCCCCCCAGCAAGCTCCCAAATCCTACTGCATTTCTCAGGTAACTTCTCATCCTGCTACCAGAGTCCCTGGCCTTATATAATTTGACTAACTTTCACAGAGATGAGCTGCCTCATCCAGTCTGAGAGCCAGCAGGTGGAGGAGCATGGCCTGGATGGACACAGAGCCTGCACTCAGGACCACCCTACTATGTAGCCACGTCAGTCCTGGCTCTCCACTTAGTGGCAAATGATTCCACTTTGCTCCACTTTAAAATAAAGCAGCCTCTGCAAACCTGGTCACTCTCTGAAAAGATTTATATTAGACAATTATGAGAGCCCACCATACTTCATTAAAAGGGAACCAGGAAGGTCCATCCCCAGAGTGACACTTCCAAATACCCAGTCCACTGGCTAAGTGAAAACTCTAGAAGCTTCCCTAGCCAGCTGTGAGGCTCAGGATTCCCTGTAGACATGAGTTAAAGCCCCTGTGATGGGGCAGAGGAAGAAGACACACATTTATCCACTGCTGAGGTCACTGTTGATGAGCCATGTTAAATTGTAGCTGAAGGGATGCAGCAATACTATACCTAGACAATGCTCAGGGCTTACAGCCTATGTGGAAGGTGCTGACTAATTATAACAGACAGGAGCCTTAGCCTATAATGATATCCCCCAGCTGTAGATAGGGCCAGGTTGGACAGGACATTAGGCAGGATGCTGGATCTGTGTCTATTAACTCATCATACATTTTGTGCCAATATTGGAACCACTAGCATATCTACCTGATGCTTTCTGGTTGAGTCCCAGCGGCAGGGGACTGTCATTGAGAACCAGCCATATTGACACTCAGATATAGTTCTGAACAGTGTGACTCAAGAAAACCTCTCCTCATTGTCAGTGAGGAGTCACATTGGTGCTGGGCATCTCCCAAGTCACCTCTTTTTGGGAGGCTCTTAGTGAGCACTAAAGCTAGGACAACAGTCAGACATGCCTCTAACCCTCTGCAGAAGGAGAATGTATGGGTTAGCTCAAGCTGCACAAACAAAATACCACACAAAATACCACACACTGATGACTTAAACAATAGGAAATCATTTCCTCACATTTCTGGAGACTGGAAGTTCAAGATCAAAGTGTTGACAAGTTTGGTTTCTCCTGAGATCTCTCTCCTTGCCTTGTAGAAGGCCACCTTCCACTGTGTGCTTATGTGGTCATTTCTCATGTGTTATGCCTGGTCTTTATTTCTCCTCTAATAAAATGTAAGTCATATCAGATTAAGGCACCACCCTAAGGGCCTTAGTTTTACTTAATTATCTCTTCAAAAATCTTATCTCCAGCTATGGTTACATTCTGAGGTTCTGGGGAGTCAACAAATGAATTTTTTAATACATTTTATATTTGTTCTAATTAGTTACACATGAAAGTAGAATGCATTTTGACACATCATACACAAATAGAGTATAACTTCTCATTCATGTAGTTGTACATGATGTAGAGTTACACAGGTCAGGTAATCATATATGCATATAGGGTAATAATGTCTGATTCATTCATATCATTTCTGCCCTCATACACCCTCCCTTCCCTTCACTCCCCTCTGTCTAGTCCAAAATACCTCTAGTCTTCCCCCCCAACCTTAATGTGAATTAGCATCTGCATATCAGAGAAAACATTGAGCCTTTAGTTCTTTGGGATTGGCTTCTTTCGCTTAGCATAATATTCTCAAGTTCCATCCATTTACCGGCAAATGCCATCATTTCACTCTTTTTTAAGGCTGAGTAATATTCTATTATGTATATATACCACACTTTCTTTATCCATTCATCTGTTGAAGGGCATTTAGGTTGGTTCCATAGCTTAGCTATTGTGAATCGAGTTGCTATAAACATTGATGTGGCTGCATCATAGTAGTATGCTGATTTTAAGTCCTTTGGTATAACCAGAGGAGTGAGATAACTGAGTCAAATGGTAGTTCCATTCCAAGTTTTTTAAGGAATCTCCATACTGCTTTATATGAATGTACCTTTCCCCTACATCCTCGCCAACATTTATTGTTGCTTGTATTTTTCATGATTGCCATTCTGTTTGGAATTAGAGGTAATCTTAGATTAGAACAAGATCAGAGATGTACAAAAATAACTCTTCCACTTTAGAATGGAAGGAGAATATGAGATAGTGGTTCTCTGGAGATTAGAAAATGGAGGTGTCCACTGTGTGCATCATAAGATGTCATGAGAAATAAGGAAGTCCACTAAGTCTTGAATACTAGAAATGTACCCCAAATATCTAAGATGTGGACTTTTGAAAGCTATCTTGAGAATCCTGTGCTCCTGAGCAGAGAATATACTTGCAAGTGGGCATCCTAACCCTCAGCCCCACCTGTGCTGATATCAGGCATTTCAGGTAGGGAACGGGGCCTTCTTGGAACCTCTGGCCCAGGTCTCCTGTGACACTTGTCCCTAAAGCAGTCCAGGCTCCAGGATGTGACCTGAAACAGTGAGGTCAAGCAGAGAGGAGGGGATGGTACAAGTCCTTGGCCACATTAGTCCTGGGCCTACATCAGGCTTCCCTCCCCTCTAGAAGGTCCATTAGGGCTCAGATCAGCTGCTTCAAAAAGCCCTCTTACAAGTTACCTGACACAATGCCAAGGAGAATACAGGACAAGACTGTACAGTTGCTCCTTAAAACTAGAAAGCCTCACTTTTGATCCTGGTTTCAGCTTCCTGTCTGACTCCTGGAATGCCTGACATAGTTTTGTTCCAAATGCACAATGTTCTTCATAGTTGAGCAAGGCATCCCTGTGTCTGCAGCACTCATTAGCAGAAAGCCTCAGAGAATCATTTTAGGGGAAAATGATTTCTCTTTTTCTAGGCCAACATCATTTGTCCTAAAATAACTATTTCCACCATAAGAACACAATATGACACTTCATACAATCTCCTGCAAAGGTAAAGTCCACACTGACTCTGCCACAAACAACTTCCTAGATAGTTCTCCTGCCTCAAACCATCATCAAACATTTCCACCACAAGGCAGAGAGTACTATCAACTGGGAAGCCATTAACAATTTATGTGCACATGTGGATAAATGTGTCCTCTGCAAAATTTCTTATAGATGTGTAGCTTTGTACATTTAAGATTTTTTGTGACTTCCTTTATAATTACTAAAAACAAAAGCCACACATGTTCATAGTAAAATGCTCAAACTGAACAGAAGGGCAAAAAGTGAAAAGAAACACTAGTAATTCCCTCCAGAAATGTTTTGCATAAATGACCATTTATATCCTTCACACACCCATGCACACACACACACACATTCATACAAGGATGTTACTGTGCATTTTCTTTATGTTTTTCCTTCTGCATCTTTGTTACTTATTGGTGCACCTTGGAGATCTCTCCCTTGAGTATTGGGAGCTTCAGCTCAGCAGTTTCCGGGTCCCAGTGGGACACTCATGCTTTCCACAAAGTCCATGGCTGCTCGTGTGTTAAAAGGACACCATAATCAAACACGCATGGGAGACACTGACTCATACAATTAGGTTTTCTTTGCAGTAGAAATTGGTATTCCTTGACCATCTCACACACAGAGTAGAATGTCAAGACTGGTGGATTTGATATGCATCTCCCTCCCTTATTTCATCTCAAAACATTTTTTTTTTGAGGACCACACACCAACCTCTAGTGTGATGTGTTTTCTCTCATCACAACTCCCCCCTGCTTAAGCAAGCCCCAGCCTTTGCCTAAATTATTTCCTACTCATCCCCATCCTGTGGATGGTGGCTGAGTTTCAACTTCCTCTGGAAAATATCTTTTGACCATGGCCAGCCCCACTGCTCATCAGCCTGGGCTGTTTCTCTGGGATGTACCTTCACTGTGCCATGACTCCTTCCTCTACCATAAGCCTTTCTGGGTGCTCTAGATACTCCATTGTGTGGTTCCTCCTATCTGGCCCCCTCCACTCACCTATGAGCTCCCCAGAAGCATGACATTGGCAATGCCTTTCCATTCCTCATCATGCCGCTTCACATGCATGCACCATGGAGCCCCCTGCAGATCCCAGCCCTGAAACTTATCCAGTTGCTACAATAGAGGAATTCATTCTTCCTCAACACACTGCAGTGAACTTTCGGGGAAGCACAGTGTCTTTTTGCATTGTGAATCCTTACCTCCTGGAACTTTCTTGTGTGTGTTTTGGTATGGCAGATTGGCAAGATTAAATGAGGAACCCTCTTATCTCCTACAGAAATATCCCGACATGTGAGCGGTTGGTGCTCATTGATATTCTGATGCAGACTTTGCTTTACGTTTTTAAAAGACTTTCTGCTGCAACATGATTTTGATGAAGGGAAAAGATTGGAAGTATTTATGTAAAATAAGACTAGTTTTCACTTATGATGGGTTTTCACATGCTGAGGGGGGAAAAATAGCACAATTTGACAAAAGCAGGGCCAACTAGTTGTCATGCAAACAGTGTGCATGTCAATGGGCAGGACCCAGCTGGCTGCAGCCATGGGGTGCTGGGTAGGGTGGCAGGTAGGGCACAGTATGCAGAGGACGTGGACCCTGGTAGTTCTGAAGTCACAGCGTCAGGTCTTCTTCATGCTGCTTTGCTTACTTGGCTGAGTGACTCTTAGCAAGTCTCTAAGCCTTATTCCTCTCATCTGTAAAATGAGAATAATGGTTCCTACTTCGGAGTCGTGCATAGGATTGCCCTGTGTTAAATCGCATTGTGGGTGGAACAGAGTAACCACCACATAAATGTTATAGCATCAGTGCACAGAGGTGTGCATCTCCATGGACAGTGGGTAGACAGCATGTTCTAGACAGAGTTGCCATTAGCTTGGAAGAGCAAAAGAATGCAAAAAGTAAAAGCAAGATTTTCTTTATGTTCCTGCCAAGCCAAGTACCAACAAAAGGCCCCAGAGAAAAGGAGAGCAATGTGCTACCTGAAGCCCTGAGCAGGTAACTGACAATGGCACCAAGGATCTTAGCAGCCCTGTGACCCAAGCAGTAGGCCTTGAATGCGGGGCTTCCTCATACCTCAGCAGGATGAGCAAAGGCAGAATAGTGCAGGAGTGGGGACAAGGCCACTTGAGGAAGGGGTCCTACAGCCTCCAGCATCTGCAACTCTGGCTCCACAGGATTTTCCATTCACTAAATTTCCTGAAGTACAACTGAGGTGATAAAAGGGTTTCCAAGGTACAGGGGGAAAAAGAACGTCACCTCGCTCAAAATCATCAACATTCCTGGGGATAAACCATGCCACTATGGGCTTCACTATTGTCATTCTTGCACCAATACTAACAATCATGATTGTCAGCAAGCTCTTACCACACAGCAGTCACAGTGTGAAATGCTTGGCATGCATCCTGTCATTTAATCTTCAGAAACCCCATGAGCCAGCTGCTATCACAATGCCTCCCTCAGAGGTGAACAAGCATCATGCCTGAGCCTTTTGTGGGACAGGTTTGGCACTGAGCAACAGGGTTTACCACACTTAGACTGCATGCCCTGAGCAAGTCCAGAGCCTATCACTTCAGACAGCGTTGCCCAGGAGGCCTGGGGGGCCACCTGCATGGCCAACTCCCTATCCCGACGGTGCTGCTTAAATCCTGGAGGCCCCACCTGAATTTCCTCAGCAAAGCAGTCCCTTTGGCATGGGGCAGGGAAGACCTGTGGCTCATATGACTGGTTGAGTCAGCCCAGGAACAGTGGCTCTTAGTTTATTTTCCCCACTGGGACACACCCAACTGTCACCCCAAGCTGCAACACTCACTGGTACAATTTCCAGAGTGCTCAAGGTGGTTCCACCTCTCTCCCTCCCACTCAAAACTCAAACCAGAAAGGAAGTGCCTAAGAGCAACGTAATTGTAGGAGTGACCTTGAATCCTAAGTCATTAAAAAATTTTTAAATGTAGCCGGCGCGGTGGCTCAAGCCTGTAATCCCAGCACTTTGGAAGACTGAGACAGGAGAATCGCGAGTTCAAAGCCAGCCTCAGCAATGGCAAGGTGCTAAGCAACTCAGCGAGACCCTGTCTCTACATAAAACACAAAATAGGGCTGGAGATGTGGCTCAGTGGTCGAGTACCCCTGAGTTCAATCCCCAGTACCAAAAAAAAAAAAAATTTTTAAATGTAAACCACCAACAAACTCCAGCTTTCTTACTACTACTGTGATGTTTTACAAATGTCTAGGCACCAGGTGAAATAAAATACTGTTATCAATCTCTCTTGCTCTCCTGCTGTCTTTTTCTGACCTGCCTACTCCTTTTTTAATCTCTATAACCTGTGCTCAGCTCCTTCCAGCTGCAAAACTTCATCTTGATTTCCATTCCTTTGGAAAAAGAGAAAGAGAGAGATTAAAAACAAAAATTCAGTGGATTAGAAAGGGGAATGGAGGGATGGGCTGGAGATAGAAATAGGAAAGACTTAGAATGAATCCCACATAACTTTCCTATGTTCATATATGAACACACGACCAGTGAAACTCCACATCACGTCCAACCACAAGAATGGGAAGTCATACTCCATGTATGTATAATCTGTCAAAATACACTCTATTGTCATGTATATCTAAAAAAGAATAAATAAAAAAGGGGGAGGGATAAAAATAAATATAGAAATTCAAAGATCCTGAAAACATATTACACCTTAGGCAGACATCTAAGATTACTATCTTCAGAGTTAAAGAGTCAAACCAACAAAAGCAAAATTCAAACACAGATGAGCAGAAAAATAAATAAGTAACAAGCAGACAAAACCATCCCCCACAAAGTTCAATCCAACAGCATCTGTGTATGGTATTTGCTAGTCCAGGTCCTCTGCTAGGTCCCCAAAGAGATGAAAAGACACAGTGCCTGAACCTCAAGGTCAAGGGAAGAAAACCCAATGAAAAACAAACCACTCTACAAAGTGATGGATACTCTAACAGAGCAAGAGTCCAAACTGTGGGGACGGAAATGACAGGGCAGAGTGCAGCTATGGAGAGCAAAGCTGAGATGAGAGAGGAAGATAAGGTAACTCTGAAGCTGGAGTCTAGGAAAGGATAGGGTGAGGAGAGAGGAGAGAGCATCCTGGGATGGAGGTCACAGCCATTGGGACAGGAAGTCTGGAGATCTGGGATCTATCAGGAGCAGGAAAAAGAGGAATGAGTTACAGCACGTAAAAGGGCTGTTGGCTGGAGCCAGGCAACAAACTGGTGCTTTATCCTACAGACGATGCTGAAGCAGGGGAATCTGGGCATGGGGGTGAGCGTCCCCTGTAGGTTTTGTCAGGGCAATGCTGGGAACCCCCATGGTTTGCAGGGACCTGGAAGCTGGTTTGGAATGGGGGTCTGTGAGCATCTCCCTCTCTGTGTGCTGGGCATGGTGCTGGGTGCTGTGCCTTCCTCTCCTCTAAAGCTCAACATGACACTTTATTTTTGCAGGTAGGAGACAGGCTCAGAGAGTGAAATGCTTCCCCAGCCTTCCAATCTGGTACTCATACACAGAACTGGTGCCAATTCCTATCTGCTTCTCTCCAAAGAGTCCCTGATGCCTCTGAAGAGTTCCACAACAGACTAGGATGGAGACAACGAGGTGCACAGAGCAGTGGCTTGAATTAAAGGGGACCAGAGGGACAGGAACAGTGTTTCAGAAGTCCTTGGGTGGGAGTACAAATGCCCTTTCCACTTCTTTTTTGGGGAACAATCAACTAGCAGGAAAAGTGATGCTTTGAATTTTGCTCCATGTCACCTCTCTGGACCTGACACCAGAACAGAGGCTATGCTAGTGTTGGGTCCAGACATGAAGGAGGATGGAACCCACTACTGCCTACACCCTACACCTAGTTCACTCAGCCATCTGCCCATTATCCATCCATCCATTCAAGCACAATTTCTAGACTAAACTTGGTGTTGATGAGCATGAAGGGTCACATGACAGCCATCTTCCACTAACAGCACTTTTGAGAAAATGCAGACACAAATTGATGCATTCACAAACACCTTCATGCAGAGCTACGCCTGTGTGCCAGAGTGCACACATTCGGAAGTGTGAAGGAACTGCCATTAGAACTTGAACCACACCACTCAAACTGAATTTTTGTTCTGTAATATAAAATAACCCAATCAATAAATGGGCTAAGGAACTGAACAGGCACTTCATAGAAGAAGAAATACAATCGATCAACAAACACATGAAAAAATGCTCAACATTTCTAGCAATTAGAAAAATGCAAATCAAAACTACTCTAAGATTCCATCTCATTCCAGTCAGCATGGCAATCATCAAGAATATAGGCAACAATAAATGTTGGCGAGAACGTGGGGGGAAAGTTTCACACATACATTGCTGGTAGGACTGCAAATTGGTGCAACCACTTTGGAAAGCAGTATGGAGATTCCTCAGAAAACTCGGAATGGAACCACCATTTGACCCAGTCATCTCACTTCTAGTTTTATACCCAAAGGACTTAAAATTGTCATATTACAGTGATGCAGCCACATCAATGTTTATAGCAGCTCAATTCACAATAGCTAAGCTATGGAACCAATGTAGGTGCCCTTCAACAGGTGAATGGATAAAGAAAGTGTGGCATATATACACAATGGAATATTACTCAGCCTTAAAGAAGAATGAAATGATGGCATTTGTCAGTAAATGGATGGAACTGGAGAATATCATGCTAAGCGAAATAAAACAATCCCAAAAAGCCAAAGGCCGAATGTTTTCTCTGACATGCAGATGCTAATTCACAATAAGTGGAGGTGAGGCTAGGGAGGAATAGAGGTACTTTGGATTAGGCAAAGGAGAATGAAGGAAGGGGAGGAGAGGGGGCATGTGGGTAGGAAGGATAATAAAATGAGTCAGACATTACTACCCTATGTGCATATATGATTACACTACTGGTGTGATCCTACATCACCTACAACAGAAGAATGAGAAGTTATTCTCCATTTATGTATGATGTGTCAGAATGCATTCTACCATCATGTATAACTAATTAGAACAAATAAAATATTATTTCCAAACCATAAGAGAAAAATGATGGGAACCTGAGGATAACAATTGTGGTGTCGCTTCAGTGGCACTATCTTACGTGTGTCTTCCCACACATCTTGGTCCTCTGTGTTCCTACTGATAGACTAGAGGCTCCTGAAAAAACCAACTGTGGTCATCCACAAGCCACGGGGTGGAGGGTTTTGACTATTTTTGTCTAGAACCGAAGCACAGCACCTTCACCTAGAGTCTCGGACCTTGACTCCCACTTCCAATTTTTGGCCATGTCATTTTTACATTCAGGTAGGGCTAGAATAGACAAGAAAGCGAGCTTCAAGTCTACTCCAAATGATTCAGTTCAGAGTCCCATTCTGAGTTGGAATTTGCTTTTGACCCCTAGGGTCAGAGGGTTGGTCACTCTTGGGCATCTCTCTCTCTCTCTCTCTCTCTCTCTCTCTCTCTCTCTCACACACACACACACACACACACACACTTGCAAAGGAAAAAGAAAGCCAAAAAAAAAAAAAAAACTAGCTCTCTAAAAGGTTTGTGTGGCTTCTTGCACATCAAGTGGCTCTTAGAAAACAACATTTTAATGATTTCCGTGTAGACGAATCAGAAACATATGGATTAAATTTCCCTTAAAATATACACATGTAATTAAGGAGAAAACTACTTGGCAAAACACATTTTGTGTTTTATCAAACCCAACATTTACAAAATAGATTGAGACATCTGACAAATCCCAACCCAGCGATCCTGCCTGTCCTACACAGCACGCACAAGCGGCTTCTAGGCAGGGAAAC
The DNA here is from genome assembly GCA_028644305.1 of Xerus rutilus. Taxonomy (NCBI): domain Eukaryota; kingdom Metazoa; phylum Chordata; class Mammalia; order Rodentia; family Sciuridae; genus Xerus; species Xerus rutilus. Next base: position 41,414,871 of record CM053413.1, read on the forward strand.
CAATTCTGCCTCATCGGACCTTTGCTCCGTCCCCGGGGTTTCTAAAAGAACATGTTGGATCTTAACAGATAGATTGATTCCTTGGGCTCTGCAACAGGGGTTATCGGTCTTCCTTTTCCCAATGCTGTTTTCATTTTCTGGGGCTGGGCCCCAAAGCACAGCAGAGACTCTCAGCACATCCCTGGCCATCCTGCTGGGAGTCCAGCACAGGAAGCAGTAGCCTGAGACAACCCCTGAGCCACAGCCACAGCCCTTTTATTTATTTATTTTTTGGATTTTATTTAGAGACAGGGTTTCATTGAGTTGTTTAGGGCCTCATTAAGTTGCTGAGGCTGGCTTTGAACTGGCGATCCTCCTGCCTCAGCCTCCTGAGCCACCGGGATCACAGGTGTGCGCCATCACACCCGGCCTGTGTTTTTTCTTCATCTGTATGAGAACAAGGTGAAAAGTTGTTGTGTGCATGTGTTTTTTAACTGCAGTCTTTGTTCATTTCCCTACTCTGCACTGGGTATTTATTTTGCACCTACTGTATAAGAGGTGTCATGCTGGGGCTCCTGCCCTCATGAGACCAACTTTCTCATTAGACCTTGTTCTCTGGAGTCTCAGGCCCTGAGGCTCCCAGGCCTTGACCATGCACATTTTCTCTCCTCTGTTCTCCTCCTCCTCTTCCTCCCTCTTCTTCAGGCTGATTGGGTCCCTGGGTTCTACTGCCCAATCCTCTTTGCAGCAAAGCTGTCAACGTACTCTGCCTCTTGGTTTCCAGGATCTCCCGATGGTTCTCACACCCTCCCACTGCTCAGCCAGCCCACCCGGGCTTCATGGCTACTTTTCTGGGTCCCCATAGAGCAATGGCTATCCCTGCTACTGGGGAGTTCAGCCCATACCACCTGCTCCATAATTCCCCAACCCCGACAAGACTCTCCTCAGGCTTGGAGCTCCAGCACCTCGTCACCTAATGTCCTGTCTGCTAATACCATCCCCTGTATGATTAGGTTTCAACATATGTATCGTGGAGGAAGATGCACATTCCAATCAAAGCACTTGCACACTGGGTCACCATTATGTCCAGGTGAATAATACCTAAATATTGTCAATGCCACTCCAGGCAGGCCACCATGATTAGCAGCTCCAATTAATGGATGTCGACAATGAGGCACAGACATTTTATGCAGTCACAGATGTATTGGTGGGGCAAGCCCTGGTGATCCTTACCAGGCTGGTCCTCACCAGGTTGGATCTAGGGGTGACTCTGGGCCCCAGTCTCCCTCTCTCCTAGCCATCTTCCAAGTTATCTTTCTTTCTTGGAGAGTCTGTGAGCCATCCCATGTCTTTTGAAATCTTTTTTTCCACTTAAGTTAACCAGGGTATGGTTCCATTGTTTGCAAGCACCAATGGGAAAGCAAGGGCGCTGGCTAACTATTCACAGCCCAGGAGGCAGGGACATTAGGGTGGAAAACCCACGATATAAAGAGCAGGGAGGTGGGGGCAAAAGGAGGCTCCCCACCCTCAGAGAACTTCAAGTAGAGAAGAAAGCGGGGAGTACCGCCCCACCGCTGGAACAATGCAGTGCCAGAACGAAGGCATAAAGAAAAGCCACTCATATAACCGCAGTCTGAAGGAATGAAGGCTTTTGAGCTGCTTCTCTCTTTCTTTCTTTCTTTTTTTTTTTTCTACCAGAGATTGAATGGGGTCAGCCCTTTGTTGTATTTTCTTTAGAGACAGGGTCTCGCTGAGTTGCTCAGGGCCTTGCTAAATTGATGAGGCTGGCTTTGAACTAGAGATCCTCCTGCCTCAGCCCCCTGAGCTGCTGAGATTACAGGTGGGCAACATCACACCCAGTTGAACTGCTTCTTAAGAATGGGTATTTGGATAAGCAGGAAGGGAAGGCAGGGACAATGGGAATGAACGCTCCCTGAACTGAAGAGATCTCCCTTCAGTGAACAGAGGAGGAAAGTGAGAAGAGGTTTGACGGAGAGTAAAGTTGATCTCGCTCTTGCGCTCTCTTCTCTCACACACAGATACAAACATACACACACAGATGCTTATAATACATAATATGCATGTAAGTGTGTGTGTATGTGTGGATTTTATACAACTTCAGCCAAGAAAGTACTTTAAAAAAAAAAAAAAAAGCTTAGCTTTATGTGAATACTCTGCCAGATCTTAGCAGCTTTCCTGTGTCCCCTCATGGAGTCACACACAGCTCCAAAGATATCAGCCCTCAGTCTTCAAAGTCTCCCTGAGAGCCAGGCACAGTGGTGCACCCCTGTAATCCCAGCAACTCTGGAGGCTCAGGCAGGAGGATCACAAGTTCAAAGCCAGTCTAAGCAACTTAGAAATGCCCTAAGCAACTCAGCAAGACCCTGTAGCTAATAAAATATTAAAAAGAGTTGGGGATGTGGCTCAGTTGTTAAGTGCTCCTGGGTCCAATCTCTGGTACCAAAGGAAAAAAAGAAGAAGAAAAAAATTTTAAACAACAGTCTCCTGCAGAGAGCATCTGTTGGAAAGAAGTTGGTACATCCATCAATTAGGCACCTGAGAACCTTATAAAATACATTTCTAAAAATCCTAGGATTGTAACTTTTTGAATCTCCCAGGCCAGTAGCAGGGCTTGCCCAGGAGCCACCACCTTTGAAACTCCAAGTCTCTTCAGCACCTAAGACAAAAGCAACCACAGAGGCAGGCACTGACCTTGCAGCCAAAGAGGCAGAACATGGGAGAAAACGGGAGTTTACCAGCCAGTTTCATCTAGGGCTGAAATTATGCTCAAGAACATAACACACAATAGCTCCTAAGAAGAATCAACCTGCTCTACTCCATGCCCCCGGGGTCCAGGCTGCTACTAGAGAATGACCAACCTTGTATTGGTTTCTTTTGTTAGGGGGCAGGATCTCCAGTAACCAAGCTTGGAGCATGTGTTTTGAGTACATGTCATCAATAACTAGATCTGAGCTGGAGGGCTTTCTCAACATGAAATACATTTCTTCAGTTTGAAAAGAGAAAAGACTGTGGGGCTGGTTTGAATTAGATAGAGTGGAGACAAGAATTTTCCAAAGTTCCCTTCCCTCTCCCTTGGGCAGCTGAGAGAAGATAACAGTATCTGGCTGACCCTGGTCCCTGCCTTACAGACTAAATGGGTGATGATTGAATCTGGGTAGGAGATGATGAACAGGTCCCAAGCAGGCTACAGAGGAGGACATTACATGTCATCCCCTACCTCCCATGGCTCAAGAGATCAGAACATTAGGATTCTGCCTCGTGATCCTCACAAGCACAACTCAGCAGCCTGTGTGATCAATGGTGGCACGGGTCCCTTATGTATTGCTCACATTGAAAGGTACAATTATGCCTTTAAATCTCAGGGTTCAATTAAATCTCTGTAATGGTGCTAATGGCTCAAGAAACCTTGAAGCAGCTGTCATTTTTTAAAAAGATCATTGTGAATTGTTTTAGGTCTAAAATTGCTCTATAAAATCTTGTTAATTTTTCATCTTCTGATGAGAATGTATTTAATGCTAAGAAGATGGCTTTCTTCCAGGCACAGTGCACAAAAAGGGACAGTTTCATTTAAGTGTTCATCAGCTGACAAGATTACCTTGAAGGACTAAACGCCACTGAACAAAGCTGAGCTCAGCCCTCTGAAGGTTCGGTTCCCTTTGTCCCTTAAGGAAGACACCAAAGTAAAGATTAGGCCAGAGTCCTCTGATGGCTATTAAGACTCATGTCTATTCTCTAGAAAGGATGAGGAGCAGGGGGAGACTAATTTGTGGCTCTGTCCTCATAAGAAAGTGGCAGGTCCCTTCCTTAATGTTCCCACTGTCCCCTGGCTTTCCATAATCGTAGACAGTGTATGACACCCAGTATTCTAACAATCTCATTACCTATTTATTCCAAGCTCAACTGTAAACCCCTTGAGGGAAGGGCTGTGTCCAGCTCACCATGGATCCCCAATAACTGCCAAAACAATGAACGAGGAGGAATGTCTTTCCCTGAATTTAAGGATGGGTAACAGGTAAACCAGGAAAGGAAGACAAGCAGGGACCCAGCCACAAACAGCAGGCACCAAAGAAATGTTGCAGAGACAGTGAATGGGAAGCCCTTTAATTATTGATGGAGACCCTTAAACAGTGACCTAGATTAATTCAGAAGCTTGACTAATAGTTGTGTGATTTTCCAATAATAACAATGATAGGTAAAATGCACTGAATGCTTTCTGTGAGCTACTGCTGTGCTAAGGGCTGCACATGCCTCTCAACAACCCTCTGAGGGAGCTGGAATCCTTAGGCTCAGAGAGACAAAGCTATTTGCTTTGTCTTTGAAGGAAGAGCCCATAGAAGTTGGCAGCCCTTGCTGTCAACTACTGCACATGTAGAATTCTGAAATGGGATCCTGTGATAAAAACCTTGATGGCAGACAGCAGGGCAGATTTTTCCTCTAAAGACACCATGACTTTCCTACTTGCTTATCTCAGGACAAACATTTGTATTGGAACCTCCAGATATGACAAAGTAGAGCAAAATCCAAATAAAGAATGACAAGGGTGGAAATGTTGAGAACAGCTGGAGCCCTGTGTAAATGTCCTCTCACATGGGCCTTCCAACAGCCTCAGGAGGCAACACGACCATCACTCACATGACAGAGAGGAAACTGTGATCTACGGGGATGACGCACCTCAGGTCACAGCCAGAAACAGGTGGAAGGCAAGGTCCTCCCCAGAGGCCATCAGATGCCACAGTCCAGTCCTCGGTCACTCCAACTGGAGTGGGCAGATGAAAATTTTTGGAAAAGAACTCCAGAGTCTATGTGAAGACTTGAGGCTGGGGGTCACAGGCCTGGAGACAAGGACCTCTGCTACAGTCCATGCTGCCTTGTGGTCTGAGAAAAGACCGCAGCTGAACCTGTTGCAACTCCAGAAGCACCAGGGTCCTGAAGTACCATTTCAGGGATCAGAGCAAGGCTAATGTGGGGCTCAGTAAATCACATCTTGCAGGTTAAATGCAGCCATGCCAGCTGACCTGCATATTGTCTAGGTTTGCTTTTGCATCAGAACAGCAGAGTTGAGCAGTTGCAACAAAGAATATATGGCCTAAGATACATACTGTCTGGCCCTTTATAGAAAAAGTCTGCCAACCTCTAGACTTTATGTTAGGGGATTGTTGGAAATAGCAGTCGAGCTTCTCCAGGAGGGGCAGGCACAGGCTTTACCCACTTAGTTTTTGCTTGACATACTTGGCTTATAATTATATTAAAATAAAAATGAAGAACACTGTATCCCAAACCCCTGCTTCTATATCCCAAGCCCCCGACTTCACGTCTAAAAGGAGCAGTAGCAGGGGCTCTTACCTTTGTTGTACATGTTCGTTGGCACTTGGACGTCACTCAAGCTGATGTTCACAGGCAAATTATTAAAATGATCATTTGGGGCTAAGATGAATTCCTTCCCCAGTTCCAAAAAATTCCCGTCTTTGTCCCTTTCATTGATCAGCACGGCATTGAAGTATTCATACTGAAAGAGAATGTCAGAAAATGTTACATTCACCTCGGGGAGGGGGACTGTGAACTCAGACACACCAGGGCCTGGGTCATGTGCCCTACTCTTATGGGCCCTGATCCATTCCTGCAATCTCTTCAAGTCTTAGAGATCATCTGTGGCGCTATCTGTATGATAGTGCTATATGAATATTTGCCAAAGTCATTAAATATTCTTGAAAAAACATGAATTTAAGGGGCTACATGGTACTTTCTTATGTGAAAATAGAGAAAATTACCCTAAAAATATTTGAGTAATCAAATAATTTGGGACACAAACCCTGCCCCAATGAGGACTACATTTAAGTTGAAAGAAACTAAAAATAAATTAAAAAAAAATAATTGGTATATATACATTAGATCATCCCTGCTTACTTTGGAAAAATAACATAGCAGTAAAAGGAAGAGCAGAAGTGGAAGCACTAGGCTCTTACATGTGGTGTGTGGCCATGGTGACATCTGCATAGAGGCTGAACAGGGGAGGAAGCCAGTTGCCTGGGCACCTAGAAGAAGCATCCCAAAGAGAGAGGACAGCAAAAAGAAAAGGCCTTCACATCGGAGGGTGAGGGGACCTTGTGCAAATGGCTACATCACTATGATCTAACATAAAGTGTTTGCTTGGTGCCGCAAGTTATTCTAAGCTTTTCGTGGTTAACTCATTTGGTTCTTCTAACCATTCCATGAAGATTTTTATGGGAAACCTCACTTCATAAATAAGGCAACTGAGGTACAGAGAATGGATGCACCCTGCCAAAGATCACACAACTAATGAGCAGAGCCAGAATTCCAACACTGAAAAGCTATATCCAGAATTTGTGTTCTTATGTACTATGGTATTATTGCAAGATAGTCAACTACAGGGGTGGCTGGAAATAACAAATCAGGACCTTGAAAGAACTATGATTAACATGATGAGGCCATTTATGAAAAAAGTGGACAACATGCAAAAACATATAGGTAACATAAGCAGAGGGATGGCTATTCAACAAAGCAATATCAAATGCTATCCAGTCAATATCAAACCACTGTAACAGAAATCAAAACTGCCCTGGATGGCAAAATGGGACACAGCTGGAGAACTAGTGAGATTAAAGACATGTCAATAGAAACATCTCACACAGAAAAACAAAAGAATAAACAAGGCATCAAATATCAAAAAATTGTAGAACAATTATGAAAGGAGTAACATAATATAAGTAACTGGAATACCAAAAGGAGAAGAAAGAAAGGAAATCAAAAAATATTTGAAATAATAATGGCTGAGAATTTTCCAAAATTAGTGACAAAGCACCTATTAGGAAACTCAAAAACACAAAGCACAATGAATAATTCAAAAAAATCTACACCTATGCATAATAAGGTCAAGCTGCAAAAATCAAAGATAATTTATTCTTCTTTTTGGGTACCAGGGATTGGACCCAGGAATGCTTAACCACTGAGCCACATCTTCAGTCCTTTTTATATTTTATTCTGAGACAGAGTCTCCTTATGTTGCTTGGGGCTTGAGGTTGGCTTTGAATTTGCAAACCTCCTGCCTCAGCGTCCACAGCTACTGGGATTACAGATGTAGGCCATCTTGTCCAGCTCAAAGATAAATTTTTTAAAGAAGCTAGAAGGAAGAAAAATATTACTTAGAGAAAAATAAGGATAAACATCACATCAGACTTCACTTTAGAAACTGTGCAAGCAAAAGAAGAGTAGAGTGATTATTATTTATAGTAAGTTAAATGAATGACAGCAGTGTTATAAAGGACCAGGAGGCAAGGCGAATACTCTGTGCTATGGTTTGAATGTGTCCAAAATTTAGGTGTTGGCAATGTGATTAAGCGGTGGGGCTACTAAGAGGTGATTTGATCATGAAGTCCTTTCCTTGTGAATGGGATCAGATGTCCTTAGAAAAGTGTTTGCTCCCAGCACTTAGGGAGGCTGAGACAGGAGAATCGCGAGTTCAAAGCCAGCCTCAGCAATGGCGAGGCTGCTAAGCAACTCAGTGAGACCCTGTCTCTACATAAAACACAAAATAGGGCTGGGGATGTGGCTCAGGGGTCAAGTGCCCCTGAGTTCAATCCCTGGTACCAAAAAAAAAAAAAAAAAAAAGGGTTTGATAAAGAGAGTTCATCCTCTTTTGCTCTTCTGCCTTTGGTCATGTCCTTTTTATTTTTTATTTTGAGACAGAGTCTCAAGAAGTTGCTGAGGGGCTGGGATTGTAGCTCAGCGGTACAGCGCTTGCCTTGCATGCGCGAGGCCCTGGATTTGATCCTCAGCACCACATACAAAGCAATAAAATAAAGACATTGTGTCCATCTACAACTAAAAAAAAATAAAAATAAAAAATAAAAAATAAAATAAAAAAATAAAAAAAAGAAGTTGCTGAGGCTGGCCTCAAACTTACGACCCTCCTGCCTCAGTCTCCTAAGTCACTGGAGTTACAAGTATGCGCCATGGCACTAGGACTAACTACACATTTAAAAGAAAGACTGTCATAATGGATTTAAAAACAAATAAACAAAAAATGCTCAAAACAAAACCCCAGTATATTTTGTACAAAACAAATTTACTATACACATAAAATCATAGGTAGATTGAAAGCAAGGAGATGTAAAAAGATACACTATGCAAACACTAATCAAAAAGCTAGAGATGCTACATTAATTCCAGACCAAGAAGATTTTAAGCCAAGGAGAATGATCAGGGGAAAAGATGGGCACTACTAATCATAAAAAGGTAAATCCCCCAAGAAGATGCAACTGCCCTTAAAATGTGTGCAGCCAACAGCAGACCATTAAAATACATGAAGCAAAGATCAATAGACCTGCAAGGATAAATGAATAAATTCACTATTACACTGAAGTTTTCAACACCTCCTTAGCAGTTAGTGACAGATGTAGTAGGCAAAAAAATGGCAAGAATACAGTCAAAATGAACCGTACTATCAACTGGATCTAATTGACGTTTATAGAATATTCATCTAACGAGTATAATACCCTTTCTTCTCAAGCACATGAAGGTCTGGCTTGGAACATTCACCAAGACTGGCCACATTTGGGGCCATAAAACAACTTCACAAGTTTAAAAAAATGAAAATGATACAAAGTATGCTCTCAACTAGAAATCAATAGCAAAAAGACAGTTGAAAAGTCCCCAAATACTAGAGATTAAGCAAGAGATTTCTAAATAACATATGGATCAACAAAGAAGTCTCATGAGAAATATGGAAACAAAAATCCAACTGATCAAAATTCACGGGATGAAGCAAAATCAATGCTTAAAGGGAAATTTGTAGCACTGAATCTATATGTATTAGGGAAGAAACCTACAATCGATCATCTAAGCTTCTCTTTTAGGAAACTAATAAAGATCATACTGAATCCAAAGTAAGCAGGATTTAAAAAATAAATATTTTTTTTAATTCACAGAGCTGAAATCAATAAAATTGAATATAGGAAATCAATAGAGGAAAAATCAATAAAACCAAAAGTTGATTCCCTGAAACGACTTAGTGCAGTGAAAAGGAAACAAAGCAAAAATCAGCAAAGGAAAGAGGTACATTAGACAAGGTCCAGAGGAAACCTGCTGCAAGGTTCCAAGAGCCCTGGCCCGGTACAATCACACAAGTCTCATTCAATTATTCCATTAATGAGTCCAACAACCCCTTCACAATGCTCTCTACCAGAGACGCTCAACAGAGACTCAGTGCTCAGGATTTTCATTGGGGGTTCATCATGTAGCAACACTACTTACCAATTTCACCTAGTTGATATTTATTCAACTCCATACCTAACAACTGCAGAGCACATATATTAGGTCAATATATTAATAAAGAACAATGGGAAACTGAAATTGAAAACAATAACATTTACAAAAGCATGAAAACATGAAATACTTAGGAATAAATTTTTAAAATATGTGAAACACCTGGAAAGTATAAAATACGTCTGTGAGAAATGAAAGAAAACTGAAATAAACGGAGAGAGAGACTTCACTCAAGAATTGGAAAATTCATTGCTCAAATGCCAATTATTCCCAAACCGACCTATAAATTCAATGAAATCCCAATCAAAATATCAATAAGCTCTTTGTAGAAATTGCCAAACTGATTTTAGATTTTATATGAATACAAAAGCTACCTAAATATCCAAAACAACTTTTAAAAAGAATAAAAAATGATAGGCCTCACATCCCTGACTAATTCTTAGTCTAATTATTCAAAACAATGTAGTATAGGTATTAAAATAGACACATCACTGGAACAGAAGAAAGTCCACAAATAAAGCAACACATATTTAGTCAACTGATTTTCAATAAAGGTGCTTAGATAATTCAATGGGGAAAGGTTTTTGTTTGTCTGTTTTGTACTGGGGATGGAACCCAAGGACACTTAACCACTGAGCCACATTTCCAGCCCTTTTCATATTTTATTTTGAGACAGTTTTCAGTAAGTTGCTTAGGGCCTCACTAAATTGTTAAGGCTGGCTTTGACTCATGATCCTCCTGCCTCAGCCTCCAGAACCCCTGGGATTACAGACAGGTGTGTGGCACCACTCCCAGCAATGGGTAAATTATTTTCAACAAATTGTACTGAAATAAATGACTAAACATGTGAGAATAACATCCTCAACTCCTAAGTTACATCATATGCATATTCATTCAAGGTGGATGATAGACTCACATGAAAAAGCAAAATCTATAATATTTCTAGAAAAAAAGTGAAGAATACTCATGTGGCCTTTATGTAGACATTGATTTCTTAGGATACAAAAGCACTGAGAATTTTTAAAATTTATAATTTGGACTTTAGGAAAATTGAAAACATCTGATCATTAAATTCACCATTAATAAAACAAATAGGAAAGCCATTGCTAAGGAAAAAGTATTCATAACACAATAATCTGACTAATGCCTTGCCCCCAGAGTGTGTACTAAACTCTTACAACTCATCTTAAAATGTAAACCATAATATGGCACATGTTACCAAGTAAGGTATATTAATGGCCAATATGCAGACTGAAATGTGTTCCATATCATTAATCATCGGGGAAATACAAAATAAACAAACAAACAAACAAAAAAAAAACCCCAACAGCCAGATGCCATGTTATATGTGCAGAATAGCTAAAATTAAAAATCCTTATGATGTTAAATGTTGCCTGTAACGTAGAGTAACCAGAAATCTCATATACTGCTTATGAAAATACAAAATATCTATGAACATTCTGGGAGAACATTTTGCAGCTTCTTATAAAGTTAAGCATATAGTACTCCTTGACCCAGTTATTCCACTCCTAGCTATTTACCCAAGAAAAATGAAAACATATGCCCACGAAAATATTTATGTGAATATTCATGAAAGCCCCATTCATGATAACCAAAATGTGAAATAACCCCAATATCCACAAATAGGTGAAGGGATAAAGGAATCTGTGATATTCTTACAATGGATTATTATTCAAGGACAAATTACTGATACGCTCAAAATAGGAATGAATCTCACAAATATAAGTGAAAGAAACCAGAGACAATGGAGTATGCATGTGTGATTCCATGTATACAAAGTGCCAGATCAGGTAAGACTATTGTTCAATTGTGATGGCCATCTGGTAGCTTCTGGGTTGCAGGGTGGAGGATCTCCTGGCAGGTACAAGAGAGCTTTTGGAATGAGGTAAATATTATGTCTTTATGAAGCCTGCGTTACTGGACATATTCCATTTGTCAGTACTCACTGGATTTTAAAAACAGTCTATTTTACTTTATACGAATTAATGCCTCGATTTAAAAAAAAAAGGAAGTCATAAAACAACCTTTCAATTCTTTATGAATTATTAAGTCAAGAACTTTACAGAGGGCTAGGAATGTGGCTCAGTGGTAGAGTGCTTGTCTGGCACATGTGAGGCACTGGGTTTGATCCTCAGCATCACATAAAAATAAAGCTATTGTGTCCATCTACAATTTAAAAAAAATGTTTACAGAGATAGAATCCAAGTGAATTAATTCCAACCTTAACCATTTTATAAAACAGAATAAGCCATAATATGGCATCCAGAAACAAGAGAAAGCCTGATGGTCTTCCTACTAAAACACTAACCCAGGGAAGCACCCGGAAGGGCAGCAATACCTTAACCAGCTCAGGAAGTACCTAAGGCCAAAGGGAGTGCTGGCCCTCAGCACTGTGTTAAGTGAAGTCTTCATCTTTCCTAGACTGAAGATCTTTACAAATTAAAAGCACTTCCCCAAATCCTCACCTCTCTTCTCTCTTAGAACCAGAAGTCACATTAACAAAACAAAGCCTTGGCCTGCCCGCCTGGGTAAAAGACTATGAAACCGTGGTTCACCCAGGGCTCACTGGAGGCAGCTTCCAAACTGCCTTTTAATTGAATAATCTGCACAGCCCAGAATGCAAATGAAGTCAGGACAGACAGGTAGCGAAGCAGGATTTGGTTTACTAGCTGTCATCATTTACCAAGGACAGCTGTTATATTCTGTTGGACAAGTGTGTTCTGTTTCTCCTCCCCAAATCCATTTGCCTGTCTGTATTGGTTTTGAAAAGGCTGATTCCATTAAAAACTAGAAGAATTGTTTGGCAGGCTTTGGAATGCACTGCTGTCATTATGAGGGTGGGTGGCTTTGTCCCTGGGGTCAGTGGAGGAAAGGATATGTTTAGCCCAAGTCGATATCTCTTAATTCCTGTCTGGTTTGGGGTCAGAATAAATTAATCCTTCGGTGAGTGTATCTGATGACCTACTAAGGTTGAAGGAGGCACAGAGGGAACTAATCCAGGGGATCAAATATGGCGTATAAAACACCAGGGGCAAAGTGGCCCCTGTGCTGCTCAGAGAACCTCACCCATCTCATGCTCAGAATGAGCTGGTTCCATGAATCATTGGCTGAACTCAGTCAACAGGGCAGAGGTGGGCAAAACTCTTCTGGCCAGGGTCAGACCGTAAATATTTCAAGCTGTGGAGTGGATTTTAGGGTATTTATGGCAACCACTCAACTCTACCATCATAGCCTGAAAACGGCCATAGACGGCACACGATGAACAACACTCACCGTTCCAGTAAAGCTTCGTGTATCAGAAATTTACAAAATGCCACAAAATATTTGGCCTTTGGGATAGAGCAAGCCAATCCTTGCAGTAGGGTGCTATGGGATATATGAGAAGCAGACATTTAAAACATCAACAAATTCTCTGGCGAAAGGGATCTTCAGCAAAGATGCACCAGGATCAGGCCTTGGCGGATGGGGTCCTAATAAGATGGAGAGAGACACCAGGAACAAAGGCCGGGGCACAGGCAGGCAGGGAGGGGAAGAGGCCGGAAATCAGAGGGCTAAACCAAACTGGTGAGGAGGGAGATTAGAGGGCAAAGCAGGAGGAGCCAGAGCAAGGAAGGTCCTGGATTCTGGATAAGGCACCTGGATTTTATTCTCTAGATTTGATTTTTTGCTCAGACATTTGGTTCCCTGGGAAGGTTTTGAGCAGGGACTCCTATATACATATTTATTTATAGCTCATGTGCACCTCCTCCCAGCTCTGAGGCTGACATATGCACACTCTAGAAGCAACTACAAAAATGGTATCAGAGTAGGCAGGCACAGTGGCGCACGCCTATAATCCCAGAGGCTCCAGAGGTTAAGGCAGGAGAATCGTGAGTTCAAAGCCACCCTCAGCAATTTACTGAGGCCCCAAGCAACTCTGTGGCAATCCCTGGTACCAAAAAACAAAAAAAAATCAGAGAAAAAAGCAAATTAGAGTGGCATCCTCTCTTTGGGCATTCCAGTGGCTCCCTTTGTGCAGCCTGAGGTATGGCACTTCTCTGCTGTGTCCCAGAGCGATGATTGCAAAGTGTGATCTGTGAAACTATGAGCCACAGACAAGGAAACATTTTTTAAAGGAATAACATTTGGGAAATACAGGGAGGGCTGGGTTTAAGAAAAAGCACAGAGGATTCCTTCACTGTAGAACTTCTCAGAGCCTTTAACTCATTCTGAGAATGAACCCTGTATACTTTAAGTGTGGTGAGGTGTGTTGTAGGCAGAATTCCCCAAATTTAGCTGACACATACCTGTCCATGTAAGTAACATGGGGGTCATTTAAATATGCTTGTTTGACAGTGTTAGCCACACACAACTCCTCCCATGAGACCAGCTGCACAACTACAGTTGTGCTCATATTCACTCACTATGGAATCCTCAGGCCCTGGCACTGAGACATCTGATAATCACATGTTGGTTGACTGACTAAATGACCGTGTCCAAATCCATCTGGTCCAGGTCTATCACAGGACCTGCATTCCAAGGATCCATCTTTGCAGTCAACTCCTGGCTCTGTGATACCCAGGAAAGTGACCCAGCAGTTTAGGAAGATCACACTGTAGACTGTGACTCCCACTGACTCCCGAAAGTGAAAGTTGTAGGGGACAAAGTCACACATATGCGCAGCCTCTGTCACAAATATGGAAAGAGAGGTGGGTCCTAAAGGAGTGGGGTAAAGGTGAATTGAGAAGTGACCAGAACTGCTGGTCTGTGCTGACCTCATAAGATGAGGTGAACAAGGCCAAACTCAGCAGTATCTATGGCTTCCCCAAGGGCCACCTGGGCATCTTGCTGGCCTCTCCTTCAATGCATTGTCACAATGTGTGGCAATTTTCGCTTCTGACAGGGGTGCCAGTAGGTCCAGCTTCAGATTCAACAGAATCACTCGATGGTGAGAAGGTTCCGTTTGTGTGCCTTCTCTGCTGGGTTGGCCGTGACAGCCTGTATGTGTCTGAGAAGGCTTCTGAGGCAGTATCTCAGCCCCAGAGAAGCATGCCATCCTCTGACTGGTGGCCCAGTCTTTCCCACACCACTCACATCCTTGAAAACTCATCCCTCCCCAGTTTGGGAGTTGGCAGACGTTTTCCGCAAAGAGTCAGATAATAAATATTTTAGGTTTTGCAGGCCAGACAGTCTCTGTTGCAACATTCAATTTGGCTGTTTTACTGAAAGCATCCTAAATGCAATACATAAACAAATGGGTGTGGCTATGTTCCAATAAAACTTTATTTATACAAATAAGCAGCTGGCCAAGAAAGGGCCTGTAAACCCTAGTTTTTCTTGAACCTTGCCCTGGTTCCCGCTTCACTCTTTCCATATGACAGACACCTAATCTCATACATCAAGATGTCCTAAGGCAGTGCTTCTCAACTCTGGCCAAACCTCAATGCAATTAAATCCAAATCTCTGGGTGGAACCCAGGCATTGGGATTCTTTTGATCTCTCCAACTGATGTCAGTGTGTGGCCAAGGCTGGGGCAGTGATTCCAAGGGTGGCCTCTACTTCCCCTTTCCGCTGGGTAAGTCACATAACAGAGCTCCAAGACATGGTGGCGAAGAACCTACTTCATGGCGAAAAAGTATCTACTTCACACGTTTTGGCCTGGAAATTAAATTCTGCATTGAAAGTTCTCTAATTATTTCCTCTGTGTGCTTGCTGCAGAGACAACCTACAGTGAACTCCCAGAGAGGTGGGCCTGTGCTTCTCTCCAGGCTTCTCTCCACTATGCAACCTGACAACATCACAAAGTCTAGCCTGGAACTGGATGTAGGACCCATGGTCAGCAGCAAATCATGTGCCCACTCAGTAAGTGTATTATCCAGGGTCCTCCAGAGAAATAGGAGAGATGATTGAGAGATAATAGGATATTCCTATCTAGGATAATGAGATATTTGTATTTTCCTTAGAGTACCTCAGTATTCTCATCTGTAAAATGGGGTAACTGGGAATTCCATCACTGTGATCAGCATCCAACATGAATGATATAGGTAAGAACTCAGGCATCCATGCTCATAGCTCCATTGGCTTGCGAGGCTTGGGATTCACCCATTCCCCCAGAAGCCCCTCCCCTTCTCAGTGGCTTCTTTGGCCCTTTCCTATTCACTTCACTGGAAATCCTCAAAGGGTATGTTTGTATGGTGAACCCCTAAGGGCAGAGATACCATGGGTCCCTGGATTCTTGGAGCATCTGTCCTTCCCAGAGACACTGGTGTCTGCCACTGAGCCCAGGGCCTAAAGACTGTCAGTCAAAGGCAGTGGGATGAACAACTAGATGGATACTCCTTTTCTGCACCACTTAGGGAATATTTTTATGTTTCACTGTCAGGCAGGAAGACCCTTCCTTCTCCACAAATTAGTTCCCAGCCAAGAGAGGGATCTGAGACACCTTCTTCCCATCCAGAGCCTCTCTCTGCTTGGATTTCACTCCATGTTCTGTCATGAATCGAGATACAGCCTGGTCTAGCCATGATTGCAGGGACTCTGGGGACAACACCATGCTTGCTTCCTAAGGCACCTAGCATCCTTCAGACCCAGTTTCTTTTCCTGCATAGTGGGAGTGGTAATGCCCACCTCTTCAGGGCTTTCTGAGGATGGAATGGTATAAAATGCACAAAAGTTGTGGGCAAGGTGCCTCTGGCAGGCTCTTAATGGATTTTGGTTCTCTCTTCTTTAGCGCTACCTCCGCCACTCCTGCTCTGGGACGATAGCCAGCTTTTTACAACTTAGATTAGAAAATAAAAATTAATAGGAATATTAGTTCCAAATGAGCCAAGCAAATATCCAACTCCCCATGCATGTGTATCCTGAGCGGAAGTGACATGTCCTAGCTACTCAGGCGAGCCCCCTCTCCCAAAGTCTAGTGCTGTCTGGTTACTGCTCAATAATCTCATTTTCTCTTTCTATGTGAAAATTGATTTTTAAATGATCTGTTTCAGAATATTTCTAGGTATTAATATTACATTAACTCACTTATAATTCTCCAAGTGTCACAGTTCCTTTAAAAAAGCAGATAATGAATATCCCTTTCCCAGCCATCTGGAATCTCTAACCTCTGAGAGTCCTCAAGACCAAGTACTAAAGGCCTCCTTAACAAGCCTCTTAGGCAGGCCTTGGATGGCTGCCTTCTACAGGCAAGCTGGCCACTTGGCATTTCATTTTAAGAGCCTCAGAGTGGAGTGTTTAACTTCAGCCTGCTGGGTTCAAATCCCAGCTCCTCTGCTAAGCCAGAAGCTACTATCTCATCCCTAAAATGGGTTCACAATTGTCCATATTGTAGTGGAGTTGTCTTGAAGAATAGATGGTCACTGGGTGTGGTGGCACATGCCTGTAAACCCAGCAGCTTGAGAAGCTGAGGCAGGAGGATCACAAGTTCAAAGCCAGCCTTAGCATCTTAGCAAGGCCCTAAGCAACTCAGTGACACCCTATCTCAAAATAAAATATTTTAAAAAAGGGCTGGGGATGTGGCTCAGTGGTTAAGTGCCTCCGAGTTGAATCCTTGGTATCAAAAAAAAAAAAAAAAGAGAATAGACAGTTAAAAGATAAAAGGCACTTGGTCAGGTACCTAACACACAGTACTAGGTACAATGGCACAAAAAATTGCCTTTTTGTATATGTGTATGTGTGGAGCTGAGGGTTGAACCCAAGGGCTTCGAGCATGCCAAGCAAGCACTCTGCCACTAATTACACCCCAGCCCTTTACATTTCATTTTGAGACAAGGTCTCACTAAAGTTCCCAGGCTGGCCTTGAACTTGTGGTCCTCCTTGGCCTTCTCAGTAGCTGGGATTTACAGGTGTGCACTACCATGCCTGGCTAAAAATTGTCTTTTTGTGTGTGTCAGAAATGGTTGTATATTAGCAATTTCATATGGTTTTACCTACTAGGATTTCAACAAATGGGAGCAGTTACTATTGTGGTGGGGCTGACAGGCAGGCAGAGGATGGAGGGAAATGTCTGAACAGATAAGATGAGGATGGTATCATCTCCCACATCTGGGTCCCAACAGGAGACTGAATTTCCTGAGTGAGTAGGCCACCCACTGCATGCACTCCTTCAGGGACTTCCTACTGCTTCTAGGACACAAGAGCCCTACTAGCTCCTACAGAGGAGGCCCTGCCCTACTGCCAGCCACACCTAGCACCACCTCACTCTCCACCCTTCACCCAGCCACCTTGGTTTCTGCTGGTCA
>CM053413.1:41432895-41464390 GCA_028644305.1 Xerus rutilus
CTTGCTAAGTTGCTGAGGCTGGCTTTGAACTTGGGATCCTCCTGCCTCGGCCTCCTGAACCACTGGGATCACAGGTGTGCGTCACTGTGCCCAGTGTATATAGGGTTTTGATAAGGACTTGCTGAGCTAACATAACATAAGAAATCATCAGTAAGAATAAACTGATTGCTACATGACTTACACTTGAGAACTATAAGCTGAATCTAAACATGTGGCCTCCATGTACAAGTCACAAAACCAGACTGCAAAAGTAACCATTCTATAATGAGTTCCTTTAGGGTCCAATAACTACGTTCCTCTGTGCAAGTCTAAAAAATTCTGTGAATTTGATTCCAATAACTGAGTAGCAAGATGTTAAACAATAGGACCCGACTAGTATACTTTTTCTTTTTTTTTGGAAAGTTTATGAATTAAATATACTTGAAAGCACCCTGGTGGTTTATTTCATTTGTTTGTTTTTATTTATGACAGAGTGTATTTTGAAATATTATACATACATGCAGTCTAACTTCCCATTCTTGCAGTGGAATGTGATGTGGAGTTTCACTGGTCGCGTATTCATATATTAACGTAGGAAAGTTACGTCCGATTCATTCTATTGTCTTTCCCATTTCCTATTTTCATTCTATTGTCTTTCTCATTCCTATTCCCCCTCCTTTCCCTTCATTCACCTTCACCTATTTCGAGCATAATGCATCATGCATGGCAATCACTCTCTAACCATAAAGCAAATCCATATTTGGGGTGCTGCATATTAGCAGTAGTAACTCTATTTAAAATTATCTACCTAAATTGTTTTTCTTCAAAGGAACTCTTCCGATTTCCAATAGGCTAAAAAAAGGTTTCTTCACAAAGTGCAATTTAAGTAAGAAATAAATCAACTCCTAGTTTCCACATTATAATAACTTTGCCATTCTCACTTAGAAGAGTCAAGAAGCAATTAAAAGATAGACACAGAATATGTGGCTTCATTATCATGATTATTATTGCAATTTAGAATGTTCTAGTACTTAATATCGTAGTGGTCTAGTTGCTCTGGTGATTTACTCCAGCATTTCTCACAGGATGCTAATTAGGGAAAGAGAAAACCAAGGCCATAGCAAGCACATCACAAAAGAACATGATGTCCATCTCCGGTTACCAAGGTAACAAATTATACTAATGTCTTTTCTATCACTCCCCAGCATCTTAAACACAGAACTGCCTCTCTAATTAAAACAAAACAAAAAAAGTGATAACTCAACAAACTCACTGGTATACCTAAGAAGTGCTAGATTTCCAAAAGGCTGTAGTGGTTATGGTTTGAGATGGGATGGGAGAAGAATTAAACAGAAAGAAAATGTGAGCTTGTTTAGAAATACCAAGATGCTGTGATTTGATAAGTATCCCCCAAGAGTCGAGTGTTAAAGACTTGGTCTCCAACCTACGGTGCTACTGGTAGATGGTAGAAGCTCTGAGAGGGGGTGCCTAGTGAGAAGAAGTTAGTGAAGGGTTAGTGGTGCTCATTCTCTGTGCTTCCTGGCTGCCGTGAGGTGAGCAGCTACCTCTACCACATGCTCTCACCATGATGTGCTATTACATCATAGGCCCAAAAGAAATAAAGCCAACTACTCACAGACCAAAACCTACAAAACTGTAAGCAAAACTAAACTTTTCCTCTTTTTCTGTAGATTTACTCAGGTATTTTGTTACAATAACAGAAAGCAGAATTAACACACCCAAATATTTATTTTTTGTGAAATCTAGAAAAGTATTATCTAATTTTCAACACACAGTAAGTTCTGTGTCATTTTTTTAAAAATGCTAATGCCCAAGTTATCATAAGAGCAATATGCTGGAGTACTGTGTTTCACTGCTGAGGACCTAATTTGAACCCTCCTACATACACATCTCAGCCTATGAAGAAATTGCAGCTCAGCATGAATGAGTAACTGAATGTCCTATAGCTAGGGGGTGACAGAATTTACACTTGAATCTAATGTGAACAACTCCAATGCTCATTCCATCTTTATTGCTCTGGGCTGCTTTCCAGAATTGCAACTTAACAATATTTTCTACAAAGGTGGTCATTTATTAAAACATACTGATATCATATATTGTCTTACATTTAGTGGGTTCTCTGAATATGTTTGAATGAATTGCCCTATTTTCTGAATGGTAATAATGACATTATCAGTAATATATAATATAGAAATGAGATGTCAGGATGCAAGAAAACAAAAACAAGAAATTATAATACAATGACATAATTTATGGATTTAGCAACAACTATTCAGGTAGAAGACTATAATGAAACTATGACATTTTCCAATTTTGGCCTTCCCTATTTATTTTGGGGGTTGTTGTTTTAACTTCATATGATAATAAATAAGTGGGGTAAAAAAACTAAACAACAAAATAAAAAATAAGAAGAGAATGCAAATACATTTAGTGCCTTGACACCTCATTTAAGAAAATGCTCTGGAGAAAAGGTATGACTCTTTCTGTGCTGACAAAAGAGAACTGCTTTGTGGTGAGAGAAAATGATAGCAATTTTGTCTTGTCAATGGAGGTTAACGTCCTGTGTTAGCCTCAACAAGTTCTGCTCCCACCATGCACCCTTTCGAAGGCTCAGAAGCACTTTCACCTCAGACCCTGTAAGATACTGTTTGCTTTAGGAGCCTTTAGGATCAGAAAATGGAATTTTTTCAGGCTCTGTGTGTCAGAATATTGAAGGAAAAAAATCATTTTTGTAGAATCTACCTTAAGCCAGCAACAGGAACTTACAGCTCTGTTGAAGGTGCATATATACACAAAAAGCCCTTTAAGGTTAATATTCTGCCAGCTACTTTTAATCTCTTTTTTATCCATTTAAAATGGTGCTGAATGTAAGCCTCTTTTAAAGGAGTCACCATTCATTCATTCATTCATTCATTCATTCTTCTCTCATTTAGCATTTGCTGGGCATCTGTATTGAGTGGCAGAAATGGCAGTGCTCACAGCAGATCTACATTTCCCAGTATCCCTTGTAGTTGATGTGGGGCATGTGACTGGTTTGACCAGTGAGTTATGAGCAGAAGTGATGTGCTGCACTTCCTGTTTAAAGTACTAGAGAGAGGCTATGAGTCCCCACACTGGCTCTTCCTCTTTTTTTTTTTTTTATTTGTTGATGAACTTTTATTTTATTCATTTATTTATATGTGGTGCTGAGAATTGAACCCAGTGCTTCACACATGCTAGTCAAACACTCTACCACTGAGCCACAACCCCAGCCCTGGCTCTTCCTCATGTAGCAATTCCAGAAGCTATATTCCCCAGATGATGTGGCTGCAGGATACAGCATTCCTGAATCCCTGAGTCACCCATTGGAAGAGAACTTCCCTGGAGAGCTACCAAACCCAGGGTGGTACTTCCATGAGCAAGGAATAAACTTCTACTTGTTAATCCTCTGAAGTTTCAGAGCTATCCTGTTTAGTGTAGTTGCAAACTGGGCTAGACGCATGAAGAGAAGACAAACAGTATGAATCTCTGCCCTAATTATTTGCATCAAAGAAAACTGAAAATAAACATAAATTATGGGTATTAGTCTTTTAATAAAACTGTTTCTTAGATTGGTTGAAACTACCTCAATTCACATCTCCGTGCTTGCTAGTAATGAAGGCATTCTACTTGGTTAAAAGCCTTCCATTAGTTTAAAAGCTCCAATTGTTGAACCATCAACATCTATAAAAATGTGATAAAGAACAGGATAACTAAGTGTTATGTGAGCGGAAGCTGTAGCCATATTAATTGTCACCAGTTTACTTACTGCAGTTCTATTCATAATCATTTAGAGATAAAAATACAACAATAAAAGTTTCAACATACACAGATGCCACATGCAGATCACTCCCGCTTTCCTCCACAAGTGAGTCTGGAGTATCAGTTTCATTTATGGACATCTCAATTCAGGTCTAATTATTACTGGGAGGAGCCTATTAGACAGTTATTGAACAGAAATTTGTTGGGAATTTGAATTGTTAGGTACATACTTATCAATACATATTTCTTCCAAGTGTTATTCAAAAAAAAGAGAAAATATGTTTATCGGCCAATGCAATCCAAAGGAACATAAATATCTCAGTGTTCGAGAGGAAAAAACTTGCTTTATAGATCCCTATATGCATTTTGTAGCACTGTTTAATGAAAATTTTGTATAAACTAATAGAGCCTCTGCGGCAATGTGGTATGAATACACTTGCACTCATAAAGATCCACTTACATAAACTAACACAGACATCACTCAACCCCTCAAAGCACAACTTCCTCCTCCTCTGAAAGCTGCATTAATTCAAATATATTCACTTCATAAGGTCTAAGCAAATCGAATTCAGAAAACTCATCTAGCGATAGAGTTGCCTGTAGTCGGGGGTGGAATGAAATGAGAATGCCTACTCACTTTCCAAACGCTCTGGAGAATGAATGCCATGTACAACTTTTTGGGAAAAGTTGTAAAACCTGGACTCACAAGAACAAATATCTGTGGAAGCACTGAGCACAGTACCGATGGTCTCCAGTGTTTGATCTATTCCTGAGAAGAGAGAAGCCAGGTCACTGAGAACCACCCTAGATTTCAGGGTAGAGTATGAGTCACAGGCTTTCCCAAGGATGGGAATGGAGATTACATAATTTACCCAAGAAATCCTGCAGACATCCTAGGAACACACTGGGAACACAAATCTGCTTTGGCTGTGCAAATGAACCATCAGAGAGGAGTGATGGTTTGCTCTGGAAGTCAAATGTGTGTGGCTTTTTGTCACATCCTTCCTGTTTCATTAACTCAAAGGCAACCCAGCCAAAGGCCACTCTTTTCCTGTTGGACCTCTAGCTCCCCTTCCTGGAAACAATAGCCAAAGTGCTGTCTGTCCCCAGGAAACAGTCCAAGAGGCCATCAGGAAGTGAGCATCTCTAGAATATTGCTCATTCTCCCCAAGAGAGACAACCACACACAAAATGAGAAAGTGATCCAACCCAGGAACTTCTGTGCTCATCACAGAGAACATCAGGCCCACAAGTCAGAAGGCTTGGACTTTCTTGCATGGATTGTTTCTTTCCCTGGACGAATCTGCCACTTTCTTTTTTATTTTATTTGTTGTGGTTTTTTTTTAAGTTGTTGATGGCCACAATACTTTTGTTTTTATTTACTTATCTTTATGTGGTGTTGAGAATCACATCCAGTGCATTGCACATGCTAGGCAAGCACTCTACCACTGAGCCACAACTCCAGCCCTCTGTCACTTTCTTGGTCTCAGTTTTTCCAACTGGCAGCAAGAGCTCTACCAGATGAACCTAAAGGTTCCTTCTCAGAACCCCATACATTTCAGATTCTGGAGCATGTTCCCAGGCTTTTCTGACAATGAACATCATCCATCACTCTAGTATATCCCCAGTTCACATCCACATTTTGTACTAAAGTACCCCAAATGAAGAAGAAAGTATCCATTGAAGTCAGGAAGCAGCCCAAGCTGGACAGCCACAATCATTAAATTACTGGAAGGTTCATGTTTCAGATTAAAAATTCCATGCACATTTTATATTCTTTCCTTATTTGTGACTCCTGCTTTTATGGATTTTCTTACTATAAGAGTCTCATCTCAGCAATTGAAATATATTTAATACCACCTAGGAACTGGAGATAACAGTCGTGGAGGGCCAAGGCAGTGCAATGTGATAAGAAAGCATGATGGGGTAATCTAAGAAGCAGAGATGCTTTTGATTGTGGGGTGCAGACTCAGGCACTGCGCTACACCAAGCAACAACCTCAGCTAAGGCATGTACTTTGCAAAACCCAGAGAAGAGGCATAAAAGAAAATCAAAGAAATATCAAAATCAAAAAAATTAAAATCAAATACATCCTGAGGGTCAGCAATCTCAGTGTGACTGTTCTAGGAAGAGTGCTGGGACTTTGGCTTTAGGATTAGGAGGCAGTGTCAATCCATTGTATGGGTCTGTATAGGTATGTGACATTTAGGGATGAGCACTCAGATGTCCTCATATTCTGGCTAACAATTGAAGGGAGAAGCAATTCTCATGGATTTTCTGCTGTTATGGTTTGGATGTGAGGTGTCCCCCAAAAGCTCATGTGTTAGATAATGCAAAAAGGTTTGGGGGAGAAATGACTGGATTATAGCCTTAACCTAATCAATGAATTAATCCCTGATGGGATTAACTGAGTGGTAACTGGAGGCAGGTGGGGAGTGGCCGAAGCAAGTGGTTTATTGAAGGCATGGTTTATATGCGGTATATATTTTCTATCTGGGGAGTGGAGTCTCTCTCTCTTTCCGATCACCATGTGAGCTGCTTCTCTCGGCCATGCTCTTCCACCATGATGTTCTGCCTCACCTTGAGCCCCAAGGAATGGAGCCTACTGTAGATTGAGACCTCTGAAATCATGAGCCCCCAAATAAACTTTTTCTCCTCTACAGTTGTTCTGGTCGGGTCTTGAAGTCACAGCAGCAAAAAAGCTGACTAAAGCACCCGCTCCGCTAAGCAGAGCTGGATTTCCCAGTTTCTGAAGATGGTACAAGGTTCAATGGAAAAAATAACTGTAAAAATCTTGCCTAACAGCTGCCTACTGAGCCTGTACTACTATAAAATCTTTAAATATATCATTCCATTATTTGCTTTCAAGTGTTGGACCACATGTTTAATAACAGTGCTCAAATAATTTTTTCTTTCAATGAAAATGTTTAGTAAAATAGTGTTTGTCAATGACAGCTCTGTGGTTGCTGGACCCATGGACTAATGTGCATCTTCTTTTTTATTGGGTTCTGATGTCTCTGAAAAGCCAGGGAGATGAAGGTAACAGTAACAGCACTGCTCAGGACCTCATTCAAGAAGCAATTTACAATTAGGAGACTACAGCTTCCAGAATGAACCCTTATAGATAGCATTTCCCAAACTCTAGTTTTTTCTTGTGCCATGAGCAATCTCTGCTTGTAGAGTATCTGTTCTGTTCATTAATTAATAATTGTAGTATGCTGTTATTTTAATAAAATTTAAATATAGGTCTTTTAAAAGAGAATTCTATAGCATGACTACAAAGGGGAAGACTGGTAGTGTGAGCCATGAAAGAGAAAGAAATCATTGAAATTCAATAAAAATAAACAATGGTATTAAATTCTAGTTAACCACAGCAGTTTGCACTGTCTGGGTTAAAAATGGAGATAAGCCCAAATTAGAAAGATGCTGGAGATATTCAAATACTAAACCAAGACTTTTTTTCTGGTGGTTGTCAGAGGGATTCGCCTCTGGACCACCCATATATGCATGAGAGGACAAACCACGGGGGAAGCAAAGGCAGGGAGGAGCCTCAGTATTTGGCTTGTATAAACAAATGGCTGGTGGGAGTGTACTCAGAGAAGGAAAACACAAGAAGAGAAACAGGCTGGAAAAGAGGAAGGAAAAATTATTGGGTTTTAACTAGGCCATGATGGGAAGCAGTCTGGCATGGTAGGTTAACATAGAGGCTCTAGAGTCAGGCTTCAAAGTCCTGCTTGGTCACTTACTGGGTATTATTTATTATTGTGATGGCCTTGGTTAAGCCACTAATCCATCCTATGTCTCAGTGTCCCCATCTTAAAAATTAAGAATAGTTCTTTTTTCCTAGGTACTCTATGCCAGGTACCCATCTAGTTACAGGGGAACTAATAAGCCATGGATATTAGCTACCAGAATCATTCCCAGAAGCCCAAATTCCCCTGAGAATATCTGCTGGTCAGCAGACATCCACATGATGACTGATATAAGCAAGGCTCCAGGCTGGTCTCTGCTGAATTTCCGCAACAGACCCCAGCCTCCCCTTGTTACCCCCTGATAAGGGCATCCAACCATTAAACTGCCATAGTGTCTACTACTTCTGAACAACCAGACTTAAAGGAGGGTCCAGATTCCTCTCTAACCACTCCTCTCAAATCTTTGAGAGAAAACATTTACTGATGCTTAAAAAAAAAATGTGAAAGGCCAATAAAGGATTAATATCCAAAAATATATAAGGAATTCATATAACTCAATAGGAGGAAAACCCATAACTTGACTTTAAAATGAATAAAGAATATAGAAATTTTTCTCAAAGAAGATATAAAATGGCCAACAGATATATGAAAAGCTACTCCACCTCCACGTCACTAATTATAAGGGAAATGCAAATCAAAACCACAGTGAGAGATTGTCCCACGAAAGATAACTAAAGTAGGCAAACAGGTGGGGAAAAGGGAACCCTTGCACACTATTGGTGGGATGAAGATTATTATAGCCATTATGGAAAACAATATGGGGTTCCTCAAAAACTTAACAACAGAACTACAATACAATCCAGCAATCCCGCTACTGGGTTTATATACAAACGAAATGAAACCAGTATCCTAAGGACATATCTGCATGCCTGGCAGATACAGCAAAGGGTACAAACTTCCTTATAAGACAAATAATTTCTGGAAAACTACTATTCAGTCCAGAGATTGTACTTAATAGTGTATGACACACTCAAAAACTGTTGATCTCAAGTGTTCTCACAATACACACACACACAAAGCATGGTGGCTATGTGTGATGATGGGTACGTGAGCGTCATTATGGTGATCATTTCACAAAGCATATGCATGCCAAAACATCATGTCCGTACACCTGGAATGTACTCAGCTTTGGTTTGTCAGTTACACCTGAGTAAATCTGGGAGTGGAAAACAAATGTCAGCAAACAGTGTATTTATAAACTAAAAAGCCCTCTTTTCATTTGGTTTGATTCTTAAAGCAAGGTTCACCTGGAGACTGAGTTACAAGTCGAGAGATTAATAGTGGATGCAGGGGTCTCAAACTCACCCATGACCCCAAGAAGATCCCTAGAAACTGATGGGGCCTCACAAGCATGTTGGCATCTTTCTTTCTTAAAAGGAGATTTCTTCATTTGTTCTAAATGAATGGAATTCAGTACCCCAAACTCAAAGCAAAATAGCCCTTTCTTCTTGTTTTTCCCTTTGCTGCAACTGAGACTTTCCACGCCGTTTGCAATTTTGCCCAGGGAGGTAATTCAATTACATTCTTCTCCAAAAAAGTAGATCACTAGCAAACCTTGGAGATTTTTCTGCCCCAGATTAAATCAGGACTCTGCTGCACAGAGAGAATGCTCTTTCTTTTGTAACTTAAAAAAAAAAAAAAAAAAAAAAAAAAGAGGTAGAGTGGGGAATAGCTGCGTGGTGTGGAGTTCATGAGAGAAATTCAGCGCTGGGAGAGAAGCGCATTCCAAGCCTTTGGTCTCAGGTTCTGCCAGGATAATCTCCATGTTCTGAGTTGCTTCACTCATCCTTCATTTGCTCCACTGTTTAAGGTAATATTTTGTTTACCAAAAGTCTGTGTTCAGACAGGAAGAAAAGTTTGGTGCCAACATCTTCAGTGTAGATTAAATTTGTAAATAGAAAGGCCAGTGGCTGTGCAATGACTTCTCCTGCTCCGCTGTATTAAGGAGGCATTCTTGAAGCTACCTTGGTGGGGCTCTCAGAGTCCCAGTCAAAGAACAGACAAATCAGCATCTCAGAGGGATATGGGCAATAGAGTCTCCATCCTAGAACTCAACCTCACTTGAAAAGTGAGGTTGAAAACTTCAACTTTCATTGAAAACTCAATGAAAAATTCAATTCAGGCTTAAATTATTCTTCTAAGTTCATGGAATCCTAGTGACCTAGACTATCTGCCTTATTTCTATCCTCATAGTCTCCCCTCAACCCTCTACCACACCCTTTCTTCCTTCTCTTATTTCTCTCTCTTACTCTTTCCTTCTTCCCTTTTTTATGAACATTTTTCATCTACTATAACTAACATTTGCCAAGGACTTACTTGCCACATGTCCTGCCAAATGCTTTTTATGCATCACTTTATATAAACTACCAATTAAGTGGTATTTTTATTATTATCCTCATCTCCCTTTTACAGATGAGAACACTAGTCTCAGAGAGCTGGTGTCTTGCTCAAAGTCTCACAACTTGCCCAAGTCTCATTCAAACAACAACTGGAAACCCAGTATGGCTGACTCCGTAACTATTATTCATCAACCACGGAGCTTCGTCCTCTCTTTTGCTTCTTCCTTTTCCCTTTCCACAACCCTAAGTGGGTCGAGGCAGCATTGATGTATGTCCAAGACTCTCCCTAGTTCCCTGGTCCCACTTTACAGTTCATAGCACAGAAGGAACCCATGTGGGCTGTCAAGCACTGCCCACAGGGTTGGTGCCTCTTGCCAGTCTCGGTGGGTTAGACCCCCATTCAGACACCATTTGGTGCCTTTCTTTGAACTCATTTTCTTGGAGACAGATCAACAATAGTCTATATCCTTTTCCAAGCCAAGGCCCCTATTGTTTATTTAATATGGAGAAAATCCTGCCCCAGACTCTGAATTGAAGATGACACATAAAAAATATTTGCTTTTAAACTTAAAAGTGAATTGAGTTGATTTTTTTAGTATTGAGACTTTAGGATGCTTCCAGCAAAAGGGCTACAAGCCACACAGTATAGTGGAACCCACCAGGACTCTGAACTTTTCTTTTTAAATGATTCTTGTTTCTCAACCCAAAGATAACACCACAAAATGATGAAGCAAAACTTTCAACACTGGATCGCCTACAAAATCCCAACCAACTGTCCCAAACTTTTTAAGGACACCCACTTTTCTAACTATACTTAAATTACACAGTATTGGGCAACTAACGAAATTCAACACAGCCCAGAAATCACAATATTATAATAAGGTGGGTTGCTTTTTTACAACTATTTTTATATCAGTCACACTAATCTTCTTCTTTTCCATGTTTCAATCAGTTCTTTTTTCTTTAAAAAGAAATAAGTAAGTTTGTTGCCTAGGCCCCCAAAAGAAATAAACACTACATATGAATAACATTTGTAATGTTACTGAGTAGGGCCAGCCATTGAAGGGAAAAATTTGGCTCAGATCAGTGAATTTCCCTTCCTTCCAAAAATAAAAAAAGCAATAATATCAGCATAATTACTGTTTTGTTTTTCTTTCCTCTGTTAGCTTGTAGTTTTCTTTACAACTATGGGCTGTATAGACAGCATCACAGTGACATCATATAGAAGGAATCCTGAAATGAATGGTATCGAAATATAAAAATCAATTAACTTGAGACCTATTTTTCATGTTTCCTTTCTATTCTCTCCTTGATTCAACTAAAAAAAAAAAGAAAATGTTTACAACACCTACTGTGGTACTCAGAATTCTATGGCCTCTCTAAGATTCCTGTCCCTGATTACTCCAATACTAATGTAAATACATGGCAGATGGAATCTGTCTCTGGTCAGTTGACTTGGACCTGACTCAATGAGGTGACCTATCTGTTCACATGTGGAAACTGAAAAATCTAAACAGGATAGTGCTGTGGGTTACATTATGCCCCACCACCCCCACAAAATATGTTAAGGCCCTAATCCTGTGATTGTGACCTTTAGAGAGAATTGAGTCTTTGCAGATAAAATAAGGTAAACTAATATAAGGTCATGTTGGATTGTGGTGGGTCCTAAATCCAATATGGCTGCTGTCCTTATAAGGAAAGGAGAAGTCACACAGAGACAAACACAGAAAGAGGTAGAGGTTGGGAATAATGTAGCTGTCAGCAAAGGCACACCAAGGACTGCTAGCAGCCACCAGAAGCTAGAAGAGGCAAGGAAGGATTCTCCTCTACAGGTTTCAGAGGGAGCCTGACCCTGCAAATGTCTCAGTTTCAGCCTTCTACTGTCCAGAATCACGAGATAGCAAATTCCTATTGCTTAAAGCAACAAGCCTGTGGAACAGAACTTTGTTGTGGCAGTCCTAGGAAATTAATATTGGTGTTGTACCAAGCATCAGAGTGCTGCTGTAGCAAATAGCTCAAAATGTGTCCATGGCTTTGGAATTGGGGAATAGGTTATACATAATAAAGAATTCAAATACATAATAAAAGATACATGAAAAAAGATACATGAAAGCCTAAGGGGACTTGAAGAAGTAAATATATAGACATTAGAGGCGATTCCAAAGAGGGCTCAGAAGAAAGCTGTAAAAAAAAAATAATAATAACCCAGGTCCTATCATTCTACAGAATATGTACAGATATCATCATCTACAAAATGGTGTAAGAAATAGAATATTAAGGTACTTCTGGTGAAGCCTTAAAAGGAAATTCTGAACATGTTTCTGGAAACTGGAGGAAGGGACAAACGTTATTTAATGTTGGAGGAAAGGTTATTAAATATTGGAAGGCACAGGAGAAAAGGACACTGGGGGAAATAGGACATCTCAGAGGTAGATATTTATTTAGATACAGAGTGACATAAAGTTTGCACGGTTTATTACCTGCCTTATTTTCCAAAGGCAGACCCCTGGTTGAGTTATGTTCTACCATTGGGTAGACAATGGTATGTGATGAACTTGGATATTTGGCTGAGGCGATTCCAAAGCCAAGTACACAAGGTGCAGTCTAGTCTCTCCTTGTGGTTATAGTAAAATTTAAGAGGAAAGAGATAAATTGAGGATAGAAATGCTAAATAAAAAGGAAACAGCATTTGATGACTTAGGTAATTTTTAGGTTATAAAAATAGCAAAAAAGAGAGAAAGAGAGAGCATGCACCCTGGGGAAAATACCAAGAGCGTGACTAAAAACTTCAGGTGAAGATATTAACATGTGATTCATGAATCCATTCAATCATCTAAGCAGAAACCAGAGAGAGAAAGAGAATTAGGAAGAATTTGTGAAGAACTTTTCTGTCTAATAGCATGACTCCTCCTGAATGCCAACATTTTAAAAATAATTATATAACCAGAAACACTGTTGGCCTGGAGTAGAAGGAACAGAGACAGATGAAATGAAGTAAGAATGACTCTAAACACAGAATTACAGAATGAGAGGAAGATAAGGCACAGGACAGCAGGAGAGTAGAGTTGCCTCCTGATACTGAAAAGGTGGAACCTGGAGCGATAATTATTCTCAGCCCTTGATCCTTATCCTTCTCCTTCTGCTTCTCCTTCCTCTTCCCCTTCCCCTTCCCCTTCTCCATACCAGGGATTGAACCCAGGGGTGCTTAGCCACTGAGCCACATCCCCAGCTCCCCACCCCTTTCTATTTTGAGACAGGGTCTTGTTAAGTTGCTTTGAGTTTTGCCAAATTGCTGAAGCTGGCTTTGAACTTGCAATCCTCCTGCCTCAGCCTCCCAAGTCACCAAGAGTACAGGTGTGAGCTACCACACCTGGCTCAGCCCTTGATACTTAATGGGATTTGCTGTACTGGGTTGTAACCTTGCTTGGTACCCAGGACCCATTTATTCCTTCCAGTTTCTCCCATTTGGAATAAGAATGTTTATCCTATGTCCATATCATTATTGTACTTTAGAAACAGAACTTGATGTTCAGCTCCTCGAATAAAGAATAATTTTGTTCTTTTCTTTCTTTCTTTTTTCTTTTTTTTTTGCAGGACATACCATATCCTGAGTCTCACCCAGTCTGCTTAAATGATTTAGAAAATGAAATTGGGACCTTTCAAGTTTGACTATATTCAGATGCAATTCTGCACTTAGAGTGGATGCTGATGCCAGAATGGGTTAGGGTTTGGGGGGAAGATCAAGATGGACTTGAATGTACTTTGCACATGAGAAGGCTATGACTTTGGGAGATGGGAGGGGTAGACTGGTGTAAGCTGATTGAATGGACTGATATTAGCATCCTAACCCTGGGGACCTATGAATGTGCCTTCGATTCTCTAGAACTATGAGATAATATATTATTGTTGTGTTATGGTTCTTTGTTGGGAAAGCCCTAAGAAACTAACATAGGAAGAGCCTCATGGAGCTCTGCAAAGCCAATTGGTGGCACTCTGTGAACTGGGAATCTGATTTGTCTGATTCAGCTCATAAAGGAGGAGAAAAAAATTACATAGGTAAATATTATAATAAGTATTTCTTCCACAAACAATGAGTGGTTCCAATTATTGCATTGATAGATAAAATCCCCAAAAGAGAAAAGAAATCATAGAGTTGTGCATATATACTTACTTAGATACAGAATGACATAAAATTGGCACTGAGGTTCCTATGATTCTTCACATAAAGAAAAGTGAATTTGAAAGAAAACTTGAAATACCAAATTAGCAAATCCTTTTCATTGAAAACAAAGCAAACACACTATGTTCCTTAAGTGGAGCGAATTTGCCTTGCCCTAAATACTCAGCAACACATGGAGATGAATTCTTGCACTTAGCCAATTCCTCAATATTTGTCAACAAGAGCAATTCTCTTCTTTGATACTATTTATATCAAAAGAAGCCAGTGCTCGCTGTCCTGTGTTTTGCACTTCCTCCCAAAGTACTAGTATTAACCAAGCGCAATAAGAAGTATTAACCAAACGCGATTAATAACAGAACCCCTACTGATTCTTGCATCCTGCTCCCCCGGTCCCCCGTTATTCCATGCACAACTCAAAGATTCAAAACTACAATTTAACTGTGACATTAAAAAGTAGTTTGCTATTTCTTATCTTCCACTGAAGGGTTGATGGAATACTATTGACCACTCTAAAATAAATAAATTCAAAATAACGTCTCTTATGGTTCCAGAGTACTCATCACTGAATTCATCTTGAGTCAGACTGAGAATGTGCAGAGACATGAAATTACACAAGATGAACCAAACTCTGCACAAATGAGTTATACTCCTCTACCAAATGTGCCTCTGCAACTCGCCTCACGGTTGCAAAGAATAAGACACAGTGATGAAGAAATGATGCAGGAGTGCAGAACCTGCCATGAGAACCACATTCTGGACAATAGAACCACCTCTGGTTCACAAGCACAACAGAGGTTTCCAGTGGTTTGATCCATGGTTCATTGGCGATTAAAGAAGTAAGGGCAGCCGGGCACAGTGGCACAGACCTGTAACCCCAGAGGCTCAGGAGGCTGAGGCAGGAGGATCTCGAGTTCAAAGCCAGCCTCAGCAAAAGAGAGGTGCTAAGCAACTCAGTGAGACCTTGTCTCTAAATTAAATACAAAAAAATAGGGCTGGGAATGGGGCTGAGTGGTCAAGTACTCCTGAGTTCAATCCCTGGTGGACAAAAAACAATGGATAGTTGGATCATACTAGTGAGAACATGAGGACTCCCTATTCATTCATTGGCACTTTTCTGGATTGGACATTTGTAAATTTGGGCCTTTCTATATTCTTGACGCTACCTCTTGTTTCATCTTGCATTGTTTTGATTGGAAACAGACCTCTCCTACTTTCATTTGGGGACCTGGTGAGGGGCATAGCTTATCTGAGAATGGAAACCCAGAGGAATTAAAAAATGAGAGCGAGAAAGACAGTGTGGCCAGGTCCTGAGGATATTTGTGGCCAGGTCCTGAGGACACGGTTCAAATTTCTGGACCGAATGAGTATAGAACATGGATCTATAGGAGATGGCTCCTCTCTCTGATCCAGGAAAGGGCTCTTGATCCAGGTCTTGGCAAGCAACACTCAGTGATGACTAGTCAGAGCTGGGCCAACAACTGAAGCAAAATTTGTCAGGCTGTTCAAAGGCAAGGAGCCCCAGTTCTGAGACCCTCCTGTTGAGCTACCAAAGAAATGGTCTTCTTTTCTGCTGGGCTCCACCTGGGAGGATGTGAGGCTGGGGCTCTGGCACCTCAGCCTGCTTGAGAATGAATGGACAGCCAAGTATTGAACTATGGGATACAGAAGCAGGATTCTGTTGTGTTCTTATGACCCCATATGAGCCCCTGGATTCAGTCTTGGTTGAAGATAGATCTCCCCTTGGACCTCTTCAAAATCCCCTGTGATGGGCTGGGGTTGCAGCTCAGTGGCAGAGCACTTGCCTTAGCACCACATAAAAATAAATGAATAAAACAAAGGAATGCTGTCCATCTACAAAAAAAGAAAGAAAGAAAAAAGAAAACAGAAATCTCTTGTGGTTATGCAACTTGGTGTGGCATTTTCTGTCATTTGGAACCAAAACTGATATTAACATCAAACAAGGCCTTTTCTCTCATTAAATTCAGCCTGAGCTAATTCTTTCTGAAAACCGTCTTGCAAAAGGATCACTGAATGATTTGGATCCATGACCATGACTCCAGGGCCAAGATTAGCATGAACCATCCTGGAACAGCCAGAAATATCATTTAAAAGAGCCAAAGTAGTATGTGCCATTATAAGAAAGATAAATCCTCAGAGCATTCTTTCTCCACCATCAAAGCATCACTTTCAAAAGCACAGAGAAGTCAGGCTCTCCGGCTTCTATTTGCTCTGATGGACGAGCATAGCTTAGTATGGACCAAGCAACATGTTTGCTGCTTGAGTATCAAGCAGGAGCGACAGACAGTGTCTTCCTGTAGTCATTCAAGGCCAACCAGGAAATAAATAAACAAAAGCTCTGTACAGCTCCCAGGCCACAGAGGCCCCTCCACACCACATGAGAGGCCACATCTGTGGTCTGGCCCACAGTCTTTGCATACGCAACATTTGACTGACACAAAAACAAAACGCTGGGAATAGTTTCTTTTCTGGAAACTTCCTCTCACAGCCATTTGAGGTTCGTAGACTTGAACCAGTCCTGAAAAATAGCCTTGAAATGACTAATGTTCTCTTCAGACAACTCAGTCTTCCAAGATCTCTCTCTCTCTCTTTTGTATTTTCCCAAGTTCAATCTTCTGGGTAAAGACACCATCGTGCATACATTTGCCCATCACATTGCAATTTATCAGATTTCCTTTCCTTAATTTTAAGGAAGGCGAAAACCTGCAGCTGCCACTCACGCATTGGTTTTCATCTATTTTGAATTGGAACCAATTAGTGCCCAGAAAAGACCAAAGGAAACTGAGCTCGGAAACACGTGGTTCACAACATTTGAAAACAAGGACAGTCTTGTTGAAAAGAGGACACCTAAAAAGGGTGCCTACTGTGTCATTAATGGAGATGTCAATGCTCAGTTTAATAGAATACTTTCTTCCTAAGGGGTCCTTCTCCTTGAAGAAGAATCTGGAAGTTAGGAGAAGGCTCACCCTGGGCTCGAGAGCTCAGAGACACTCACTCAGCGTCCCACATGCCAGCTGCCTTGTGGATTCCAGGAGGGCCACAGGCACAGAGAACTCTCAGAGCAGGCTCTCCAGGGAGGCCACCCGAGGGCAGATATGTTAGACCCCATGCCCTGCAAGCGTCTCCACCACTGTGGGTGGGATGGAAAAAATGCCATCCTCAGGCTGGATTCTGAGAAAGCTGAGACACCACTGTTTCAATGCTTCTTTAAATATCACCATTTAGGAATCCTGTCATTAGAACCTCACCACAAATATGATCTGATCAAAGAGAGGCAGGATTCCTGAAGCACAGGACACTTGGGGAAAACACAGAAGTGATAAGTGGCAACCATAAATCAATTCTGGGAGGCAATCTTGGTGTTCGTTAGCATATTCATTGTCCCTTTCTGAACACTTGACAAGAAAAGGCAAAAGCAGAAGCTGGACACGGTGGTGCGCACCTGTCATCCCAATGGTTCAGGAGGCTGAGACAGGAGGATCCTGAGTTCAAAGCCAGCCTCAGCTAAAGCAAGGCGCTAAGCAACTCAGTAAAACCCGGTCTCTAAATAAAATACAAAATAAGGCTGAAAATATGGTTCAGCGTTTGAGTGCCCCTAAATTCAATCCCTGATACCGCCCCCTCCTCCCCCCCGCAAAAGGCATCAGCGTGCTATGGGAAGGAGTCTGGGGCCACACACATGGCTTTTTGCCTTCTCTCTGCTCCTTTCTGCCTGTGGGATCTTGTCTAAGCAAATCTCTCTCAAGGGCCCAGTAGTCCTATCTGTGCAGAGAGAGTTCTTTCTTCTCTATGCTCTGTGGATTTTTTTTTTCCCCCTATGAATGTCTTTGATCAAATTGGCCAAAGCTTGGGAATCGAGACCCTGAACAGGTGAGGATATTGATTCTTCTCATGGGAAGACGTTAAAGGAAGGCAGAGAGCAGAGCCATTGGGAGACGTGGAGGGTGTGGAACTTGAAGCCTCTGTGAAACTGCAGATAGGCAAAGATATCTTCTAGCAAGACATGGAGTTGTCTCCTCCTCCGTGAACGTGGGTGGATGAAACTCAGAGTCCAGACAACTACACAATGAACACAGGCAGTCCACATCTCCTCCTGGGGTTCCTGGAGGAGTTGCCATAGCTACTCTGTCCACCTACCTCACCCACTTGTTCAGTCCACTCAGTGCTCATGAGGGTCACCTACATGCCCGGGGCAGCTTCTGTGGTTAAATACAGGTGATGAAACGAAAATACGGTGATTCCTGCTTTTAGAGAGCTCTGAGACACACGGTGAGCAGGCTCATAAACACACCTCCATGGAACCAGAGTGAGTGGCAGGAACCGCACAGACACAGCGCTACTGGACCCTTCTCCTCCCATTTCAGTTGTATCATTTTGGGTTTTTTTCCCCTGACTGCCAAAATAACACACTTGCAACTAAAGACTTTTACATCATAGAAATAAAACACAAAAAAATTGGAAGTCCCTCAACACTCTCCACCCACTCCACTCCTAGATATAGTTACTGGCAATAATGATGTGGATTCTGTATTTTCTACCCATTCATAACTTAAGTATTTATAAATACATACACCTATACATACACATACTTAGAAATAAGGAATATACATGAAATAAATATATATATATATATATATATATATACAGATATATGCACACATACATACATTCCCTATGAATTAACATACCTCAGATCTGGTTTTCTTTCTTTTTTTCTTTTTTGGTACTGGGAATTGAACCCAGGGGGAATTAAACACTGAGCCACATCCTCAGCTTTTTGTTATATTTTATTTAGAGACAGAGTCTCAATGAATTGCTTAGGTCCTTGCTAAGTTTCTGAGCTGGCTTTGAACTCAGAATCCTCCTGCCTCAGTCTCCTGAGCCACTGGGATTACAGACATGCGCCACCATGCCCAGCTCAGACCTGATTTTCTAAGAGTATCAGAGGTCAAGCATTCTTAAGACCTCAGGCTAAATTCAGTCTACAGGCATGTTTCATTTGGCCTGAGTTGTGCGCTGAATGCACAGTGTTTTGAATTTTAATTAGTTGCTAGCATTTGTTTAATTGGATGGGTCACATCCAAACATGATTTTCCATTTGTAACCATGGTGGGCCTACCTTTTGCACTGAGGCAATGGTGTCCTTCTTAGAGCAGTGGTGGCCGCCTTAGAGTGAGGTGTGTGTTATGTTTGTCTCAGTCCCATCCCTTGCCATTATACACTGACCTATGTCTCCGAATCACTGTCATTTATCACCTGACACCAGCTCAACTTGACTGGCATC
The DNA here is from genome assembly GCA_028644305.1 of Xerus rutilus. Taxonomy (NCBI): domain Eukaryota; kingdom Metazoa; phylum Chordata; class Mammalia; order Rodentia; family Sciuridae; genus Xerus; species Xerus rutilus. The sequence goes on from CM053413.1 coordinate 41,452,249, forward strand.
TGTCTAGCACAGGTGGTGGGTTCTGGAGCCTATATTCTCTGATACCTTTACTTCTGACCCAGACTTCTTCATGGTTAGCAGAGCATTCTACTGAAAGAGGTAGGGAGAGGAAGGAATGAGGGGAAGATGGTTTCATGGAGAACACAGAATGTGAGTTGCACTTCTTCCCCAAAAAGAATAACTTTAAAGCAGTAGTTAGTCAAAGGGATTTGCTGATTTCTAATAAGGAAATCATAGGAGTAGCACTGAGTGATGAGGCCAGCTCTGAGCAGGGACTCATTCGCTGTATGGCCATGTTATTCAGAAACAGCTTTGGGGACCTCAAAATCCAGGCAAGCCAGCCATTGACCAAAACCCAACAAAAACAAGAGTGCCATGCTGCCGGAAGACACATCTTGCCGGACCCTGACTCACATTGCTTGGTCTCCTTGATTTGGTATCAGATCAGAAGATAGTTGTCCATGGACAAAATGAGACAGAAAAATGTGAGAAAAGAAATTGTCCTGTTTATGAAAAGGGCCATGAAGTTAGGTAGGGTTCTATGATTGCATGCAAAAGATACTGACTGTGGTGACTTACAAGGAGACTTTTTGAAAGTATACAGGGGATCTCTCAGAATAAAAAAAAAAAAAGACAAAACTTGAGAAAGAAGAAATAAGGTTTCTAAGTGTCAGGAATTGTTCAATGTTGGAATCAGGAAAATGTGAGAGAAATAGTGTTTGGGATATTCTGCTCCAAATAATGTCCTGGGAAAATACGACAGCTCAGGTTTGGATCAAGAGGAAGCTGGGCACTTTGGTTAGTATTTTCACTCAAGGAAATTTATGGACAAGTGTTCAAAAGAAGACACGAATAGAAAAAGGGGAACAGAGTGCCCTACGCATTACCTTTGTGATGCAGTGTGGCTCGGGGGCCACTCTGTCCTCGTCTTGCTGGGATCCACTGGGCATCACCTGGGGGTTTCAAGTCCACTGCAAATGTTGACCAACACGATGAGGAAGTCCAGAAGTAAAGATCCGAAGAAATAAAACCAAGTCTTTGCCCTGCTCTTTTCAACACAACACAGTGGCATGTTTTGCAATAGAACATCTTTTGCAAAGATGACTTTGTGAGCACTTTGATCTGTGACCCATGACTCAGAACAAAGGAAGAAACTGTGAAAGTCATTCCCCTTCCCTGCCTTTCCTACCTGTCTGTATTAAAGACAAGACAGGGCAAGAGACAAATCGAGAGGCTCAATGGAAAGGCTGAACAAACGCGGCTGACCTGGTGAGGGACGAAGGCCAAGTCCCCCGCCAGCAGCAGATCTGCCCAGCATGATGCCTGGCGGCTCAGCTAATGATCCAGAAGCAAGCATCCTCACCCAGGAGGTCCTCTGCTGCCCACACCCAGGAGGTCCTCTGCTGCTCCACTTCCTGTCCTCCTGGGAAAGAAGCCTTAAAGAATGAACAGCCATAGACAAAGATCACCTTACACGGAGATCCGAGGTACAGAAACCGAGACCCTCCAGTCATGAGTTTTGCAACAAATTTGTTGCCATCTAACACGCAGCCCGAAGTGAATTGTGTCTCATTACTGTGCCGACACCCTTTCCTACCTCCCCACTAAACACAGATACACTCGTTTTATGTGACAAACCTAAACAACTACAGGGGAAGGCAGGTGGCCGATCTTAGGGAAGAACTCCTCGTCTAGCCTGAACTCCCCAAAGGCTACCTCCGGCCCCTATCATTTGGTCCTCATGTTGTTTCACCAATAAAATAAGAGTTTTATTCATAGTGTTGTCCTTCGGCAATTAGTTTCCCTTGGTCACCTTCCATACATTTATTTAGCACCTACTGAAGCCAGAATTAGACAGGCAGTCAGTGTAAGTAAATTAAGCCATGGGCCAATTTGTGTCTGGGAAGTTGGAGAGATATTGAAATGCTAATGCCTTCAGAGCCCTTCCTCCACCCTTATCAGGATAACCTGCCCCTGCTCCAACCTGTTGCTAAGGTAACCTGTCCCAGGGATTCTCTCTCCCTACAGAGTTAATTACACTCCCCATCCTGCCCAAATCACTCCACCTGGGCCCCTTTTGGCCATCCCACTTGAGCATCTCATGAACCTAGTCCTGTAGGCAGGAAGGAGAGATAAGGGAAAGAGAGCAGGAGAACAAAGGAAGGCTAGGACATATAAAAAGGCAAAACACCTGTACTTCTTGGGATACCAAGGTACCAGCTATGGCCCCCTTCTCCCTCCCGGGAGAAGTCTATGTTACCCCTTTTAAATAAACCCTGCTTAAATGCTTGCCTTGGTGTGCTTCTCTAATGTTATACTTCAGCATGTGACAAAGCAGCACTTGTCACAGGTAACTGGTGGTATCACTAATGTGTGCAAGGAGTGTGGCATGTATTACATCTCTCAGTGCTCCACCCTGGCCTTTCCTGCAGGTAGATAGTAACCAACCTTTCTACAGACAAGGCCCACTCGGAGAGAGGTGGTTCATATTCAAATTCCCTAGAAGCCACCAAATGGTGTGACAGTTTCACAACCAAAAGGCCTAAGCTCTTTCCAGTTTTCTTCTCAACTGCAGTTCAAAAAGTGGCTGGCCCCAGGGAGGACAGGACCATGTGTCTCAGAGGACCTGGTCCAAAGCTGTACATTGAGTGAGTCCTTGCCCTATTCACAATGCTGAGTGGATACACAGATGGTTAATGGCATTAATGACGGATTGATGGATGGATGGATGATTAAATGCTGACTTTGGGAGCAACCAAATTTAGTTATGTGAACCAAGCAGCATGAATCGCCATGTTTCAGATAAAGATTTGGTGCTGCTCTATGAACGCCAGTCCATTGACAGTGCCTTCACCTACAAGAAACAGAAAAGCCACCCAACAACAATTTAAATAAATAAGATTTTGATTTTTTTCATAAATAATAATGTCTAAAAGTAGGCATCATTTAGAGGTTCCTTCAACAAGGAACATCATTGAGATACAATCTTTTCCCATCTTCCTGGTCTACCATTCTTAGCCTATGGCTTTTGTCTTCATGATAGCAGAATGGCTGCTGCATCTTCAGCCATGGCATCTGTGTTCCAAGCAAGAAGGTGATGAGAGAAGCCTTCTCTAGGAACATCTGCCAATGCCCCATCGTCCAGAACTAGGTCACCTGGGCATTCAAAGACATAAAGGAGACTGAGAAATCCAGGAAAGATGGGGTGTGGAAGAGGCATTTGAATTATCCTAGAGAGCCAACATCATGGCTTCATTACTTTAGACCATATCAATAGTTTAAGCATATTTGAGCAAAGGGAACAGATCTTTGTGGTTTTCTTTGTTCAAGAGCCAGTACAAAACCATGCATAATTAGAAACTTAAAAGTAAAGGTCTCTGTGCCTGTACTATGCTGATCAAATATACCACCCTTCCTCATTTATTCACCCCCAGGCCCTTGTGGGGTCAAGGATAATCTTTTCAATGAAGGTATCTGGCACATAAAATGTGCTTAGAAATGTTTATTGAGCAGGATCCCATTTGTCTAATAATGAAAGAGAAACGTGTTTCCTGAGTGCTGAGAGCAATGGATGTAAAAGTTACCATTCCTGCCCTTCAGGAGTCTGCAATCCTGGGAGGAAGCTCAGGAAAGCCAGTGCCTTTGACAGAGCTGTCTCTTGCTGAAGAGGGACACTAAGACAAAGGCAGGGCAAAGACAGGAAAGAGCTTCCTGGGGGTTGGGGATGGGGAGCTCCACTGGGTCCATAAAGATGGACACCTGCTGCTCCTGGCAACCCTCCCCACCATCAGCCCAGCAAGGAAGGTCAGAACTGGCTGGTTTCCCTATGCATGCCTCCAGGCACATGTGACTTTCAAAGAGTGAAGCCCAGTTCCTCCTGACTGGGCTGAAACTTGGTTTCTAGAAAGCAGGGAGAGGGGGCACTCCAGATGAGGAGCCAACAGGAGCTCAAGCCCAGGGTGTGGTAAGCAAAGGGCCACACGCCAGCCAGCCCTGCTGGTCCACAGGAGAGTGCAAATGAAACTAGCAGACAGTCAGAGAGCCCTAGGAAGGCAAAGAGGAGGCTGGGTGTGCAGGTCTCTGGGTGTCAGAGAGATCCCAGCTAATTAAATTGTGGCAATGGAGAAACACTTCAGTCATGTCACCTGGACGGAGGAAGGGGTAGATGGGATGGGAGGAAAATAATGAGGGCTGGTTCTGCCTTTCCATTGGTCTCCCATGGTGAGCAGAGGGTACCTAAGTCCTGGAGGTAAAGGACACATGGACCCCAGGGACACCAGACACCAGACTCCTCTGCCACTGCCTCCCCTTTGACATGACTTATGACACAAATCAGGCCATGGCTTGTTGAATCAGGTGCACAATGAAAACATAGCCACTGTTTCTCCCCACTAGGAATCTGGGACTGGCACTCAAACCCTTCAGGCCATTAACTGCCAGCACTGAACTCGCATTTTCCTGGCAGAACAGAGAAACCAGGTTTGCAATGCCAGAAGAGGACAGGAAAGCAAAAAGTGCCAGTGCACGGCATGGGGACCGCCTTGGTTGCTGTGAACCCTCTGCCTCCCCGCCCTGGGCTTTCAGGAGCACTGGTTATTCTGCTATCCTTGGGTCCATAAGCTAATCAGCCTGATTTCCTTTCTGCAGGCAAGCCTGGGTGGTTTCTTTGATCTGCAAACACAGAAACCACAAGAAAGACAAGGACATTGCAAAATAGAGCATGAAGTGAGGCTAGTCGTGGTGTTCAGAAGATGGGAGGTGGGCACCCCAAGTGCCGCAGGATCAAGGTGATGGGGCCACTTTCATAGCTGCTGATCCTGAGTGGATGGCCAAGCCAAGGTGACCACTCCACCCCTGCTCATCAGACTGGCACTGGCATGCCCATGAATCTTGTACAAAGTTAGAGGACCAAATGTAGGCTTGCTCATTCATTCCAATATTCAATTCTTAACAGAAGCTACCAGTAAAACAAAATGTATATTCAGCCAAAGTAAAAATGGCAGATTAATCTTTCTGGTGTTATGTAAAGCTTAGATCAAGTACATCATTTGTAAAGATGATCACCAATCTATTAGTGCCTCCCTTAATGATTGTTAAATTACCCCTTTAATGGATAATTAATGCACTTAATGTCTCTCACTATTATGATTACTTTTATGCAAATGTAGGATGATAATAGCTGACAAACACAATACTCTCTTTATCATAATTTAGCCATCTAAATGCCCTTGCTACAAAAGACAGGTCACCTTCCATGCTTTTAATAATAATTCAATTCAGTCTTTCTTTGAAACAAAGAAATGTGCATTAATTCTATTTTGATTTCTCAGAGAGCTTTTCCATCTCTCGGGGAGTTGTTCTGAAAATACAAAGAGAGGTCATCCTCATTTCCCAAAGCAACGTTTTCTAAGGGAAGTTTTCAAACTGATAATTATTTGTAAAAATCTTCATGGTCCTTATTTGAGCACTGATAAAAGTAAATCACCCATCCTAAAGCAAACCATGAAACACAAATGAGCAACTCAAACCCCATATACAACAGCTTTCAAATTATCTTACTCTGCAATTATATATTATGTTTATCCGCATACATATATGATTTTTAAATGAATTACTTCATATTTAGGAAGTAATCCACAAGGAAGTTTAAGAAAAGTTTCACTTAGAAACTAACAACTTCTCCTCAAGCAAAGAGCATTATAGGAATACAGGGGTGACTCTCCCCTTCTATAATTCTTCCCATGGAGTTAAAAAAAAACACTATTTCTCAGAGAAATTTTAATTAATTTTAATTTTTATAACTCTATTTGTCTTAATACAATCCTCTGCAGAACTCATATATACATTTGTGTGTGAGAATCACACATAATGACTGCACCAACCCTCAACCCAACAAGGACCTGCGGGGCATCCATACTATCTGTCTTCTCCCAGCCAAGAGCAAAGGTGGGCCATTCTGTACACACTCTCCACCAAGAAGCTTGTCTCTGCCTTGGTAACTGAACTCAGTGGTGCCACTTCTGGCCACCATTCATTTGATTTCCTGACTAGCTATGGTGAACCATCTTGGCTGACCAGAGTTCATGTCAACTGTTCATAGACATACATACAGCAAAGAATCAAGAAAGGAATAAAGGAATGATGGTGAGAATATATTTTTCTAGTGGTCTAGAGGAAATAGATCAGCAGGTAATCAGGGATCCTTAGTCATTATGAAAAAAATTCTTGAACATCATTATGGTCTATGAGAAACGACTTGGCAATATCTGGATCCCTTGGCTGAAGGCCTACCATGATGCAGGAAGACATTATAGGAATCTTCTGACTCTCTTAGGGTTTACATTTCCAAGAAAGCTGTTCTCTGCTAAATGGGGTCTGCAAGAATCCGACTTAACAGATGGGCCAGAATGAGCCAAGGGAACAATATAGGGGAAAATACCCAAGGGAGTTTATTTTAATTAGAAAAATTCAAACACACACACACATACACACGCACACATACACATACACACATCCTCAAGGAGCCTCTAACAAGCATATTCAATATGAGTTGCTTGTAATGGCTAAAGTCTCGGGCAATGTCTTGGAAAAAAATATCTCTTAATAAAGGAACAAGAAAGAAGTGCATTCACTTCTAACGGGAGCTTAGAGGAATTACTGTCAAAACATACTGGATAAAAAAGCAAAGTGCAGAATGCCATGTATAGTGTGTAACCATTTATGTGAAATCCTCACTAGCCAACACTCTGCACTTTGCAATAAATATGCCTACATCCATCTGTACATAGGTGTATCACCATGCTTTGAAAAGTTCCAGGAAGGAGAAATGCCAATTAGAAATAGTGGTTGCTGTAGGTATTACAATATACGTGCATAATTTGCCATAGTCCACTGACACAGAAGACATCTACTACTTCTAGGAAAGCATGTAAACCTTACCTGCATTTGGGACCTTTTACCCTCTTTACTTTTAATGTATAATTGTCATATTTCTTCTACATACTTTGAATACCACATTTTTCTAATTAAAAATTTTTACCTCAACTATCAAACATGATTTAAGAAAGTCATGAAGATAATCCATTATATGCACCACTGTTTCTACCCATCCTGACGTTCTCTCCTTTCTGAACTTCCAAGCCTTCTCCTGCTATCATTTCCTTTCTGTTCAAGGAGCAAATCTACAAAGGTAGATTAGATAATAAAAAATTATCTTAATATCCTATAGTCTGAGCATATCTTTATTTTTCCCTTCATTTGTTCCTGGAGGAGCTTCTCACTGCAAGTGACAGTACTTCTGTTCAGTACTTGGGCTGGGGTTGTGGCTCAGTGGCAGATCGCTTGCCTAGCATGTGTGAGGCACTGGGTTCAATTCTGAGCACTACATATGAATAAATAAAATAAAGGTCTATTGACAACTAAAAAAATATTAAAAAAAGAAAAAACAAACAAACAAACAGAAAAGATGTACCACTTCCTCTGTCCACCATGGTTTCATAGGACAAGTCTGTCATCATTCCAATAGGTGTTACCTGTAAGTAATGAGAAATCATTTCTCTCTGGCTGTATTTAAGGTATTTTCCTTTGCCACTAGTTTTCAAAAGTTGAATTTTGACATGCCTCCACATTAATTTCTTTGAGTGTTTCCTATCTGAAGTTTACTTACTTTTTTGAATCTGCAGGTTTATGTCTTTCACCAAATTTTAAAAGCTGTCAACCATTATTTCTTTGAATGCGTTGTCAGTCTCAACATCTCTGATTGATATGAATGTTAGTGTTTCGGGCTTTGTTTTTATTTGACTTGTTTTGTTTTGTGTTTTGTTTTTGTTACTGTCCCCCACAGACCCCCCAGGTCTCCATTTGTTTGTTTGTTTTTGTATTGTTTTTCTCTTTGAATCCATTTCTCAGACTGGACAAGTTCTCTGATCATTTCTAGTCCTCAAGTTCACTGACTATGCTCCAACATCTCCACTCTTATTACTGTGTCCATCCAGTAATTTTTGTTTGTTGTTTTCTTCATATATTTGTTTTTTGGTAATTATGTTTCTCATTTCTACAATTTGCACTTGGTTCTTTTAAAAAAATTTCTATTTGTTCCTGGACAAATAGACTCTGGACCTTTTCAATGCTTTCATTTAGCAGGCATTCCTCCTGCTAAGGTGTGGCAGGAAGTCAAGTGGGTGTGTCTGCTAGCTTCCCAATGGGCTCTCAACACTATCTCAGCACAGTGGAGTACTGGGTCACACTGCCCTGCCTCGTTCAGTTACAGAGGAAGTTCAGTTCTCCTTGGCCTTGCTGACATCTTCCCAGTGAAGATGAGGCTTTAACACATCAACTTGTGCCTGGAATGGAAGTGTAAGCCTAGCTCCCCACTGCATCCCACTGCCACTGGTGGAGTGGGGCTGGAGAAATGACACACTGCTCTTTTGCTGCAGAATAAACATGGAACTCTTCCTTTTCTCACATAAGTACAACCCTGCTGATTCCTACTGACCCAAGGGAGAAGGGAGTAGCCTGCTTCTCACCACCTTGTTCTGCACTGATAATGTGGGTAGATGTGAAGGTTCAGCCCCACTCATGCTGGAGCTAGAGAGACTGGATTTAGACTAGCCCTCCTCATACCACCTTTGTGGTATACTGTAAGAGACATACCATGTCTATAAGATGAATGACAGTCATAAGACCCACTCAAACATTTCACAAGGCTGGCACTACGCGTTACTTAAAATATGATGAAATGTGAGCTGGGGATTTCCAATCCTGGTCTGGGGATTACTGAGTCTCAAGACCCCAGGACCTAAAACCTCTGGTTGCTCTAGAGATAAGGCCACCTCAGCACAGATGCAACTTTCATGAATCTTAAAATAAAGATTAAGGGCTGAGGGTGTAGCTCATTAGTACAAAGTTTGCCTAGCATGTATGAGATCCTGAGAAGGAAAGGAGGAAGAAAGGGAGGGAGGGAGGGAAGGAGGGAGGACACCCTTAAAAGACTAGCTAAAACTCCCTTAAGAAAGAAATACTTGGTAACAGACTCAAACTAGTCTAGATATAAGAGGGGGACAGAATCCTCCATATTCTGAGAATGATGTCCAGGCAGAAACTCTCCCAGTCCATCAGTCATCTGACTCCTGCCTGGATCTGGCCCATGCCACCACCTGCTCCTGCTGCCTATCTTGTGATCCTGTGAGAATAAACTACCTGAACATCAGAGAGTGCCCAGGACTTGCCATGGATGCAAACTGGACCAAAGGGGAAAAGTCACCCCAGTAGAAAGTGGTCAACTGAGATAATACAAGAACCTCAAACACAGTATTGATCAGTCTCATTGACACCAGATGGGACCCCACTGGGTCTGATGGGGATATGGGCTGAAGCCACAGCACCAAAACTCTCTTTTAAAAACATCCATTTAATCTCATTGCTGCTGGGTGTGTGGAGGTTCAGGTTCCAGTGAGGTGGGAGAAAGTAGGATGCTGACGGTCCCCAGCTGCACTGCTCTAGTTAGTCTTGTTACTGAGTAGGAGTGAAAGCTCGGCTCACCACTGGTCAAGAGAAAATGAGTGCTGACTGTTCCCAACCTGTACTGCCTTGTCCCTCTTGTTGACACGGGACAAGGGCGAAGGTTGACCTCACTAGTGGACCTCACTGATGGTAGTACCCTAGCAGAGGAAAAGGAGCACTGTCTTGCTCCCATCAAGTGGGAAATGGAAGATCCGGTCCCTGCTTGGTGGGATGATCTGAGAGTATCTGCTTCAAACAGTCAGGGATTGCAAGGTTAGCTCCTAACTCAGTTCTGCTGACACCATCAGGTGGGGATTACAAAGCACAGCGGCCTCCTTCTGTTGGCCGGGGTTAGGGGTGGAAAAGCAGCTGTTTTAGCTCTGCTGAAGCCACATGGGATTGAGGACTTGTTTTCCATTGGTATTTGGCTGCTGTAGGGTGAATATTGACCAGGAAGTTTTTCTGCTATTAGGTTGCCTTTTTCCCAGTCCTTTGTCTAAAGCAGACAGGCCTTTCCTGCAGTGTGTGCTTGTTGGAAGACCAGGTGGGAGGCTTCTGGAACACTCTGTTCATGATGTATGAGAAGTAATGAGGAAACCCAGGGGATCCACAGCCCTGTTGTTCCTTGTGTCCAAAGGTCCTCAGGCCATCTGTCTTCATCTTTCCACCATTCAAAGTTTTCCTATACTCATTTGTTATGTGATGTCTAAAGCTTTTCAGTTGTAACAGGGAGGACCTTGGTGCAACTCTATCTTTGCTTGAAATGGAAATATCCATAATGTTGCATTGTTTTTCAAGGAGGATAAACTTAGGTATTATGTTGTGCAATATCAATTTTAATTTTACAAAAGCTGAAAGAATATTTGGTCAAAGAAAAAACCAATGCCTAACAAAAATATCTGAAGGTGACCACTTCACCATTTCCAGAATATTCTCATTCATTTGATACTTATGTACTGAATGTCTACTTAGCTGTAGGCACAGGCAAGGCCCTAAAGTTACAACAACAACAACAAAAGAAAAGGTCTGATATTGTCTCTATCCTTAGAGAAAAGGAAAGATAGACAATGAACAAGTACATAAATATCCTGCAAATCACAATGGCAATAAGTAACTCCCAGTGAGCTGTATTTGTTCCTTTTCCTTCCTGTCTCCAAGGTCAAATTACCCTTAATGAAGAGTCACTTCATTCTTCATTTCACAAGTGGATTTATGTTCTTTTTTTTTTTTTTTGGTTTCAATTTAAAAAATATCATTTCCTTAATATTCTGATTAAAATGTGTTAAAGCTTTTGATTATCTTTTAAAGAACTCCACCTCTTAGTTATTTTGACTCATGCAAAAGACATGGTGTAGAAGGCCATGACATTAGCCAGGGCCAATGGCACACACCTGTAATCCCAGCCCCTTGGGAGGCTAAGGCAGGAGGATCACAAGTCAAAGCCAGCATCAGCAACGACAAGGTGCTAAGCAACTCAGTGAGACCACGTCTCTAAATAAAATACAAAATAAGCCTGCAGATGTGGCACAGTGGTTGAGTGCCCCTGAGTTCAATCCCCAGTACTTTCTCCCCTTAAAACAAAGCCATGACATCAAGCAAGACCCATAACCCTTGGCTTCCATTTAAATCCTTCACGAAAAACACAACTCAGGGGAGATACGATGCAGACAGCATGCGAGGGAAACTTCCCCACATGCCAATCTTTACTCCATTCTCATTTTATACTTTAATTAAAATAAATTGAATCCAAGCAACTTTTCTTAAAATTAATGCCTAAAGCGATTTAGAAAAGAAGGGGAAAAAAGCACATATAAACAGCAGCAGTGATATGCAAATGAAAGCCCCACATTCCTTACACATTTGGAGTGTTTCCATAAAAACTTAACAGAATCTTAACCAAGGCCAAGTGGGGAAAAAAAAAAAAATCAAATGGGTCTGCTGGCACTGAACACCCATAGAACGTGATTTTAGTGCTTTTGCTTTTCGGGTAAAACTTACAAATAGGGAAAAAGGGTGCTTCTACCATCCTCCTCCTTTCAAATGAATTACAGTATTTTGGAGGATTATATAGTATTCTAAAGCTCATTTCATTATAGAAATTCAGTATGGGGGTAGGAAAGACAGTAGAATAAATCAGACATTATCACCCTATGTGCATATATGACTACACAACCAGTGTGAATCTACATCACGTACAGTTAGAAAAAGGAAAAGTTACGCTCCATTTATGTATGATGTGTCAAAAGGCTTTCTATTGTCATGTATAACTAATGAGAACAAATTAAAAAATTTAAAAAGACAAGAAATTCATCTATATTTTTTGGATATAGTTATATTTTGATAACACCTAAAAACAGGGTTTTCTGGGTTAACAGAGCTGAGAAAGAAAAAAAAAGTTTATTCCAGACAGAAAAGAGTGTCCTTATTTATTTTCAGTTAATAAAAATAATAAAATTTATTCATAAAAATTAGAAGGCACAGAAGGATGAAATTTTACAAATAGCAATATTTCTATCATTCTAGAGATGTGCAGTCTTTAGATGCATGTCAGTGAACACATGCGTATAAAAATGGGATTACAAGAATATAGAGCATTTTGCAGTTTTTATTTTATTTTGTTTTGCCTGAGAATATAGTGTAG
>CM053413.1:41464890-41557661 GCA_028644305.1 Xerus rutilus
CAGGTCTGCTGAGCTTCGTCTGAAGATATGAACATGGAAGAAACTGTGAAGTCGCTTAGTCAACCTTGCAACATTCGCGTTAAAGAGGACCAGAGAAAAGTCTGAGTGGTGTAGGCGCTGAGACCCAGGCTGTATAAAGTCGAGTTGTTGCTCAGATTGATTTAATTCTAGTGGAAGAATAAAGGGCTGCTCGGTAAACAAACACTGAGGTAGTAATTACGTGACTATGGCCAACGCTATTTCAATCCTGTCAAGCACATTATGCTTCAGACATTTTTCAAAATGACTTGACATTTTTTCTGCCTGACATGTGTTGGGTTTGATACAGTGAAAACAGCTGGTTGCCTCCTGCTGCCTGGAAAATCCAGCAGTGGAGAAGTAATGCTAAGGATCTCTTTAAAACCTTCAGAAGAAGCTCCTGGCTGCCACAATGCCAGTTGAGTGGGGGATGACAGCCAGGGCTTTGCAGGCAGGCTTTGAGATCCTGGTCCTGACTCTCTGTGCCCCCACCCATGTCTCAGCTGTCTAGCGTTGGTGAGGTTAACCTTTTAATCTTCCACTGGGACATGCAAAAGCACCACCTACTTCCCAGGGTAGAGACAAGTCCCTAGACCATAAACTCCAGGCTAGCAAAGAGCATGGTCTCGTGTGTTTATGACTACAAACAGGGTTGCCAGATTCAGCAAATAAAAACCCAGGATGCAGAGGCAGATTTAAATTTCTAATTTGACTGGCTGTCTTCTATTTTATCTGGCAATTCTACCATTTGACTAGAGTAGTCCTGGCTAACAGCTGCCATGCAAGAAAAATTATCAAGAGCTTCTCTTTCACTTTTAAACATATCTTGATTTGAAGATAAATAATCGTGAGTCCCATGATTATTTTGGAGTCCACAACATGCACCATGCACAGCATGTAAGCGACCCTCGAGTGTACATCCGAACGAATAGCTATTTTCTGGATGGGAGGCTCAAGGGGAAGCACATGTGTCCAAGATGTCTGCTAATTTAAACTGCTTTCTGTTAACATACTTTGAAAATCCTGTTTTATGAAAAATTTTATTAGTCAACAGCTATGTGCTGACCATCTGCATCTGCCGGGCTTTCTCACACTCCAAAATGCCACATGACCAGGCAGGAAGTATTTCCAGTTCATCCTGGGCTAGGTATAGCACAGACCCAAGTAAACAATCTCCATCTGACTTCTGATAACACATGGAGAAAGGATGCAGAATAAAAAGAAAGGAAGAAAGGGTGAGAAAGACAGAGGACAAGGACAGAGAAGAGAAAACAACAGTAAAGGAAAAATAAAAGTAGACACGATCCAAGGAGACCCATTAACAGGGAGCCGTGCAGCCTACCTTTGCATCTAGAAAGAATTTCCTGATTTAACCACAATGGGAAGAAATCAAAGAATAAGATTTTGCAAACAGACATCGCCGTCAAAGGTGGTTACAGCCTATTTTGTAAAAGGGGGAAAAAAATCAAAGAATGCATTTTTACACAAAGAAAACTATTAAGAATTCCGATTTGACAGCTGACAAATTTATTTATTCTTCAAGAAAAGACATAGCACCTATTCTCCACTGGCGGCACATATATTTCACTCCTCAACTGATTTCACTCTGCACACTAATTGGGGCTGGTATTTATGATGGCTTAATGACAGAGCCAGTCAGGAACACTGAAACCCTATCATTAATATCGCCAGGGAAGAATGGCTCAGTGGGGAGGTGCCTCATAATCAACGTCACCTAGGAAATTATTTTCAATATTCAAAATATTTAAAGGAAAAAAATCGGTGGAACATTTAATGTGAGAAACAAAAGCACTGTGTAATTGATTCCAAAACATCCCAACCCATTAAAAGGAGTGAAAGGTAAATATTGTGACAGATCCGTAAAGTGCAGTTTATAACAAAGATGTGAAGATGAAGAATGCCAAAATAATTTGCAATCTTAAAAACTATTGATATTTTATGGCAGCCTTAAACAATAAATACACTTTAATTAAGAGTTTGGCATCTGAAGTAAACTTTGCAAACATCCTGTAACTAGAATACAAATAAAAATGTATCTACCAGCAATCTCCAGTTGCCCCTTACCTCTTCTCCTGCCTACAATAAGCCAGAGATAACATGTGTCTGAAAAAGTACATATGTGGAGATCCAACCAAAAGTAAAAACCCAACCCTTATTAAACCATTCAGTTTCTAATGTACCCTGCATGTGACTAATTTCTGTCTCCTAGGCTAAGAATAGGCTGATTTTTTTTTTTTTTTTTTGTATCAAGGATTGAACCCAGGAGTGCTTGACCACTGAGCCACATCCACAGCCCTTTTCTATATTTTATTTAGAGACAGGGTCTCCCTAAGTTTCTTAGGGCCTCACTAAGTTGCTGAGGCTGGCTTTGAACTTGTGATCCTCCTGCCTCAGCCTCCCAAGCCACTGGGATTACAGATTTCCTCCACCTTGCCCCGCAGAATATGCTAATTCTAATTGTGCTGATAAAATCGGGGCTGCTAAGAGCCCAGCTGTCCACATCACATCTAGGTCTGTGGAAAGGCAGCAAGATTCCCCTATTGAAAAGGTCTCCCAAGAGCTTGACTGAGAGAACGCTTTCTGTTAGTTAACTACTGGAACTGATCAAGGGCAGGTGACTGGCCCCTCCCGCTGTCCCAGGGCCCTGTGCTTCAGGGCGCTCAGAGACCAGGCTAGTTCAATGAAACATCAGGGAATCCTGCCCCACCCCCCAGAAGTGAAGTCAAAGGAGAGGTAAGTACATTCATGTACCTACAAAGCCCCTCTGCCTAGGTCACTTCAGATACACTCAGAGCTGTTCCAGGGCGGTTGTTCCATGGTGGGCAAGGGGATGATACTGAGGAAAATTCAGAGAGAGAAAGAGAGAGAGAGAGAGAGAGAGAGAGAGAAATAGCAGAGTGGAAAGGTGCATAAACAATTTGGAGCCTGGTACTTTGAATGTCTTTCCTCATTCAATCCTTAACCTGTGGACCAGAGGAATTAAATACTTGCCTAAGAATTTGTCCAGCTGTTAAATGGCCACCTGGGCTTTGAAATTAGATCCTTCTAACTTCTAAATCCATGTTCCATCATTAGCTGGGGCAGCTTTAAGGAAGAGAAGAAACAGCTGTGGGTACTTCCTCTCTCCTCTTCCTGTACCCTTAGGGCCAGCTCTGTGAGCAAGACAGATGGGATGCAGAGATGGAGATGCAGAGATGCAGAGATGTTCAGATACAGACGCCGCAAGGAATGCAGGGGATACAGGGAGATGGAGATGGGAGAGATGTGGGAATGCACAAATGTAGGGGATGCAGGGACAGGAGAATGTAGAGATGCAGAGATACAGTGAGCAAAGGATGGGTGGGTCAGCAGAGGAAACATGAAGAAATTCAAGTGGTATGGACCATGGTGGACCAGAAGCTGCTGGGATGTGGTAGAAACTGCCTCCCAGCCACTCTCTGTACCCACAAGGTTGCAGAGACACCCCCCCCCACGACCCACCCACCCCCTCTGCCAGGTCCTGGCTCCCTCTATATCTCAGATCTTACTGAAATGCAACCCAGGATCATCCAACTGTAGAATGAAAGCCGCCTCATCTCCCAGAGTCACGCAACCAGGTTGTAAAGCCTTCCTTCACAGAGACAGCTCATCAGGAAATGTGTTCTGCTTATGTACAGCCACGCACAACAGGAGGAAGTGGTTGCTGCCCTCAGGGCAAAAACACAAACAGATTGCTCAGCCTCCTTTGAAAAATATGAAAGTCCAGGCTGTCCTAGAGAGCTCCTTTGATTACTTCCACTTCAGATCCCTCTGCTTTTCATGGAGCCAGAGGCGTCTCCTCTAGCCAGGATCTAGGGGCCCTTGGCTCTCTTCACAGCCTGGCCCAGGACAGGCCCCACCAGTCACTCTAACCAAGACCAGTTACATAATCTATAGGGTCTAGCAAATGGAAATTTACTAGAGCCTCATTCACAAACATTATTAAGAATTTAAATACAGCAACAGCACAGCATTAAACCAAGTATGGGGACCTTCTGCTTGTGGGGCCCATGCACCTGCACATATTGGTGATACATTCTGGTACTAATGCTCCAGGCTTTTCCAGAGAAAAGCCACAGGCTGGGGCATTGGGAGCCCCGCTCCACACAGGCTGAGGAACGTTCCATGTAGAAAAACAAACACAGGTTTATTTAAAACCAGGGGCTATGAAGAGAGTCCATTCTCCAGAAGCAGAAGCCAGAGGACACCTCTGACCATAAGGCAGATGATGATTGTACACCACTTACACCGTTGCAGCCCCTCATCACAAACCAGTCATGTGACCTCCAAGTTCAGTGCCAATACCTTTCACCAGTACCAGCTCTATGCCAGGCACTGTGCTTGGGCTGAGGGCACACAGGATCTCACTGTATCTTCCCCCAGAAACCTTGGAGTAGTCAGGACCCTGAGACTGAATAAGAGAATACAAAGGAGTGCTCGCCAGCCCTGCTGCCAGGTGCTCTGATCTCCAGCTTCCCTCTGAGGCTACTGCAAGCAAGTTGCAGACATTAATGAACAATTACCTTCTAATTCATTACATTTAATTTTTTTATAATTCAATTTAATTTCTCCAACTAATTTTCTTCTAGAAATCTAAGCATGCCAGGTAAAGTTCATATCCTTTAGACACAGCTGCTAGCCCAGGCCCTCCCAGATGTTACCTCAGATTTTTTTCTTTGTAATAATAGAAAAATATACTCACACAAAACAATAGAATTGTTTTATTTTATTACTTTTGTGGGGAGTGCTGGGGGTTGAACCAAAGGGCACTCAACCATTCAGCCACATCCTCAGCCCTTTTTAAATATTTTATTTAGAGACAGAATCTTGCTGAGTTGCTTAGGGCCTCGCTAAGTTGCTGAGGCTGGCTTTGAACTTGAGATCCTCCTGCCTCAGCCTCCCATTTTTAACCTGAATTATATCATATAGTACAACTAATTCTAAATGCTTCTTTTGAAAGTTATCAATATGTGTTGGGCACTGTCTTTGCTATTACCTGTGAATCTGCTTCATTCCTCTGAGCTCCCGATTAGAATCTCCTTCCATGGATATGCCACAAACTCTTTAGTCTCTCCCACTCAGGTAAGTGTTTGATTTTTGCTAAATCAAACCATGCTGCATTCTGAGGTACATGTGTTAGAGTTTCTGTAAGCAGACTGCAAGATGTGGAGCTGCTGTTTTGTGAGGGCTGTGTACTTTTCAACTTTACTAGCTTCTACAAAACTGACGTGCAGTGTGGCTGTTCCAATAGGACTCCCATTCCTCCTGGTTCTTATTGCCATTTGATATTATTGTTATCCTCACCATCATTATCATATTTCCAGCTGATTGGTAAAAATGGAATCTTGCTGCTTTAATTTACTTTTCCTTGATTTCTATGCGATTCAGCATCTTTTCTTTATCCACATAATTCCACTTCTGCCCAGTCTACTGTTTGTTTATATCTTTTGTCCATTTTTCTATTGCAACTTTGCAGCAGATTGATCCTGAGGACTTTTCATTTCAATATATTAGTTATCAACATGGAAAGGTTCTTTCCATATCATAGGTACTTGTCCTTTGTGTGATGCCCTTATTGCAAAAACAAAAAATTACAATTCTTCAACATTTCCTCAAAAAAGGAAACATTATTTTCAAAATTCCCTAGCACCAGAGACTGGTACAAATGCAGAAAAGGTTACTGACATTACTGCAATTGGGGTCTGCAGTACGGGAACTCCAATCTGCTGTTGCCATTTCCTTTTGAAAAATTGTCATTGTCTCAGCACACTAAATGCTGGAAAGGACCACGAGGGATGATGCACAGGGACCAGCACAGCCCCAGGGGATTGCTGACAATAATCGTTACCAGGTTCAATTAACTGCTTTACAAAAGCAGGGCTTGGTTCTCTGTCTAGCCAGTGAACCCTGACAGGCACACACTACAATTAGAAGGAAAGAATAAATTAAAAGCACGTCCTCTCTACCACGTGCAGTCACGAGCACAGGGCAGGCCTAATCATATTTTTTAAGGCAATAAGTGAATTACAGAAACAAAGACAATGGACAAAACCAAGAGGCTATTCCTGAGGCTGTCAGTGGGGCGGGACGCCCTCCTGCTGTTGGAAACCCAGTAAGGACACAGCTCTCATCTCAAAGCCCCTTGCAATCTTTTCATCCATGATGGTCTGAAATTTACTCTCTTAAATATCTCTCCATCCTGAAAAGGGAAGTAGCCTAGGGCACTATGCTGCTCAGTGGCTTGCGTCTCCACTTCTCATATGTATTCATTAAATCCTTATCACCAGTGCACTTTGCTTCCCAACCCTCAACAAAATAACCAGGCAGCGGGCACCAGTTACTTCACTGCAAATAGGCCCAGAGCACTTCAGCAACCCCACCCCATGGAGTCTTGGTGAACCTTTCAAATCCAGGGCTGCAACTCAGTGAGACTCTGTCTCTAAATAACACACAAAATAGAGCTGGGGATGTGGCTCAGTGGTTGAGTGCCCCTGAGTTCAATCCCCGGTACCAAAAAAAAAAAAAAAAAAATCCAAGGCTGCTTGCTGTCACAGTGGAAGGGTATACACCAACAACTTGAATCCCGGCAGCAAATACTCCTAAGTGACCCTTCAAACCCTTCCTGTTCAGGAGCAGGTGCCCTCTTCCCTGCCTTTCTCTTTAGACAATTGTACTTAAAGATAACAGATAAAGGGCAAATGAAAGGAAGAAAAGAGAACACCGTGTGTCTGATTCACTGCATGGGACACCGCCAGTTGTTGCAGGCTCCCTGGCTGCTTCTAAAGTGTCGGTGGAGATATTCTAGAACCTTTCCTTTGCAGGTAGAGCCAAGAAAACAATGCACAAAGACATTTTCCTGGAGAAAAACTGGTCTTCTGTAGTAGGAAGCATCCAGAACTCTTAGGTAGAAAAGCAGCCAATTTCAGATATGTTCTCACAATCCACAAAAAAGTTACTGCACCTCATCTGACCACAGGTGCCTCTTGCTTTGTTTGCAAGCAGAGCGCTTTGCATAATGCAAAGTGTGGCTTCAGGAAACAGGAACAGCAGCATCAAACTACTATGGAAGAAATGCTGTAACCTAGCAGAGCAAAAATATAGAAACACAGCTACAGGACTCAGCTGAATTGAACCTCGACCTTTGCTACCTTTGTAGCATTCAATGCAACTTCCAATCACCCACTGACACCAGATCAAAGAATCATCTGATAAGTGAATACTTATTCACAATCAGGAGTTGCTCTCTGGAAAGCACTAGTCAGTCCCCATTCCTAGAATGAAAACCAGGTTAAGTTCTAATCCAATCTGCCACTTCTTCCCAAAAGAAGTAGCATTCATAAAGTACAGGCAATAAGAGCACCTGCCCCTCCAGGTTGGTATGAAGATTAAATTCAATGATTATAGTCCCCCAAATGCCACCTCACTGGATAGTCTGAAGCATAAGGCACGCCTCATGATTCCTACTCAAACGTCCTATAACTCCTCTCAAGGAAGAACCCAAGATGTGCACCTGCTGGAGATGTGACT
This sequence comes from Xerus rutilus, assembly GCA_028644305.1. Classification (NCBI taxonomy): domain Eukaryota; kingdom Metazoa; phylum Chordata; class Mammalia; order Rodentia; family Sciuridae; genus Xerus; species Xerus rutilus. Next base: position 41,472,475 of record CM053413.1, read on the forward strand.
GACATTCAAGGTCAAAATCCAAAGTTGGGAATGGAGCAGATGAGACCTGTAAAGCCCAATATGACTCCAATCTAAGGAGAAAGTTTCTGATTTGAACCTGATAGTTAAGGTCGTCTTTGAAAACTGAATGAATAAAGTCCCAGACTCTGGACATCTGTATGTGCTAAGACATTTCTAAGAGCACAGAGGTGCTCCTGGAAATTTAAACAAGAAAGCACGTTCCTAGACCACCTGCCCTACAGCTATGTGTCACTTTTAATTCAGAAGTTCCCAGAAGGCTTTGGCATGCAGAGTCCAAAAGAAGTGTTGAATATAATAAATGGCTAATATTTAATAATGAAGACAGAATACTTAAGCAATTACAGGAGAGATTTCCTTTAAAGGCACTAGTGACATTGGAAAGGGAATATAAAACGTGTCTTAGCAGTATTCCCTCATTCATGTTTCTCTTCTGATATATAAAGAAACATGTTTACAGCAAGAAGCAAACAAAGTGTTTGGGAACAGACAGATGTGAATGGTGGAAACATGAGGTTACAGAGAGTAATTCTATAAAATGGGCCCACTGTGCTGACCCCCACATGCTTTCTTTGCCAAGAAGCAATTTATCTGCAGCCCTGCCTGGCCTCAGTGAACAGGATCTGTCACGTTCCTCAGCAAATTACCTGTTCACTGAAGGAGACAGGCAGGCCCAAAATAATGTTGATAGGAGGCACCCAAGTTAGCCTGAAGGAGGAGACTTTTGTGGCCAGATCCTAGAACTCTGGGAGATGAGGATAGTTCCTCCTAACTATAAGATTTGTAAGAAGGTACAGTTAAGATTCCGATTAGAGCCGGGAGCGGTGGCGCAAGCCTGTAATCCCAGCACTTAGGGAGGCTGAGACAGGAGAATCACGAGTTCAAAGCCAGCCTCAGCAATGGCGAGGTGCTAAGCAACTCAGTGAGACCCTGTCTCTACATAAAACACAAAATAGGGCTGGGGATGTGGCTCAGTGGTCGAGTGCCCCTGAGTTCAATCCCTGGTGCCAAAAAAAAAAAAAGATTCCGATTAGAACCAGTCAGCATGGGCCAAGGTGACCTACAGTTGCCATGTTGGTGGGGACTTGAAAGTCTGATGTCACCCTGCTGTCAGTCAAAAGTCAAGAGATGGACCTGGAGAGGACTCTCTGGAAACATCTCTGGGATCCTCAATAGAACTGGAGTGCAAGAGAGGTACATTGTCCCTCTCCTCTCTGACTGCACCCACTCTCTCCCTTGACAGTGTCCCCTTTTCCTATTTCCTATCCCTTCAATAAACTCATTTCTATTACTCTGAGTGACATGTCTGAAATCTTTCTGACTTGGTGGCAAGAATCAGATTTGAAGAGGGAGTCTTTGTGGTGCCTCAGTTTCTCTGAAGGCCCCAGCTCTGTAACAGAAGGACTAGCTGGGCTGATGCTCCCAAACTGGCTGACTGGAAGGATGTGTTTCCAGGTCTTTGCTATATCTGCCTTCCTCATCTGGGGCCTCTCACCACCTGCCACATACACCCATGAGGATACAGATATTGCCAAGGATGATTTGAGCACAATCCTTCTGTAGATAAAAGACACCTGATCCTGTAATCCCAGGGTCCCAAAAGGGCTTCAAGTGGCTCCACCTCTGAGCCTGGGCAGCCCTCTTGCTGAAGTCACTGCCAATTTCTGCTAGTAGCATCATCAATGTTTTATCTTCGGCAAAGAGAGCTTTTAACCCTCTTCCTTATAGGTATCTGACTCTTGAGAAGATCCTTCATTTAGTCAAATGTGCTCTTCTCCAAGTTTTTATTGAGTGCCAACTGTATGCCTAAGCTCTGATGACAGTGCTGGAGAATAGATGCGGTCCCTGTCTTACAGAGTTCACAGAACACAAAGGAGGCAGAGAAGAAACACACCATGATAAATGTAATCAACTTCTTTGCATTTCAAGGATCTTGGTCAAAATAATCATCACAATAATTAGAACAGTTCTCCCAAACTGAGATCATCTTCTGTACCAGACAGTATGCACATCAACTAACCCCAAGAAGCCTAACACCCTGTAGGGAGAAAAGCATCACCCTAATTATACCAATGGAAAAACTTAAGATGCCAGGAGGCTCCAAAATATGACCCAGGGCTCACTGCTGGTAAGAGAAGAAAAGAAAAGTAAAGGGAAAAAAAAAAACCACCATCAGGATTCACAGCCATGGTGAATGGATTTCAGAAGGCCTTCTCACAACAGTTACAGCTGCCTCATCCAGAATGTCAACCAGCAAACATAAGCACACACAATGCATCCTCTTTTATGTCCTTATGATCAAAGAACCATTTTAACCAGGCAAAAGCTGTTTGTGGCTCATGGTTGTTCTTGGCCTGGATTTCAGAAAATATTGCTATGAAGCTGTCATCCCTCCTCTTCCTCCCTAGTCTTCCTCCTCTCAATCAGAGTGACCTCTACATTTCAACCAATCTCAAACAGAAATGAGATGACGAAAGGCTTTACATTCTAGAAAAAAATATATTTTTATGCTGATTGTGTATGTCCTCAGCCATTGAAACCTTTGAGGAAGAAGAACAAATTATAAAGACGTTCATATGCACAGCATAATCACTTCCAAATAAGTTAAAGCAAAGGTTAATTTGGTTTTGAATATCCAGCTGTACAGCAAACTAAAGTTTGGAATAGAAGAAGTCATTTCAGTTCCAGTTAAGTTCTTAAAAATACCCTCAAAAATGTTTTCTAAATCACTTAGAACTCTTTTAAATATAAAATAATTTATAAGGAGGCTGTGTATGGCCTAATCAAGCAAACGTCCCTTGAAATTCCAATTTCTCTTTTAAAATGGAAAATATGTGCTTTTTGAGGGGGTGGGAGACTAGAGAGGTTTCTTTTCTCAGAGGTTGTCTCCCTTAGAACAATTCTACATCCCTAGAAGTTGCTAAATTTCCTGAAAGAATAAACTCACACTCTAGAGAAAAACAGTTGCTATTCTTTTCATGTTAAAAAAAAAAATCAAAACTTCACAGATTTAAATCTAGATCAAGAAGGCAAATCAAATGAGTCCCAAATCTTCGTTTACCTGGGGTAAAGTGAGTTTGAAAGGACATGTGACTTGTTCATACTCACACAGTGAATTGGTAGAATTTCAAGGCCTCCCAGTACAAATATCTTTAGGGAGAAAATTAATTTTTTCTCCTTCATTAATGACTACCAGCGTAAGAAAGCCTGTTTTATTCTGTTACCCCCACCCCCAATTTTGTTGTTGTTTTATTTTGCAGTGGACAAGTGAAATATCAGTTCTGGAAGTTTCCTTGACAGGTGGGCTCATGGCAGTTAAAGGTATAGCAGGCAGATGATAATATTAAATGGTCACTTTCTTGTAGACACAAAAACTCAGACATGACCTCAAGCCATATATTTTCCCTATGAAACATCTGTCCTTCAAGGCTGATTGTGTCTCTCCCTGAGTATCTGTATTGTAGAGACTACCTGCCCAGACATACTGTGTCTATATCTCTGGATGGTGGGTGGGAACCTGCCCAGCAGAGGAAACCTGAGTTGTAACACCAAGTTTCCCTTCCATTATTTCTCCCTTCCAATTTTTAAAAATGTTTTCCCTATAAGCACATAACTGTTTAATAAAGTAACCTGATAAATATGCAGTTAATATAATATTCATTAAATATAATTAATCAATTATCTCACTTACAATTAATTAGTATAGTCAATGTTTGTAACTGCGATATCAAGTGGCAGCTAAGTATAATTTGGATGAGAAAAATTAACCAACACATGAATTTATTACAAGTAACAAAAAAGCTGTTTAATTAAAAGGCTACCATTAGTATATGAAAATGTATTTGGGGCTGGGGTTGTGGCTCAATGGTAGAGCGCTTGGCTAGCATGTGTGAGGCACTGGGTTCGATTCTCAGCACCACATATAAATAAATAAAGGTCCATCAACAACTGATAAAAATATTTTTAAAAAATGTACTTGAATCTTTCAGCAATAATTGAATCACCTCTGGTTAAGCCATGAATAGTAATTTTAAGAAAGAATCACACTTTTCATTCATCCTTTCTTTCTTTTTTTGGTGTGTGTCAGGGATACTGGGGATTGAACTCAGGGGTACTTCACCACTAAGCCACATACCCAGCCCTTTTTTTTTTTTTTCTTAAGACAGGCTCTTGCTAAGTTTCATGGGGCCTCACTAAGTTGCTGAGGCTGGCTTTGATTAATTGCCTTTCTCTAATTGAAATAAACAGATGACAACTTCATAAAGTAACAACAATTCACAACTCTGGTGATAACCAATCGACTGTGGGCTTTAGTAATTGTATCACCATGATGGATGGCAACTAATTTTAACAAATATTTGTGGACATCCTATAGATGCCAGGTGCCTGTACTCATGGATCTTAAATTTTGCAGGAGGAAACAGAATTTTTTTTTTTGTGGAGGCTCCATGAAGGGAAGGGAATGAGCTAGTACCATTCTAGAAATTTTCCTTTTAAATTATTCAATAGATCTTTCAAATAATCTTTGATAAATTTCATCTTAAATTTATTTCCTTGTAAAATGTTGTCCAGTGCAAATTAAGAATAATGTTACAACCTGTGCTCCTATGAAGCAACATAGCATGCCAGTCTTTGGAGACAGACAGACTAGAGTGTCAATTTTGCCTTCTCCCCCTATTGTTGTATAACCACGGTCCATCGGTTAGCTTCTCAATCTTCAGTTTCTCCATATGTAAAATAGAGAATGCCTATATCATAGGCTTGCAGAGAATCTGATTAATGAAATAATCTCTTATTATTATGCCACTGTCTGTACTTAAGATATTTCTGATAATGGTCTCTATTATCATTGTTACAGTATCCCGTTAGCATTAACCAACAAAGAGAAATAACCTTAAGTCGTTAGTCATAGAAGATTTTTAATATGAATAAATTAGGATTACCATAACAAAGGCATGTGCTTGGAGCTATGTATATTATGAAATCCTCTATCACAAAGTAATCCGAAATTATAAAAGATATGAATGAATTCATCTGTGTATAGGTGCCTGTTTTATTAACAGACTTTACTGGGACTGAAAAATTTCTTCTGAGTTTTCTACCTTCTAAACTGCCACCAGATTCAAGATTTACTTTAAAAATTCAATAGCAGTTGGGAAGTCCTAGGACCACAAGATCCTTGGTGAAAAATCAGCAACCTAAGGGCATTCCTGTTAATGCCAAAGAATTTGCTGGAGAAAGATCGTAAGGTAATTTTGAGGGTCTGCCAATGACCTCTACAGTCAGCCATCTTAATGAGAGATGCTAAAGTTTCTAGAAATGTACTATGAGGCTCTGAATTATGATGAGCAGAACCACTAAGTACTTCTCTCACATGGTTAGAGATGTGCCAAGAAGGCCCTGGTATCCCCAAATGTCCCCCTTACACGCTGCCTGACATCTGAAACATCGCAATCACATGTGAATGTGGAAGCAATAAAACTGAACTTTAAAAGAATTTAAATGTTTAATAAAGTTTGAATTGGTGATGTATTCTTGTGTTTAAAATACAAGATTTCAAACAAATGAGTTTTAAACAAATATTTGTTTAAAAATAAATATCCCTGGGAATGAGAAGGTCCAACTGAGAAAGCCTAAGAACAAAAGGAATTACAAAAGAAGCAAATACTCTGGTAGGAAAGATGCTTTCTCAGGCCATAATCACTGTAACTCACAAATTAAGGCACACACAGTCATGATAGAAAAAAGAATGGTTTGCACAAGAAATATCAGGACAATGGAATTACCAGGTTGTTCATTCTTTATTTTATTTTATTGGTATTAGAGATCTAACCCAGGGGTGCTTAACCACTGAGCACATCTCCAGCCCTTTTTTATATTTTATTTAGAGACACTGAGTTGATTAGGGCCTCGCTAAATTGGCTTTGAACTCACAGTCCTCCTGCCTCAGCCTCCCGAGACACTGGTATTACAGGCATGTGCCACCAGGCCCAGCTCAGGTTGTTCATTATTGATGCAATGAGAGATTTAAAGAAAAAAAAGACCCATGGTTTCTAAACACATAAGTAGCAAAATAAAAAGAGGTTCACTGATGTGGAAACATTGCATAAGCAAATAAAAGGTAACTTTAAAAGGAGCAAATTTCCCTCGGACTGATAAAATGATTATTCAAACAAAACCAGATCAAGTGTCACAGCTTTAAAGTTGCACTTTCTGTCTTTAAACTTGTAAATACTAACATCTTTATCTAGATTTAGAATAGAGAAAGGTACTAAAATAATTAAATGATAGAAATTGTAGGGTTTTGATAAACAAGAGTCTATCACATTCTAAAATTCACTTTTCTCTTTTTTTCAAATGGAAGATGGCCTTCTGTACTTCTTCAAGAACAAAGAAGACAATGTTGTGCTCACTAGTTATATAATGTTAGAATGTAAAAAATCAAATCACTGGAGGCTGCTCTGCTAGGTATCAGAGGTATCATTCTTTGCTTTTCAACTCTTTAATAACCATTTCCTCATACAAATTAAATTGATTCAATATATTTAGAATACTTCCCACATGGATGGAATGATACTAAGCAACAGGAAGGACGTTTGTAAAAATCAGTCAAACACATAATCACAATGCCTGGCATATAATAAAAAATTACTAGATATGTGAAGAGGCAGAAAGAATGTAACTTAAAAAGAAAAAGAGAGTCAAAAGAAATATAAATGGCCTAGATGGAATTAGCAGAGAAGGAATTCAAAATAGCTACTGTACATATTTTTGAATACTTAAAACATGGACAAATGAAACCCTGTCTCGAAATTTAAAAATAAAAATAAAAACAGCTGGGGATGTGGCTCAGTGGTTAAGTGCACCTAGGTTCAATTCACAGTACTAAAAAAGAAATGAAAAGAAAACATGGACATTATTAGTAAATATATGGGAATTTTAGCAGAGAAATAGAAACTTAATAAAAAAGAATTTAACAACAACAAAAAAATTCCTGGAGCTAAACATAATATAAGAAATAAAATATTCACTGGATACATTCATTGGCAAGGTAGAGACTACAGAAGAAAAGAGTAAATTAATTTATATATAAATTATAGGTTGGAAAAAACAACAAAATGTTGTAATGATCATATTAATCAGTCTATCAAAGACGGTATTTATGTTCCAAATGAAAATGTAAAGCGAACAGGGCAGGTAAGATTCTAAATAAATAATAAAGTCAGACTATTCAAGAATCTCAGTAAACTCTAAGGAGAATAAGACAAATATCTCTAGGAATATCCTTGATGCACCACATGGTGCAGTAAGCTGAAAATCGAATCTTAAAAGCAGCAGAGAAAAATGACTCACTGTATGCAAAGGAACAAAGATACAAATGCTTGCCAACATTTCATCAGAAGCATTAAAGATCAGAAGAGAATGGAACTATCTCTTTAAAGTGCTATAAGAAAACTTAAGCTGTCAACTCAAAATTCCATATCCAATAAGATTATCCTTCAAAAATAAAATGAAAATAAAGATACCTCAGATAAACAAAAGCTGAAATAAGTTTATACAATCAGATCTGCAATGTAAAATACAACAAGACAAACAGAAAACACTAAGTGGTTCTTCAGGCTAAAGAGAATGATAAGAGATGGAAACTCAAATTCCTAGGAAGGAATGAAAAATGCCAGAAAGAGCAAGAAAGCAAGCATATTACCATCTTTTCTTCTTATATTAATTTCATTAGAAGACAGCTATTTAAAGCAAAACACACACACACACACACAAAACCAACAACAACATTTTCTTATGGGATATATAACACATATAAAAATATACTGATAATGTATTTTACTGGGTCAATAAAATACATTGATAATGCCACAGAGGGTGATGGTAAGTGGAATCATCCTGTTGTAAAGGTCTCACATTGTACTAAAGTGGTAGCTCCCTATTTAATTAACTCTAGAAACACTCTACACTTAAGAATGCTAAATGTAACCTCTAAAGCAAAGCAAGCACTAAAAAAAATAAAAATAAAAAAATTTAATGTAGATTAAAAGCCAACAGAGAAAGTAATGATACACAAAAACATATTCAATTAATCCAAAAGAACTTAGGGAAGGAAAGGAACAAAAGGCAGGAGAAAGAAAATAACAAGGAACAGAACAAAGAGATGGCAAATAACAAGACAAACACAATTACATCAAATATTACATCAAGTGTAAACAAACTAAACCATCCAACTAAAAGGCAGACGTTGTTGGACTGATTAAAAAAGCAAAAGCCAAATATATTCTACCATCATTGTTACTGAAAGACACAGATGTTAAATGTACAAGGAAAAAAAAAAGATAAACCATGTTAAAAGCTAGTATGCAGGCTGGGGTTGTAGCTCAGTGTTGGAGCACTTGCCTAGCATATGTGAGACACTGGGTTTGATCCTCAGCACCACATAAAAATAAATAAATAAAATAAAGGTATCGTGTCCATGTACAACTAAAAATACTTTTAAAAAAAGCAGGTGTGGGGCTGGCTCAGTGGTACAGCACTTGCCTAGCATGTGTGAGGCACTGGGTTTGGTCCTCAGCACCACATAAAAAATGAATAAATAAATAATATAAAGTTATAAAATAAAAAAGCAGGTGTGCTATGTAACAAAGAATAATAACAGTAGTAAGAATATTTCTTAAAGTTGTTCCTTTCACCAAGAAGACAAAACAATCCTAAATGTATTACAATAGAGAGCTTCAAAGCACATGAACAAAAATCCATCAGAACTAAAGGAAGAAATAAACTAATTCATGATTTGGAGACTTTAATATCTTCATTAAAGAGGTTTCCATTAGAAAATACTGTGAAGTGAAAGACAGTGAAGGCAGAATATATTGAAATTGGAGGTGAAAGGAATGCAGGGAAAACACTATTTAAAGGCAAATGTAAATATGCAAAGTTTATGTAAAAAAAAAAGAAGAAATCCATGCAACGTTTGTGGACAAATCTCAGACATCATATTTAAGGAAAGAAACCAAACCCAAAAGAGTATGTCCTATATTGTTATCTTTTTAAATAAAGTTCAAAAATATACACAAGTGATCTAATATAAAATCGGAACTGTTATTTCCTGTAGAGGCAGAAGGCAGTTAAATGCTGTTATGGTTTAGATATGAAGGGCCCCCAAAAGCTCCTATGTGAGACAATGCAAGAAGGTTTATAGGTGAAATTACTGGGTTAAGAGAGCCTTAACCTTATCAGTGTGTTAATCCCCGGTAACTGTAGGCTGGTAGGATGTGCCTGGAGGAGGTGGGTGACTGAGGGTGTGCCTTTAGGGTTTGTATTTTGTCCACACTCAGGGGAGTTCTCATACTCTTTGCTTCCTAGTACAATGCCCTGAGCTGCTTTTCTCCATTACAAGATGTTCTGTCACATCTTGAGCCCTAAGGAACAGAGTTGGCCATCTATGGACTGAGACCTCTGCAACTATGAGCCCCAAATAAACTTTTCCTGCTTCAAATTGTTCTTGTCAGATCTTTTGGTCACAGCAGTAAAAGAAAATTGACTAAAACAACTGTAAAGGGGAAGAAAGAAACTTGCCTTGTAAAGTCAAAATTAGGAAGTTTCAAGATGTGTGTATTGCACCACATGCAAATTTTGCATAATAAAATAAATAACAGTACTCATCACAATTGTCATCAGGCAATAGTCTGTGTACTTATATGTCAATAAGGGCTAAATTCCTGGCTCTTTCTCCCTTTTCTGTTGTGTTTGTATCCTTTTATCCCATACTTAGCACAATGCCTGGAACACAATAGGTGTTCCATGAACACTTGTTGGGAAAATAAATGAATAAATAAATGTTAAACATTCAGTCTTGCCTTCACTGAACTCACACTGCATTTTTAAATTTTTTTTTAACCAGGAATGGAACCCAGGGTGCTTAATCACTGAGCCACATCTCCAGCCCTTTTCTTCTATTTTATTTAGAGACAGGGTCTCACTGAGTTGCTTATAGCCTTGCTTAGCTGCTGAGGCTGGCTTTGAACTCATGATCCCCTGCCTCAGCCTCCTGAGCCACTGAGATGATAAGCATGTGCCATCGCACCCAGCCTTCACACTGTATTTTAACTGGCCAGCTCCTCTCCATATTTTATGGTAGCCATTTGTCAACATGCCTCTTAGTTTGTGAAATTACCATACGCTAGAAGAGGACTTCACATACACTGAGTTCTGCATAAATGTTAAATTAAGCAACAAATGCATACTTGTGTGAATAAAATTAACAGGATAGGAAGTGATAAGCATCATTAAAGAGGCAAAAAGAAAGTGTGATTTGAGTTGTCAAAAGACGAAATTACAATAAATTTAGTTATCAAGCTAATTGGTTTTTATTTGCAATTCATGAACTGAAGCAGCCTCTGTTCTACAAAACAGAGTGAGAGCTTCTATGGTGTAAGGGTAACTGTGGGTGTGTAAGATGAGAATCAGGAAACGGAACAATAGGGGAAAAAAAACCTGATTGGTTAACATATGTTTTCATAAGGATTCCTACAGATATATTTTTATTTATTCCTACAGATATATTTTTATAAAGATTAAAGCAAAAGTGCTTCCTGATGATAAGTACTCAAATAGGCTGGAATCTCATTTTTTTGTTGTTGTTGTTTTATTTTGTTTGTTTGTTTTATTATTTTAGAAAAAAAATGGTCTGCTTTGGGATCTCTCTGCTTCCTTAAAGCTTCAGTATGAGTATGTGGCATATAGCATGAGTGACTCCATTTTGGTTCGGTCTGGTCTGTTGGGGCCTGGTATAGGAGCTCAATTCAAAACTGTGGACTCATAACTTTTGTTTAAAAGATTTCAGACATGAGAAAGATTATTTTGTGGAAAAAAGATAAAATAAATTTAGTTTTTTATTTGTGAAAAATAAAGATATTATGGGTTCTCTATGTTTGCAAAGATTTCTTCTAGCTGTCTTTGAGGTAAATTTAGAATGTCCACTCAATCCAGACTCACCTCACTTTGGAGATTTGCTCCAAGGTGTTCTAAACTCCCAGACTATGTGAGGTCTCTTTGTCCTGTGTTATGATAATCCCCCTTACTTCCCTTTCATATCACTTATCATGATTGAAATTTAACAATATGTCAGTATGCCTTTAGCATCTGTCATTCTCATTAGATGATAAGTTCCATGAGAACAAAGACAGTGACTACCTGTCCAGCTCATGGCCTTCACCATGGCATAGAACCTAGTGTGCAGGAGGCAGCTGGCAACTATTGGTCAAAGGAATCTCAGCAGCTGTGAGATGGACGAGGTCTCAGGTATCATCTAGATGTTACAGACATTTCCTTTTACAGATGAGCAGAGACGCCCCAGCAGCACATCCTCAAGCACATTAATTTTGCAGCTGGGCTTGGAACTACTCTAGCCTAAATGTCCAGACCTCCCAACCAAAGCTGTCTCTGTTGAATCAAGCTGAGGTTCCACCCAGTGCCCTTTCTTCTACCCGCCTATGATGAGCACTGAGGGTCAAGAACACAACATGTGAACACTAAAGAACTGATAAACTCAAGGCTCAAAGTCATGCCATTGGCCTTGTTCCAGGTGATAGTCCAAGTCAAATAAACAGAACCAATTGTGTGTGTGCATGTGTGTGTGTTGGCATGTATGTGTGGGGGGGGGGGGACAACTGAGAAATGACTGATTTTAAAATGCTCACCCTTAGAGATTTCTTGGGAACTACTTACACATCAGACTTATGAATTAAAGACAATGGGGGTGAGTCCTAACTAAGAAACACATAATGGAAGATTAACTGTGATCCCCTGCGGATAAATAGAAAAGAAGAAGAAGAAAAAAAAATAATAGGCATGCTTTCATCAGATGGTGTGGGAGAATGGACTGATTTTAATATGGAATGTGAAGTTCCCATCTCCTTTTATTTATTTTTTCTTATCAGTGGGACCTCTATCTTTCTTGCTTACTACACTAAAGCCAATTAGCTACCTGGATGAAAAACACCATTTCTATTTGGGGACTGGGTCTTCCTTGCTGGCCCCCGACCCCAGCAAGGAACTCAACACCTTGCTACGTCAAAGTGGAGAGGAATGATGAATCCAAGCTTGGCCAGCACGCAGGGAAACCCCCTAGAGGGCAGTCATTTCCTCTGCTCAGGAAACACTTCTGCTGAAGCCTTCCTTTGCTCTTGTTTATGACATACAGTTTTTCCCCAGGGCAAGAACTTCACTTTGCAGCAGGGAAACCGCTGTCTTGTCAGGATGAGGGATGGCACTGCTCTGCTGTTTGCTGTTCCACTGTCCTTTCTAATCCTTTCCTTCACCCTCCCCACCACTACCCTGCAGTAGATGATGCTAGAAGTTCTAAAGTGGATGCTGGACGCCTAAGCCATGTCCTTTGCCTGGAGTTCCCAGGGCAACAGGCAGTGACAAGCAGGCAGAGAAAGCTGCTCTAGGAACTATCTGTGGTTCCTATCTCAGGGTATCTGCATCCCTTCCACTCCAAACCCCTCACCGGCAGTTTGCAATCAGACCATCGGATCTGTAAGACAGGCCATTGCTGTGTGGTAAGGACAGGAGGGGACTCCAGGACACTGTATTATGTCCCCACCCCAGGTCTTTGTCACTCTCAAGCATGTCATCCCTCTGAATGTCACCAGGCTTTTTATTTTCTTTTTCCTTTTACTTACAAAACAACAAAGAAAAATTATTATAGAAAACTTGGTAATGGAAAAAGCTTCTGCAAGATACACAATTCAAAACCACATTTTTTCTCTCTCTCTATGCACCAGCTCTGTGCAATTGGCACTTATTTGAGACAGCTTTCAAAGAAAATATGTTTGCGGTTCAAAGATAAGCAGGTTTTTAGTAAACTGTCAAAAGGACTTTTTTCCTTCTCCTTCGCTTGCCAGTAGGAAAATTCAGAAAGAAAATGTAAGTGGAAGAGGATTTTTTTTTTCTGAATTTTCTAAATGTATAAATCTAGATTTCAGAGAGGTATCAATAGGTGAGGTATTTAAGGCGAGGCCCCCCTCACTCCTCTCCTGAATTGGATTTTGCTATCTAAGTAATGAAGGTAAAAACACTAAAATAATCACATATAGTAATTAGATAGTTTGTTTTTTTAAAAAAAAACTGTTTTCATTATAATTATCAGTCTTTTAACAAAAGCCTATGTTAATACACAGAATAAAAATTTAAAAAGGGAAATGCTATTTTAACAAGGCTTCTAAACATCAGCCATGACGGAGAATTGCCCTCCTAAATAATAACTAAAGCAAGAGAATAAGAACTGAATTAAGAGAAGGCCAATTTAGAACTCATAGGCCACCACAAACAGGGACAAGCCAAAGGGCTGAACTGACACCAATGTCCACAAGAAAGTTACCCAGCATTGAAGACTAGGCAGACCAGACCTGGTTTCTATAGAGGACTCACATTTTGGTTTCTTCACATATGCTATCAGCAACTGTACTTTGTCCATTGTTGCAATACAGTTTTTTATTAAGAACAATTGAATGCCATAATTAAGGGCCTTGGAGAGGGGACTGCAGATGTCAAGGCCAAAAGCCCATGGTGAAAAGTGAAACCCTTGGAAAGACTGTGAGAGGCACTTAAACGTAAAATAAAACCCTCAGAATAAAAGAGGCATAACTTTGAGAATTGGGTAACTCTTGATGATTTCACAGATAAAAAAACAAACTCTTCATTTTAAAGCACATGAACATTGGAATTATGTGAAGACTTTGATCTACAGTGAGAGAAGGTACAGATACATCATGTCTTTTCTATTTGGAGCACAAGGAAACTAAGACCTCTGAAACTTTTAGCTATATGGTTTAAGGCATTTCACAAAAACGCTTCTTTCTTTTCCTCTCTATAGGAAAACAGACCTCCAGTTCCTTCTGTTCTTCCCCAGCTCACAGAGCAGGGTCCTCCTCAGCATTATTTCACGGTGAGCAGATGGCAGTCTGAAATTTTTTGATAAAAACAATACTCTGGCAGAGGTTGCTGAGAGGTCAGCAGAGCCCAGATTAACAATTGATCAGCTCTAATGGACCATCATAGCAATAAGCTCAGAGCTGGAGCTTGGGCCTGCTACCTCAGTAATGGCAACCGGCCTCACGCCCGAGCTGTTAACGGACTTGCACTTAACAGCATCGAAGACTCAGCAGCTTGGGAGCCTTCATCTAAGCAGAGATGGGCTCTTCTAAGCACATCTCCCTTATCAAAGGCCTCTCTTTTATAGGTTTCCAGCAAAGTGCATGGGGTGGACTCCAACCCAGAGATGTCACCTAGGTTTGAAGTCCAGATAATGAGTGACACTCTGTAATATGATGGGTTATTTAAATATCTACTCTTAGGTTCAGATCATAATGGTACTCTCCAATATTATTCTGCTCATGTACAGAAAGGGTGACTGAGGAGGACATATCAGGCTACCCCTTCCTGTTCACAGGAGAATAAAAACTAAAGACTTGTGTTCTTGGTATCTTTTATTTTTTGTGAGAGAGAGACACCCACAATTGCATTTGTGTTACAGCACCCCATTTGACAAGGGGAATCAGCTATGTGAAGCCAGAATTTTATTGTAAAGCCTCAGTAATAGGAAACAAGAACATTTCTAGAAATAGTGATAGCCTCAAACCCGGCATGGTGGTACATGCCTGGAATCCCAGCAGCTTGAGAGGCTGAGGCAGGAGGATCACAAGTTTGAGGCCCACCTCAGCAATTTAGCAAGGCCCTAAGCAACTTGGTGAGACCCTGCCTCAAAATAAAAAATAAAGAGGAGCTAGAGATGTGTATCAGTGGTCAACCATGGTCAACCATCCCTATATTCAATCCCCAATATCAAAAATAAAATAATAATGATAATAATAATAATAATAATAGCTTCATATAGAAAAAAAAAGATGTCTTTATAGTAGCTGAACTAAATCCTTGGACATTTTGCTTCTGCTGAAGGGTAAATAATCCCCCAAAGTCAATCAAGCCAGTCACACTACCCCCCCAGGCCAAGCCTGCTACCTTTTAGTAGAAAGTTGATCTCAGAGTAAAACTGACTATAAATACCGGAGCCATAAATAACAGATTTTAAAAACAGTCCTGACTTCAACAAGATTTCTCCACTCCCACTAACTCTTTTCTTCCTTTTGGACCAATGGATTTGAATACTTGGTCCAAAAAAGAAAAAGGATAATGATATTCTCTAACATGTTAATCACTGTACAAGGGTCAAAATCAGGCAATCCAACATGAATACAAAATTATTATCTAAGGCCAGAACATATTCAAATCTTCTTTTCTGGCTCAAGATCCAATTCAGGATCACAAGTTGCACTCATTGGTCATGCACTATTCATCTCTTCATTTGGAACGAATCCTCAGTGATGTCTCTTTGTCTTTCTTGACCTTGACATTTTTTAAGATGAGTGGTTGAATGAGATGGACATCACTACCCTAGGTGCATGTATGAAGACACAAATGGTGTGACTCTATCTTGTTTGCAGCCAGAGAGATGGAAAATCGAGCTCTACATATGTACTATGACTTGAAATGCATTTAAATAAATTAATTAATTTTTAAAAAAAGTGGAGCTAGTTACTTAGCAGAGTGTTCCTCCATCTGGAGTTATCTGATGTTTTTTCATGATGATATTCAGGCTATATATTTCTGGCAAGAATTCCACATACGTGATATTGTATATTTCCAGATCATCACATCTGGAGATATTCAGAGTCACTTTGCTTCCATTATGGTTTCGATCTGGACCATCCCCAAAGGGCTCATGTAGTGAAGGCTTGGTCCTCAATGCTACAATGTAAAGATGTGGCCAGCAAATGGCCACCACGTCTTTGTGGGGCCACCATGTGAGGATAGTGTTCTCCATGCTGCCCTCTGCCCCTTGTCTTATAGCTTTGCTCAAAGAGCTGGACCAGGTTCTTACTTCTCTCTCAACATTGCCAACAGTCCTGGTGCTTCTTCATTCATTCCCCCTACAACTTTCTATGTCTGTCTATACTTCTGGCTGTATGTCTTTCCTATGTTGTGTGTTATGACTAAAAATGACCCCAGATGGTGAGATTGACATTTTTTGATGGCCCCTATTCTTCAACCTTCTCCACCCAGCTCAATGATGCAGGAGGCTGAACTGTTTCAACTGCAACAACAGTTGGATTCTGCCATGTTGGGCAAGAGATAAGAAAGCAGGAGAGGGTTATTGGGGTCCTTCCCTGCAAATTCTACCCTTGCCTGCTCACCATGAATGGCTACACTCCATTCCTTATGGTCATACTCTCTGGGTTCTGAAAACCACTTTCTTCCTCTCCTTACTTCTATAGACTAGAAGTATGATTAGCTGTGGGGTAGGCCACCATCCCTTGTTCCTTTCTCATAATACCATCATTTTCTTGTTTCTCTCAACCTGACCACACATCTGTAAATATTCCCCCTATTAAACTTTCCTCAATTACCCCCATTTGAGTGTGCAGTCTTTTACCCATAAGGAAAAAAATATGGATGGAAGTGATAACAAGAGATGCATCCATGGGAAAGAGACAGCCTTGGATGGCCATCTTTTTGTGCTTAAAATTTTATGTCTGGCTTTATATTTTCCATATTAATGAAAACACAGCAAAATAAATATTATTTCCTAATTGTGACCACATGCCACTAAAAAGATATGTCCTAGCAAATAGCAGAGCAGGAGATGATGATTCATTCCTTCTGTTTTCCTAGAAGAGAGGAAAAGCTACAAAACTCAAAATGAGAACAACTCAGACAAAAAGTTCCTTCAGAAGGGACTCCCCAAAAGCTCTAAGTTTCAATCCAATCGCTTGCTGCCTTTTACCATGTTTTCAACACACATCAACATCTAAATCCTTCTCAACCAAACACAGGTGTGCCATGATCAGATACAAGATCATTTGCAAGGAATTGATTAAATAGATATTCAAGTCCCAATATATGAAGCATTTAGCTTGTGATGTGTGATGTTCAGTTTTAACAACCAATCCTGAGTCAGATCTACCACAACAATTTCTGTCACTTGTATCCCAAAATGCAGCCCTGAAAGTGGGATTTGGATATATTGTACTATATTATCAACTTGTCATTGAGAACTCTGGTAATTATGGTCAGTTGATGGACCTAACTCCCTGCACATGGCAATCTGTTTACATACATGTGAGCATGTAGTGTCACCCACTGTAACTGTCATTGGTGGAAAGTGGGTGAGGATGGCTATCTTGCCCTGTCAAGACAGACACATATATTCCAACTATGCACCATCCTCCCCAAAGCCTCTTCCAATTGTTAAACCCACAAAGCAATGTAACTCCAAATACAGTTACCTGTAAGTCTGCATCAAATTCGTGTTTCAGGTGTGCCTCTTCCGCAGCCTCCACGAGACGCTGTAAAGACAGAAGGTGACATTCAAGATCAGAACTGTGGCCTGGACTCCATGTATACAACATGGAAAGACTGAGTTTCAAAATACACATTGAGATCTGGAGGCTTTGCTCCCACAAACTGGAATAATTATGCCAGTGGCAAAATTTAACCTCTGCCTTCATCATTCAATTATAACTTCTTCACTAAATACTTAACCTTTTTTCATATCTATAAACGCACATGTGTTCTGCATTCATTTTCATAAAATTGCAAAGATATTGGCTCTTAAGACCCAGTGTGAATCCAAAACCTACCTAGAACAGTACATTCCTTAGGTGTAGAAGGCCCTTAGTCAAGATTTATTGAGTTGAATTGAGTCCAGCTCTAAGTGGGCTAACGTTCTTCCCCACTGGTTTGGAAAACAGCTCTTATTTTAATTTCCTCAATAATTCAAGGTCAATTCTTTTGGCACCCAGTTCTACTATATAATTATCAGGTGATAGTTATTTGCATTTTATGGTACACGAATGCCATTTTGATAATCTGCAGCCCAATATATAATCATTGAAATTTAATCAATATTCAAGACCCATGAGAACACCACACTTAGTATTTGTCTTATCCAAGTAAAGTCAACAAATTCATATTCTTATGAAAACAATTTCATGACATGTCCTTATTTAAAGAAAATCAGTCAACTACCAGAATCATTTTTACTTTAATTTGAATTTGCCAACCCAAAGACATTTCCCACTATGAAAACACAGATTGGAGGATATTGCAGAAAACTCATTTAGTGAAATAATATTTCACTGAAATTTCATAAAAGTGAAAGTGAAACCTTTAGATCTAAGCAAAAATTCAACCATTTCTATTTTTTCCATAGTTACTCTTATAGCCTATGCTGTCTTTATTTTTATTTTTGGTACCAGAGATTAAACCCAGGGGTGCTTTACCACTGAGTCACATCCCCAACCCTTTTTTATTTTTTATTTAAAGACAGGGTCTTGCAGAGTTGCTTAGAGCCTCACTAAGTTGCTGAGGTTGGCTTTAAACTTGTGATCCCCTGCCTCAACCTCCAGGGCTGCTGAGATTACAGGTGTGCGTGCACCACTGCACCTAGCTGCCTATGCTGTCTTTACTTTGTTTTTTCTTGTCATAACACAGACTTGAGTTTAATAGGACATGTTTGAAAAATGGTCACATTAGTCTTAAACTCCAAATGGTTATGAATAAACAGATAAATGTCCCATGAATAACTGGGTTTGGACACAAAGAGGGTAACTTCAGGCAGCAGTTAGGAGCACCAAAGCCCTCTGTCTCCATGGGACTTAAATGAGAGGTGCTAGCGGAGACAGCGCTCCCACAGACAGGCATCAAGAGGGATGGGAATCTGGTTTTGAACACTCCCTTCAGTTGGTCAGGAGGTTGGGAAGAGCCTCTCTTTCCCTGATCAGTCAAAGAACAGACCCCCAGAAGATATTCCAGGGCCAGATCCAGAAAGACCTGTTCTTTACTCTAGCCCAGATGCCAATCCTCTTGTGAGGGATCTTGGGACAAGCCCAGTTGTAAGATCCTGGGACAACCCCTTGCCCTCTGTAGGCTTCACTTTCCTCATCTGAACCACACAAAAAGGTGACAGTAGAGTAGGGGTTCTCAAAGTATAGTCCCCTTCTGCAGCATAAGTTTCACCTGGAAACCTGCTAGAAATGCAAACTCTCAGACTGCATCCCTGTCCTTCCAAAGCAGCAGCTCTGGAGGTGACCCCAGGTTAAGCCCATCCTCCATGTGGCTCTGATGTAGCTAAAGTTGGAGAGCCATTAGCTGAAAATGGCACTCACCCCATGCCCTTCCTCATCCCAATGCCTTGATGAATGGGTCCCACCAACTCTACAAAGTTTTTCAATTCTTATTTGTCTTTTAAAATTCTGTTTTCATGGGGCTGGCATTGTGGCTCAGTGGTAGAGTGCTTGCCTAGCATGTGTGAGGCACTGGATTCGATTCTCAACACCACGTATAAAAAAAAAGATCAATTGACAACTAAACAATATTTTTTAAAAAATCTGTTTACATATGTACTTTCATTTTAAGACATCAAATTATTTACAGATAAGAGACATATGATGGTGAGGGTGAAAAGCAGAAAAAATGGAAAAATAAGAACAGACACTGTGTGTGGAGACTGGGCATGATGGCCCAAAGCTCTCACTAGGTCATCTTGGAATCATCCTAGTCAATGAAGCTTGGTAACCTTCCAGGATCACATGGTACAATTTGCAGAGGTATTGATGTGGATCCTGACAGATGAGTGGCAGGCAGTAATAGAAGAAATCTATGTTCCTGAGAGCTTATTCTTTTAATCTTTGTAATAGATTTAGAATTTCTCTGCATGGATTATGAAATAGTTACATACTGAGCTTTATAGAGTGTGTATAAATATTATGCATGTCTGAACACTTACATTATCAAAACAAGTCAGGCATTTTGAGCATTTATTTACTTAAACAGATTTCAAAGTTATTCAATGGATTCTGAGCATTCAGAGGGCGAAATAAAAACATGGATGTAAAGACCAATTGATCAAAAGGTAAAAGAAAAAAAAAAAAAAACTTCACAAGGACCAAGACAGATAACATTGGAGGAAAATAAAAGAAAGAAAGAAAGAAGGACAGAATTAGAAATGAAACAAAAGTCTTATTTCTTACTAACAAAATGAAAATAATAGGTGAGTTGAAATTATCATGCAAAGGTTTACAATGGACTGTATTTCATATATGATGTTTCATTTATGCATGTTTATGTATATCATATATGTCTATGCACATCATATGATCATACATACCCTTTAACATATTTTTGTATAATATCACATGATAAGGGACAGGACACAGAAGGAACACACTGGAAATAATTCAGTAACACTGTCTTCTCTGCTCAGAGCAGCCAGGACACTACCTCCTCTGCAGAGCACAGAGGACACCAGATTCTGCTGATACTGCTGACCAGTTTTGGTGAATTTTTTTGTTTGTTTGTTTTTGTTTTGTTTTGTTTCTGTTTTTGCTTCTTGGTACTAAGGATTGAATCCAGGGATGCTTTGCCACTGGGCTACATCCCCAGTTACTTTTCTTTTTTTATTTTGAGACAGGGCCTCACTAAGTTGCTGAGGCTAGCCTCGAACTTTTGATTCTTCTGCCTCAGCTTCCCAAGTCACTTGGATTACAGCCATGCACCATCACATGTTCATGTTCAAGTTAAATTTGCTGCATACCTGTCTTAAACTTAATTTCACTCACATATCTTGTTTCCATGAAAGTTATTTTCCCATTATGTTCACTCCAGAGCTTTAGGAGATATGATTCAAGAGAAGATAGTTGACTGGCAGCTACATGTAATAGGTACCTCTCATGAAGCAAATAAGTACTTTGGAACAGGGCTCTCTGCAAGGATATTGGCAGAGGCCAATGGGAGACAGGCCTACATTTTCTGGAAGGAGGCAGGGGAAATCTCCTAATACACTCTCACCGTACACAAGGGGCACATGAAGAACCACACATCCTGTAGGAGCAACAAAGGATAGTTGACCTTTCTTAAAAGAAATGTTTTTTGAGAAGGGAACCACATGCCATAAATTTATCTAAAATAGACTCCTGGGAACCAAAGTTAATACCATTACCAAATAAAGAGTAAACTTAATCCTCATCCAACAAAGTCAAGGCCATTCAGCTTCGAATTCTGACGTTGGCCAGTAGAAAATAACAGCCTATAATATCTCTTCCCTGAGCAAATATCCTTATCACCTCCATCAAAAGAAGAATGCTTTAAAAAATAAGTTTGATTATCAGTGGAAGGCAAGAAAAATCCATTAAATTTGCTAATATTTTAGCGATTATGTGAGGAACCACCACTGAGCCTGGGGAAAACGGTTATTCTATTATATCTATTAGAAAGGCAGTGTATTTTAATAATAATAAGTTAATTTTCTCTTATATGAATTCGCTTTTTGAATCTGCAGATGGGATTACAGAATTGTGAATGTGGTTTTTAATTAAAATTGAACACTGGAAATAAAATTGGCTTTGAAGACTCCAGTCTTCAGACTGAGCTCTGAGGTACTAGAAAATAGCAGCTTTGTCCACAGTTTTTTTTTTTCCTTCTTTAATGCCAAAGCATTTCCTTACTCAAGAAAAAAAATGATAACAATATACTAAAATATAAATCCTTTGAACAAAGCACCTACCAGCTAAAAGGTTGTAATTCAAGAGTTGATGCACATTTCACTGACTTTTTATATTTCTACATAACTCTTCCCTTTTAGGGAAATAAATACAAACAGCTATCTTTATAAATAAGAAACGCTAGACTCCATGGACCATGGAGAGTATTTACAGCTGTGGTGAAGGCGAAGCTGCCAAGGGGAACAGCAGGGATATTAAAGCATTTCATTGAAAATCACATCTTATTTCTTGTGACGATGACCCCATGTATATCTGTAGAACACTACAGAATGCACAGCCTCCCACCTCCTCCCCAAACGCTTAAATCAAGAGAGGGGTTAAAGGCATCAGAGAGGTCAAACTTGGTCATGGTTCAGACAAGGAAAAATCAGACACTATGTCTAAGTAAAGATTGCATCAAAAAAAGAAAATGATTTTTTTGTTGTTCTGCGTGTGTGTGTGTGTGTGTGTGTGTGTGTGTTTTCCTGGTCATTTTTGACTTAACAACAGGAGAAAAGAGATAAAGAAATGTGCAATGAGAGGTGGGAAAGATAATGGAAAATGTGATCTCCACCCAAAAGAACATACTACTGAACTCCTACCGATTCCATCAAAATGAACAAATTGGGTACCAATGAAAATGAAATGTTAATAAAAAAATCCCTAAAACGGTGGGAGGGACAATTACAGATGAAAATCCTTAAAGCAAAACAATACTATAAAAACCATATGGAATAGCAAAGTAAAAAGTTATTTTTATTTCTCCTGTTAAAACTCAAAAGCTTTGGCTTGTAAAAGCTGTTATAATGAACTGTCTGAATATAACAAAGATTTCAAAACACTTAATATGGTTAGTGGTTTTCACTCAACATTCTGTAACAACACATGTAATACTCATACCAGGGTTTTTATTGTCATTTTTTTTTTCTGGAATGAATACATAATTCTTTCTCAAATAAGGATTAAGTTTAAGTGGAGAAACTTTAAAGAAAATCTGTCATCATTAACATGGATTGGGGCTGCATCGATGATTAACTTGGAGCTAGTTAATGAATTGTTACTAGTATCAGAGCTAGAAAGTACATGACCCTGCCTTCATGTCAACAAGGACTCAAAGAAGCAAACACAGTAATCAAAGCATAGCAGTGATTACTGTCACAACAGTACCCAGTATGGCATAGTTCATGTTTTTCTTACTCTAGATTCAGTGGATTCAGTGGCTTTTATTTATTTATTTATTTGGTACTAAGGATAGAACTCAAGGGTGCTTAACCACTGAGCCACATCCCTAGCCCATTTTATATTTCGTTTAGAAACAGGGTCTCGCTGAGTGTCTTAGGGCCTCACTAAGTTGCTGAGGCTGGCTTTGAACTCATGGTTCCTGCCTCAGCCTCTTGAGCCACTGGGATTACAGGTGTGCACCACCCTGTAATTCTATTATATCTATTAGAAAGAGAATGTATTTTAATAATAATAATAAGTTAATTTTCTCTTATATGACCAGTGTGGCTTTTGTTTTAAGGGCTTGAGTTTGATGGAAAAAGAATCATACATTTTGTCCATCAATTATAATGTGTACCCAGTACTAATGCTATCCACCCTCACACGACATGGCAGGGCTTGACAGGGACATGCGTATAGTCCATATGAGTGAGGACAGAGGAGACCCAGATCCTCTTCTCATCGACTTCAAACTCAATAGATCCCAGAAACTAAAGGAAACATCTCTATGCTCAGTAAGGGCTATTAACACATCAGAAGTTGTCTCTAAGAACCCAAACAAAATGAGATTGATTTGTTCCTATAATTCCAAACACTTCTATCTTGTGTCCAGAGTCAGAATCCAACCCTTTCAGAACCCTTATGTTGGAGCCATAAAGTAAGAAGTTCAAATTTACATTTTCATTCCTGCTGGTGTTAAAATCCCTTCTCTTCTTGGCATACAGTTTTCAGCACTCTGTAACTGCTGCTTTTTGTTATTGTTGTTCCAGGTATTGAACCAAGGGGCACTTAACCACTGAGCCACATCTCCAGCCTTTCTTAATATTTTATTAGAGACAAGGTCTTGCTGAGTTGCTTAGGGCCTCACTAAGTTGCTGAGGCTGGCTTTAAACTCTTGATCCTCCTGCCTCAGCCTCCCGAGTCACTGGGATTACAGCTATGTACCACTGCCCCTGACCTTTGCTGCTTTTGTAGCTAGGATCATTAGAAAATTATTTCCCAAAGCGTAAGACTGTACCACCAAAGATCCAGAAGCATCATGAGGTGGTTTATAGGAGAGAGAGGGACACACACAAAGAAAATAACTATTTTAATATAAAGAGGTGAGTGACAAAAGAATATTGCCAGGAGGCCAAGGAAGCTTCCCAGAACAGTGACATTTAAGCTGAGCTCTAAAGAAGAAAAAGAAACACCTAAGAGAAAGACACCCAGGAGCTGAAAGGATGTCCCAATCAATATGAGAATATTTCACACTTAGTTTGGGGGGGTAAGAAAATGTTCTGGAGCTGGGCACAGTGGCGCACACTTGTAATCCCAGCATTTAGGGAGGCTGAGACAGGAGAATCATGAGTTCAAAGCCAGCCTCAGCAACGGTGAGATGCTAAGCAACTCAGTGAGACCCTGTCTCCACATAAAACACAAAATAGGGTTGGGGATGTGGCTCAGTGGTCGAGTGCCGCGAGTTCAATTCCCGGTACCAAAAAAAAAAAAAAAAAGAAAGAAAATGTTCTGGAAAGAGTAATTAGAGAAATGTTCTGGAAGCAGCTAGCACTCAAGAGACCTACACAAAGGCCACATCAATGCCATCAGGCCATAAAGCAGGACAAAAAGCAAGAACCTGGAGAGATGGATGCAGTCAGACAAGGAGCAAATGGGGGCACTGGCCCCTCCCACCCTGCAAGGCTGCAACTCAGTCAGAATCATATCTGAGAGCTTGATGATATTCAGTAATCCTTATTGATACAAATGTTTTTACTTTTCAATTCCCATAGAAGTGGCACATATAAATCACCTACTATCAAGATGATCATTTCTTTAGAGAAAAACAGCTTTTAAAGAGGCTTCATTATTTCTTTGTTCCTGTAAAAGAAATAAGCTTTGTTGCACACGAATGAACATTTTGTGTAAAATGACCTTGTGCCTGAAACCTGCAAAGATTGCTTCTGCTTTAAAAACAGCAAACATTTCAAAGTGGATTATAAAAGCTAGTCTATAAGGTTTCCAGAGAAAGCAGGTACCAGAACAAAAGAACAAACACACCTCGTATGTATGGAGAGGTCTCTTTCCTTCCCTTACTCCTCCCCCTTCCTGTCTCCTTCAGATCCTAGAAAGCTACACCGGCCTTTGACAAGACAAAATAAGCCTGTGGTTTACATCAGGAGACATGATCACAATCAATAACAAATTATCTTTGTTTCCACAGGAGATACCTGTTATCAATTGGAGGCTGATTAAATTAATACCTTATCATTGGGGATGGCCAATTTCCAAACTAAAGTCATCTCGTTCTACATCGAAGGCTCCTTATGCCAAAATGCAGCTTTTTGCAAAGCCATTGAAGATGGAACCAGCCAAACTTTACTTAAAGGGCTGCCCAAGGGCTCAGGCAGCTAGGGGAGCAGGGTAGGAGGAGGAGAGAAGTCTGCCTTATATTTCAGTGCAAGCAATTTTCAAAATAATCCAGTATTTTAAAGAATGTCCTCTGTTTCTACCCACCCTGGGAATGTTTTAGGGTTGATTATCAAAATCAAGGCTATTTAGCCATAAAACTTGAAAGGTCCCCTCAGGACATTTCAGTTCAAGAGGCAACTGAGCTATTTCCTTTGTGGATAATGGAACTGTCTTTAACTTCCTGAGAGGATGAACAGGAACTATATTACTTGACTTCAAGGATGAACATTTGTTTTGCACAATGAGTGGAAAACACCCTTACCTAAGTGTTCTGATAAGAGTAAACAAAATTCTGTTCCAGCCCTTCATTATAGCCTTTCCTGGGTTACTTTAAGGTGTACACTGGAACCCACAATGGCAGAGCATTGAAGATATTGCCCAACTAGCCAAGGAAGACAGAAACAGCAGCCCCAGATGAGCTAAGTCCTGGCCAAGGTATTAGTCCTGTTGGTAAGAGACCTGTTGTATAGTGTCCTTTCCTGGTAGTGGCCTCCTTCTTCCATCACTTATGTTCCATGTAGTTTAACAAGTATTTGTTGAGAACCTGAGGTTATCAGGACCTATTAGGGATCCCAAGAAATAGGTGACTTAGTTTGCAATCTCAAAGCCTCTAATAGATTCTGTTAATAGGCCTCAGAACCCAACGACAAGGTATTCCAGTTTGAGTATAAGATGTCCCCGAAACCTCAGGAGACAACATAGTAATGATGAGAGATGAAATGATTAGATCATGAGAGCTGTAAACTCATCAGTGGATTGATCCATTTGATAGATTTATAATTTGAAAAGACTAGCTGTACTGGATAGTAAATGTAAGCAGGTGGGGTGTGGATGGAGGAAATAGGCCACTGGGGGCCTGCCTCTGGGGTTTATATTTTGTTCCTGGCCCCTTGTGTCTCTGTCTGCCTCCCATCTATCATGAACTGAGCAACTTTCCTTCACCACATCTTGCCACCATGTCACCTCAGGCCCAGAGCAATGGAGACAGCTGAGCATGGACTGAATCTCCTGAAACTATGACTCCAAATAAACTTTTCCTCCTCTAAGTTGTTCTGGTCAGGTACTTTGGTCACAGCCATGAAGAGCTGACTAACATAAAAGGGTTTGAATCCATGTCTTACTACCCACTAGCTGCTTGGCATTGGGCAAATCTTCATTTTCCTGAGCCTTATCTTTCTTCTCTAATGAACTAAATCCCATCCTTAGTCTGTACCTCAGCATGAGAACTTGAGAAGGTACACACAGAACATTTCCTAAAGGATTCTGTTGTGGGCAAGCTACCCCATTAACGTAGGATATGTCTGTGTCTTTCCACAATGTCAGAACTTATTGAATAACAAGAAATTCTATAAGATACGTCACTTTCGTTGGCTTTAATTCACCAAAAACACACATGGTTCACTTGGTGTCATGACTGAGGCAATCACACGTTCTTTTATTCCATTCCAATCTTAGTTATTAATATCTGTAACACTCAAGTCACACTTCACACTTCACACCACAGTGATACACAAGCTAAGAAAGGTTTAAGGTGGCCTTCGGGTTTCAAGAGGCTTCCAGAGCAAAAGTAGAGAACAGACAGAAATGCAGAGTCACTGCTGGTGGTCAAACAAGTGTCCTAACCAGGTGAAGAACTTGTTCAGGGTGCAGAGCTATCCAGGAAAGGCAGTTATTCTAGGTCAAGGTCCCCACTTTCAAAGTGGGCCACATTAAGGAGGGAGATTGAGTTCAGCTGCAGCCCCAGAGACAGAGGCAGGAGTTTCCTAGCCTGTGGACTTCATGACACTTTCACTGGATGGTCTGATTACAGACTGGTGTGTGCCGCATACCACTGTCTTACTCAGAGTGGAGTAACTCTTGCCAAGTTGCTGCTTTATGCAATAGAGTAACTCAGGGCTAGGCCCAGCCTGAAACCTGCAGGACACAGCCTGCTCTCCACATATTCCACTCAAGCCTAAGATGCTATTAAGATGAGGCAGGGCAAGAGACAAGATTTTCCAGCATAAAACAGCTTGACTGGAACCAGGAACCTTCACAGAGTCTGTGCCTCCCACGCTTGGCTCTCACACACAGAGAACCTGGAGCAACTCCCCAAGTTCACAGTCACATGCAGGTTATGTGAAAGTTAATTCTGCTGCCAGAGAAAGAACTGCAAACCTCACGTTCAAACACACAAGGCTGTGCACCTGCTCCTTAAAAACTGCTTTTTAGAATCCACCGCTCCCTTTTTCAGCTTCACTGGTAAAATCTGTGATCAGTGAGGCTGAAAATGGAATGAGGCAAAGGCCTTTATTGAAAGCTTTGACTGATGTCCTCAGAATGGCACAAACACAGAAATTAAGCTGTTTGCCAAAGCAAGCTCCTTTGACGGATGGCACCTGTGAGACAATGGACGGGCAGCTTCTAGCCCCTGGGTCTCAACCATGGCCAGGGAAAGGAAAATTTCCTCTCTCTTTGAAAATGGAATAATGCAGAACAACATCCATGTCTATTCAGAATTTACCTTGTCAAGATGGATTTTTAGATGAATTTGATGTGGGAGAAAAAAGGTGTTCCTTTTAGTTCTTTCCTTCTATCCACCCATCCATCCATTATCCATCCATCCAAATGTTTACCAGGACAACTTCAGTTTGGGATTAAACATGCGTTGGCCCAGAGTGCAGGCTCTGGGGTCAAGGCAACCTGAGTTTGAATCCTGGCTCCAGCAACTTGATGATAGTATTCTGAGCCAAAATTACTGGCACAGAGTAAATGCTCATTTATGTCAGCTCTTACTGCTTGCCATTGCTGCTGACAATAATGATAATGCTGATGATGAATTATGTTGGAAGAATGGTGCTGGGGGCTTGGGCTCTGAAGATGATGGCATGTTCATACTCCAGTTGGGAGGAGAAGCAAACAGACACGGTGGCATGGCCGATGACAAGAGAGCCACATAAGGTGACAACAGCCAGCAATGAGTGAGTGTCACACTTCCTACCATGCACCAAACTGCTTTAAGTGCTTCAGCCAATTGATCCAGGCTGACTACCCCACAAAGGGAAGCTCTGATACCATTCCAATTTTACACATCAGGAAACCAAGTGCAGAGAGGTTAACGTGCTATTAAAACTCAAAGCAGGAAGCAGAGAGCTCAACATGTATGGTTTGGATGGGAGGTGTCTCCCAAAAGCTCACATGTGAAAATGCAAGAAGGTTCAGGGGAGAAATGATGGAGTAACAAGAACCTTAATCCAATCAGTGGATTCATCCTCTGTTAGGGATTAACTGAGTGGTAACTAAAGGCCGGTAAAGTGTGGCTGGAAAAGGTGGGTCATTGGCTTTGGGGTATATATTTTGTATCTGGAGAGTGGAGTCTCTTTCTGCATTCTGATCATCATGTGAGCTGCTTCTCTCTGCCACACTCTTCTGCCATGACGTTCAACCTCACCTCGGGCCCCAAGAACTGGAACCAGCTGTCCATGGGCAGAGACCTCCGAAACCACAAATAAATTCTCCTCCTCTACAATTGTTCTGGCCGGGTCTTTTAGTCACAGCAGTGAAAGACTAAAACTGACTGAAACAACACATCAGTGTAGGAGGTCTTTGTAAACAACGTGATATTGAGCTAGAGTTAAAGGATGAGTGAAGTCAGCCAGGGGTCCAAGATGGGGAGACAGTGGCAAAGGCTCCAAGGTGGGAGTCCACTGTGTCTGCAGAACAGCAGGGTAGGATGGAAGGAAGAGCAGGTGGAGAAGCAGACAGGAAAGGCAGGGAAGGGGGCTCTGGTGATGGTGAACCAAGCTGGAGAGCACAGGGCCTGTGCCCAGCCAGAGGTCTTACTGGGCACAACAGCATGGTGATCAAACCTGAATTTCCACTTATCTTTGAAATGAATCTGGTAACAGTACTGAAAGAAAGATACTGAGGAGGCTGAGACAGGAGAATCGCCAGTTCAAAGCCAGCCTCAGCAATGGCGAGGCGCTAAGCAACTCAGTGAGACCCTGTCTCTACATAAAACACAAAATAGGGCTGGGAATGTGGCTCAGTGGTCGAGTGCCCCTGAGTTCAATCCCCAGTACCAAAAAAAAAAAAAAAAAAAAAAGAAAGATACTGAAGTAGAGAGACTACTTTTTTCAATGCCATTTATTCCACAGATATCTCAGTCCATTAGTGATCATTCCCATGGGCTCTTCCTCCTAAATACGCTTCATGTTGCTGTGCTTTTGTCTTTATCTCCTCTCTGTAAGCCCTAGTGAGAACCACTGTTTGAGTCAACTTTTTTGCTGCTGTGATTAAGACTAACCAGAACAATTTTAGAGGAGGAAAAGTTTATCTGGGAGCTCACAGTTTCAGAGATCTCATTCCATAGACAGCCGGCTCCACTCCTCAGGGCTGGAAGTGAAGCAGAAGGTCATGGTGGAAGAGTGTGGTGGAGAGAAACCACTCACATGATGATCAGCAAGCAGAGACTCCACTCTCCAGATACAAAATATATACCCCAAAGCCACACCTGCAATGACCCACCTTTTCCAGCCACACCTTGCCTGCCTTCAGTTACCACTCAGTTAATCTCTAACGGGATTCATTCACTGATTGGGTTAAGGTTCTCATAACCCAAGCATTTCTCCTCTGACCCTTCTTGTATTGTCTCATACATGAGCTTTTGGGGGACACCTCACATCCAAACCATAACAGCCACAGCCCTTTCTTCCCTGGACAGCCCTAGAGTCCTGACAAGTCTCCAGCTTCTACCCAGTGCTCTACAGTCCATTCTCTATATAGTTGCCAGACGGAGCCTTTTAAGAATAATTCCAAGGGTACCGCTCCTCTCCAACACCCCTGAGTTGATCATGACCATCATCATGAGGCCCTTCATGATCAGGTCCAGCACCCTCAGCTGCTCATACTCCCAGCCAGATTTCTGACCACAGACAACCACAAACTTGTCTCCATCATCCTTGCTCTTCTCTCTGCTGTGGATCTTCTTTTCCCAGATGCCCCTGTGTTTGCCTCCTCTTTCTCCATCATCTGTAGCTCAAGTGACTCCTCAAAAATACCATCCCCAGCCCACTGTGCTCCAACCAGCATTGAGCATGTGGTCAATGCTCAGAAGACAGAGGTTGGACAAATTAAATGGTATCTATAATTCACCCTTTTAGGTACCAGAGGCAGTATCTGTCTGAGAATGTGAAGCTTATAAGACACAGTTTCTGCCCTGCAGGACATTACAGTCTAGGGAAACAGAGACACAGGAAATCACAATTTGGTGCGATGAAGTCTCCAGCAGGAGGAAGCACGGGATTCTCCAGAAGGCAGGATCAACTAGAACAGGTGGAGAGGCACAAGGAAGCTTCTCATGCGTGATATAAAAGCCTTGTCATCTATATTGGGATCTGAAAGGCAACAGCTGAACCAGGAAACAGAGGAAGAAAATGCTCATGGCATTTCCTTAAGCAAAATGCATTTTCTAAGCTGGGCGTGGTGGCACAAGCCTGTAATCCCAGCACTTTGGGAGGCTGAGACAGGAGAATCGCGAGTTCAAAGCCAGCCTCAGCAACAATGAGGCGCTAAGCAACTCAGTGAGACCCTGTCTCTACATAAAACACAAAATAGGGTTGGGGATGTGGCTCAGTGGTCCAGTACCCCTGAGTTCAATCCCTGCAACTTAAAAAAAATGCATTTCCTAAAAAAAATGTGGTGTGATCCATTCAGGCAATTACAAATAGTTTTAGTATATGTGGCATGTGGAGGGGGAGGGAAGTAGAGCTTTAAGGGACAGGGAGGCTGGAAAGTTCTAAGCAGTTAATTTGATTGATTATGGAAAGCATCTACATTTTTTAAATGATCCAAAGTTACCCAAGACAATAAGGAGAAAGACTGAAGAGAAGGCATTTGGAAGCTATTTAGGAAGAAAAATCTACAGAATTTAGAGACCAACAGGATATAGAGAATGAGGTGGGGGGCCAAGTAGTGGTAACTAGCTTGGGGCTCTGAACCACTACCCATTACTTCCTCCAAGGAGGTATCCAGGAATGGTCAACAGGGAGCCAGATCTCACCAGGAGCATCTGCAGAAGGGCTAGCAGATGTTGCAAAATTTCACAGTAAGACTAACTGAGACAAGGACAGAAAAAAAATTATAATGCCAAGTGCATTTAATTTGGTGATTAATGGGTGTTGAACAGATAGCACCTGCTAGTTCTCGGCACCCTCTATGCTGCGTCTTCTATGGAAGGACTAGACGTCTACAAACTATCTGCCCTGGTTCCAAGTGAGATTCTTAAGAGATCAGCAAGCTGAAAAGGGGAAAAGTCAGTATGTTCCAGATAGCATCGTGGGCATCTGCAGATGGCAGATGTTTTGGTAGTGTCCGATAGCCTCAGTCATCAGCACCACAGATATCCAGGCACCCTCCTGAGGATCACTGAGATATCTGTGGTGCTGATGACTGATGACTAGCCATTGGTGGTGGCCCTGTGACTCCAGCACTCTCTGAATCTGTGAACTCAGACAGCAGTTTCTCTGGCCCTCACTCTCTCAGCTCTTCCAACCATCAAAGGAGTCTTCATCCCATGTATTAAATCCCTTCTTACTTGAAATACATAAAGTGTTATTTATTTCCTCATCAACCTTGCCTGAGAGGGCCAGAGGATAACTATAAGAACTGTTTGATGACACAAGTAGAGGAAGGGGTCAACATGTAGAGAGCTGTGAAAATGGGAGGACGGATGGAAATTTGGGACAAGCGATCCAGACCCCTGTAACAAGGAAGGGAAGGAAAGAGAGAGAAAAGAAGAGAAAAAGATGGAACAGGCGAGAGAGAGGAAGAAAGGAAGTAAAGAAGGGAAAAAGCATAGGAGGGAAAGGGAGAGAAAAACTGGGGCTCATAGGAGGAAAAAAAAGCGCAGGGGGCGGGAATATTTTAAAATGAAAACATACCCTTAGCCCTAAAAGCAATAATAACTGTCCTGGGAAGTTCCCTGAAGACCCATCTCTGGGTAACCCCAGGATCCTTTCCAGGGGTTAGAAAGCCCAGGTCTTCAATTCATAGCATCTTAAACTTGGAAGAGTTTCCAATTGTCTCCTAAAGAGATTATAGGTAAGTCACAGAAATACCATGGCAATATTAGAGGTGGATATTGTTTAAAGCTGAATCTCTTTCCTGGGCCTCACCACCTGCACAATATCATAATTCTTTTTCACTGTATCCTTTTATATTCTTGGGAAGTGTCCAATGTTTTTTATAGGCATTCTTTATTAAAAAGCACTAATTTGTTAAATGAAAATATTTAACATTGATCACAACTAAGCTTTATTATTTCTTCATTGCCTTGAAAAAAAAATGGCCTGGTTCACTCTTGACTTTTTTTTTTGGTACTAGGGATTGAATATAGGGATGCTTAACCACTGAGCCAATCCCAAGCCCTTTTAAAAAATATTTTATTTAGAAACAGGGTCTCACTGAGTTGCTTAGAGCCTTGCTAAGTTGCTGAAGCTGGCTTTGAACTCATATTCCTCCTACCTCAGTTTCCCAAACTTCCCTGGGATTACAGGCATGTGCCACCATGCCCAAGTCACTCTTGACTTTTGAAGGGCCCTTGGTAATAGTGCCAAACTGGTTTTTACTCTCCAATACAATACACACTTATGTGTGAGCTTATTTCATATGAAATCGAGAATGAATAATTAAATATAAGACTATTCTAATGACCTTGGTCCCCAAATAGTTTACACAATTCCCTTGCTTAATACTACACTGGTGACTTCAGGATCCTCAGAAAAAGCCCTCGTTCCCCAAAGTAGAAGTGAAACCCTGAGGCCAACACTCTGAACCTTGTCCAACACTGTCAGGAAGATGAGTGCTCCAACTTGAAACTGGGGGCAGTGACGGGACCAGGGCTGGTGGCACAAGGAGATGTGCATGAGTTTTGGGGTCTGGTGGGAACTGGGGAAAGCAAGGACCTGGTCTCTGAATGAAGTGTGTGTCTAAACTCACTCTTTGTTATTTTTCCCTTCTAATTCTCAAATGTGCTTCTTGCTTTCAAGAAATGACATTATCACCCTCTGGAACCAGATTTAGCATTTTTAAATTTCCAAGGATAAGAAGGTGGCTTAAAGGATAAGCCGGCTCTCCCTCTTTTAATGCCCAGGTAATGAACTGAAATTACACGCAAGGTTTGAATTTTTATGGAGAGTTATTCACATACTCTACCCTCCCGGCTTCAACTCTTTCCCCTTTGTCAACTCTTAATTATAACTTTATATCGAAATAACAAAGAAATAAGCAGATATTTGAATAAACCTAGTGATCAAAGATTTGATGTTTTTTTTTTAATGAAGAAAAGACAGAGTTAATGAAGGATGACTAAATCCATTTTATGCAAAAGTTAACTGTGATCAAAAACTTAAATTCCTCATCTCTATCCCATGCCTGCTCCTGAAATTCATCCTGTTTTTCCCCCACATTCTCCTTCTCATCCCCCTACCCTCCATGGCGTGGACTCTTATAACTCTCCAGGGCTTTTATGTGGACTGAACACAATGGAGCTTTGTTTCAGCATAACATTCCATGTTCGTCTTTCTGCTGCCCACCCTCTTCCTTTACTGTGAAATAGACACATGGAGAAATAGTAAGTCCAACCACACAAAACTCCCACTTTGTGATTTCCAAGCTGTAAAATATTAGCAACTCCACATATTTGAGTTAATTCATGAAATATATTTAGACTTCATTGGTTTTCAAATGTCCCCTTTACATCCCAAAGGAGTTAAAGAGTTCTGAGCACATCAAGAGTCCTAGGAAAACGTAGAGGATGGGAATGACCAAGTCAAGGCCCTTCTCCATGCCTAGCACCTTACAGACATTTGTCCATCTAGGCTTCCTGGTGCACCTTTGGGGAGCTACCACATGCCTGATACACAAATGAGAAAACAGCCTCATTGGTGAAGGGTCTTTCCAAGATGTTATGGTTTGGATATGAAATGTTGCCTAAAAGCTCATGTATGAGATAATACAAGAATGTTCAGAGGCAAAATGATTAGATTATGAGAGTTGTAGCCTAATCAGTGGATTAATCTACCAATATGGATTAACTGGGTGGTAACTGTGGTAGGCTGCGGCAAGCGAAAGTAGGTCACTAAGGAGTGTGCCTTTGGAATATATATTTTT
The DNA here is from genome assembly GCA_028644305.1 of Xerus rutilus. NCBI lineage: Eukaryota > Metazoa > Chordata > Mammalia > Rodentia > Sciuridae > Xerus > Xerus rutilus. The sequence continues at coordinate 41,506,923 of CM053413.1, forward strand.
GTCCCTAGTGAGAAGAACATGCTCTCTCTGATTCCTGGCAGTCACGTACTGAGCAGGTCTCCTCTGCCATGGCCTTTCACCATGATTTCCTACTGCATCTTGGGACCAGAGCTATGGTGTCTCTCTACCATGGATGAGAACCTCTGAAACTATGACTTCCAAATTAACTCTTCCTCCTCTACATTGCTCTTGTCAGGTATTCTGGTCACAGATAAAAATTTGACTAAAACACAAGCTAACACCTAACCTTACACAGTGAATGATGGAGTCAAGAATGGAACTGAGGACACTCTCACTTGGTTAAACAATTATGAAGACTAGGGCCATGTCAATGTGAATACCCTCTGGAGTGACACAGGACTGTGTAGGTTAATCCACTGATTAGGCTACAACTCTCATAATCTAATCTACCAGCAGCTGCCTCACTGACCAGTCAGTCAAGACCTACAAATCTCACAAGCCAGTCAACTAGGCCGGGATGTCTTGACTAGAGTCCTCCTGTCATGACTATTACATATATGAGACCAAGTATAGGCAGAGGGGCAGGAGAACTCTCTGTCATCTTTTGCAGCAGGTGAGAAAGACTGGCTGCCAATGTAGCGACACCTCCCCTCCACAGAAAATCTTAATTAAGCTTCTCCAGAGACCCTCACCATAATTGTTCTTAGACTTATCAGCAAGAATTTCTACAAAAGAGTTCAAATGTGGTTAGGCTTCCCATTTCCTATTGCTCTATCTTACAATAACTAAATTTGGCCGTGGGCCTGGAGGAGATCAGCACTCCAGATCCTGAGCACTCCTTACTAGTTTTTCACAACATTTATAGGCTATCTAGTATGATAAATTTTCTAGTCTAAAATGATATATAATTGTGTGTAAGAGTTTTCAGGCGGGAAGTGTGTTTACAAAAGCTGAGTGGGATAAGGGAAACTGGCTCCTCTTACAAGGCTTCTAGCCTTGGGCCTGGCGCCTTCACAGGGGCGTTGACACTTAAAAGGAAAGTAGTTAGATACTAGGGAAAGTCTTTTACAATCCAAAAGGTAAGGTAATCCAAAAGTCTCTTACAATCCATTCATTCATAAGAGTGAATGGTGCTAATTAGGTTCTTTGGAAACCAGCTGGTGGGAAAGAGGAGGGGAACCCTCCCTTTCCCAAGCACTAATTTTTGCAGAGTGTCCTTGGTTTATTTTTGTATTCAGGCCTGGGTTAGTTACCCACTACAGCAAAAAATAAAAATAAAAAAATAAAAAATAAAGCTACTTTTATGTAGAGCCTCGCTTCCCCCTACACACTGGGTACAAAGTTTTAAAAGTTTATGGACTCGGGGTTCAGAGGAACAAATTGATTTAGGTGAAAGCCCCCCTATGGACTGGCTGCAGCCAATAAATGTGCTTCCTGCTAATTCCTCAGGGTCCAGGTTTTTCTGTCCAACATCACCAACTCTTCACCTTAAGGGAGAAAAGAGATGGATATTCTGGACACAACTTGCGTCCTATCTGAAGAAGGTGGATGAAAATCAATCTGTGAGGGAATAAAAAAGAACAATTGTCTAATATCTCTCACTGCCAAGTGATCTGCCATCTTGGGTCTGGTGACAACTTAGAGAATTTTCTGTCTCTACATCCATAGTGATGAGAGGTGGACACAGCATCAAGAACAAACATCTAGATTTGGATACACTGGATGGGGTCTGATAGAAACAACTCCTCAGCAGCATTCTGGAGGTCAAGGCCAGCTGGATCCCACATGAGAGCCAAGAACGGTCAACTCAGAAACCAGGGAGAGTTGCTGCCCCCAGGAAGTAAAGTCTTCACACTGCACAGCCCACTCCCTGGGAAGCAGCTTCTGGGAAGCTGAGGAAGGAGGATCACAAGTTCAAAGCCAGCCTCAGCAACTTAGCGAGGCCCTAAGCAACTTAGTTAGACACTGTCTCAAAATAAAAAATAAAATAAAATAAAAGGGCTGGGGTTGTAGCTCAGTGGTAAAGTGACCCTGGGTTCAATACCCAATTAAAAAGGGGGAGTGGATCCCCCAAAAGCCAATTCCTGAGTAAGAAAAAGGAGTCCAGAGGACATCTAGGAAGAGCTTTCTAGAAAGAAGAAGAGCAGGTACAAAGGCTCTAAGATACTGGCTTTTAAAACCAAACACTGGTCTACATTCTTGAGGCCAGGTGTGCTACCCTATCTCAGGATTGTGTGGATTTGAGAAAGGTAAAATGACACGTTACCATTCCCCATGAGGTTGGAGGTAGCACTCCATAATCAAATATTAATATTTCTTTAGTAGATGTATGATCATTCACATTCAGTAGAACAAATATTAGTTATATCCACATGTCATTTCAATCAAGTTTTTCTACCAAATGAGTTAAGAAAAAACTTAATTTTTAGAGTATTCCAGATTTCAAAATCCAAGAAATGGGACTGTAACTCTCTTGAGATGTGAAAAAAATAATAATAATCAAATGTTAAGGTTTCTCAGTCTTGTGCTTGCTGACCACAAAGTTTTCTCAGCGCTTTGACCACTACTGCATGGGCTAATGAATTGCCAAATTCAATGAGTAAGGGCAGATCAAATAAATGGTGATAGGAGAAGGAGAGATCTTATAGCAGGGGAGTGGGGGACACACACACACACAGCATAATGTTTACCCATTGCCACACTATGGTGATGTGTGCACAACTTGGTATGTCTTCCAAAATCATTGAATTGTACACTTGAAATGGAGGAATTGTATTGCACATAAATTATATCTCCTTAAAGTTAGAAAAATAATACTAGGAGAAATGCAAATTCATGTATTGGTTTTCAAATTAGAAACCCACTCTTCTACAGTGTGATCCTATCTTCTCATAGTAAAAACGTCTAGGTGATGTGAAAGGGTGCAATCACTTTGGAAAAATTCTCAAAAGGTCACTGAACACAGTAACCATAGGATCAATAGTCCTGCTCCTAGGTATGTACCTGAGAAAAATGAATACATTTGTTCAAACAAAAACTTAAACAAATGTTCATAGCAGCATAAATCATTACAGCCAAAAAGTGGAAGCAACCCAAATATCCACTGACTGATAAATGAATAAACAAAAGTGGTTTATCCATGTAGTAGAATATTATGCAGCAGTAAAAATGATTGAAGGGCTCATACATGCTAGAATGTGGATAAATATGTTTTGTTTTGTTTTGTTTTTTTTGGAGGGGATGGCTGGGGGATCAAACCCAGGGCCTTGTGCATGTGAGGCTAGCACTCTACCAACTGAGCTGTAACCCCAGCCACTAGAATATGGATAATCCTTGAAAATATTAGGCTAAGGCAAAGAAGTCTGACCCCAGAGACCATGAATTCAGTTAAAAAAAAAAGCAAGGGGGGCTCAAGGCACTGGTGAGAGATGGTGAGAGGTGGGAGTCCACTAGGCATGGTGGCTGCACAGTGGGAAAGAGACGAGGAGAAGGAACTGGCCTTGACTTGGTCGTTTCCTCAGTTCTGCCACCAGCCATTTGTCCCAAGTACTCCTATGGCTGCTTAACTGTGAGGAAGGCTCATTACATCCACTTATAAAATAAACGCAGTCCTATCCTTTACCACTATAAAAAAAAATTGTTATTGCATCATTTTATTCATTTTTCTTTCTTTGTCTCCCCCCTCTCCCCCTTTTCTCTCTCCTCTTTTTCTTTTTGGTACTAGAGATCTAATCCAGGGGTGCTTAACCATTCAGCCACATGCCCAGCTCTTTTTAATTTTTTTAAATTTTGAGACAGGGTCTCACTAAGTTGCTCAGGCTCTCACTAAATATCTGAGGCTGGCCTTGAACTTGTGGTCCTCCTGCCTCAGCCTCTGAGTCACTAGCATTATAGGCATGAGCCACAGTATCCAGCTCATTCTATTAGTTTTTGTTAGTTTGTTTGTTTTTAAAGAATAGTGCTTTGTAAAATCTCAGGCCTGAAACAAACACACACACACACACACACACACAAAACCACCCTTTCAGAGACCCACCATAACCCTAAGTTAGTGATATGTTTTATATGTGTACATCTGTGATTATTTCTATTATGCTAATTAAAGTTTCTTTATTTGTGGGGATTATAAATAAGGTGATGAACATAGCAAGAAGTTATAAGGGAAACCCAACCCCAAATATTAGCTCATTCTAGGACACATATGCTGATTATTAAACTTATTTTTACCACCTATGTTGGTGATATGCCAAAAATTAAAAGTTATATGAACCAGATGGGATCAGTGACTTACCTGGGATTTTCTTCTTCTCTGTCTCTGTGTCTCTCTGTGTCTCTCTCTCTCACATGAAGTCAAATTCAACCATTATTTGCTAAGCAAAGACTAATGATTTTGTAGTCCCTCTCTTTGAGAATTGCACAAAATAGTAATGGAGTTAAATATGTAATCAAATAAGTACTATTTGATCTGATGCATGTTATAGGTAATTCAGATATGGTAATCGTAAGTATTCAAATAACAACTGTCAATAAAATAAGCCAAAACAAGAATGCCAACATCTGCCTATATATTCTAATAAAATTTTACTCCTTATATAATAATCCACATTTACCAATGTGTCACCAGGACAAAGCACCTCATTTATGTTATTTAATAGTCATGGTTTTTAAAATGCAGGTACTCAAAACCATCAGTGTACTCTGCTTTGCTCCACTTTGCTGATAACTAGCACTATAAGCAACAGACAAAGAGTAGATAGTGAATCCCAGGACAGACCAGTACTAGAAGTCAGGTGGGAAAGCATCTAAGCCATGTAAATGGTAGGTAATGTTTTACAAGGTCAGAGAGAGCAGGAAAGAGCAAAGGAATATCACAAAGCCCAAGGGGGCCAGGCATGATGGTACACACCTATAATCCCAGTACTGGGGAGGCTGAGATAGGAGGATCACAAGTTCAAAGCCAGCCTCAAAAGTGAGGTGCTAAGCAACTCAGGAAGACCCTGTCTCTAAATAAAATACAAAGATAGGGTTGAGGGTGTGGCTCAGTGGTTGAGTGCCCCTGAGTACAATCCCCAGTATCCCCTCCACACAAATAAATGAAAAGGACTGGGAATGTGGCTCTGTGGTAAAGTGCCTGCTGCATTCAATCCCAACACAAATTAAAAAAAAAAAAAAAAAGTCCAAAGGGCTGGTGGGAACAGAGCCTGGGAAACCTTAGGAACTTGGGCAGGGGGGAGCATGGGGACAGTAAAGATGTTAAAATATGATGGACATCATAGCCCTAGCTTTATGTATGACTGCATGTATGTTGTGATTCTACATCACATACAACCAGAGAAATGAAAAGCTGTGCTCCATCTGTGTACAATGAATCAAAATGCACTCTGCTATCATGTATAACTAAAGAGAATAAATACATTAAATTATTTTTAAAAAATCTTTGTTGCTCCAAAATAAAAAAAGAAAAAGAAAAGAAAACATGTGGCTCGGGCAAGGTCCTGCCCCCATTAACACACATTCCTGCAGGAAGTCAAATTAACCAGGCTTGGAGAGGGACTACCAAAAGCCTGGGTTGAGCTCAGCAGGCACCAGGTTAAGGGACAGAGGTGATGGCCCAACCTCCGTGCCCCCTCCACTTGTCTTCCTTTCTGGCTGTTCTCAACAAGCTCTCATGGCTGCTTTCCCCAGGAGCACTGCACTACATTTACCTAGAACTCAGGACATTTTATAATTGCTTCTTCAGATTAAAGACAGTTGGTCTGAACTACACTCTTCACTTCCCTCTCTTTAACTGCTGGCTCAGAGCGAGGCCACTTAGGGCTGGGAACAACCTCCCTGGAGACAATAAAGTGAGAAGCACCTCAAAGGAGAGAGCACTTGAGACTTGGTCAGGGCATCCCCTATGCCCACAAGGAGTTGGGAACAGAGGTGACATTCACAGGAGTGGTCTGCATTTTGTGATCTAATCAATTTTCAAGAAAGAGCTTCCTTGGTGGAGGATCAAGTAAGTAAATCCACTGAACAGGTTTAGATTTGATTGCACTGAAACACTGGTTAATCCTGTAGTTAGAACAAAACACAAACAACAACAAAAACAACTTTAAACAACATGACCAGACAGATGTTGGAATAGAAAGCTATTAGAAAAGGTAAGTTGGTACTAAGAGAATTAGACTTGGCAGTTCATCAAATGGGAGCAGATGAGGATGGATGCGTTCTAAGTCAATAAGCATTTTATCACTCCTAACAACTTCCACCTGGCAGGTGCCTGGATTCCCTCCACAACATTTACTTGCAAAATATGTTTGTATGGTCTCTCCTATTTTCTTTGCTCTCTGCTTTGAATTTGTAGCACCCTTTTCTTTTCTTTTTTCTTTTAAATATTTTTTTAGTTGTAGATGGACAAAATGTCTTTATTTTATTTCTTTTTAATGTGGCGCTGAGGATTGAACCCAGAGCCTCACGCATGCAAGCCAAGCACTCTACCACTGAGCTACAATCCCAGCCCCATATCCTTTTCTTTTGAGGTAGTTTTCCTCTTCTGAAGCAGTGTACCCTCTCCTAAAAATCTTAACCACTACTGCAAAGTCACTTGGGATCATGCAAATATGCATAGAAAGCCAGGCACAGCGGTGCACACCTGTAACACCAGCAACTCCCGAGGCTGAAGCAGAATCACAAATTCAAGGCTAGCCTCAGCAACTTGGCAAGACCCTATCTCAAAATTTAAAATAAAAATTTTAAAACAGAGCTGAGGATTTAGGTCAGTGGTGGAGTGCCACCTTGGATTCAGTTCCCAGTATAAAAACAACTGAAAAATGCAAAAATGCACAGAATTAAGCACACAGTTATCTTTTTCTTCTCAAGAGGCATCTGGGAAAAGGAGGAAAAATAAGGAAAGGTAAGAAAAACTGATTCCTAAGCCAGATGCAGTGGCGCATGCCTGTAATCCTAGCACTTTGGGAGGCTGAGACAGGAGAATTGTGAGTTCAAAGCCAGCCTCAGCAACAGCAAGGCGCTAAACAACTCAATGAGACCCTATTTCTAAATAAAACACAAAATAGGGCTGAGGATGTGGCTTGGTGGTCAAGTACCCCTGAGTTCAATTCTTGGTACCAAAAAAAAAAAACTGATTCCGAAACCCAGGAATCATGTTTACTGAATTTGTAAGCTAGTGGTTTGCAAAGGGAAATGCATAGGCCCTTCTCAAAGATTTCTCTCCTGGTTTTTCATTTCTATATAGAAATCTTACTCTACGGGCAGAGTGCCTACATCATTTCTAAACAATAATCCAGTACATATGTGGAGCTGGCACATCTCCTGTGAATCCAATTTGAGCCCCTAATCTTTGCATCCTAATGGGTTTAAACATTTTCTAACCAGAGGAAAAATGTATTTTACATTTGCTTTCCAAGTTTCAGAGCAAACTATTTTCTAGCCCTAGGGATGTTAATTCTCAAAAGGAAAGCTTCACATCTCTTTCGTTTCAAGAGCTTTTCTACATGAAGCATAATGAGAAAATTAAGTCTCATGCCATCATTGAATACTGCATATTAGTCATCCAAACCAAAAACAGGCAGATGTCTCTTTTCCGCATGTGGTCCTTCTATCCAGAACTCATTCGTCCCTGTCCAGCAAGCTCCTACTCCTCCCTCAACACCCTAAACAAATATCCTCTGTTCTGTGAAGCTTTTGCTTAACATTACAAAGCAGAAAGAATGCCTCCTTATATTAGAGACCCCTCTTGGGGTCTGCAACATTTGGCAAATCTATGATGAGTTTAAGAGAGGTACTTCATCTGTGTTCATTGTAAATAGCTGCAGAACAAATCCTTCACTGCTTTTGTCCCTGGAAACTGTGGACTCAGCTGAGAATCCTCTCATATTAGTGTTCCATGTCTATTTGACAATCAATGTTCCTTCCCATCTTTCTCTGATTTTTCCCTCTTCTTATTTTTTTTTTTTTTTTGGTACTGGGGATTGAACTCAGGGGCACTCAACCACTGAACCACATCCCCAGCCCTATTTTGTGTTTTATGTAGAGACAGGGTCTCACTGAGTTGCTTAGCACCTCACTGTTGCCAAGGCTGGCTTTGAACTCGCGATTCTCCTGTCTCAGCCTCCCAAAGTGCTGGGATTACAGGCTTGTACCACTGTGCCCGGCTTCCTCCCTCTTCTGTAAGGCTAAAATTTGTGGTGGTAGTCTGCTTTATCCTCCTTGGATTTTCCAACCTTTGATGCAGAGTAGTGAGAATAGGCTGAATGTATGAGTAAATGGTAGAATAAAACAAGAAAGGAAAATAGATAATTCCTAGTCTCCATCAGGCACTGAACACATTTGATGAATTAATGATTCAATTCTTTATCTGCTTATCCCTCCCGTCACTCCACATTTTCTGCCTTGGATTTTAGAGATGTATAGACACCTCTGCAGGAATAGAAACCCTCTGAGGTCCAGAATTTTCTTATTTTTAATATTGTTTTTAATTGTAGATGGACACAATACCTTTATTTTATTTATTTTTATGTGGTGCTGAGAATCAAACCCAGTACTAGGCAAGCACTCTACCACTGAGCTACACCTCCAGCCTCCAGAACTTTCTTGATTGTCCAGGGCATACAGCAGAACAGCTTGAGCCCAGAAATCACTGAAATGTGTGTTGACTCAATATTAGGATTGCAGGGTGTCGGAGGTGTCCCACACTCATTCAAAGATGAAGGTGCAATTTGTAAGTTTCATGGAAGGTTAAGTTGAACCAGGGTTGAGGAACAGCAGTTTTACTATCCAATTTCAGATCATAGAACTCAGCAATTGCTGCTAGCAATTCCCCATTTCTCTACTATCAGACAGAAATAACATAAAATTTATCTTTAACCTATTATGAAAAATAAGGGGAGAATGCATGTAGCAGCACATATGAAAAAATCCAAGTTTCTCTGACAGGAGCAGTTCAATATGTTATTAGTCAAACCCAATGCTTAGAAAAGCTAAATATGATTATTTACTTGGTGTTCTTTATGAATGTCAAAGATTCCACTGTTCATTTACCTCCTTTCTCGTTCCACTTGCTTGCACTTATTTTTAGTTTAGAACAAGTGCTGTTTATGAGTTATGATCTATATTGTAATAAACAGCTGAAGAGAGCCACTATAATCAAGCAAAAAGTAATCAATATTGGGAAATGCAATGGTCTTACTTCAAAAGTCTACAATTGCTGTCTAATTGGCTTTCCTCCATTTGCCATCGTTTTTTATTCATGATTTTTTTAGACCAAAGGAGTAACTTGACCTACATGTTTTAAGAGGGAAAAAAAATCACTTAAGTAGCAGCAAATGAGATACTATTATCACAGTTCAATATAAAATCACCGTCCATCATTTAAACAATTTGATCTGTGGCAGGGATAGGAAATTTCCAGACATTCTTAAAGACTACAAAACATTTTTCAAGCTATCAAATTAAGAGGCACAGGAATAATTAGATGTTGCTCGAGGTCTTTCTATTCCAAAGGGAAAGACTTTTCAGGAAGATAAAATTGTGTGTCCCTGTTGTTTTGATATCTGGTCTTAATGAAAACAGAACTATGTTTCAGGCAATGATTGAACTAGACAGTGTCAGAAAGGTCTGCACTAATTATTATTATTATTATTATTTTTAGGAAGCTAATCAACATGCCTTACATGTAGAGACTGCTAATGTGTCCTCTTGAGATCAGCACACAGGATGGTCAAATAGATATTCTGGAGCACCTGCCCAGCTTGCTTGGCTCTTTCTCTGAAAACAAGTTGAAAACCCACTGAAAGGGACCCAGATATCATATCGTCCTCATCAATCTTGTTCTCAAGAGCTGACCAAACTGGGATCCTTAAATACTGTTGCCTGAGTGTTTGGAATTGGAAGTTAGAGCTGTTCATCAGTCTCTGCGGGGATATTTTAAGTGAGGGCATTTGAAACTGGGAGAGGGGTGGCAGCCACCATTGGGAATGGTACAGGGAGACACAAAGAAAGCTAGGGTGCTGAGAGAAGGAAGCCAGCAGGAGAACAGATGTGAGACCACAGATGGCACCTTCCTCATATCCTGGAGTCACTTAGGCTCAAGCTCACTCCACCAGGCTTCACCAGCAAATCCTCCAAATCACCATTAATGCTATGAGTTTTGGTGACTCGCCACCAAAAGAACCTTGAGACAATGTTGTCAACCAACCTCCACCGCTTGGCAGATCAGGCAGACAGCTTCTCTATAAGCTCTAAAAACAATGGCACGAGAATGTCTCTTGAAGATGTCTGAATATTATGATGTAGAAGGCACCCAAAAGCCTTGGGAAATTTTGTGGAAGTGTTTTCAGGCTTGGACTAGCCAGAAAAAGCATGCAAGATCAACTCACCACCCAAAGTTGTCAAAGGCCTCAGCTACTATTTTAACCCAGGAGGCCAATGCGGTGACATTGACCAAGTGGAGTCTACACCCAGCTCTACATTGTTTATGACACCAATTCTGACCAACTGTGCTCTACACAAAATAAGTGGTGAAGGGTCCGCTTGTGGGTTTTTTTTTTCTTTTTGTTCTGTTTTGTGTGTATTTACCAGTCCCCTGGAGTCCACATTTTTGCAAAACCCAGAAAGTATAATGTGCTTGATGTCACAGCAATGTCACAGTGTCATTGTTATTTCTAAATATACTCTCCCTTTCTGTTCTTATGTCTTTGCCTAACAAATAGTCCCTAGCTGACACTTGTCCGTGGCCAACAGGGGGGAGCTCAGGTCTATGCTGCAATCATCTCAAGGCTTGATATGCAGGAGTGTTCACCCAGAACTTTCTGAAAGACACTGTGATAGCCCACCAGTATAAAATGAAGGTCTAGACAGCTGGTAGTAATCAAATCCCTGCCTGTGACTTAGGAATGTGACTCCCTGAGGACTCTCCCCCATCTACAGAAGGAGTATACAGTAAAAAGAATTCTAAGATGATCCCCTAAGATCTCTATGCCTAGTCGATACACTCTGCATAATCCTCCTCCTCTAGAGTGTAGCCAGAGCCTGTGAATATGATGAGATAGCCAGACCACTGATTAGGTTACACAATATGCTCTAGAAGCAAAAATGAGAGCCACTGACTCCCTGCTAACCTTTTTTTGTTTTGTTTTTGGTACTAGGGATTGAACCCAGGGGCACCTAACCACTGAGCCCCATCCCCAGCCCTTTTTTGTATTTTATTTAGAGACAGAGTCTCGCTGAGTTGCTTAGGGCCTTGCTAAGTTGCTGAGGCTGGCTTTGAACTTGAGATTCTCCTGCCTCAGCCTCCCACTGGGATTACAGGCGTGCACCACCATCCCCAGTCCTACTGACTCTTAAGTAAGCTTCTGTAGAATAAGAGGGCCACATAGCTAGGACTGAAAGACAGCTTCTAGGAATGAAGATAAATCTCCATCTGACAGCCTTTAAGAAAACAGGAACCCTAGACCTGCGAGCTCGAGGGACTTAGTTCTGGGAAGAAGAACCTGGATGTCAGACAAGATTATGGCCCTGGCCAATGGTGTGGTTCCCCTCTTATCAGACACTAAGCAAGAAACCTAACTATGCTGTGCTTGGATTTCTGACCTATAGATGATAATAATAAATGGGTGGTGTTTCATGCTGCTAAATTTGTGGTAATTTGTTATGTAATAATAGAAAAGTAACATGGGGTGCCATACCTACTAATCATGAGGTTATTGCAAAGATTTAAAATTATTAATGGGAAGTGCTGCATACATCTGTCAGAATCACTCAATTCACAGTAGCTTTTGTGTCCTTGTTGATAATTAGTTTTCATAACCCACATAGGCCTATTTGCATGATAAGTAAAGTGTGTGCATGTACAAATACATGTGTTCACATACACATAAAATTCCACCAGGCTTCATGAACCCTCCTGTGGAGAGCAATCTATCATTTTCAAAAACTGGCTTAAATCTCTTAGATCCCTCTCATGTCTCTCTTTTGATAATCACAGTCTAGGAGATGGATAAAAAAAATTACTACCATTCCCATCACACTAAAGAAAAACCTGAGGCTCAGACCCCACTCAAGTTCACAAAGCCAGTTTGCTCATAGCAGAACCAGCCCATGACAAGCCTTGTCTTTTAAAAATAAATCTACAGTACCCTCATTTTTTTAAAATATAAAGATTTCTTTAGCTGCAATAAGCCACCTCATGCGGTCTCAAAAAATAAATTTTATTAAATATCATGGATGTCATTGATTGCAATGCAGGTCTCTGCCCATCCTGAAATCAACAGTATTTTCTGCCTCTCAAACAAAAGAAAAAAGAAAAAAAAATTCCTACAAGCAAAAATCTTGGAAACAACTGGGCATAAAACCCATCATTCTTAGACACTGCCTTTTGCAATGAGAATTTAAAACCAGGCCATGAGTGCTGAGGATATGGAGACACACAATGTACTGTCCAGATCTGCTCTGGACACAATCTTCAGAACTTTTCGTCAGATATGTCATGACCCATGGGGCTCCAAAGTAACTTTCACATTTCACTTTAGGACCATCTATCTTATAAGCTGTGGGATTTTTGTTGGTACTGGACTTTGCATAAACAAAAATATTCAAATCATGATTGGTGAACATTTCCATTGGCATGTTTCACAGCTAAGAAATATTACATTTTCATATTTTGTACACAGCTATCTGAATTTTTTAAATTGCTATCAAAAATAAAGTCACAAATATTAGAATTTGTATAGGTCAACTTTTTTTTTAAACTAAATTTCCTAGACTTTCAAACACATTAATACCATGGAATTATACATTTAAAAATTTTTGAAAAGCCATATGGATGACAAAAATAAAAATAAAAGTAAAACATATTCTGGTACAGGGCAGCCCAAGTCCTGAATGAACCACATAAATCCATCTTCTGGGAGTGATGGAGTTGAATGGCTCCACTCTACCTTGTGGGGCAACCACATACTTTATCACTGTAAGATTTTACAGTATAACTGATGTATAAATATATGTGACCTAAGAAGTATGTGCAGAAAGTTACTCTCCAGTGGAGAGAACAGAAAATATCTGCCAGTATCAACATGTGTAGAGGAAACTGAGCTCAGAGGAACCAGGAACCACAGCCGGATCCCTATGAGGCTGTGACATAGCCCAAGGCCCTGCCAGAGGTAATGATTAATAGCTTAAGGGGCTCAACATTCAGGACCCAAGTGGCCTCTCAATGCCCTCACAGCCTGGGTCCCACCACTGGGAGAAACAAGAAATGAAAGAGGTTTTCAGTTCCCTCCAGCATCCAGAGCTGAAAACCCAGGTGACAATCCCAGTCTCTGTCATTTTTATTAAAAATTCAAGTCAGGGGCTGGAGTTGTAGCTCAGTGGTAGAGCGCTTGCTTAGCACAGGTGAAGCACTGGGTTTGATCATCAGTACCACATAAAAACAAATAAATAACATAAAGGTATTGTGTGTCCATCTACAACTAAAAAAAATTTAACTTCTGGCTGATTCCTAGAATTTGGGATTTTGGATTTTGCTCATGTATTTATTTTTTTCATTCATCTGTTTGAAGAAACTGGAGTTGAAAACAGATAATTCTCTTACCTTAGCTGCTGGGTTGGAACTCTATGCAACCAACCAGCTACATCACAGGTCAAGCAATGTTTCTATAAAGGGCCAGATGGTAAATATTTTTGGTTTTGCTGGCCATATGCTCTGTTGAGACTACTGTTTGAAAATAAAGTTTATTCATAAACAAATGAGTATAGCTGTGTTCCAATAAACTTTATCACAAAAAGAGGTGACGGATGGTCCATGGCCATCATACTTTGCTGTCTCTTGACCTTTGCCTCTGAAAACATGCCCGGAACCTGAATATTAGTTTCTACAACCTTTGATTCTTCTAATGGCATTCCAATACACGTCCTTCCCCACTTCATTCTCCACCTGCCACCAGATCTATAAAACAATGGTCTGAGCATATTCCTTTCCTGTTAAATTTTAGACAAGTCCCATGGCCAAGAACAATGCCCCAAAATCTACTTCAGAGAGACTCATTAACTCAGATGATCATGAGTGATTGACATGAAAAACAACGTTACACTTACCTTCAAATTCCATGTGTTTGGGAAATGCCAGCTTTAGGGTTGACAAAGTTAAGCAAATTTCTCTCTCTTTTTAAATTTTATTTATTATTTATTTATTTTTTTTTATGTGGTGCTGAAGATCAAACCCAGTGCCTCACATGCTAGGCAAGCGCTCTATCACTGAGCCACAACCACAGCATGGCAAATTTCTTTACTTCTGGGAATCTGAGGACTACATGTTAATGGCATTGGGTAGCTATATAGAAGGAACAAAAATCATTTCTCAAATATGTATGACCACGGAACTCTTGAATTCCACCACCAGCACACCACACCCACCCCTGGCCAAAAAAAAAAAAAAAAAATCACTCAGGAACCATGTTGCAAGAGAACTATCTTGGGGAATTCTCTCATATGATATGTTCCTTACCACATATAAACTGCCCTTTATAATCTAGACTCAAACTACCCATAGTTCTCCGCTTCATCTCCACATACCCACTGCTTCATCCATTTGAGCTGTGCACCACATGGACAACTCTTCTCCCTCTATATCAACACCTGCTGAGGCCTCCACCTGCTTGACAAAGTCGTGCCACCGGAGTTAGATCAATGTTTAAGCAGCCTCTCCCAAAAGTTCTTCTACAAGCCTTTGTGCTCAGAGAATATTTGAAATAGCATCTTAATGAGCCCACGCGGTCTGATTTATTTCTAACACAACAGCAAGCAACATAATCCTGCAAGAAATGCTACTTCACTTTGGAATTTATGACCCTGGATGGACCTAATATGAGAACAGCCCCTGAATCTGCTTCCTACTTCTAAGGCAGTACAATATATTCAGTTGCATAAGAGGTGAGGTCTTACGTAATACATATGGTATGAATATCCTAAATATATTACCTCATCTCTTCCCCTGCTCCATATTATTTCCTGGGGACTCCCAGACCCCACAAAAGGATGGATGAGTGGAAGGATTTGGGAAGTGTCTACGGAAGGAAATGAAGAAGGGCGCGAGAGAAGGAAAGGATCCCAGACCACCTCTAACAAACACCAAGTATCAGCTATTAAAATTAATTCTCTTATTTGCTTCCCATGCTTTTTCCCTTTACCTTTTGACTTTTAATAGCTGCATATTGGCCTTCCAGCTTGCTTCTGGTTGATACTCAATCTGCCGTGTTGTTGAATCATAGGCAATTTCACACGCTAAGCATCAGAATAGGAATGACAGAATGCCCAGGCTGGAGGGAACAACATGATCATTTTTCAGATAAGGCACCATGGGCCAGCAGCTCTCCAGTGGATGCCCAGCATTTCAGGAGATTGCTCAAGGGCCGTAAGATGCCCCTCTTATCCTTCCACAGGCCTCTGATTGTAAGTATCCTCAGGCATTATCATCCTAATTTTACGAATGATGAAACCAGGGCATGGAGAAATTGAGTGGCCTGCCCAAGAGACTCACTCCAGCTCTGAATGCTAATGCCAAGATGTCACAACCCATCCCTTCGCAGCCAGAGGGAGAACACTTCCTTTCCTTAAATGACATCACATATTCATCTTCACCAATACACAACTTAATGAATTCTGGATTACCATATAAATAATACTTTTTTTGATAAACCCAATAGCAGAAAGACAAGATCAGTCCTTTCTTTGCAACTGACTCCATATGTTTCCACAGCACAGCTCTTGACTTCTTTTTAATTGACTTTTATTTTTCAGAGTAGTTACAACAGAACACTGAGATGAAGGAAAGAGAACTCTCATAGACTACGTCACACTCCCATCCAAGCCTCCATGCACACAATTTCCATATTTTTTAATTTGCTCTTATTAGTTATACATGACAGTAGAATGTATTTTGACATATGATACATACATGTATATAGCTTTATATTCTTCTGGTTGTACATGATGTAGAATTCCAATGGTCGTGTATTCATATATGCACATAGGATAGTAAAGTCCGATTCATTCTCCTGTCTTTCCTGTTCCATTCCCCCTCCCTTCCCTTTATTCCCCTTTGTCTAATACAAAGTACTTCTATTCTTCCATACCGTCCCCCATTATTGTAATCATGCTAAGTGAAATAAGCCAATCCCCAAAAACCATGGCTGGATATTCTTTCTGATATGCAGATGCTAACTCACAATTTCCACTATTATTAACATCTGCCATTAGTGCGATACATGTTAGAGTTGCTGAGCCAGATGTCATTATTAACTAAACTTCATAGTTTACGTTAGGGCTAATTCTTGGTGTTGTACAGTCTCTGAGTTTTGACAAATAAACATGGACATTCATACACCATCACAGCGTCATACAAAATAGTTTCACTGCCCTACACGCCCTCTGACCCACTCAACCTAAACCTCAGCAACACTGATCTTTTTGCTCTCTCCACAGTTTGGCTTCCTCCAGAGCATCCCAGAGTTGGAGTCACACAACCTGTATGCTATTCAGATTTGCCACTTTGACTTAGTAATATGCATTTAATGTCCTTCTGTTTTTCCATAGTTTGACAGCTTGTGTCTTTTTACCACTGAATAATATTCTATTATATGGATATACCATAGTTTGTCTATCCCATTGTCTTGGTTACTTCTAAGTTTTAGCAACTGGGGGTAAGGCTGCTATAAACATCTGTGTGCAGGTTCTGGACATAAGCTTTACATTGATTTGGGTAAATACCAAGGAGTGAAATCATTGGATCATATGATAAGAATATAGATTGTTTTGTAAGAAACTGCCAAGATGACCTCCAAATTGGCTGTCCATTTTTTATCTGCAACAGTAACTGATTAATAATTGAAGTGACAACTACAGCGATTGATTGTCACCTCAATTTATGACAGTTTTTATGAATTCCATCCATTGCCTACCAAGAGAAAGATCCAACATTCAATATACACAAAACCATGTAATGATAATTTGTCTATTCTAAGTTTCTACAGGGTTACCATGCCTCATTCACTTAAAAGACATTCATTGAGCTCCTTCTCTGTACTGGACCACGTGTTGGCATCCAAAACAGAGTTGTGAGCAAGACTCTTGGTCTCGGCACCTGCAGAGCTCCCAGGGTGGCATAGATCACTGTGTTGAAATTCGTGATCACGTCATATCAGGGAGAAACAAAGGGAAGGGAGGAGCCAAACATGAGCAAAGGGTCCCACTTTTATGCCTAGCATGACGAAACAAAGGCCCTAAACTTTCTGCAACTATACTTTTGCAACATTATCAGGAAGAATTGGTCCTTCCAGAAATCTCTGAGAGAACAAAATGTCACAGACGCTACAATAAGGGTAGAGGTTTCTGAATCAAGCATGTCTCAACCCTGAACATGCTTCAGATGAACACTAGTGATGCAGGAATGCAGATTTTTAAAAATGAATAACACTATTACAGACTTTTTCAGTTCATATGGCCTGTTTTCAGTAAAGTACACTAATAAAAATTGCTTAATATTTGTGAGGAACTATTCATCAACATTTAACACCAGATGCTCCTTATATTTTTTAAGGCCACCATCCTATCTACTCCTTGTTCTTCTTCCAAAGTATTGTAGGCTGGGCTGTGCCAGCAGCACCTCTGAGCCAGCCCACATTATTTACTAAGAGTTTCATAGGGACAGGAATGTGGTGCCTGTGAATGGCTGCCAAGATATAACTCACCCTGCTGTGTCAAGGTCAGACCTCCATGCCAATAAAGATTCATTAGGTACAAAAACCTGAATCAGCAGTGTCTTTGCAGTGACCTGGCCCTCACACTGGCACAGAGCTCTGGAAGTTCTCAGCAGAGAGGGAAAGTAAGGTGAAAAGACAGCTTCTAACTCACATACAACACAGTAAAGATGGAGAACAGCAGTCCGCACACACAGGGGTGATCCAACAGGGAAACTAAAATGACTTTAAGGAATATCATAACCCTCTAGCTCAGCTCAGTTTCCTGGAGTACTCTCCAGGGAATGATAACTGACCTATACTGCTGACCCTAGCCTTGTAAAAAAAAGGCTGCCCAGGTTGCACTGGGGGAACTGCTCACCAGATCTGGATACTGGAGAAGTCATTACAGAGCATGTGGGTAGATAATCCAGCAACTTGTAAGGAAATAAAACTAGGATGTGGTTGATGCAGTCAGGGCTAGTGGTGTAAAATACAAACTCAAAATGGAGTTACTCTGGCTCAGGCCTACATGTATCTGCTGACCTGCTCTTTGTGCTTCTGTGATTAATGCTTTGCTATGCTTGCTTCTCATGGATGGGGGTGCAAAACCACAGGCTGCCAGACCCCCTGGCCAGTTACCTAAAGTTTCAGGAACTGAAAGGGGACATAAGAGGCACTGACACGGTTGAACTGTAAATAACTATAGATTAAATATCTGCCAAATCATGTTTTCCTGAGTCATGTAGCTAGCCCACCCTATAATAACCTCTGAAACCCTCACTTTGGGGTCACTCTCTGAAGAAAAGGAGAGCTGACCCCAATCGATTGGCCTATGTGCCTATTTTCTCAATAAACTTTGCTGCTTCTGCAGAGTTGTCTGGGCTGCACTTCTTGGGGAGACGTGCGGGTTGGATGCAACAGTGGACCTCAAAATACCCCATCAACCAAGAACTTATCAATTCTACGGTCACTGGCCTCAGTCTTCAAAGCAGCCGATGAGACCAGACCAGTGAAAAGTCTGGTATAATCACTTGCACAACGAAGTTTCCAGATGAACAGGATTGACTGATGTGAAAAGGGTAAGTAGTCCACCTGGGCTCTTTTCCTCTCTTCCCTGTCTGTAGACTCTTCCCAGGAATATGATTTTATGATTTAAGACCCTTATGTCAATTCTCCATCTCCTGCCTTATCTCTTGTCTTAGGCTTAAGTCTCAAAGAGCCAATGGTGTCTTTTACATCTCCACTTAATGTATAATATACCTCTCACCTTAACATGGCCAGAGAACTGGAGACTACAGAGCAAAGTCTTTCCCTGAATCCTCCCACACACACAAAAATCCTGGCCCATCTAAGAGCAATTCTGGCTGACTCTGACTTCAAACACACCCATACTACTAGGTGTGGTAGCGCACCACCGGCAACCCCAGCAGCTCAGGAGGCTGAGTCAGGAAGATCAGGAATTCAAAGCCAGCCTCAGCAATTTAGTGAGGCCCCAAGCAACTTAATAAGACCTTGTCTCTAAATAAAAAGCAACTTAATGAGACCCTGTCTCTAAATAAAATATGAAAAAATGGCTGGGGATATGGCTCAGTGGTTAAGTGCCCTGGGTTTAATCCTCAGTACCAAAAATAAATGAATAAAATAAATAAACTTTTAAAAACCACCCAAACCATACCTTTTTCTATCTCCGTGGAAACAGCCCCATCCCAGATGTCTTCAGGATGAATGCAAGAACCGCCTTGCTGGCCTCCATCCCCACTCTTACCCCACAGGCCAGACTCCACATAGCAGCCACAGTGACCAGAGCAAAATCAGAGCAAAATCAATCACATCTATTGCTGCTTATAACACTTTAATGGTCTCCAGTTGTAGTTTGAGTACAACCTATGTTCCCAGCTCTAGCCTCAAAACAAGGCCACCATCCAATCACACTCTCATATCTTCTTATTTTTATTCTCTGAAGGGTACTTATCAACACCACCATGCAAATACATGAGCGCACACACACGTACACAACTACAAACTTCATTTACAATGCTATCTCCAACACCCAGAACTATCCTCAGGACAGAGAAGGTCCTTCCTAAATATTTGGTGGAAGGAAAGAAAACAAATAAGCCATCACTCAATAAGTCCAGCAGTCATTTTTCCCACCTGGTGTTGCAAATGATTTTTGGTCTTTGTTATTATTGAGAAAAAGATGCAGTTGCCAGCTTACTTTTATAAGGACCATGTTGTTTAAAAGATATTCATCAGTAAATACTGGAATCTGACTCAAGCTTCAGGAGAGGCACACAAGAGCCAAGCAGCTCAAGAACCCAGGTCTTAGATGCAAGCTCCATCTACTAGAATTAAATTTAATATTTAAATAGTTTTGCCTATTTTTTTTTGACCGATTTTGCATTAGATAACTGCACTTAGCTGAGAAGTAAAAGCTTTGGCAGAAAACCCTGAATGTACAATAATGAGACTCAAAGACACTCTGGAGGGGCCCCCAGCTAGAAACCACTGGAACCCCATTTAACTTGCACTCACCACAGCACTGTTAGTCATTTTTTATTATACTTGCATATTTTTTTGGTCTTTTTTGGTTTTAGGCCTTAAAAAAAATCCTTCAGACTTTATAAGCTTTAAAGTAATGGAAACGCTAGTCATTGTTGACTTTTGCCCATGCCTCAAATTCAATTTTAAAGAGATATCATCAGGGGGGCTAAAAGGCCCTGGGCTGTACTTAAAACAATAGTAAACTGAATCATGTCTCCTTAATTCCCTGCATGAGTATGTTTGTGGTTGACTTATAAAGTGCACACTGATGCCAATAATTCTAAGGAGAAAAATTCCTCTGCTTCCAAGATCTGATCCAAAGCAAACACTGCACAGCATGTATGGGTAGGTGTTGAGGGGCTGGAAGGCTGAGATTTATGGGCAAAGATGAAACGACCTTGAATGTGTATAGCTTGGCTAAGGAGACATGATAATTGCCCTTAAATATTTCACAGAGTAAACACCAAAGGAGAAAGAAAATAATGGCCAAAACTACGCGAAGAAGGCAATTAGGGGTAATGGAAATCTTGGGCAAACATGATAAAAAACAGTCCTGGCAGAAAGACCTTGTGGATGGAAGAATAGTCCTCCTTAGTCCAGGACTCACTACTACCCCAGGGGTCTTTCCCAATGCTCCCCCATCTCGCCTAGGTCAAGGCCAACTGGCCTGACTTTCACACCAGGACAGGATGGCAAGAAGCCCAAGTCTGCAGGGAGGTGGTTTGGCCAACTACTCTGGCATGTCATCTCCCCACTCCACTGCCCTCACTGAAGCCTGCCAGGGGAGAAGGAAATGTTTCTTACGAGGTCACTTTAGGACCTGGAGTTGGAGTGAAGGCTGGCATACTCATACATTAACTCAAGGCTACTGCATGGACAGGACAGGGAGGGAGCAGAGGACAGGGGGGTTGCTAAATTACTCACCAACATGCCCTGTACTTCATACTATCTTAATTCAGAGCAGGGGTTTTGCATGTTCTATGACAATCAAACCACCTGTGAAACAGGGGGAGTGGCTTTATAAAAACACAACTCCAGAACCTTTTCATGACCATATCTGCTGAGCCAGTGCCACACTGCTGGTAAGGTGAGATCCAAACCTGACTTGGTCTGGTGCAGGGATTTTGCAATGGTCACGGACAATGAAAGATTACCAACGTTTCCCCAGAATTCCAAGCTTCGATCTCTTTCTTGCAGAGCTGCACAGAAAGTCAGCCTCCCTAATCATTTTGCTATTTATGACTTTGAGGAAGTGACTATATCAGTAAGTTGACTGCATAACTTAAATCAGGCAACCAAAAAAAACCATCAAATTTATTGGCCAGAACTTATCAGGATTTACTACCACAGCTGTATCTCAAAACTTCTCCAAGTGACTGTGTCTAACATTTGTGGGTTGTTTTCCTAGAGTAAAATAAACACAAATGCCTCATCACTAACACGGGAAGATGGCATATTTGGAGGACATGCTATAACTTCTGGAAGAACCCCAAATTGCTGGAGCTATGTGCTACCAGCATGGGTACCACTGTTGCCCTAGAGACCAGCAATCCAGGTGGGAGAAGCTTTAATAAAACTTAGAAGTGACTGCTTTTCTGTTTGAGACTCTCCTACATGCTGCCTTATTCATTGGTGACACCATGAGTTACCATCAACTTTCTCCAGGTTTATATCTATGACCAATTGGTTCAAATCACTTTAACAAGTATTTATTGAATATCTTATAATAATAATATGATTACTATTACTACATACGGTAATACCATGCCATTGCCTTTATTTGTACTGGACCCTAGAACTCCATCCTTACCACAACCCCATGAAGTAGATACTACTATACCACTATTTTGTAAATGACTCATTAGAGATTCATAAAAATAAAGTAGCTTGTATAGCAAAGGGCCAAGGGGCAGAGCCAGAACTAGAAATTAGGCATGCCTGCTATGCTCTGACCCTTTTGCTGTCTGACTTTTCATTGTGCCAGGTGCTAGGAGAGTATAAGAATGCCCAGGGTCATAAAGAGCCTGTCACCAACTGAGGAAATAAGACAAGTACATGTGTCCATCTATCCATGTAAAACAGGCCACCAAAAGCAAAGCACCAAGTGTAATGGACACCAGGAGGAAGACTTAGCTGCAGGCTCAGGCAGAAATACAGATAATGGGTAAGCAGACTTTGAGGAGAAGGTATTTAAGATGAGTTAAGATGAATCAGAGGAGTAGCTTGGGGCCACTGTGTAGAGATCTTTGAATAGTAAGATTAGGCATCTGCACTTAATTCATATGGCACTAAGAAGCTAAGAGCTGAAGGGATGATATGACTCAAACATGCTTTAGGAAAGTCATCTGGCGACAGGCACAGCCTTCATGGAGTGGTAAACAGAGGGGCCAGCACAGAGGATCCGAGAACCATCTTGGCATGGTGACAGCAGTGTGTCTACAGAGGAGGCTACCAACTGGCCTGTTGAAAGAGTTTCTCACCTTATAACACGAGGTAGAACCACACAAACTGTTGAGATTAATCCCTCTTTAAAATGATGATACCACAGCCAGGCTTGATTACCTAGAACCTCCAAACCTGGAGACACACCAAGAATGACAGAGTGAGACACTGGCCTTTGAGCAGGATACACAGGTGTGGGTACTGGACCACTGAACCACATCACCAGCCCTATTTTTTTTTTTTTCATTTTAGAGACAAGATCTCACTGAATTGCTTAGCGCCTCACTTTTGCTGAGGCTGGCTTTGAACTCACGATCCTCCTGCCTCAGGCTCCCAAGCCGCTGGGATGGCAGGCATGCACCACTGCACTGGGCTATGAAGACCTTTGACTCTTAGTTTGAACACCATTATAATAGTCTTGTTTATACTCTTCAGAATCACAATGAATTTAGAAGCAGCACAACTGTGAGGGGTAGGGGAAGAAATGAGCCAACAGCAGCCAGAAGCCACTCATAGCCACCTGACAAGAAAAAATGGAGTCAGAAAACATATGAAACTCAGACTCAGAAATTCAAAATCTATAGTAGTCTGGAAACATCTGACCCAGAGGCAAACAGCTCCTGTCTTCTATTTATTAAGTACTTGTATCACAAATGGTTGTTAAATGTGATAAGACAGGGCCACAAAGGAAATGTTAAATTATAATGCCATTTGTGTAGGCGGACAGGTAGAGAATACAGGGAAGACACATGCCCCACCAAATTCACAACATTTTACAAGGTTGATTCTTCAAGTATCTGGAAAGCTCTCACCTGCAGAATGTTTACCTGGCATGTGAACAAGAAGATACAATATGCTAGCGTTGATAATGGAATTGTTGGGCTAATCATCCAGGAACCTCTAGATGTTTCTAAGTACGCTCCAATAAAGCATGCACAAAATGTGATGGTGTGAACTATTTTGCAATTAGCATAGAAAGACCTAAAATAGCATACACTTCTGTAGTAGAACCTTTGAATGTTAATCCTGATGCAGCCAATGGTCCCCACACCTCTCCTGGCATTCACACCTTAAAATCAACGAGGGAAACACCAAGCTTGTCCTGCTCACTTCTCTATTGTGGGTCCTGGCACAGAACCAAAAATATAATGGATGCTTAATAAAGGGTTGATTAATAAAAAGAATTACAATGTGATAAGCCTCAATTAGGAAAACACCACCCTCCATGGAAATACATTAAGAACTGAAGTCACACTGTGCAAATGGAAGAGAGTACAGATATTCGAATAGCCTTTAATATAAAAGCAGAGAAAGGAGTCTGCTCCCAGGTGAGAGGCCTTTCTCTTTATGTCCTCCCAAAACAAGTTTAGAAGGGACAGAAACTGGACTGGGAAAGAGAAGGGAATACCTCAGTCTGTCTTAATGAGCAGCCAAGAGCTACTTTAGTCATAACATGTTAAAAGAGGCACCAAGAGCTAAAACACAAGAGAGGAGACTGGGCAACATCTAAACCGAAGGACTCTTTGTCCAAGGAGTGTGTTAAAGATAACCTGCATTTACAGACATATCACAGAAGGTAAGGAGCTGCTCTGGACAACCAGATAAAGGGCAGACCTCTGTGATGCTTAGATATAGGAAGTAGCATAGAGGTTGGACATTGAGCTAAGACTCTAAAGAAGTCACAATCGGACACAGCAGGATATCCCTCAGAAAGCCAAGGCCCAGAATGGACTGGGTCACAGAAGAGGTGGTGGGTGCCTGGCTGGTGTGATTTTTCAGGAAGCTCTGTGGACAAAGCCAGTTTAAATCTAATTTAAAAAGAAAGAAAAGAAGCAGCAGCTCTTTGGTGATTTTATAGATAAGGAAGCAAATAATGAAAAGTTAGACAGACAAAAATCAAAGGAGCAGAGTGAAATAAAGATAAATGCACTCAAGGAGCAAACAGCTTGGTGCAGAGTCAGGGGAAGCATTAAGGACCAAGGCGAGGAAGAGTGACAGATGGGGCTGGTGCTGTGGACGGGCTCCATGAAGTCTTTGCTTCCCAATTCCTAAAAGGAGCTGCCTCTTAAGAGCGTCTCCTAATGAGAGATTCCTAATGAGAAAGCCAACGAGAAAGAACGAATGGTCGTGGGAGGCTGGGCTGGGGAAGATTCGATCTCCAGTCTCAGCATGTGCCGGCTGTGTGGGCGCCTCTTGCTCTGCATCCTCCTAAGTCCCTCTTCTGGATCTTGCTGTGTGATTGTGGAGTTAAGAGCTGCATCTGCAAGACCATCTAAGAAACTCAGCACTCTGTCCCCCAAAGGCCTTTCACTGGGGGTTCTCCACCCGTCTCACCATCCCCAGGACCTCCTTTCTCTCTCCCTCCCTAGGACAGAGCCAAGAGCCTCTCACTTCCTGACTGCAGGATGCTGATCGAAAAAGCAACTATGGCAATTAGGTGTGTTTCTAACACAAGAGTCTCTTCCTGACAGAAGAGAAAGATGAGCAAATAATTTTAGTGCTATTTGCAATAATCCCCAGGATGAGAAAAACTTGAGTAATGGGCATAGAAATAGCAGCATTTCTTCTGAGAACAAGAGACGTCTGATAATGTGCCTTGAATTTCCATTTAAAAAGAAATAGATGTCTCTCTGAGTTTATAGACTCAAGCGTTCTCTAACTAAAACATAATATTGTAGATATCAGAGCATCAGCAATAAAATTACCAGAAAATTACCCATTTTGACTTGAGTAGGGAGAGTCCGTCAATTAAAAATTATTTTATCTCCTAGTTAAAATGTCACAATGAATCATGGGTCACAGCTCTTTCAGCCACAGAGTCAGCTGATGAAAGCAGAACTTGATCATCACCTACCAATACAGATAGCCCTTTCTATATGTACTCAGATAATAAGGCAACAATTACAAAGAAAAAACTGGAATGGCTGGAGTTTGGGCCACTTCAATTCACTTATTTTACTCTTGGGGAAACTGAGACACTCCCTACGCCCCTACCCCAGTCACCAGAGGGGAAGTAATTTTTGGTCACAGTTGACCCCAAACCAGGCCCTGTGAGTCTGTATCCTTCCAAAGAGAAGTTCCCTGAGGAATATAAACCTTCTGGCCAGAGGACATATTAAACAGAAAAGAACTGTAAATGATTTCTCATTGCCAAAACATAATTTGTTTTCCTTTATGGGTCCCAGCATGCCAAGAACGATGACGGAAAGCAATGAATAGAGTTCACTTTCCTCCCAGACTCCCTCGTTCAGTCATCAAGCATTTGGGGAGCTAGGCACTATGGGGCAGGGCAGATGCAAGGCTGCCTAAAGATCAGCAGGCCCACCCTCAGGAATTTGTGATCCAATCAGACTTGCAGACACTGGGTAAGTAAACACTCACTAGCTGCTGCAACTCCATGGAGACAAGCCAGCAGCCCTGGATGGGAGGGCATAGAGAGAGAGCAGGAGAGAAAGACATAATTCAGCAGCCCTCTTAATAATGATGCCTGTCAGTCACCAATAATAAGTGAAGTGTGCTGGATGCCATGGCACATGCCTACAAATCCCAGGGACCTCGGAGGTCAGGGTAGGAGTATCTCAAGTTCAAAGCCAGCCTCAGCAACTTAGCAAGACCGTGTCTCAAAGTCAAAAAAATAAAAAGGGGCTGGAGACATCAGTTCAATGTTCAAATGTCCCCTCAGTTCCATCCCTGGTACCATCAATCAATCAATCAATTACACAAAAATAAACAAAGTGTAATAGTCTATTACTGAGTCCTCTAATTATTTGTAAGCCCAGCTTATTTTGGCAGGATAAATCCTAACAACTTCCTTTAAATGGTCGGTAAATTTTTAAAATGCATATTTCCATCAGCAAAATAAAAGGAAATATATGCCTGTAAATAAGTACATTTATACACATATCACTATTATAGATATTATCATAATGTAGCATTGCTCTACTAGTATATAGATTATCAAACAGAAACAAAAAATTGATATTTTAAAAGAGGCATTCCCACATTTCCACCCTGCACTGCTGGGGGCATCCTATATACCTTTCTTTAGAAAGCCTTCTCAACCTAAGGTGGGGCTGGAATCTGCAGGGGCATGGGGGTGGGGCTTAAAACACCTCTAAAGTCCTTCTTCAAGTTTATAGAATAAACTCTCCAAGGTTGGACCTGCAAATCTGCATTTAACATTCTCCTCAGGGGAGCTTTAAACTCACTGAAGGTCTAAAAGCTCTTTTCTGGATTAAATTTTCCCAGGGAGGTAAAAAAAAAAAAAAAAAAAAAAAAAAAACTTTAAGAACTTCCTTTCTGCTATAAATTGCCTTCAACTGCTCACTATCCAAGAGACCTCCTGAGCAGCCAAGATGATAAACTGTTTTGCTGTGTGGGGATGTCTTTCCACTCACAAAGACATGCAAACTCTTTGGGGCTACACAGGGAGACAGACTAGGGCAGGGGGTCCTATAAGGAGAAGGCCACCTCCCCAACTCAGACAGCCAGAGAACTACCCTGGGGTGACTCCTCCCAGATCATACTGAGCTCAGCACCTCCACACCTCTGTTAGCAGTAAGTCACCCACGTGCAAACTTCAACTTCAAACCAGTCCAGGGCAACCACCTTACACATTTCTCTTTGTTGACATTAGGTTTGTCTCCTGGGCCCCAGGAGGTGTTTTCAAAGTTTAAACTGGTCAATAATTCTTTCAGCACTGTACTTCTCAGTGCTTTATCATCTAATCTGCTGTTCTGGAGAGAACACAGGCTTCAGGTTCTGAAGCATCAGCAACATGCCTGGCTTCTAAGTCTGAGTTACACTGTTCCTGAAGCCATGTTCCCCTTTCCCCCTCCCATCATTTTCACCTTCTGGGACACTCCAGCCAGTCTGCCCCTACAACAGTGGTCCACTTCATGCTTTGAATATAGCCCTTGCTGCTCTGCCATTGCAGCTTATTTTTAAAATGGACATGTTTCTTTCTCTTCCTCTCTTCTTGTTCCTCCCTAATCTCTCCCTCTCCTTAATCTCAGGGGACACCGGATTACCTTTCTTTCCCATTTTAGGCAGATTTATCTCCTTGAGTACATACTCACCATAGGAATAAAGTAATCTATACTTTGGGGATGGCACCAGAAAATCTCAGAAATGACTATCTCCAAAATTAACAAGTGAATTATAACTATAATTATAACTATAATTATAATCACCTCTTTAAAAGCCCCTTGTTCCTGCTGATGGGCAGAATCACAACATCTGGGACAGGAGTTTCCCATGTTTCTCCTTTGCTAGAAAAGCAATAAAACTTTTTCCTTTTTCTCAAAACCCTGTCCTCATTATTGAGTTGGCATCAGAGACAAGTACTGAGCTTCCAGTAATACCCCTCTTCTCAGAGCCTCGCCTGCAGCACACAGACCAGTATCAATCCCCATCTCCTGTACACTTCAACAGAATAGTATGACTTTCTAATAGTACTCAGTCCCATCACCTTGTGGAACAGCTTTGTGTGTAGATTTCAGCACTAGCTCAAGACTACACATTTCCCTGATCTTTAAGTGCCCTTTCTCCATCTTTAAATGTCTCTAAAGCCTACAATGTTTTATAGAAACATGGTTCAGTGAAGGCTTAGTGAATATTAGGACATTCTAGTGTTAACATCCCAATATACCTATAGGTGACACAGGAACATGAAACTATTTTGATATTATTCTTACATATATTATTAAAATAAATATTATATAGATGCTGATGGGCTCAAGTCCAAGTTCACCCACTTGCCAGCTGGGTGATCCTTGGCAAGTAACTTAGCTCTGTGAGTCAGTTTCCTCTTCTACAAGAAAAGAAAATAGAAACATCTGCCCCTTAATATCACTGTAAAGATTAAATAAACTTGTACATGTAATAGGATTAGAACCATGCCAGACCAATGGAAATACTTAATAAATGTTATCTGTTATGCTATTAATTTGACAATGACTGACTATAATTGACCCAGGCACTATGCTAGGTACCTAGAATACAAAAAAATAAAATGAAATGAAAAAGCCTCACTTTGGCTGAGGAGTTAGAGGGAGTAGAGTTAATTTCATACACTAGGCAAGTAGCAAAAGTACTTGATAATCCATAAGGGTCAGCCAATGGTTGAATGGAGAAAGTTCTCAATACCTAAGAGGAGATGCTGCAGCTGCTACTAACTCTTGCCAGCCTCTCAGGGATTTGAGCTCCTACAGAACAGGATGCTAGTGGTGGTAACACCAAACTTCCATTCCCATGCTTTAAATTCCTTATTTAATGCCTACCCACCTGTTATGATTTAAATATGAGGTGGCCCCCAAAGGCTCATGTCTGAGACAATGCAAGAATTTCAGAGGTGATAGATTATAATATGGATTAACTGAATGGTAACTATAGGCAGGTCAGGTGTGACTGGAGGAAGTAAGTCACTAGGGGTGTGCCTTTGGGAGCAAAGCTGTTTCCTCTAGACATGTCCTGAGCTGCTTTCCTCCACTATACCTTCCCACCATGATGTTCTACCTTATCTTAGGCCCAGAACTTTGAAGTCAGCCAACCATAGACTGAACCTTTTAAACTTCTCTTCCACTAAGTAAAAAGAGAAGTTTCATTGCTTTTTCACAGTGATGAAAAGGCTAACTATAATACCACTCATGTGTACCAGATGACAGGTAAGCCAACATTCCTGGCCCGGAGAGAAGGCAGGGGTACTGCTACTCTGAATTTTTCAATGCATCTACACCACACCTCCAGGTCTTGACATCTCAGCACATAGCCTCCCACTACATTTCCCAAGTTATCTAGCTGGGAATAAATATGGGTACTACAGCTCAAAACTTGGGGTCTAGGTCAAGGAATCTATCCTGGGAGGCTCTACTGCCTGGACAGACAATTAGCCACTGGTGGAGTTTGAGTCCTGGGAAACTTGGAGGATAGCCAGAATAAACAAAGACAGCAGCTTGAGCAAGTGCCACGTTTCATCTGAACTTCTTTAGTAGTTAGGAACAGCAATGTAACTCCAAGGTACTCATGAAACAGCGACTATGCTAGCTCACATGCCAAAACAAGCCAGAGATGCTATCTTAGGATGGCCAGGGAAGTCTCTTTGAAAAATGACACTTGTATAGAGATCAGAACAAAGTATAAGGCAAGCTGCACGACTATCTGGGGAACAAGAATTCCAGGTAAGGAAAGAGAATGTACCGAGGTTGGGGTGGGGGCAGTTACAGGGAGAAGAGACAGTAAAGGAGAAGATGGCAAGAGGCAAGTTCTGATTGGTGATGGGGCCAGAGCAGCTCAGACTTTGTACCCCATGGTAAGGAGCTGGAGACTAAAGATTAGATGTGCTCACACCTGGTATCTGCTTCATCCACATCCAGTGGATCAGGGGTCAGGAAAGGACAACTCCTCATGGAAAATCAGAAAGTAAAGTAATAGATTCTCTGTACAGAGGAAAATATCACAGCACCTATTACCATGAAAACAGAAGTCTGAAAGCTTGTTTCCACTGGAGAATTTCCCCATCAGGAAAGTTGCAGTTTCCCAACATATCAGAACTGCATATCCATCAACTGATGAAAGGATAAATGACGCTGTGTCTCTGCAAGGGATACTGTCCAGCATTAGAGCATCCATGTGCCTTCCCTTTCACAATTCTTCTGAAGTCAGTTCATCAAGAAACATGCTTTTCATGTTATTTTTTTTTCTTTGGGTACCAGGGATTAAACCCAGGAGTATTCAACCACTGAGCCA
The DNA here is from genome assembly GCA_028644305.1 of Xerus rutilus. NCBI lineage: Eukaryota > Metazoa > Chordata > Mammalia > Rodentia > Sciuridae > Xerus > Xerus rutilus. The sequence continues at coordinate 41,537,354 of CM053413.1, forward strand.
CATCCCCAGCCCTATTTTGTGTTTTATGTAGAGACAGGGTCTCACTGAGTTGCTTAGCGCCTTGCCATTGCTGAGGCTGGCTTTGAACTCGCAATTCTCCTGTCTCAGCCTCCCAAAGTGCTGAGATTACAGGCATGCACCACTGCAACCGGCTCTTTTCATGTTATTTTATACTTACTTCTTTTCAAATATATTATACATGTAGACTAGGCTGACTTTTACAAAACATCTGTTTATTTTTCAATAACAAATAAATTGTTAAAAAATACTATTGAAAGCCAGATGCAGTGGTGTGCACCTGTAGTCCTAGCTAACACAAGAGAATTCCTGAAGCCCATTCGTTCAGGGTCAGCCTGGGCAGCATAGGAGATCCTGTCTCAAAAAAGAAAGAAAAGAAAAGAGAAGAGAAGAGAAGAGCAAAGCAAAATACTCTAAAAAAACCCTGCAATTTACTTGAAATGAACCAAAAATAAAATGTATTAATAGATGGCTAGAGGGATTGATGGACAGAGATGTGATAAGCATAGTATAAGATGAGTATATTTAATATGATTGGTACAAATGAGCAATGATATTTGTAGTAAGATTGTTTCAATTTACCTGTTTGAACATTTTCATAATAAACGGTTTGGAGTATAGGACATTATCATCTGAATCCTAAATAAGTTAACACTAGTAGAAGTAATATTTTCTAAGTGTTTTTTAAAAAACTAACAGGATTAACATGCCTACCACCTAAGCTTACTAAAATCATTTCGTCTCTCAATACTGTCACTTTTCTTTGACCTTTGTTATTCTTGAAAGTGAGATAACCATTGTGACTCATCACCTTTGGAAAAATTTTTCATCCAAAGAATAGTTCTCCAGCATCATTAAATAAACGCATGTAAAAATCATGATAATTAATTATTCCATAAACATTTACAGGTTATCATTAATTATACTTTAGTGCCACAAAGAAATTAGAATATTACATTCAGTATTACCTTCTACCCTGAAATGAACAGGAGCTGATGGGGTCTAGATTGGGAGCTTTCATTCTGCCTACTAGAGTACATCTTACAACTCTCTTGCAAAGAACAGACTTTTATACTGATAATTCATGAGAATTTACTTTTATCACTTACGTTTACTCTGTGTGTGTGTGTGTGTGTGTGTATGTATTTTGGGGGGAGATACTAGGGATTGAACTCAGGGGCACTTGACCACTGAGCCACACCCCCAGCCCTATTTTGTGTTTTATGTAGAGACAGGGTCTCACTGAGTTGCTTAGCACCTCACTTTTGCTGAGGCTGGCTTTGAACTCGCAATCCTCCTGCCTCAGCCTCCCAAGCCACTAGGATTACAGGCATGCACCATTGCACTCAGCCTTCCGATATTTTTGTAGGTAAAATATTCTGATCAAATCCCTAGCACACCAGAAAAACATTTGATCATTCACATATGCCCTGAATAGTTTGTGGGCTGGGTGATCCATAGTCAGTCCTTCTTCTAGTGGGGTTCAAATTCTAGTGGGAGAGGAAACTAAACAAATACATTAAAAGGTTCTATAGTTTGGATCTGGAATGTCCTCCAAACACTCATGTGTGTATTAAAGGCTTGATCCCCAGTGTGACACTATTGGGGGGGGGGGTAGAAACTTTAAGAGATGGAACCTAGGGGGAGGCCTTTAGATCATTGGGAGTTTTCCATTGAAGAGGATTGTGTGGAGGTATCTCTGTTTCTCTCTCTCTGTCTTTCACAACCTGGCCATGAAGTAAGCAGTTCTGCTTTACCACAGGCCCCAAAACATTGCTCCAATAGAATGTTGATTGAATTTTCAAAACTGTTGAGCCAAACCCTTTTCTCTTTATAAGTTTATTCACCTCAGGTATTTATTATAGTAGCAAAAAAGTAGATTAACACAAAAGGTCATTTTAGATACTGATGAGTTCCAAGAAAAAAAAAAGACATAAACAGGGTAACGTGAGAGAAAATGACAGGGCGATGGTGTGGTGAGGGTGTATGGAGGAGTGGAGGTCATGTTTGAGGCTAGGGTAGGAGGAGCTCTATCTTAGGCAAGTTGGCCAAGGAAGGCTGCTCCCAAAAAGAAGAATGCTGAATATCAAAGAGGGACCAGATATTAGAGATAATGATTATATTCAGAGAGAACACTCCATGCAAGGGCACAAAAGAGAGGTCAGCACATTCAAGGAGCTAGAGAGAGGTCCACGTGGAGCTTGGAGGGGCTGGGAGAGGCAAGTGGTGTCAGAGTCATGTAATGGACTTGCCAATGAGTTTTGGTTTCATTGTAAACGAAATGAGAAATGATGGAGGGCAATAAGCTTCCTACAATAACAAATTAAACTTCTAGAATAGGATCACTCACTTTTAAGAATAAAATCTAAAAACTCTGACAAATAACTACAAGGTCAGTAAAAGCCACTGAGGATGAAAGTCTAGGGGGATGATGCTGTGGGATGCTCTCCCAGCTTACACAATGGTAATTGGAAGGATCAATTAATAAGCACTTAGTGTGTGTCCAGAATGGGGACACATGTGTGAGAGGCCATTTACTCCTCTTGCCCCATGATTCAGCTTAGGCATGGCCCTCTTTTGACAGTTGACTATGCTGAGTCTCAGAGAGAGAATGACTTTCTCTTAGTCACACGGCACTCAAGAAGCAGAGTCAGGATTTGAACCTGGACCCAGGGGGTTCCAAAGCCCATCTTCTTCACCAATGAATCAAGCAGCCCATAATAGACAAGGCTTTCATATGGCACACTAGGGAACTTCACAAAGACAGTATCTGAAAGCTGGTCATCGCTGGGGACAGGCATTCTCTGCTTTGTCTTCTCTACCTCATTCTGGCACAGGTAGATATAAACACAAAGATGGGAGGAGAGGAGATGCAGAGAAGATATAGGAAGAAGAACATAGATGGAAGTTTTCCTGTGGCAACAGCAACATGCTCACAACCTACTTGGTTCACTAAAAAAGAAAGCACATGTAACAGTGGACTGTAGCACCTATTTTCCTTTCTGGCCCAAGGTAAACTCCTTGCAGTGTTTTATTCCTGTGTACCCATCACCCAAGCCATAGGAGAAAAACATTGTTCCCAAATGTTTTTTTGACTGCACAGCCTTTGTGCGCCAGTGATTGCTGCAATTTAACCTCCATGATAAAACAGAATCATCACTGGATGACAATTCATAGCACAGCTTCAGAATTGTTTGCTTCTTCCATCAAGCTCCCTTGTGATTACGATTTACTGGTGGTGTCTGCCTTCGGGAAGCACCTGGACAGCCCTGCCAATGGCCAGACGAGGTGCTCACTTAAGTCACCTAAATGTTTCAGATGCCAAGTGGCCAGATTACATCTTAATGATCAGCTAGAGTCTGAGACTTGCTCTGATGTGGACCATGAAATAGACCATACAGCACTCCAGTGACAGCTGTCCATCACAGAGCCATGCATCTTTTTAGTAAGTCATTTTGAAGACACACACAGAAGCTCAGTGTTACATGGCATCCCAGTACGAGAGGCGAGTATGAAGATGCTGTTTGTAACAAAGCCATCTGATTGATTGGCTTGTGAAGGGAAGAGGGGAGGAGGTGGTATTGGGGCAATACTGCAAAATAACAAAGGAAGGAAGAAAGAGAAGACGTGGGACTTCAGAGACATGAAATCAAGTATCAGGAGAGGCAAAAGGTATGACCTAGTCTTCCCAACAGGACCTTCAGCTACCATGGGAAGACAGTTTTCAGCTAAGCAGAACTCAAGTGATGTGGGTATTAGCCATGGTGAGCCAGGGTGTTAAAAGTGCACCCAGGGTTGGGGTTGTAACTCATTGGTACAGTCCTTGCCTGGCACATGTGAGGCACTGCATTCAAGCCTCAGCACTGCATAAAAAATAAATAAATAAAAATTTTAAAAAATTTGTTTAAAAAATGCACACAATTTAAAAGAATCCTTAAGATAAAGGAGGTTGTGTAGCAATGTAGGATGGACATGGGCTTTGGAATCAGATAGACTGGGTCTGTATCTGCTCCATCTTACTTTCCCTCCTTGACCCTGGAGTTTCCTCATCTGTCAAAAGGGATGATGATACCACTGCTCTGGTGTGAATGTGCTCCTTCCCCAAGTCAGGGGTTGCCAATATGATAGTATGAAGAGGAGCCTTAGGAAAAGATTAGGCCAGGAGGGCTCCTCCCTTGTAAATGGAATCAGGTGCCTTCTCCCTTATCCAGGGGCTTCACAGAGGGAGTTGGTTCTCTTGCTCTTCCACCTGGTGCATGAGAGGATGCAGTACAAAGTCCCTCACCAGATGCCAGTGACTTGACCTTGGACTTCCCAACCCCAGAATTACAAGAGAGTACATTCATGTACTTTGCAAATTACCCAGCCTCAGGAACTCTGTTAAAACAACACAAAGCAGACCAAGAAAACTACCAACTTCATAAGGGTGGTTGAAAAAATGGGACCTAATAATATATATATACCTCAAAGTGAGAGGCCAGGTATGAAGAAAGTACTTAAGAGGAGTTCACTATCAATGTTATTATTCTACCTTTGCATTATGGCTAAAACTTCAGACATTTGGATACCAACATTACCATTCACTGTATCAGCCTGCCACCAGCATGTGGCTCTCTCTCTCTCTCACCTAGTGTATATGCAGAAGGTTGAATTATTCAAACTTTTAGCACATTAGCACGTTATCATCTCTGGTCCCTGCAAGGGCCCCTCTTGACTGAGAGTTCCCCCTTCTGTTATGGTTTGGATCTGAAGTGTCTCCCAAGAGCTTCTGTGTTAATAAAGGAATATTCAGACATAAAATGATTGGATTATGAGAGCTGTGACCTAATCAGTCCATTCTAGTTTGGTAACTATAGGCAGGTGGGGCGTCCTGGAGAGGGTGGGTCACTGGGGCATGCCCTGGAAGGGTGCATCTTCCCTGTGCCCCTTGCCCTTTCCCTCTCTGCTTCCTGGCTACCATGAATGGAGGGTCTCTCCCCCACCATACCCTTCTGCCTTGATGTCCTGTCTCATCTTGGGTCCAGAGCAACTGGAGTCAGCCAGCGAGGGCTTGAATCTCTGAAACTGTAGAGCCAAAATAAACATTTGCTCCTCTACATTGTTCTTTTCAGATATTTTTGTCACAGTGATGAAAAGCTAGCTAACACACTTTCGGACTGACCTCTGTCCCTATTCCCCTCCCTTGCTGGCATTTTCTCTAATGGATTTGATGGACTTCCTTAACTATGCATGTGTTGTTATAAAATGCATGCTTGTTTTATTTGCTTTTTAATTTATATAGAAGCTATTAGGCTATATAAATTAAATTCTCATGCATTATTTCACTCAGAATCAACATGGGTTAGTACATGTACTTCTAGTGCATCGCCTCTCGTGACCTCACCTAGCACATTTGACCTGTTTTTCCCTAATGAAGGGGTTCTAAGGAGTCTCCAGCAGCCCTCCAACATCATACAGCAGCTGGCCTCCTCACATCTTCTGTACTTACCATATTTCTTATTTCTTTAAATCAACTCACATAACTTAAATTTGTTTTAAATGGTAGTTATATTTGTTGTAGGTTAGAAAGCATACATAACCATTAAAATTGCCTGGCTGTTACAGCTGGACAGTCCCTGGGTTCCCCATGTACTTCACCCCATTAGAGGCTGGCCTGATGCTTTTCCACATTGTAAAGCATCCTGTGCTAACAGAAGGGCCAGGCCCATGAGCCTAGGTTTTCAATCTAGTTTCCTTATCTAAATATTCTGCTTGATTTGCAGCTTTGTCTTCCCTTAAACAAGCAAGGGCAGTGAGAGTCAGCTGTGTGACTCCTTCTGTCTCAAGCAGGAAACGAGTGGCCTGGCTCAGCGTCCAGGGTCTGAGAAATCCAGCCTCTAAAATCTGTCCTACTCTGGTCCCCCAAGTCATAATGCCCAACATGTTATCCTGTCCATTTTACAAAGGAGGAAACTGAGAATGTGGCTAATGTCTCACAGACAGGATGGCTAACTTCAGGTCTCCATGGCTCCAAAGTCAACTCACATACACTCTCTCTCAAAGAAGAGATGAACCAGCTTTCCAAGAGCTTAGTGGATATTAAGGTGCATCAAAACTCCACAAGCAAGCCAGGTGCAGTGGTGCACACCTGCAATCATGGCACTCTGGGAGGCTGAGACAGGAGGATCTTGAGTTCAAAATCCCCCTCAGCAACAGCGAGGCACTGAGCAACTCAGTGAGACCCTGTCTCTAAATAAAACACAAATTAGGGCTGAGGATGTGGCTCAGTGGTCGAGCACCCCTGAGTTCAATCCTTGGTACCAAAAACAAAAACAAAAACAAAAAAAAAAACCCCACAAGCAGCATGTGTGAGGCCCTGAGTCCAATCTCCAGTAATAGGAAGGAAGGAAGGAAGGAAGGAAGGAAGGAAGGAAGGAAGGAAGGAAGGAAGGAAGGAAGGAAGGAAGGAAGGAAGGAAGGAAGGAAAGAAAGAAAAATCTCTACAAGAAAAACAAATGGTGTGGGTGAAGGCCCTGTGTGAAAGGTTGGCCTCCTAAACTTGCTGGGACCACTGAGACAGACTAAGGGCACACACTTAAAGGAGCCATTGCTAAAAGCTAGTAAATTACATACTGTCTCCTTATAACTGTCTTCAGAGAGGCAAGACCCAAGACCCAATGGGATACAAGCTCTGGAATTAGCAGGTGTGCCCCTCTTAGGTTGGCCCTTAGTACGTGCCTTCCACCCACTTAAAATAGGAAACTCTCCCAAATAGGACAATCCTGAACTGGTCCATCTGCTAAATGTAACTGAAAATAAAAGTAAGACCCTTTTGTGTCCATTGAAAACCAACTTCTCAGGGTGTCTCCCAGCACAATGGAGGCTGCTGTGACCCTCCTTCTGAGTGTGGCCTGGAACTCCACAGAACAGATCCACTAAGGATCCACTAAGGATCTGTTCTCTTCAGGCAGTCAGCGGGAAGCAAGGGACAGGCCACAAAGAAAGCCAGGACCCCCACTGAGATTTGGAGGAGCCATCTCATAGCTGCTGCCTCTGATGACTGAGAGGGCCACAGGCTTTTCTGAGGACGGTGGCAGGTGAATATAAATCAAATACCCAGAGAAAGGCAGCGAATGTGGCAGCGTTGCCCTGGACACAAGGGGAAAAAGAAGCAACCAGTGAGTGATACAGAGACAGAAACACAGACCCTCTGGCTGATTCCTGCCTCCTCCGGGTAACACCCCAAAATGTCTGTGAGTACCCACTGCCTGACAAGCCAGGTGTGTGTGGTACAGAGGCTTATGTAAGGATTAAGATGCTGCCTCTGATTCCTGAAGGAAGCAGTCCACACACAAATAGTCCACTTCTATTCCCTGAGTTCCCACCTTGAGACCTTATAAGAGCCCTGTATGGTTTAGATATGAGGTGCCCCCCACCAAAAGCTCATGCATGAGCCAATGCAAGAAGGTTTAGAGGAGAAATTATTTGGTTATGAGAGCCTTAATCTAGTCAGCAAATTAATCCTCTGATGGGATTAACCTTGCGGTAGCTGAAGTGGTACTGTGTGGCTGGAGGAGATGGGAACTGGGGTGTGGCTATGGGGTATATATTTTGTATCTGGTGAGTGGAGTCTATGTTTTCTGATCATCATGTGAGCTGCCTGCCTCTGCCACACTCTCCTGCCGTGATGTCTTGTCTCACCTTGAGCCCTGATGAATGGAGCCATCTATCCGTGGACTGAGACTTCTGAAACCTTGAGCCCTCAAATGAACTTCCCCTCCTCTACAGTTGTTCTGGTTGGGTCTTTTAGTCATAGCAGTGAAAAAGCTGACTCAACCAAGTCCTCTTGCCTTAGGAGACCTCCAGCCCACCCGACTCCATCTTCCTTTCTATCTCCTTCCACTTGCCCCACTCTGACCCCTCCAGAATCTAATAGGAGGCCTTGCCTTCACTTTGCCATCTGCCAGACTCTGGTGCATGCTCACTTACCTTCCCCAAGTCCCCAGTGTGAGCACCTCCTAGGGAACAGGTTTCCCTGTTTCATAGCCTTCCCCGCCCCTCTAACTCCTGGCTCAGGATCTGTCTCTCCATGGCCTATAAGCTCCATGTAGGGAGGCACCGGCACTTCTTCCTTCTGACTGTAACAGTCAGCAGTAGCTGACCTGAGGCCCCAGGCTGGCAGAGCTCAGAGGTGACTTGGTCAAGGAAAAGCAGGCAGGTAAGGTGAGCATCCACCCCGCCCCACCCCAAACACACACAGGCACTGCAGGGACAGAGGTAGCTTAGGACAGGAAGAGAGATGAATTGCTCTTCTACTCTTCAGGTTTTATTTCCCCTTCTTGAAATGACAGGAATTCTCAAAGGACTGCGCACTTCATCCTCCTCCCAACAGGCACTGGTTCAAAGCATTTCTGGCCCATCGAATTCCCAGCTGTGGTTACCAGATAAATCAGAGAACCTGAACTTGACGTACACATACGGCTGCGTTGTAAAGCAGCAGCATAAGTATATACACGTGCACACCCACGTGTCTTCTCTGTGTGTGTGTGAATTATCTTTTAGTAAAGCTGCTGAAAAGATTACAAGAGTAACCGGGTGCCGTGTTTTCGGGGTTGGGCCAATGATTAGATAACTGTTTTTTAAATGCTAACAACTCAGTTATTAAGACAAGTTACACACATGACAAACATCAGAGAAGAGATGTGAGAATCCAATTTAAAGTCATCGTCTATGCAAATGTGAAATTTCAAAATATGTAAATGCGCCACGCTGTGATAAAAAGGAAGGATACATGGGGCTAATTTCTTCCTGTTAATTCTGCTAAAATAACTTCTTTATTGCCACATTCCTGCCACGGTGAGCTCTTTATGTTGTTGTTGATGAAGGCTTAATGCTCTTTTTTTTCTAGAACGAAGTTTGATGAATTATTTTTTTTCCTCTAAGGTGCCTGCACAGAGAGATAAGTGCCACATATTCAAATGTAGCCACTTGGAGCATTTTTCATTTCCTTCTCCACGTGAGAGATACAGCCTCAGCCATCATTCTAGAGGGAAAGTGTGGCTGGGGAGGGAGGCGGGGTATCACTCTGGCTTTTGTTTCCTGATTCTGCGAATGACACCAGACTTGGGATTATTTACATGGATCAGGACCTCTTTGAGATTGAGAGAAAAGAAACAACAAAACAAGGAGGAATTTTTTCTTTTAATGGGTAAGAGACTGAAATAAGGACTAAAATTTTAGAATATTAAAGGTGAAGAAAATCTCAGGGGAAAAAACGCAATCTACCTGTTATGGTTTAGATGTGAGGTGTCCCCCAAAAGCTCATGTGTGAGACAATGCAAGAAAGTCCAGAAGTGAAATGATTGGGTTATGCGAGCCTTAACCTAATCAGTACATGGATCCGCTGATAGGGATTAACTGGGTGGTAACTGGAGGCAGGTAGAGTGTGGCTGGATGAGGTGGGTCATGGGGGCCTGCCTTTGGGGTTTACATTTTGTTCCCTGGTGAGTGGAGTTCTCTCTGCTTTCTGATTGCCATGTGCTGAGCTGCTTTTCTCCTCCATATCTTTTCACTCTGATGTTCTGCCTCATCTCGGGAGCTGAGCAATGGAGTTGGTCGGCCATGGACTGAGACCTCTGAAACCCTGAGTGCCAAATAAATTTTTCCTCCTCTGAAATTTTTCTTCTAAGGCCATTTGATCACACCAGCATAAAAGCTGACTAAAACACCAGAAGTTCACAAACTTAAAGAAATACCTCATGTGCCTTTATCATGCTTTCTTATCCTAAGTCCATTGAATGACCTTGCCCCTGCTCCACCCAAGAAGTTTTTAAATCTAACTTCACAGTGTTGTTTTTGTTTTGTTTTGTTTTGGTTTCTTGGTACTAGAGATTGAACCCAGGGCTGCTTTTTTGATAAAGGCTTAATGCTCTTTTTTTTCTAGAATGAAGTTTGATGAATTTTTTTTTCTATAAGGTGCCTACACAGAGAGATAAGTGCCACATATTCAAATGTAGCCACTTGAAGGTAGCTCTGAGCTACCTTCTCAGCCCTTTTTATACTTTATTTAGAATCGAAGTCTCACTAAGTTGCTGAATGTCTCACTAAGTTGCTGAGAACTTGCAATCCTCCTGCCTCAGCCTCCTAAGTCTCTGGGATCACAGGTGTGCAGCACAGTACCTGGCTAGGGTTGTATCGTTGAGATGAGATAACACATGTAAAGCATACCACAGCACCTTAGCAAATGAGAAGTGCTCAGTAACATGAGGATGATGATGTCTATGACAACTATAAAGATGATAATAACAATGATGCTTACAGCTCACTTTCTGCAGAGAAAATTATGAAATCCCTAAGTGTCCTGCATATGAGCTCTTAATGCAAACTCAATATTCTCAGGGGCCAGAGTTGCAAAATAAATGCCCAGGAAGTTGATGGACATCAACAAACTGGGTAGTTCATACTGAATGGTGGTCCCAGATGGCTATACTTCTCCATTTCTCAAGTAAATATGGATTTTTAAAATTACTTCATATTTTTTATATATGGTACATTTTTTTTCCCTTAAAGCTCATGCACACCAAGTAAAACAGGACCCTGTGCAAGACTAGTGTGAGACCACAATAGTACAGGTGTACTATTCTGTAATTTACTCTTTTTTTGCTTCCCCCCTCTACTGAAGCAGTCCCTGTGAGAGTGAACTCCTGCCCCAGCCATTACACCCACGCCCATGCATGCACACTCTCTCACACACACGGCTTTAAGAGAACGACCATGGACTCCATTCTATGTTCATTTTCACTAAATGAAGGTTGAACATTCTTCCCTAGAATTAAATCATCTCTACCACATCTGGCCCCAGAAGCCAACTCTGATGTCCCATGTAGACCAGATCTTGTGCACTGGCCCCAGACTATGCCTACCGTGATTACAATGAAAAGCTACCCTCAGAGCAAGGGAGGGGATCCCCAACAGAGGCCACCTCCTGGCTGGCCAAGAGCTGCCTGCAGGCTCTGCTCCCCTACAAGTCTGAGGCTTCCATCCTACTCTGCAGCTGATACTCAGCCAATCTTTTCTTGGTAAAAGATTGGTAAAAGAGAGCCACTTATCTTTGCTCAGCCTGAAGCTTCTACAGACACCTGCTTGAGGTAAGAAGACTCCTCTTCATTGGCTGGTGTGACAATGTTCACAAGCAACTCCCAACATGACCTGGATGAGTTCTGCTTTCTGACATTTGCCTGGGACTTCCAGGAGCTCCTAGAGAGGTTTTTCCTCAAAGGCCCATCAGCCAGCCAGATGGAATGCTCCAGAGTCTCTGGGTGCAGGGAGAGAATCTCTTTGAGTGTGTTCCCCAGGATCTGATTTGCCTCCCCAAATGACACAAAAAAAAATCAATTAAAAAGCACAAGAGGAAAAAAAATCCACATTCGCCCTTGATAGTACAAAGCATTATGTGTTGTCTATTCAAACAGCAAGCAAGCCTGAGATGTACAAGAAACGACATCCCAGCTGATTATTAACAAAGACTCTGATGACTCGCAAGGGCTGTCATCTCTCTGCTGAATGCAGAGTAAATAAAACACCAATGAATTCCTAACTACCTTTTCATTTTCCCTTCATAACCTAATTTAGAAAACATAAATAATTTCACTGTGTTTGCAGGCCCAGCTGCTCCTCACCTCCAAATGGGAAACTGAGTAAAGACCACAAAGCTAGAGCTGACGCCACCAACACAGCCCCCGTTACACGCACTAAATATGCATTCGAAATATTTCTGAAACTGTTCATTTCTTGCTAGTAATTTATACAATTACAGCCAGTGGTCTTTGATTATTATTATTATTATTATTATTGCTATTATGGTTTTATTCTGTCATTTGGATCTGTTGATGGTGACACCTCAGTGATGCACCATAATTTCCTCCCACTCACAAACCTTTTAAAATTTCTTTCACCTCGACTGAGTATAAATTAAGTGGCATTGTTTCCTACCTGGCCCAATGTGCTGAAACAACCACAAAATAATCTGAAAAACCAGAACTGGAACAAGTCCCTTGGGGCAGTACTGGCATGTCAGCCCCGGCCCACCTAACCCATCCCTCTGTTCAGATGAGGCACCATGCAGACATTCTACCTGCAGACCAGAGCCTGACTCTCCTGGTGACAGTAGCCAGGCAGACAGAGAGCACAATGGCCTCAGACTGGTGTCTCCACAGGGACTTCCTGACAGAGTGCAGTTACTACTCTAGCTAATGATGGGAACTAGAGGTAATTATACATGGGGCCTCCATGGTCAAAAGCCTCTGTTTCCCAGGCTGCTTGGTCCACCCTGGTCTTGATCAAAGCCACTGGGAATCTTTGAAAGCAGGTTTTATAAGTGGAGAAAAAAATAAGCAATCAAAGTGGGAAATACGATTTTATATGACATTTCACTTTGAATGTAAAGGCAACTTTTGCTGCTGTTGTTGTTATACAACAGAAATCAAATCAAAAGTCCATGTGGGTGGGGAGGAGGGAGGAGGGTGGGCATAAATACACAGGAAATGCTGAGGATCTTACCCAGTCCTGTGTCCTGAGACCAGACACTCTTCCCCAGCATGCAGTGCTCACCCCCATGGCATGACCAGTGTAGCAAGTTCATTCATTCACATTCACTAAGCACCTACCTTGGTCCTGGGGAGGACCAAGGGGATATAACTGTCAGGGTCCCGCCTTTGTGGCACTGGGATTCTAGTAGTTTTGTGCCCTGACCTACTAACCAAGGATGGTTTGTTGGCCTCATCAAAATTGGCAAACATAGTGCAGATTAATGCTATTCTTCAAGTTTCTTGTAGTTTGAAGCTTCTTCTCCAAATTTTCTTATGAACTCTTAGAGTTTGAAAGCAATCATCCCTTGGTATCTGTGAGGATTTGGCTCCAGGATCCCCCTTGGTTTCCAAAATCTACAGTCACGTCTCATGTAGAATGGTGTAGTATCTGCATATAACCCACCAACATCCTCCCATATACTTTAAAGCATCTCCAGATTACTTATAATACCTAAGACAATGGAAATGTAATGTAAATATGGTACTATTTAGGGAACCATGATAAGAAAAAAATTCTGCACACACACAAACAACACCGACAAAATTTTCCTTTCCACTATTTTCTATCCACAGTTGGTTGAATCTGTGGATGCAGAACCCAATTTGAAAAAAAAATAAAAACAAACAAGATTCATCAACATAAAAAATAACAGTTTTTTCCCTCTTCATTCTGTGACTCAAAACAGAAGAAAAATATTTTTCTGAAATAAATTTACTCCTCTTTCAAGAAACAAATTTTAAAATTTTGAGATGACATCAGAAGTGATTGGTAGTAGACTGTATGCTTCGTATACACACAGGGCCCTGGATCAGTCCTCACACTACCGCCCCCCAAAGGGGAAGAAAGCAAAAATCTGTTAGATCCTCTCAACTGCATCTATTGCCTGAGTACTACAGGTGATCTTAGTAATGTTTGGCTATATTCAGCTCCTGAGAATCACTGTAGCTCATTTTGGACTTCAGAGCTAAAGAAGAGAATCACCTAAGACCTTCTCCTGGAAACTAATGGTGGAGCTCACTGGTAAAACACTTGCCTTGCTTATACAAGGCTCTGAATTCAATCCTGTACTACCAAATCAAACAACAACTACAAAATCCCTTTTCTTAATTTGGAAATTTCTAAGCAAAATTGTTAATTTCATTTCCACATTAATGGACAGCCTTTGGAGAGTATGACTCACCAATAATCCTCACCATGTCTACAGAGATCAGTTCATTTTTTTTCCTAGTAGGTCTTTTTATTTGTTCTCTTTAGTTATACATGACAGTAGAGTGTATTTTGACATATCATGCATACATGGAGTATAACTTCCCATTCTTGTGGTTGTACATGATGTGGAGTTACCCTGGTGGTGTATTCATATTTGAACATAGCAAAGTTATGTCCAATTCAGTCTACTCTCTTTCCAATATTCCCATCCCCGATCAGTTCATTTTTAAACTGAAAGCATTCATCTGGTTCCATAGCTGACAATTCCTCATATAGCTTCGTTTTGGCACAGAGTCTGCTTAACCTTGGTGCATCCCGCTTTCCGTGCCTCAGTGTATATATTTACATAGGAACACAGATGTGTTTTGTAGTTATACACATGTAGACACACACCAGTCAAAAAACAGCAAAAGAAAGTTGCTTTAATAGTACCCTCTAGCTTTTGGGAAGATTGGCATAAATCTCTTCTGCACAGGAAAAAAATCCATTTTTTTCTGAGAAGGTAAATGTTTATTAAATGCAAATACTGATATTCGTTACCTAGGAAAAATGTCTCGCTGCATGTGGAATTTCTCGATAAAAAGCTTTCAAGTCCCAGGTTTCTCCAGATAAGCCCCTATCGGTGAACTGACGCATGAATGCACTGAAATTGAATTACTGTACAACAGCAATTACTTTCCATGGTACAGCTATAATGGGAATCAGTTCCGCAATGAACAGCAGGTAGCTATAGGAAAGGGAAAAACTTAATGCGAAATCTAGTCTCTCTTAGCTCTTCCCAAGAAGTAAGAGTATTTATTTTTAAGCAAAACACTCTTTTCCGAGTGCCTGATTTATCATTTTATCAGTATAAATCAGAAAGTAAGTGAAATGGGATTAAGTTTATTTACAGGAAAGAGCTTCAGAGTGTTTTTCTGAAATTTTATTAAATATCTTATCCAAGGTTGAAAACTGCAAACTCTTCATGAAGTGAGTTTAGCTACAACTTGCTTTTCATGTCTCTTCCTAGTACCCCCTGAAGTTTCTAGATACTTCAAATTAATCGCTTTGGGGAAATTTTGAATAGCAAATAAAATAAATACTTAATTATTTGTTTGCTATGTTACCAAAACAGATACTACCTTACAGTCTTCCCCCATTCCCACCTCTCCCGGAAACATGGTTCAATTTGTGGAGGTCTGAGCTCTGTACAGTCCAGCATTTAAAGTCACATGCATCAGTGCCTACCGCTGAAATCAGGAACCCCTGGGAAGATAGAGGGAGCCTACAAGTCTGCCCAAATGTTGTTGTGAAGGCAATACCCCCTTGTCCAAAGTAGATCCACACAACCAAGGGCAAAAATCACTCTGAGGAATTCACCATAGGAAACTATCCTGGAGAAAACTGTCCTCCTTTTTGTCATTTTTCAGTTTATCTACTTTTCCCAGGTGGTGCAGTTCTCGTCAGTTAAAGGGACCACAGAATCGTGACAGTCCCCTGTCTGTGCTGGAGTCTGTCCTAAAAACTAGATCCCCCTTAACCAGAGATGTCCATGATTATTTGGAGTTACTTCCTACGGACTCTCCTCCACTTATGTATTTGGCTGTGCCTGCTAGAGGTTCCCTAGAGTTGTATTTGATGCTTTCAGGTGATGGAGCCTGTACTATTCCTAAATGAAGGCTTGCGTTTTAAAGACAATGTGGGGACAGCCTGTCCATATATCCGAGACCATGCAATGAATATCATTGGTGCTTCCTCCCCTCAATTCAGGGCACA
Source organism: Xerus rutilus (assembly GCA_028644305.1). Lineage (NCBI taxonomy): Eukaryota > Metazoa > Chordata > Mammalia > Rodentia > Sciuridae > Xerus > Xerus rutilus. The sequence goes on from CM053413.1 coordinate 41,552,903, forward strand.
TTTCTCAACATCAGCAACTCAGAAAAAAAGGGGAGCTGTGCCCAATTTTCCTTCTGTCACTATCTCAGATGGGCTTGGACTCGCATCACAGACAAATGTCTCCAGGTATCACTCAGGAATGGCCCAATGGAAGTTCGCCATTGGCAGAAGATGGGTACCTACCTTCTTCTTTGCATCCAGCAATGTGAAATACTTCCCTGGAAATGTTAAGAAACTCAAAGCAAATGGATTCCATTTCTTGTTCCATTCAAAGGAACTTAAAACTTGGTAACTGCTCAACAACACTAATTGAGGGTTTGGTAGCATGAATGTGTTTGAATAAATAAGTTGGGAGATGGTGCCTTGGGCACAATGACTATGCATGAAAGCAAGTGGTGGCATTGCCGTATCAAAAAACCCAGACCCAGCCTCCAAGGGGATCTGAAAAAATTAAACCACCCATGGCATTAAAAAGTGCTAGAAAACACAGTTAAGAAATGTTGCCATAATGATGGCACCATTATGTTAATAGCAATTACGGAAGCTAAGGTTATTTATAATTTGCTAGCCTGAGAAAAAGTTACATGTAGTCCATTACCAAGCCGATGACAGAGGTTATGTAATGGGCAGGCCACTTTAGGTTTCACATTTACCTCAGACATCTGACGGGGAGAAAATAGGACTTTCTCTGATAGGATAATTGCATAGTGGAGAGTAATTCAAATAGGGATGAGCATGATAAAATCACTCTGATTCAACTAATCACTGGGAAAAGTGATGGAGGAAAATGATGAAATCAAGCCAGAAGAGACAGAGAAAACGATCAACATTGTTTAACAGCCAAGAGATGACAGGCTGTGTTAAAGGGCTGGGTTACTGCAGTACTCCATTTTTTTCCCCCCTAGCACGAGCTGAATCCACCTTCACAGATGAAATATGTTGCTATTGTGGTTTCCTAAATTGCCATGGCCAGTCTCATGGATATTTTATACATATCAATGGAGATTTTAATCTTCAGTGTTGTTTGGGGGCCAGGTTTCTCATTTTCTCATGCATGTGTTCTTTTTTATTTTTTGGCAGGGGGCATGGGGAGTTGAACTCAGGGGCACTCGACCACTGAGCCACATCCCCAGCCCTATTTTGTGTTTTATTTAGAGACAGGTCTCACTGAGTTGCTTAGTGCCTCACTGTTGCTGAGGCTGGCTGTGAACTCGCAATCCTCTTGCCTCAGCCTCCTGAGCTGCTGCGAGCATGGGTTCTTGAGTCACACTGATGAGCCACACAAGATTGATGGGCACTGGGCACCAGGAAGGCAGGAGGGAAGGGCCCCAAACCTCTGACCTGACTCAATTGCACGGGATAGGGATGGAGGCTTGGAGTAGAGTGGTACATCACTGCAGCAGAACCAAACCTAAAACCTATTCTGTTCCTGGGCCATGAGTTGGTGGGTGGGTGGCATGGGAAAGGGACCCTCCCTATTTCACAACAGTGTGTTCTGGTGCAAATCCACAAATAATGACTCCACTGCAAGCCATGGGCCCACTTGGACTTGAGGTCTTTGCTCTTCCAGTGCTCACAAATCCCAGGGGCAAACAGCAACCTTTCCTGCTGGAAAAGTGAGGTGCCATTATAATACAAAAGGAATCACAGTAACCACTCCCCTGGCTTGGGTATAAACCAACATTTCATTCTAAATCCCACATAGTTCCTGACTGTTGCCAAAAGAGCTGCCTGGCTTATCATGGGGGCCAGGTCCATCTCAACTGTCTCCAAGCAAAACCCCAATTTGGTGTCAAGACACATCGCCCTGGATGTGCTCCCTGGATGTCACAGAACCCAGCGTGCTTACACAGTTCCTGCCCACCTGTTTTACAATACACTTCAAAGGACCCTGGCTGCCTTGATTCTGGGAGCATTTCAATTCAAAAAGAACAATGTTTTTCTTCTCAAAAGAACCACACTAACCATATCAAATAGTCTTTTTTTTTTTTTTAACCTCACTAATTTAAAGCAAAACGGTTTCAAAATTAGGCCAAACGAAGAGGCAGAATCCAGTTCATGTTCCCTTCTATCATTATTCATGTTTCCTGAATCTGCAAGACTCCTTCCTTCACTATTGAATGCACACAAGATGGAAAGACCCTTAACCCAAAGTAACAGCCAATGGCTTTGGCTTGCCAGGCTCTGTGTTGAATACTTTGTACAGTTACACACAGAGGTGCTGCATGCTTACCACCAGGGTGCAAAAACATACTCCATTCCATCCTGTCCCTACCTAGGCAAATGACTTCATTTTGCCCAGCCTGACAACTCCTAGGGACAATGCTAGAATTAAATGAGAAGACCTATCAGCACAGGACCCAGTGCATCACTAACTCAACAAATGCATAAGCATATATTAAGACACTGACTCTTCCTAACACTCCCAAGAAGGTAAATGAGGAAAAATAGATCCACAGGGGTCACTCAGATTTCCTCACTGTCCTCCTACCTTCAGGCAGAACTGAGATCTGAAACAGTACCTCTAGAGCCCAGGTCTCATTCATCCTGCAGGACTACTGCCTCAAAGGGACAAGATCTAGGATCTGGTACTGGCTGGACCTTTGTGTCACAGTGACATGCTGCACACAGGCTTCTCCAAACACCCAGTTACAGACACCAGGGCTTCTGGCCTATCTGTCGCAGAAGTATAACCAAAGGGTATTTATTTGCTTTTCTAATTCACGAAGAAAAGCAAGTTAAGACAACATGTAACCCTCTCAAATTGATAATGTTGTCACAAGTTACTTTAAGACAAAGATTAAAGACTGGAAGGAAGAAACACAAGAACACAAGCCATAGTTTTCTGCCAGGTAGTGGGAATTTTAGGGGATTTTTTTTCTCCCTGTTTGATGTTTTTCAAAATATTTTGAAAGTTTAAACAAAGAAGTGTTCATTTATAAACAAAAAATAGTAATTACAGTGGGCTTTTTATTATTTTTTAATTTTTATTTTTTTTTAATTTTTATTTATTTTGGTGCTAAGAAAATAATTAAAATTTTATTTATAAATAAAATTTTATTTATTTATTTAATTTATTTATTTTTTATTTATTTTATAAATTTTTATTTATTTTTATTATTAATATAAATATATTTGTTTTGGGTTTGTATCAGGGAAATGAGCACTCACATGCCATTCCTGCTGACAGGGTTATGAATTGGCACAAGCTTATCTGAACTGAAAAGTTTTCATAAACACAAAGGAGCTTCAAGATTGGTTCAGAAACTTTGAACTGTTCTCCAGGTGTGGAAATTCATGTTAAGGAGATTAAAGTGTCCTCAGGATGCTGGGCTTCTCAGAGCAGTGAAGAACATAGACTTCAAGGGCCTGGAACCCACTTCTCGCTTCTCACATGACCTCCTCAGAGAAGCTACTTAACTGCAGTCTCTCCATCCCCTCTTTTGTAAAATGGGAATGATGAGAGTAACCTCTGTTGCGGGGCTGGGACAAGGACAATATAAGTGGGTACATATGACATCCTCAAAAGAGCACTAGACATGTAGTAGGTGCTCAGTTATTTGATTTACCGATGTATTAGAAGATTCAATGCAGGAATATCTATTTCAAAACGTGCAAATAACCTAAACACCCAAATATATAGGAGCAGCAGGATCAATGATGACACACTCATAGACTAAAATGTTACACAGCCTTTGAAGAAAATCACAAAATACGATAACCCAGGAAATACACTAGAAGGGTAGAAAGAAGTGAGAAGAAGCTGGGTATAAAAGTGAACAGGCACCATAATTGCAAATATGAAATAAGAAAAAGGCATCTAAGTACACATATAGCAATGCAAATAGAAAAGACCAGAAAGAAACACAGAAGAGCACAAGCCATAGTTTTCAGCTGGGTAGTGAGAATTTTAAGAGATCTCCCCCACCATTGATATTTCTGGATATATTCTAAAAGTTGCATCAAATAAGGGTCCATTTTATAAGCACAAAATGGTAACTACAAGGAGATTTTTTTAATTATAATTTTTTTTTTAAACTTCAGGGTTCTGTTCTTGAGATTTGAATGCCACCTGGCTGCCATGTCTGTGAGGGAGACAATTTGCTTCAAGGAAGTGACACAAAGATGTGGCAGAAGCCACTTTGCAGCTTCCAGGCCAGCAATCTTTACAATATTTTTGCAGCAGATAAAGGCACTTTTTTTCTTCCAAGGCACTTAAGAGCTTCCACAAAGAAGTCTCATCTTATTTAAATAATAATCAGAGTTGTGCAGCAGCTCTGACTCATTAGCACTGGTTATGCACAGAATCTATGCTATTGGCTCAGAATCGTAACTGTGTTTGATCTTTACACCCCTGGCTTGCATTTTTTCACATTTTACAGATGAAGAAGCTGAGATTCATAAAGACTGTTTCACCAAAGATAAAAGCTTAATTAAGTGACAGTGCTCTCCTTCCCTGAATCAGAGCAATATGAAGGTGTTTTAAAGACAAGCGAAAGTGTGGTCTTATCAGGTCTAAGGCAGAAATAACTTGAGGAAATTTGGGTATAGTAAAGATGGTTGATAAAAATATATATAAAAAAAAATATATATATATATATACTGTTCATTGAAAGTGCATATAAAGATGTTTAATATGAAGAATGTAATCTGCTTATAATTTTGTGCAAAGTTAGAAAAATTATGATTGTAACAATTTTTTTCTATTTGCCTCAACAAATGTTTTCAGTGAATAGTGTACAGCTTCTGATAATTTGTTTTTTTCTGTTATGTTTGCCAA
>CM053413.1:41558161-41724739 GCA_028644305.1 Xerus rutilus
AAAGATGTTTAATATGAAGAATGTAATCTGCTTATAATTTTGTGCAAAGTTAGAAAAATTATGATTGTAACAATTTTTTTCTATTTGCCTCAACAAATGTTTTCAGTGAATAGTGTACAGCTTCTGATAATTTGTTTTTTTCTGTTATGTTTGCCAACATGTATTAAAATGCAACTTTTGGGAAAAAAAATAAAATAATAAAAAAAAAAAAAAAAAGAAATTTGGTTTGGCCAACTAGGTAAGAAAAGCTGAAGCAGGAAGTGATCTGTTGTAACAGAGATTCTGGAGAAAATCATTAAGACCAGGGGGTAAGCAAACTGTACAATAGACATAAAGAATTCTTCAGATCATAATTTCTCCTATAGCCCTGTGCCAGTATAACATTAATATAGGATACTGCGGCATCCACATGTCCTACACCAAAAACGTATGAAGCCATCTGGGAAATCAAAAATAATATACCTGTGGACTACACTTCCATTTATTCAGCTGATATTGTGAAACTTCAAGGAGCTGTTAGTGGTCAACCAACCACTTTAATTATAGTAATGTTCCAACGAAGATCAGGAGAACATCCAATTTCTTCTAAACTTCATATCACCCCATTGAGATTTTTCAATTCCACATTTTGATAAGCATGGCTTATATTTTTTATACTTGCTTAACTGAAGCACCATGTACCCTTGGATGATTCTATATAATTAGTGGGTGTGTCACACAGGTGGAGGCCCATCCTCTACAGCTGTACAGGTAGTGGCATCTCGCTGAAGGCATAAAATCCTAAGAAGAAACCTGGTCCAGGAACCCAACATGTGAAGTCCCTAGTAACTGCTTTTCTGAGTTAACCAGACTGTAGAAATCAAAGGGCTCATGGAAGAGACAACTTTTATCTTTGAGAGTTGGCTTGTCAGGTCTAGTCACCCAAGCTGAGAGACACAGCAACACAGAGCAGAAATCAGGGGACCTACCCGCACTGCCTCAGACTTCTTGTGAAACATCTCCTCCATGTTCTTCGCCAACTTTTTCACCAGTTGGAGGCCATCAATTTCTTCTATGGCAACATCTTTCTCGTACTCTTTGTATTTCTGTAAGGAGGGAGGGCAACATTAAAGGCACGTGATACTAAAAAATCCATGCCTATGATTACAGGACACATCTTTCTATGAGAATAAATAAAAATAAAATGTTAATATCACTGTTTCTGTTGGATTCAGGGATATTGCACTGTGGTTCTTCACTCACCAATTATAGGAAAACATAAAAATGGACTCCAATTCCCCTCGGAAACTCACCTGGTACCTAGGAAAGGAATAAACTTTAAACCAAATATAATCTGTTCATAATAGGATTCAACCCACAATTCCCACACTTTCTCAATTAAAGACAATTTTTTATTTAAAAGCCATCATATACTCTGGTAATTTATCAGTTTAAATCAGCTCTTCAACACATGGTGCTAAGAAAATTGGAAATCCATATGTAGTAGATTGAAATTGAACCCCAATCTCCCTGCACAAAACTCAACTCAAAGTGGATCAAGGACCTAGACATTAGACCAGAGATCCTGCACATACTAGAAGAAAAAGTAGGCCCAATTTTCCATCATATGGGCTCAGGAACAGTGTTCCTCAACAAGACTCCTAAAGCACAAAAAGTAAACTCAAGAATCAATAATTGGGATGGCATCAAGCTAAAAAGCTTCTTCACAGGAAAGGAAATAATCAACATGAACAGAAAGCCTACAGAATGGGAGAACATCTTTACCACCTTCATCTCAGATAGAGCATTAATCTCCAGGATACACAAAGAACTCAAAAAACTGAACACCAAAAAAAATAAATAACCCAATCAAAAATGGGCAAAGGAACTGAACAGGCACTTCAAGAGAAGAAGAAATACAAATTGTCAAAACTATATGAGGGGCCAGGGTTGTGGCTCAGTGGTAGAGCGCTCGCCTAGCACGCATAAGGCACTGGGTTCGATCCTCAGCACCACATATAAATAAATGAATAAAATAAAGGTCCACCAACAACTAAAAAAATACTATATAAAAAAACATTCAACATTTCTAGCAATTAGAGAAATTCAAATTAAAATTACACTGATGGGCTGGGATTGTGGCTCAGTGGTAGAGCGCTTGCCTTGCATGCGTGTTCGATCCTCAGCACCACATAAAAAATAAATAAATAAAATAAAGATATTGTGTCCATCTACAACTAAAAAAAAAAATTCTTTAAAAAAAATTACAGAGTACTCAAAGTGATCTCCAAACTCCTGAGGGTCCCTGAGACTCTCTCAGGGGTCCATAAAGTCCTCCTTTCCCAGCAGCTTATCTATGTGATACCAGTTTTCTCCACAGATATCAACAAATCACAGCAACTGAATACAGAAGCAGATGGGAAAATCCACCTGTTTCCTCCTAAGTCAAATATTAAAGAGATAGGCAAAATGAAGGAGAGAATACATACCTCTATGTTTTTATTTTGTAAATTATAGTTATTTTTTCATGAAACGTTATTTATATAATAAATGTTTATCTCTTGAATTACTTTTTAAATTCCTTGATTTTAATTTCTAATAGGACAAATGTCAACACAAACCACTCACAAAAACAGCAGCTCATGGGGCGTCTTGACTATTTTGTAAGAATGGAAAGTGGTCCTGGGACCAAAGAGTTGTTTTAACTCTTGTTGAAGAATGTAGTTAGAATGTAATTACTTTAAAAAGTAATTCTGCGTGATCCCATAATGTCCCAGGAGCTGTCATTTCCTATTTCTTTCTGAGAACATTCATAAAACTCATATGGGTTTATTCTAGAAGGCTTCTTTCTTTCATCTCACCTGCAATTCATTGTTCTTCCTTCTAGCCTTCCCTTCCTTCCCCAGCAACGCTGTCCTGGTTCCCCCAAATAAGGAGGCAGCATGTTCTATCCCAGAGCCCAAAGGAACTCTGTGCTCATCTCTCCTGGTATTATCATTGGTGTGGCCCAGAACACAAAGACAGACCTTCCTGATCACCAGCCCACTCACAGCAGACACAGGATGAAGCTTGTTAATACAATACAATGCTACATAAAGAAGAGGCAGGTGAGGCAGATGCATTGTCCTAGGGCTCTATAAGGGTGGCTTCTCCCAGGCCCCAGGAGGTGATAGGATTGACCTGGGATGTGGAATCCTGGCCAGCCCAATCCTGACTTAAGCTAACAGCATCCTCTGGTGTCTGAAGAAAACTTCAGTGACAATCACTGGAAACTTTCCTTAAGTTCGAATGCAAGCCAATATATTTGGAGCCAAAAATCCTGGGGGTTCCCTGCTGCCTGCCAGATGTTCTCCAAAAGCCCACAGCAGGGGCTAGCTTATACCCAAGGCTAATTCACTATCAAAAAATATAAAAACAAAACTAATGTCAGCCTCATATTTACAGAGTCGGTGAAATAAATCTTTACCTTCAATGATTCTGCGACTTCAGGTGATCGAGATGGAGGCTTCAGAGAAAGACATGTAAAATGGTTTTCACAGTGAACCCGTACCAGACTCTTTGGTTTTTATATTGGACCCCAGTATTCTGATCATATATGTTATTTGCATGTGTTTCTCTTCCAGTAAGTTTCTAGAAGGAATCAATTGAACTCTAACTTTCCACCAACTTTCCAATGCAATATTCCCACATCTGTCCTCTGAGTCTGCTCTGTGAAAAGGCACCACTGACCTCACAGAGTGTGTCAGTCTCCCAGTACTACATATACCTATGTCCTAGTGACAAATCTCAACAGGAAACTGTCTGCCAAACCGAGGATTCCAGATCTGGGGCAAAGTGAGCAGTTCCCTGGTTCCATTCCTCTACTAACCTGAGTCCCCTCCTGAGGACAGGTGCTATCAGGTTCTCTCTGCTAACAGGCCAAGTATGTATTCCTTTCCTACCCCCCTAGGGAAGTTATCCCATACTTAGAAAATGCTCTGCCTTTTCAAGATGTGCTATTGTGGGCTGAAATCAGGTCAGAACAACATGATGCCTTAGCCTTTCCAGGAAATGTTTCACTTTGCTGAAATCAAAAGATTTTGAAGAACAGAGTAACCCAATGAAACTCATTAATCAATCTCAAGTCCTTGGTGGCTCAGAATGGTAATATAGGTCAGAACCATTAAAAAAGGTACCTATAGCAGGAAACCAAGCAATTTGACCACCAACTGGACAGAGTGAGCTAAAATGATAGAACAGAATTCCATGTGGCCATACCAAACTGTCAATCAATGCAGGAAACATGCACAATATGCCACAATATATACAAGATAATAATTAATGGCTTTTTCTTTTAAATCATTAATCTGCATATACATGCACAACTAAGACAATGTAGGCCAAGTGTTCACAGTTGGCTATGCAATTACAAATGATTTTTTTCTTTCTTTGTTTTGCTCACCTGTTTTCTTTAATGTTTCCACAAATATACTATTTCAGAAGTTGGAAAATACAAAAGGTATATTTCTATTTGGAATAGAATATGGCCCCTTACTAAACAGATTCCTTTGGGGAATGTAGTCCTCGTCAGAATCTATACTGTTAGTCAACATGTCCTCACTGGAAGAGTCTAAGGAAGTCAGTAAAATTAGTCCTACACAGCACAGAACTAAAAGCTTCTCATACATTAGTTTGTCCGATCCCCACAACTCTCCTGAGAGGTGGTATGATCCCTGCCTTGCAGGTGGGGAGCTGAGGCACAGAAAGCTTCAGTCAGCTGGAGAGAGTCAAATGTTCAGAGACAGGTTTGAACCCTGGAGAGGCCAGACTTTCCACATGCTCAGATTTTTGAACTTGGGGAGGTAGAGAGATAGAAGACTGACAGCCCAAATATTTGCAAACTTGTTTCCTAAGGCCCTTCTCATTGCTATAAAAAAAAAAACGTTTCTTTGAATTTGTAGCCAACAGTGGCGCCGACTCTCCAAGACAGTCAAATACCAAGAAGTGGAGACATATCCAGTTGAAAGGGCTGCCGCTGCTCACAAGAGTAGCTTGGAGAAAGCAAAAGCCACGCAGCCAGGGCACAGCTGAGGTCTAGCAGTCACCTCTGGTCCCCCACAGGGCCACCGAAGGAGAGCTTAGAGCCAGGCCACAAAGGTGCACACACAGCTTCTGACAGTACCAATACCTGATGGGAACGGAGAACACGGCCTGGAAAGTGGCCCTGGAGCCTCCACGAGAAGTCCACACCGAGGTCATATGTGGGCCACACCTGGCTTCTGTCCTCCAAGCCACCACGATCTGGAAGACTGCCTCGCACTCCTCAGCTCCAACAGACCTCCCCCACAGGTGCTCAGGAGTAGAGCTTTTTATTTTCTATAGCTTCAGGGACTGCACTATAAATTACTTGTTTCATGTAAATCAGTCTTCCTTCAGTTGGGAAAAGGGGTTAGGAAAGTATTAGCAGGTCCTTGTGTTCATACAAAAGGAAGACACGGAGCAGGGGGCAAAAATGGAAGAGATGGCCATGCCCCCAGAATAAAGACTAGAGCCAGTCTGGCTTGGGATCCTGTCTCCAGCACTCTTTATTTGTTCCACAGATTGTATTTTGTGTCTCTAGTGTGCCAGGCAGGGTACTAGACATCACACGCAGAGGGAGTAGTAAAGTTAAGTTTGAGGAAGCCTCTGGCATCCTGGTCAACATGTCCTAAGGGGAAAAGGGGCAAGAACACAGGGGGTGGTTAAGGCAGTGACTCCCATCTTGCCAGACCCTTTAGAGATGACAAGGCTGGGAAGGTGGGAGACCCAGTAAAGGATGAACATTTCAGAAGCAGCAAGTAGGAAGGTCCAGAGACAGGAGATGGCTGGGGCTGGAGGAACTGCCCTGCTCCACTTTGCTGGAGCATCTGCCCCACGGAGGGAACATGTATGAGAGAAGAGGCCAGTGAAGTGCTATGATTGGGCCAGGTGTGGTGGCACATGCCTGTAATCCCAGCGGCTCAGGAGGCTGAGGCAGGAGGATGGCAAGTTCAAAGCCAGCCTCAGCAACTTAGTGAGGTTCTAAGCAACTCAGCGAGACCCTGTCTCTAAATAAAACATAAAAATGGGCTGTGGCTGTGGCTCAGTGGTTAAGTGCTCCTGAGTTTAATCCCGGGTATCAAAAAAAAAGACGTGCTATGATTGAGAGTTTTGACTTCATCTCTACTTGGGCAGGTAGGTGGGGGGTATGGAGACCTGTGACAACTGGAGCCACTGAAGGGTTTTAAAAAGCACAAAAGGTTGTGCTTTTGCCAAACCTCAATGTACAGAATAGGGAGGAGGGAGACACAGCTGGAGGGAGTGGCCAGGAATCAGGCCATGGGGAGAGGCTAAAGAGCCAGAGGAATGAGAAGGCACATGGTCAGACACAGCAGCAGTTTGGGCTGGCTGGCTGCCTGTGTCACTTTAAGGATGTCATTTGACCTCCTGGGCCACAGTCAGATTGCCAGGGACAATAATCTCACTAGGAGGACATCTGTGAAAGTCCCCAGCACAATGCTTGCTCATAATAGACCGCCCCAAATCCTACTGCTCCCTTGCCCCCCACCCCCCTGCCCCCGGCACTTCGGCTGCAGAGGGTTCTTTCTATTTGATGCTGTGAGGTGTTGTCACGTGCTGCCTTCTTGAATGGAAGCTCTTTGAGTAACAAATTGCAACAGGGTAGTTGGTGCTGGTGCTCCTGGCTCTGGCCTGCTCTGGCTCCTTGCAGAAAGCTGAGGATGCCTCAGCAAGGAAGCCTGTGACTTTAGCCAAGGGTCCAGGCAGGACACAGCCCTTTGCAAATTACTTCTTAGCATTCGCCAGACAGAAGGAAGGCAAGCCTGAGAAACTTTGCATTCCCCTGTCGCACAAGAACCTCCAAGGCTTCCGTTTCTTCTGTTAGCAGAATCAGCATTTGGCAAAAAATCCCATGACGAGCCAAGAACATTTATCACTTGAGAAGGGAGACACAGAAACACATTATTTCTGCAGCATCTATTTTGCCAGATCATTTCACACAAACACCAGGAAGAGAAAAGCACTACTTCACTGTCAGGACACTTAATGTTGCTCATACATTTGGGTCATTTTTTTTCCCCTACATGATAACTGCATATCTAGGAGTGACTCACCTAAAATTGCCCCCAGTGAGGGAGCTCAAATCAGGAGACTTCCAAACAATCACAAGTAATTGGGATAAAAGCTGAACACAGAAGAGGGGCTTTGGATGTGCTCAGTACCAGGAAATAATACAGAGGACGGATATGCAAAGTATCACGAGTCAAAGCCATGGGTGTATTTTAACATGCTCTCTTGGCTAGCTAAATTTTCTCATCAAAACTAAAATTACATCTTTGGAATGGGCATCTTTAAATCATGGCATGACGATTGACAGAAGGTCCAAGGGAGGAGATGGCATCACAAGGACCTTCCCAGCCCCAAGTGAGAACCTGGAGAGTCTGCCTCCAAGCCACGATTTGACAGCAACAGGTCTGCTTCTCTCTAGCCCTCACTCAAGTCTTGGTACTTCCCTTGAAATCTCCCCACACAGATGCCCTGGGAAATCCTATCACTGGGACAGCAACCTAGGGACAACCTAAGTCCAGAATCTTTAAATGTGGTTTGCTATGTAAAAGTGAAAGAGCCTTGTGTTCCCAGGTTGATGCTCAAACTTTTGTCTTACTTTTAGCCGGGCGCAGTGGCTCACACTTGTAATCCCAGCACTTAGGGAGGCTGAGTCAGGAGAATCACGAGTTTAAAGCCAGCCTCAGCAACGGTGAGGCGCTAAGCAACTCAGTGAGACCCTGTCTCTACATAAAACACAAAACAGGGCTGGGGGTGTGGCTCAGTGGTCGAGTGCCCCTGAGTTCAATCCCCAGTACCAAAAAAACAAACAAAAAACAAAACACTTTTGTCTTACTTTCATTCCTTAAAGCTCTAAAATAGCCACAGTATAAGAAATAAACTCATTAAACCAATTATTTAAGTAAAGATTACCCCACTAACCAAAGAAAAAAAGAGGAACTTAATGAAATTATCACTATTTTTGTTCATTACACCAACATTTACAAATTGCCTACCACGTGTCAGGCTGCAGGGTATGGGGACAGACAGGTTACCTTGGCAAATACGTGTGATTCCCTCGAGTTAAAAGACTGATTGTTTTTGTTGCATTTTGTTTAAAAATAAGCAAAAAATAAGTTGGAACAGAACGGCATGGGTCATTTTGAGGGAGATGTAGAAGAGCTTAGACAGCCAGGGCAAGATGGCAAGTGAGGAGGTCCTGGGCAGGGCCAGAATAAAGGTCAACCTTCAGCTTGAGAAAGTGCTCATGGATATAAGCAGGGCTCCAATCAGACAGACACTTGCTCCTAAGTGGGGAACATAATAAAGAAAAAAAAATAGACGCATGAACAGAGGAGACACTAATCAATAATAGTGAGAAGCATGTGGACAGAGGAGGAGATAAGGAAAGTAGAAAATTCCAGATTCCAAGCTCTGGGGCCCCTTCTCTTTGGCGAAGTCTGTCTCTCCTTTGCTACTTCTTGCTTGCTCTCTCTGTGTCCTGTTCTGCAATTCTTTGCTGAGCGGAGACAATGAACCCGGTCCCCCTGGACAATAACCACTTCCACCTAAACCTGTGCCTTCATATCCCACATAGCCATCTGGATACGTCTTCTCCAGTGCACATGCCTGTGACATGGCTCTTCAGATGGCAAGCCACACAGCCAGCCTACTGGCCCCGGCTGAGAAGCAGCAGAAAAACAGTGGAGTGGCGGGGTGGCAGCCCCGGTAGGTTGGAGCACAGGTGGCAAGCATGGCCTGTGGCCCCGTGGCCACATAGAGCCCACCATACAGGGGCGGTGGATCTGAGGTGTGGTGAGCCAGCAAGGTGAGCCATCGTGCGCCGACGTGTCATCCTTTGGTGGCCAGGCCGAGGCATGGTACGAATGGCTGCTACAGAAGCACACTCCACGGAGTGCTGCAGCCCCATCTGGTGACCTCAACCTCCTTTCTGACCTGCAGTAAGAAAATGGAAGTGGAGCAGACCCGAAGTCGGGAAATCGGACCGAGAATTGACCAAGAGCGTCACTACATTTCCAAACCCTGATTAGCATAAGTTTGAACTAATAGCATTGGTACTTCTTCCAAACCTTAGTTAGCATAAGTTTGGATCAGTAACAGTGACCCAAGTGCTATATAAACCCACAGACCAGCATACACGGAAGGAGAAAACCTGTTGCAGGGTCTCCTCTTGCCTGTAAGAGTTGTTCCTATTTCTATTCTTCAACAAATCCTGCTCTTACATTCGCTCACTCTGGTCTATGGATTTCATTCTTCCAATGCACAAGATAAGAACCCAGAAAGAAGAAGAAGCTGATGGTGAGCTGCTGGGGTCTGCCGCCAGCACTGGAGGGCATGGCCTGCCATTAAGTGCTGTTTAACACTTCTCTGCTTCAAAGGTCTGTAGCCTTATGCAGACCCCACCTGCCAGCAGCAGAAGCGGAAATCAAGTTTCATCTCAGAACTTGGGTTTCACCCATTGGCAGGGCAGGTATGTCACTTCTGTTGGATGTGGGTGGATGCTCTGGCTAGGAACAACTGGGTCATCACAGTCACCAGGTAGAAAGAGGGGCCCAGGGAGGGTTGTAAAACAATGAATTAGCCAAAGCTCGTAGAAAAGGGGATGATTGTACAGCATATCTAATTCCTGGGAGAAGTAGTCTATGAAGGGCCCTGTGAATGTAATGAGACAGTCATGAGTCATCACAAGACAGGTGGTAAACAGAGGCAGGATATCTGACAAAGGCTTGATGGATAGGGAAACAAGGTGAGGTGCAGGAGGGAAAAACAGAGGGAGGGGACAATCTCTTTAGGCTGCATGTAAAGCTGGAAGCTTTCTGTCCTTACAGTGGGACAGAGGAATGCCGTTCCTGCTCTGTCTTCTCCGTTATTCCCAGTGAAGACAGCGGATTATGATGTTGGTTAAGAAAGAATATGTGCCAATTTTGCTGCAGTGCTAACGATTTGGGGCCTGACGGCAGGACTCCACTTGCTTAGAATCATTGTCCAGTGTTCAAATCAGAGGAAGATCATCCCTGTGTGTTTGCTGGGCAGCTTAGCTTGGTACTAACACCAAGGGCTCTCCAGCCAGATGTACCAAGTTCAAGTCTTTGTGGCACTACTTACTTGATCTGTGACATGTTTCCTGGCCTCAACCAGCCTCCTTTCCTTTACAGTAAAGTGGATATAAGCTCCATACGTTCTTGGGACAATTAGATGAGGGGAAGTCTGTGCAGTACCCAGCAGAAAGCTAGACAGAGCATAAAGTAGCAAAAAAAAATATAATGGCAGTGATGGCAGAGGGGGCAATAAATCCCAACATTTGCTCTGAAACTTCCAAATATGGTCATTCTCTTTCTTCAACAACAAGAAGAACCTGTCAACCAACATTCAGAACCTACCAGACCAACCAGCTCCAAATGCTACTCTGGGCAGTGGGCATTCTCTGGATGTATTCACGAGGCTCTGGTGGGTCTTCAAAAGTAACTCTTTTGGGAATGGCTCTCTTCTGGCAGAAATTGGTTGCTCAAAGTCTTTATTTGTATAGGAAATGACAGTTTTCAGATATGTTACTGAAGATGTTGCAGGAAAACCTAATCGTCTACAATTTTTGGGTCTCTGCTTATAGGCAGTGTCATTTTCTTATTATGACATAAATGTACTTAGTATTCCTCTCAACTCAATTATTGCATACAAAAGTGCCACTTCAACACACAACACTTCTAAGCAATTATGTTTCCAAGTAAACACACTTCCAAATCTTTTAAGCTGATGTTAGGAACACTTCCTCTTAACTGTAACAACAACAGAAATGACTGACTTTGTGGGACTCAGTCACCGAAGAACATTTTTCTATTACATGTGGAAAATGCCATATTTAGACAAATAATTCTGTTTCCTACAGGTACACCAATCAAGTGCACCAAGGTTAAAAAAAAGAAAAGGCAGCCACTATTAACCTTGTCCTCTTCCAGATCCAGTGAAGTTTGAGGAAAATCCTTGAAGAATGCAATTTTTCTCTGTCAAAGATACTAGAACAAGAGACAATACTCAGAACAAAAGAGCCTGGGAAGAATGAAGAGGAGAGAGGGGGACAAGGCACTGACTTGAAGTCCAAAGAGCAAGCAGAAAGAAGGCAAGGAGCTCGGCTCCCAGTTCTACAGGGCTAGACAGATGGACCATCACCTGTGAGCAGCACCTGTGCCAGGAGAACAGCATGGAACTGGATCAGGGTGAGGGCAGTAGACTCTCCTCAGCATGTTGGGTTTTTTTGTTTGTTTGTTTGTTGTGGTACTAGGGATGGAACACAGAGCCTCACACATGCCAGGCAAATGCTCTACCACTGAGCCACATCCCAAGGCCTCCTTGGCATGCGTTTAAGAGCTTCCAGCTAGGAAGAAATTGTGTGTGATCTCAATGACTTCTCAAGGTGCTTTCTGGTGTGCATTTCAAGAAAGCACTGTCACAAGAATCACCAGGGTCCCCCGCCCCAGAGCCCAGGAGCTCATGCTCCCAGCTGGTTGCCTGGAGCGCCTACTAGTCACAGAGGTCTGGGGAGGCTGCCCCTCAGAGCACTAGCTCTGCAGTGGGTGGTCTCTGACATACGTCTGCTGGCTATCTCTCTTCTCTTCTCCCTGTTTTACTAAATTCTCTCTTTTTTTCATCTTGATATTCTCATAAAGCTTTTACTGTTCAACACAATCAACTGGACAAATGTCACTGATAAATGTTAATTCTGGGATAAAACTGAGTGTGAATGTTTTATATGTTGTATTCTCTCCTGTTTTATATAAGGGAAACCAAGCCAGAGGCCACCACCAGATGAGCTGCTGACAGAACCAGCCTTGTCCTGGTGTGGAGTTGCACCATGGTGCTTTAAAATTGGGGACTTTGTCTGTCTCCCAAATAAGATCAAATGGCCTCAAATGCTTATTTAAAAACTCCATTTCCTGGGTGTTTTCTGGATTACTACATGGAGATCTGAGGCTTTGAAATGAGAATATTTATGCTGGACAAACACCTCACAACCTCACAAGCCAGAACAAGGATTACAAGCCTATGTGTGTCCGAGAAAAGAAATCTCACCTCCCCTTAATATTTACGAGTGGCTTTTATGTCCACCAACAAATTTAACAACAGCCAAAGTGCAAAGGATGAAACATCACATTGCACAGCCTGCTCTGTTTGATACGGATTGCTTTCTGCAGCCTACTTCTTTCAAACACATTTTTCTGATATTCCAATTGAAAATAATTCATCCTTCCTATTCTCTGAGGACTAGAGGAAATAACAACAACAATGACTTATTATTAGTAAGAGCAATCAGCATGTACTGAGCACTTACTCTGGATCAAGTAGATATTATTTCCCCAATTTTACAAGTTAGGGAACTGAGGCAGAGAGAGTTCAAGTAAATTCCCTAAGAGGGTCATACCACTAGCTGTTCATTAAAGGGACATTAGCTGCTATAATAAAAATATCCCAGAATCTCAGTGGCTTAACACAACAGCAATATATTTCATCTTTTTTTTTTTTTTTGTACTGGGAATTGAACCCAGGGGCACTTAAGCACTGAGACACATCCTCAACCCATTTTTTTAATATATGATCGCCACAATCCACTGGCAGTAATTAGCCACATGACCCAGTAGCACATAATTTGGGGCCTGAGTCATGGAACCCATGGCTGGGAACCATCTTCAGGCCCTCAGTAAGTACTGGAGAAACGGGAGTATAAACCATGCAGGAGCTGTATTTGAACCCAAGAAGCAGGGCCCCAAAGCCCAGGCTCTTAACCAGCACACTTTAGCTTGAAAGCTTGATAAACCATAGCTCGATAAAACCTTGGGTTAAAACTTTCCTGGAACCAATTTGTGTGATGGATACTTGAGAGCTGGTGCAATCAAGTCACAATCTACAAAAGGGATAACGTGACCCAATCACTTGTATGTGTAATTATGGTCAGACTCAGATGTGAAAGGCCAAGATACTGCAACACGGAAAGGAACATGGTATAAACAATTCTTAGACCTTTTGTTCTGATTTCCTTAATCCCAGCACAAATAAAACTGCTATTTGAATAACATCAATGACCTTCTGTAGCACACGATATTAGTTGCCCAGGCGCCACGAAAGTTAATTGGCTTAACTAAAGTCTTTTTAATTCTATATCCAAGATGTCCTGGAAATCGAAGGCAATCAATGAATGAGTCGGCAAGGTCCATAACAAGCTTAGAGCTAATACTATTTGCAGCTGCTCAAGTGGTTTCTGTAGTCACAGAGCCAAAAGCCAGAATGAGTGTTAGGACCCTTCATCTGAATGAATCTTTAACTCCATCTACTCCAAAATGAATCCAGTCTCTACTCCAATGGATGGAGTAGAGATGGCTGGACCTTAGCTTTCCACTGTGATTATAGGACGTCATGGAGAGGTCTTGCTTGATAAATGCTTATCAATCCATTCTTCCTCCTATTGAAAACAAGAGGTGATGACTGAAACTGCCGGCTCATACTGGGAAGCCAATTCTATGAAAATGCTGGAAGATTCTGATATAGAATTCTCTACTGCTGATATCAGAAGCCAAAAAGAATGGTCTATGGCATCAGCATCTTTCACTAAAACACCTCCTTCCTTCACACTGCCCACAGGAATCCTCAGGTCCTCTGGGAGCTTGCAGCAGGAAACCCTCCCATGTTACCCACAGACCCCAAAATGAGAGCACTACATCAGAACCTCTCTTATGCTGAGATGAAAAATCATCATCTAAATCTTCCAAAAATTTAGATGTCACCAACTTCAGCATCAAATGATTTTTCTAATAGACTTCATCAAGCCCAGTACACAAGACCTTTACCTAGTATGTTTAAAATCATGGTGTTAGACTATAAAGGAATTTAGATATGATCTGTTTTAGAGCTACTAACGCAAAGCCTCCAGAGGCCAGATTGGTCATATAAGGGAAGGGAACTGAGCTGGCTTGGGGTTTGCAGCAAAGGGAAGAGCTTCTGTCCCATTCTAAGACATCAGTCATACATGGCGTTTTCTGATATTTGTTGTTTGGGGATGAGGGCAGCACACCATGGTTACTTAATTTTCTATTTGTTAAGACAAGCCAGAAATCTGTGTTTTTAGTAAAATCTTCCACCGAGTAGTTGTTTTTTGTTTTTTGTTCAACATGCTGAGGTTCAGATGCAAAAATCTCTCTGAACATCTTCCTCATTCATCTTCATGTGAGGGAATCAAGGCACAAAACACATGCTGTGTCTCTCAGAAGTTGGTGTAGCAGCCAATGTCTTAAGCAGTGGGCTGACTGTTTTAAGGCACCCCCTAATCTCCACTGAGAGGATGACTATATCCAGAGGGCAGCAGGCAGCCCAGGCCCATGAAGGACAGACACAGGATTACCAAGATCCCAGACAGGGAGGACAGAACCAGGGTTCTTCTCACTGTGCATAGCTCCTCAGCCATGCAGGGACTCAGAACCTGAGGCCACCTTCCTCTACAGACCCCCATGTATGACCAGATCACTTGATTCCTCACACTTTTGGGGTTGTCAGTCATGGAAATGAGTCCCTGAAGTTTAGGAATTGAGGCAAGTTAAGGGTGGTCCATACCTTACTCTTGAGGTGGGGTGGTTTGGAGAATTCCAGACTATGGGGATATTTAACTCTTTCTCTCTTTTAACTCTTTCTTTCTCACACACACATACATACATAATATCACTATGCTACCAATGTTTTTCCTCCTAAGGGGCATTTAGGAAAATAGAAGGAAATGAATCAATTCGTCCACATCATTCTTGCTATGCCTTTAAGATGGGAATTTTAAGGGGATAGCATGCCACAGACTGCTCCCATATCCATGAATCCATGGACTCCTTCTCAGAACAAAATTACTAATGCAAAAATAAGAACAGATAAGAAGGGGCTGAGGGTATAGCTCAATGGCAGAGTACTTGCCAAACACATGTAAGGTACTGAGTTCCATCCTTAGCACCACATATTAAATAAATAAAGGCATTGTGTCTATATACAACTAAAAAAAAAACCTTTTTTTTAAAGGAAAGGGCTGGGCGCTTTGGCGCACACCTGTAATTCTTGTGGCAAAAAGCAAAATTTGCTCACTATAAAAAGAATAATCAGATGGTATATATAAGCAAATAGAAGGGGAAAAAAACTTAATTATATGCCCAGTTTCACACTTTACTTCTCAGTTTATATTCTTACAGGTTTTAAGATTGTTAATGGAATTACAATCATGGTGAGATCATCCTATGCATGCCAATATGAACTATTTTCAAATAATTCCTCCGGGAAGCTCAAAACAGTGTTCTATCCTCCAGACGACCAAAATTAAGAAAGTGAATCTAGAAGGATGGACAACCCAGGGTCCTTACACAGACACACAGGAACCCTGGAATGGATGTAGTCAAGAGGCACAGCCAGGAACCAGTTGGTCCAGCAGAGCTAAATCTAGTGGGTAGAGGTCAAGAGCAGTGCCAAAGATCCTACAAAGGCAGGGCAGCCTCCCACAACACACAATCACCTGGCGAGGACTGAGGATATAGCTCAGTTGGTAGTGTGCTTGCCTCACATGCACAAGGCCCTGGGTTCAATCCTTAGCACCACAAAAAAAAAAAAAAAAAAAAAATCACCTGGCCAAATATATCAATAGTGCAAGGTTGAGAAAACCTAAGACAGAGAATCATTTTCAATAGTGAATGCATACAACACAGATGCTGCTGACCCTTGAGCCCAGTGCTCTTTCAAAACAGGTTTTGTCCAAGGTGTCTCCGCAAACAACTCCTGGGCTTTTCTATGGAGAAGCTCTTGAAGCCCCACGAGAGGACCCGTCCACCACTGGGTAGCACTGAGCATGGAAGACATTCTCATCTGAACTCTCTGCCTTGCTGTAACATCTGCCCTTAGAATGCAGTTTGCTATCTAAGTCTCACCCTACCTTACATATTTTAAGAGAGAGATGGGGGGAGGTCATCTGGCACAGGGACTAAGGGCACACCTAGTCTGGATGTGATCTCAACCCTAAAAGTGTCTCTCCTTGACTCCTTGGAGGAACTGTCCCAGACATCCTCTGCTTCTGTTTACTCATCTGAAAAAATGGGAGTAATAATTACAACTACCTTATGGGATTGCTCTAAAGATTATATGATTTTTCTTTGTCTAACATGCTTAATGAGGTACCTGGCGCCATCTATTACATGGGTCATCATTTTTTCCAGTTAAAAACATCCTCGATTCTTCCCCCTGAACCTTCATGTGACATGGACTCCAGATCTTGGTCCCTACTCCACTTTCCCTCTCCAAATATCCTGTTTGTCCCTGTTCCTGCATCTTTCAATCATACCTCTCTGATTTGGTTTCATCAACACAAGGCCCAATGTGGCTGCTGTGTCTCGGGGCTCCACAATAAAAGCCCATCAGCAACCCAGGATGCAGCTCTGGAGCAGCTGCCGGTCCCACCAAAGAGCTAGCCTCCTTCCTTTTATAGTTCCATGACAGTAACAAGCAGGAACATCAGGAAACAGGTGAACTGCTGAGGCCAAGGATTTAAGACACCTCCAGTGACAGGTAAGTTATTAGTTCAAGGCTTCTTAGAGGAAACTGTCCTTTAGAGGGGGTGTTACACTAAAGGCCAATGAATGGTGGTAACAAAGGAAAGAATTCCTGGAGCAGAGACTGTCACTGCAGATGAATGCCCAATCAATCACCTAATCAATCATGATAACAGTTAATAACCACGGAGCATGTCCTCTGAGACAGGTCTCCTGCTAAGTGCTTTCTTGCATCACTGCCTTCTCAAGACAGAGCTAGAGATTGACACTATCTTGACAGGCGACAAGACTGAACCTCACAGAGCTAAGATCCTGGGTTTGAGCATCATGCTTTGGGATTTCAGAAAGGCCACCAAAGTGCAGAGACTCCAGCAATACATTTCATAGCACTGTTGTGAAAATTAGGCTTTCAAAGATGGCCCCAATGAGAGATTTCATACCTGATTCATTCAGCATAACAGCAAATTCTCTGGAATTGATTTCTTCTCAGTAAACAAACCAACAAAAACAACATTCATTGACAATGAAAACAAAATCATCTCTTTTAACCAGGGCCTGACATTGCCAACAAGCCTACACAATCAAGTCAACCACTGATTGTCCCACTCAACAATTTACTTCATAATACCTACTGTGTACCAGATCCTATACCGAGTGACAGGACTCCTCCAGAGAGCACAGATAATATAGTCTCCACCCATAAGAGTTGAGGATCTTCGGGGGAAACATTAAACAAATAAAAGAACAGACCATTTGTGTCAGTATACAAGGTGACAAATAGTGCTGAGTGCTGTGGCTCCTCAAGGGAGACCCAGAACCCTCTCTCAGGAGCTGCTGTGATAATAAAGACTCAAAGGGTGAGTAAAGAAAAGAAGGGAAGACAGGAAGACACTGCAGGTAACAGGCGGGACATGTGTGTCGACACCAGGAGGATCAGGGAGAAAAAGCAACATGAGAATGAATGAGATCACCCATTATAACAGAGGGAAGGAGGCAAGGGAAGAAGGTGGAGGCAGCAGCAGAAGAGCCAAGGGACCCCAGGACTAAGCCGGGTGGAGAAGAATAAGGAATGAAAGAGAAATGAACAGGAGGAGATGACGTCAGAGAGATGAGCTTCAAAATCAACCCATCCTATGTTCACCCTATGTTCACGGGCATACATTCCCCACATCTAATTAGACTATGTACAAAGTAGTCTCCTTCTGAGAATTTTAAATTATTCACAGACAATGAGAAGGCAGGCATGTGAGGGGAAGAGGCATGCTGAGCTGCAGGGATGCTTTTGGCAAATAGCCCAGACAAAACGAACACGAGATCAAGAATTAGAAGAAGAAGGCCCACCAAGTGCTCTTTCTATTTTGTACTTGGGGTCCTTCTGAATTCTTCCATTGAAGTTTGGTAATGTAATGAGAGATGCATTCAGCTGCAAACTCCACCTTCAAATACCTGCAAAACAAGGTGGAAAGTCCTCTCCACAAAGAGAAGGTGCCATATATATATTAGTTATTATATACATATGTGTGTATATATATAATAACTTAATTAATTAATTTATTTTTGTGTGTGAGGTTAAGGATCAAACCCAGTGCCTCACACGTGCTAGTCAAGTGCTCTACCACTGAGCCACAATCCCAGCCCCAGAAGGTGTTTTTCAAGCAGACTCCTAGGACCGTACCAGCCACTTCCAAACCTCCCACCCTTACCTCTGGCAGAGACAAAACATCCCAGAAGCCACAGCACTATTGCACTTGAGAGTTGGTAGAATCATCCTCAGAGGAGAAATAGGAAGGCTAAAAGCCTAGACTGAAAGGTTTTACTAGGAAGAGAAGAAAATGTTGTTCAAGTACCTGATTTTGTTATCATATCAAATGCAATATAAGAACTTTTAATAAATCTGGTGTTGGTGCTGGTAGAGGCCCATGCTAACTTGTAGATGCTAAATTGGGAAGCAAAGAAATGACAAGGACAGACAAGAACTGTTTAGAGTCGCTTGCATATTTGTTCTATAGGCGTCTCAGTTTGATCACAGAGAAGCATTCTATTTTTTTCTCTTAAATTACATATTCTGGAATGTACCTCAAATCTACGTAAGGAATCTTAAACAACAGTCAGGTGGGAGACATATGTCTGCCTAAGTCATATGATTCATTTTTTCCAAACATGGGTTAATCCAAAAGCAACACAGATCCAAGGGAATTATCTCTTCTTTTTTCCCTACCCCCTGCAAAGAAATGTGGAAAGTGTATGTGTGTGTGTGTGTGTGTGTGTGTGTGTGTGTGTGTCTCCCTCCATGTGTGCATGCTCTGTTTCATGGAATACAATGAGATGAATCCCAAGAACAAGGAAAACCAATACAAGCACAGGACATTAAGGACTATTTCAATGCTTTAAAATGACCAAACTTTATTTGGATAACCCTAACTAGTAATGGCAGTACCTTTAAAATTTTAATGGTATTAAATTATTCCCTAATAAAATTGTTGTCTATTTGTTAAACATGTTTGCCTTTCCCTTTTTTTCCTATCTTTGCAAATAATTATGATTTATTTTAAGGAGACCCAGTTATCCAATGGACAATCAAAAATAGGAATAGGTCTGAGGGTTGAGGATATACTTCAATTGGTAGAGTACTTGCCTAGCACCACTAAATAAATAAATAAGAATAGGTGACAGTGACATATTATATTGGTCATATTATTCCCAGAAAGCAGCACAGTCAAAAGCCAAATATACAAACATATTATTTATCTAATAAAACCCATTTATCTTATAAATATAAGAAAAGAAGGTGAAAGAGAATTGAATAGAAAAATAACATGGGACCCGTGGCACACACCTGTAATCCCAGCAGCTTGGGAAGCTGAGGCAGGAGGATTGTAAGTTGAAACCCAGCCTCAGCAACTTAAGGAGGCCCTATCTCAAAATATAAAAAGGGCTAGGGATATTGCTCAGTGTTTATGTATTTCCGGGTTCAATGCCCAGTACAAAAAAAGAAAGAAAGGAAGAAAGAAAAGAAAAATAACATGGGAGGAATTAGTTATGTGGGGGGTGAACAATTTCTTTCTTCTCTCCATTCACTGGAACACAGACTATCGCCTGGAGCCAAAGAAATGAACAGATCATCAGAAAATCAATAAACCGTTGTGAATTAATAAGTCAAATCCAACCCAACATCCCCTGGAAGGTTCAGATAGGGGAAGTCAGGCAAAGGGTCATTTCAGAGAAGAGACCAGTGGCACAGACTGCCTATGGCACTTCTACATCAAGTGTCTCCTGGTGATAGGGTTACAGCCTATATAACACCTCCCCAGGTAAAATGCCACATCCTGCTGTCCACAGACAAGATGAGTTCCAAGACATTTCTCCCAAAATGCGGATAAAGCACAGAAAAGTAGAAAGTGAAATGAACAAAAATCTAACAGGACGTTCCTATTAAAAAAAAAAAAAGTTCCCCATTTAGAAGTAGTGATTTTAGCTTCTGGCTCCAAATTATTCTCATTAAGTTTTAAAGTAACTTCTTTGCTCACAGAAAAAAAAAAAGTCCTTTGAATTACTAAAGTCGGAAATCATGTAACTGAGCTTTCAATGTTGAGCGAGTAGAAGGCATGCAGCCTTCGGGGAGAATCTGCACCATCCCGTGGTCACCTCCCTGAGATTGTCACTGCGCCAGCCCAGCTTTGCTGTGAGAAAACCAACAACAAAACACTTAGGGTTTCAATTACCAAATATTTATCTTCCAAATAAATCTTGTGTCTTCCTACCCTTACAGAAAATCAATTTGTTAATTCACTTCTATTTCATTCTATAATATCTCCTTTTGTTAATCCTCTTTTCCCTGGGCGACTCTTTTCAAATCTTGTCACTGATCCTTGACTGAAAAAGTTCCCTTTTCTGAATTCAAGGTGAATTGTACTTAATAAACAGGCATTGGATTTATCTGCCATTTTCTGCATTTGTTCTGTGTTCCATGGGCTCTTTCATTAATTGGATGCTTTTTAAAAAAAAAAAAAAACTTTCCCTTGTTATTAGCATGCTTCCTTTAATCCATTCATCTTTCATTAAACACAGCAATGGGCTATAAAAGGTTAACCAGAAAAACAAAGGAGCATGAAAGGGGAAAAAAATGAAAACCTCAACCAAAAACAGAACATGAAAATTAACTTAAAAATGTGATGCATGCAGCACCTTGAGGTAAGGAGCCTAGGTGCATACTATCCTTGCAAATAGAGAGGGTGTCACCAAGCCTGGGGAGTTGGGCTGGAGTACCCCAGGACCTGTGACACTACTGTCCACAGTCCTGCCCCAGGAATGTGCTATGAGGGCCTGTTCCCTTCTCCCAAACCCTGTTGTTTCAGTTCAGCTATAAAGCACTGATTTTGAAAACCATGGAACCCTGCATCAGAAGGTCAAGAGGCATGAATTTCATGGCTCTCATTACAAACCAACCAACTTTTCCCAGCAAGCCAGAGAAGTCTCAAAAGTTTCACATCACCAATAAAAGCACAGGAAATCCTGCAGCCTGCTAACAAACTCCTGTTTCTTCTTACAAATGGCAGAGAATAGATCCAGGCCCAGAGGAAGAACTTCAAAGTTCATCGATACTCTTTCTCTCTTATTCTTGAGGAATTAATCTCAACATTATGTAAACTCATTGCACAACAGTAATGCCTCTTATCTATTTTATGAATCCATGTTTCACATACAAGACTCTTTGAAGCAAAATCCTTCCGAGTTGTTCAAAAAATATTTCACATGATCCAGCACATGAAACATCACAGAGCTTGGCATATTTTAATCTGCATATAAATGAGGAGTTTTGTTAAAATGAAGATTCTGCTTCAGATCTGAGATGTAGTGGGAGATTTAGCATTTCTAACAATTTCCTAGATGATACTGATGCTATTGGCCCATGGACCATAATTTATAAATTCAGGAAATCATAAACACTAGGCTGAGAAAAATAAAGACAAGTCAAATTACTTTGCCATGATTGGCTTTGCTTGTTCATATATATATATATATATATCCTTCACTTGCTTCCCTCCTCCTCTTCCCAGACAACTCTTATTCCTGTGCCAATACCTAGGTCAAGTTCAATGTCTACGAGAAGTCCTCATTCCCTAGGGTGAGACTTTGGTCTATCTCACTGGTATTTACTCTATGGATTATTCCATCATCCTACTGAGAATGAAATATCACACAGCTTGACATATTTTAATGTGCATATGAATGAGAGGTTTTGTTAAAATGCAGATTGGAGACTGTTTCTGCCTCTGGAGATAGTCCACATTCTCCCTTAAATGTGTTTTCCTTGCTACTCCAAAGGTGTCTCTCTTGTTATTGCCCCCATTCTCCCTTGGACTATGTAGCCACTTTCCTAAATAAACCTCTGCCTATGCCTTTGAACATAAATAAATAAATAAACAAACAAACAAATAAATAAAATGCAGGCTCTGAGGGCTGGAGATTGGAAATTTCTAACACATTCCCATGGACCACAATTTAAGTTTAAAAAAAGAAAGAATACAAATAATAATAACTGCTGGAGAGGATGTGGAGGAAAAGGAACACTTTTTCACTGTTGGTGGGATTATAAATTAGTACAAGCACTATGGAAATCAGTATGGAGGCTCTTCAAAAGACCAGGCATGGGACCACCATATGACCCAGCTATCCTACTCCTTGGTATATATCCAAAAGTGTTAAAATCAGCATACTATAGTCATACATGCACACCCATGTGTACAGCAGCATAATTCACAATAGCCAAACTATGGAACCAGCCTAGATGTCCATCAACAGATGAATGGATAAAGAAAATGTGGTATATACACACAATGGAGTTTTATTAAGCCATAAAGAAAAATGAAATGATGTCATTTGCAGGAAGATGGATGGAACTTGAGACCATTATGTGAAGCCAAATAAACCAAACTCAGAAGGTCAAGGGTCTTATGCTTTCTCTCACATGTGGAAGCTAGAGAGGAAAAGTGGGGGGAAGGGTGAGGATATCTCATGAAAATTGAAGGGAGATCAGTAGAACAGATGAAAGGGACCAGGAGGAGGGAGGAGAGCAGAGAGAAAGGAAATACTGTGGAATGATGTTGGTGAAGTTGTTATGTTGTGTGCATGTACGAATAACTAACAAATCCCACCACTATGTGCAACTACAATGCACCAATAAAAATGTGGGAAAAAACAGAGAGAGCGAAAGGAGTGGGGGAGGGACTGTAGGTTTCATCTCAATATTTCCCATACACAGGGCAATTAGAGAGGAGGGGTAGGGGAGGCTGAGGGAATAAAGAAGATTAATTCCTGCCTAGGTAGGTTAGGAAAGCTGCTGAGTGGTGCTTCTATTTAAACACACACACACACACAACTACTTTTTAATATCCAACATTAAAACACAAAGCCTCGGTTTTGAAAAGTGCCCCTGGTCATGAACCAAAGTCTCAGTCTAAATTCAAAGCTACGTCCCAGTACACTCAGCACACTCGAACTAGGAAACCATCTTCAGCATCTCAAAGAGCTCAGACGTTGAAAACAACAGGTGAGAAAACACAACGTTCTGGGGAAAATAAATGAGGTTGTCAGTGTTCTCTGTAATTTATGGCTCCAACAGGCAGAGTTGCTTCCCTTCACTCTAGACTAGGTTATGAAATCACAATACTGCATCTGGCCTAAACTCTCCACCAGGACTCTCTCTCAGGGGCTACTGATACTAACAATAAGAACCACAGGCGCTGCAGCAACCTGAGCTCACCCTGCCTCATGCAAAATCCTGCAATAGCCCCATGAAGTAGCCACTACCATCACCTGTTTTACCAGAGAACAACCCAGGGCCACAAGACATGCTTTGATTAGCCCAGATCCCAAAGCTGGCTCATGGCAGGGCAGGATTTGAACTCAGGCTGTCTTGACCCCTATGCATGCATGTTTAACTGATAGGCTACCAAGGTCATTTCAAGGTAGAGCAAATGGAAAGGTGACCCTAGGGAAAAATTCTTCAACCTAGGTGAAACTCTCTAGCTGGGAAAGGATATTCCCCAGAGTCTGCAGAAAGGTCTCCCTGACCTCCAAAGATGCAGAATTCATCCCATACACAAGCCCAGCCCTGGTGAAGTCGGCTGCAGCATCAGGGCGTCCACTAATCACCCGTTTTACTTCTTTGCCCCTTATTTTGCATGGAACACATTTCTCTCCTTTTCTTCCTCACAATACAATTTGTCTCTCTTCTCTCAGTTGGCTTTTTAGTTAAAAACAAGAGAGATGAAGCTTGAAACCTAATTAAGGAAATGGCCCGTGTACAAAGAAAACAGCCAGGGATCATTATTCAAACAGCAGCCTCTCTTTTTATTTTTGAGGGAAAGCTAATGACTGCTCGGCAGCCCAGTGGCCTCTATATCATATCGGGTACACATCCCGTTATTAGAGGATAATGTGAGCAATTGGAAAACACGGTGAATAAAAGCCTGCACGGATCCCTGCTCTCGCTTAAATGCTGTTTTGATGATTTAAAATAAAGACAAATGTTGTCCTGGGAAATGCAGAACTCCCTGTGGCCAAACCCATTCATCTTATGTGGGTAATGTTCCCTCCCCAGCAGACCTGGGTCTATGTGACGGGGCCAAGGGCAGACACAAGAAGGTGGCAAGCGTAAGCATACCTTCCTAGGCATCAGGGTATCTGGGAGGAGAGAAAAGGAAGAGGAGGGAGAGGAAGAAAGCAAGAGAAATCCTCTGGAGAGTTCTTTCTGTTTCTACCCTCTGCATTTCTGAAATCTGTGACTTCTATCCGTTCTGACAGCCAAGTTCAATTCACACCCTCATCCCAATGCCCCAGGCATCTCCTCAATGTCCTACCAGCATTATCACAACTAGTCCTTGCTCCGCAGGACCATTTTAACGTGCCATAGAAAGTGCGTGACCTTCCAAGGCTGGACAGAGGTGGACACAGCCCACGGGACCTCCTCCACCAGAACCCTGTCACTCTCCTCTCTTCTGCCATTATGCCCATTATAGCCTCAGGCTCCAACTCCACTGAACTCCTAGACCCACCTCCCCATCAAGGCCTGGTCACTTCTAGAACTCAAGGAGGGAGGTGTGGCAGGGTCCACTGCAGCTGGAAAACTCTCCATGCCCCACAGTCCCCGTCACCTACCCGTCTTCCTACAGGTTAGGTTCACCCTCTTCCTTTGCAAAGGCCTCCTGGGCAACCATGGAACCCTGACAACACCTCCTATCATGGCCCTCGCCCCCTGCCCGGGATTGATAACTGTTCTGCTCTGGAGTTCACCTCTTCTCCATAGCGTCTCATTCTCCTTCATCACCCACCCAACACTCAACCAGGAACACGATGGATTGATTTCCCTTAAAGACTTTCCACGTGGATAAGAAAGAATTCAATGGGGGGGAGGGGCAAAAAGTAGAAGCAAGGCAATGACCTTGCTCTCAGTCAAGGTGGGAGAAAAAGCCAAAGGCTCCCCCGCATTTCAAACCCCTGACTTCTCTCATGGAAACAAGAATCCAAAGCCCACCAGCACTGGGTAAGAACCGATCACCATCTTTGGCAGACCTGCTGCCTTCCAGTTCTACCCACAGGCTGGCTTTGGTGATGTTTCTTTAGACTGATCCCAGAACCTGGCGTGAAGCATGAGGGACAGGTTTACATGTTCCCCAGCCCACTGTCTTCCTGCATAAAGCAAGGTTTCCTCTCTTGGCACTTTTTCTTTGCCTTTTTGGTTCTCTCCCCTTCCACAGTGGCTGCATCAGAGAGGGGATCCAAAGAAAAAGGACAGGCTGGTGGGCAGGTGAGAGCACAGAAGTCTCCTGGTTGTCATGGCAGGGCCTAAATAGAATGTGTTCTGATGAATCGTCTTTTTGCACAGCCACTATTGTACGAGACTTCTTTGGAAGGCTGCAGAAATATTTTCATCAGTTCCTGGGTGGGATGAAGTATAAGTCTATCCCAAAGAGATGGTGTCCAAAATTAAAACACAGAGTGGCAGAGGTTATCCATGTGGGGCAGATGGTTATTTAGTTGTTCATTGTTGCCATTTTCCTTTAACTCATCAATTCCCAAGGCACTAGACTACCCAGGTGTCCCCTGTTAACAAGTTGAAAAAAAAACCTCAATGTCCTTATCCCCTTCTTTTGTGGTGCTTTGGAATTGTAGCATCAGTTCTATCATGATGTAAACAGATTTTTATGACTTCTATTTTTTTTGTGGGAGGGGTACCGGGGATTGAACTCAGGGGTACTCGACCACTGAGCCTCATCCCCAGCCCTATTTCATATTTTCTTTAGAAGCAGGGTCTCATTAAGTTGCTTAGCATCTCACCATTGCTGAGGCTGG
This sequence comes from Xerus rutilus, assembly GCA_028644305.1. Classification (NCBI taxonomy): domain Eukaryota; kingdom Metazoa; phylum Chordata; class Mammalia; order Rodentia; family Sciuridae; genus Xerus; species Xerus rutilus. The sequence goes on from CM053413.1 coordinate 41,584,129, forward strand.
CTTTGAACTCGTGATCTTCCTGTCTCAGACTTCCAAGCCCCTGGGATTACAGGCATGTACCACAACACCTGGCAACATCTAATTTTTAAAAATAAATATTCGTCCTCCTACCCCTGCTTTTTGTGGGGCAATGTTTTCTTGGCCTTCCCCCTGCCTCAAGCATGCATTTAAATTTACTTTAGGCATATGCTCTTCTGAGTGTACAATGTTTTATGAGTTTTGATAGATGTACAGAGTTGTATAACCACAGCTCTCCAGATGCAGAAAATTCTGTCACTCAAAAAACCTCCTTCAGGCTGCTCCTTGGCTATCAACTTTTCCCCAATACCAACCTCTGGCAACCATAGGTCTATTTCTTTGTCCTTAAAGATATGCCTGTTCCAGAATGCCATATATATACATATATATATATATATATACATACACACACATACATATATGTATATTTTATTTTATATATATACACACATATTTTATATATATACACATATATGTATGTGTGTATATGTATATATAAAATAAAATATGTGGCCTTTGGATCTGGCTTTAAATATGCTGCATCTTGAGAATCAGCCACGTTGTTAATAAGCCAATAGCCTATTTCTTTTTCATTTGTGAATAGTATTCCACTGCTTGGATATACCAGTTTGTGGGTTGAAGGGCATTTGAGTTGTTCCCAGTTTCAGCCTATTGTAAATACAGCTATGATTACCAGCTAGGTATAGGCCTTTGTGTGAACCTAAGTTCTCACTTATCTTGACTAAATACCTAGGAGTAAAATGACTAGGTCCCTATGACAGGTGTCCGCTTAACTCATAAGAAACTGCCACACTGTTTTTCAAAGTGGTTACACCATTTCACAGTCCCACCAACAATATGTGATAGTCCCATTCACTCTGCATCCTCACTGACACCGGTCAGTGGTATCTTCAGAGTTTGGGGTGTTGTTCATGGCAGGTAGAGGAAGGATGTTAGACACTTGCACAGGTGTGCCGTAAGGTCTCACTGTCATTATTAGCCTGTTTTTCTCTCATGACTGGTGATGTTAAGCACCTTTTCAGTGGCTTGTGTGCCACGTACATATTTTATCTAGTAAAATGTCCATTGGAATCTTGCTCAAATTTATTGGGTTCTTCGTTTTCTTATTCTTGGGTTTTGAAAGTTCTTTATATATTATAGATTTGAGTCCTCTGCCACAGGCATAGCAAATGATTTTTTTCTAGTTTGTGGTTGGTCTTCAATTTTTCATTTTTTAATTTGTTTTAATTGATTACACATGACAGTAGAATGCATTCTGACACATCACACATAAATGGAATATAATTTCTCAACCTTCTGGTTGTACATGATGTTGAATCACACCAGTCATGTAATCACAGATGCACATGGGGTAATAATGTTTTTTTCATTTTTTAATTATCTTTCACAAAGCCAAGTTTTACATTTTTGATGAGTTATAAATTTAGTCTTTTATAATAGATCATATTTTTGGTGTTATGTCATATATACATATATATACACATATAGATATATATTGGGGGGGTGGGTACTGAGGATAGAACCCCAGTGGTGCTTAACCGCTGAGCCACATCCCCAGCTCTTTTTTATTTTTTTATTTTGAGACAGTCTCGCCAAGTTGTTTAGGGCCTCGCTAAGGTGCTAAGGCTGGTTTTGAACTTTGCAATCTCCCTGCCTCAGGCTCCTGGGTCACTGGGATGACAGGAATGTGCCATCATGCCTGGCTTCTGGTGTTGACATCTTAAGACCTTCGTGTCTAATCCATAATCACAAAGATTTCCTCTTTATGATGTTTTGTCTTAGAAATTTGACAGTTTTACCTTTTATATTTAGTGGATGAACATTTTGATTTGGTTTTAGTATAAGGTGTGAAGGTTGAGTTTCCTTTCTTTTACGTATCAATATCATTTTTCCATCCCCATTTGTTGCAAACTAATGCATCTGGGGATGGGAGAAGCTTTACATTTTTTTAGTGTTAGCACAATAATATCAACAGTGCTCTCTGTTTTGTTATAAAATGAAAATGATGAAAACATGATGGCCAATAGATTAAACAAATTGAGTAAAATGAAAGAAACTGGGTCAAAATTTTGTCTTGGGAAACACAAGCTTCCTGTCATCCTCATCTTAAGAGAATAATTTATATGTTATTTTTTTCACCGTGGTCAAATATGCATAACATAAGATCTTCTTTTTTAGCCACTTTTAGCATTCTCTTGGTGGCATTAAGTACATGTGCAATGTTGTGAAACCATCACCTGGATTTCCAGAAAATTTCCATCACCTCACACTGAACCTCCACACCATTTGGCAATAGTATCTCATCTCCCCTCTACCCAGAACTGGGTCTAACTTCTGTTCTCTACCAACTTGTCCATTCTAGGCACTTCATGTAAGTGGCATATATAGTGATTGTCCTTCTCTGTCTGGCTTATTTGGCTCAGCATAATGCTTCATGGCTCATCCACATTGTAGCACGGGTCAAAACATCACCCCTTTCTGATTTCTCCATATCCTTACAAACACAAGACAATAATATTCCATTGTGTATTTATACACCACATTTTGTTTTTCCCTCCATCTGTTGATGGATATGTGGGTTGTTTCTACCTTTTGGCTGTTGTGAATAATGCTGCTCTGAACACTGTTGTTCTAGTATATGTTTGGGTCTCTTCTTTGAATTATTTTAGGTATATATCTAGGAGGGAAACTTCTGGATCATTTCATAATTCTACATTTAACTTTTTGGGGAATTACCAAACTGTTTCCGACCAGCAGTACATGAGGATTCTGATTTCTCCATATCCTCACAAATACTTACTATCTGTCATATCCATTATAATTATCCTAGTGTATGTGAAGTGGCATCTCATTGTGGTTTTGATTTATATTTCCCTTAATTCAAATGATTTTAAGCATTTTTCCACATGTTTATTGGCCATTTGTGCATTTTCTTTGGGGAAAGGATTATTTATATCCTTTGTCCATTTTTAATTGTGTCATCTTTTAATTATTGAATTGTAAGGGCTCTTTATATATTCTAGATACAAATCCTTTATCATATCTATGAATTGCAAATATTTTCTTCTCATTTTGTCTTTTCACTTTGGGGATAGGTGGCAATTGAAGCACAAAAAAATTTAAATTTGATGAAATTAATGTACAATGTATCCTTTTTAAATTTTGTTGCTTTTGCTTTTGCAATCATGTTCAAGAATCCACTGCCAAATCCAGTTGTTGAAAATCAATTGACCATATATGGGAGGGTTTATTGTGCATTCTCCATCAAACTTATACTTTTTTTAAACTTTATTTTTTCTGGCCAATAGTTATGATTTGGATGTGAGGTGTCCCCCAAAAGCTCACATGTGAGTAGGTTCAGAGAAGAAATGATTGGGTTATGAAAGCCTTAACCCAATGAGTGAACTAATCACCTGATAAATTGAGTGGTAACTGGAGGCAGGTAGGGTGTGGCTGGAGGAGGTGAGGCTTTGGGGTGGCTTTGGGGTATATATTTTGTATCTGGTGAGTGGAGTCTCTCTCTGCTCTCTGATCATCATGTGAGCTGCTTCCCTCCACCACCCTTTCCCACCACGATGTTTTGCCTCACCTTGAGCCCTGAAGAATAGAGCCAGCCTTCTATGGACTAAGACCTCTGAAACGGTGAACCCTCAAATAAACTCTTCCTCCCCTACAATTGTGCTGGTAGCGTCTTTAAGTCACAGCAGCGAAAAAGCTGACTAGAACGAGTTACTCTCCTTCACTAGTTATCTGCATGCTAAATCCCTTCCTGGGTGGTAAGTATTATGTTCCACAGTCTTTAGCACAATGTCCTGCATATATCAGGAGCTTATTCAATGGTTGAGTAAATAAATGTATGAATGAATGAAAGCAAGTGCGCCCTCCCTAGACATCATTATGAATCTGTCCAACATTGTCATTCTCTTTAGCCAGCTACACCAAACACCACATGTTCCAGGGACAGTTCACAATTTCAGTTTTAGAAAAGGTCAGAAACCTACACCCTATTAAGCAGACAGAATATACTATGAGTGAGAATTATAAGAAAACCAACTGCTCTAGTCAGGTTGTGCTCAGTGCCAATGGGGAGATGTGCGTAGTCCACAGTCATTACTGTTTACCATTTATTTTAAAAGATGATAGACTCTGATAACTTAGTAACACAAAACATCAGTGGCAAAAGTGACAGGAAGTTCTATCTACTGTGATTTGAACTGTTAGAATGGAAATCAAAGGAACAGACAAAAAGATGATGTGTTTCAAGACAAGGGAACCTTGAGGATTATTTTTAAGGGACAATATTCAAACAATGTTGAGGTATGGACAGGCCATTTTAACCTGACTGATAAAAGGAATATGAGTCATTTCTGTAACTGCTTTTAAATTTGTGTGGTGATGGTGGGGACATTATTTTTTTTCTTCATTCAACAAGAAATACACATTCATGGCAGCTGAAGTAGGACATTGGCATAGCAAAACAAAAATAAGAATCATTCATAAGCTGGGCGCGATGGTGCATGCCTGTAATCCCAGCATAGTCCACAGCAGCTCAGGAGGCTGAGGCAGGAGAATTGTGAGTTCAAAGCCAGCCTCAGTAACTTAGCAAAGCCCTAAGCAACTCAGTGAGACCCTGTCTCTAAATAAAATACATAGAGGGCTGGGGATGTGGCTCAGTGGTTAAGTGCCGTGGGTTCAATCCCTTGTACCAAAAAAAAAAAAATCATTAATAAGCCACAAGTCAATTCAATTTGTATCAGTGTTTTCTATCTTCCTATTTATGTAGGTACATGTTTGTGACTTATTTTCCCCATATCAAGACCTCGATTAATGTCAAATATATTGGACACCATCATTGTTGTTAATGTATAGCATTCCAGGAGATTGAAGGGCTGTTATTTATTTAACCAATCTCTTCTTTAAAAACATCCTTTATTCTTATAAATAATACTGTGAAGAGCATCCTCCTCTGTTTCTGAAATCAGGAAAACTAATGCAGCAGGTGACCTGATGACCATTTCTATTAAGAAGTGCTGGGACTGAAGGAGTCTTCCAACCAAATCCACTTTTCACACTTTATTCTCACTCTGAAGTTGTACACCAAGACAGAGATATTTACTGCTTAGAGCATATTAGATATCAACTTTAAAATTAAAACATTTTGCTGAGCATGGTGGTACATGCCTGTATTTCCAGCAGCTTGGGAGGCTAAAGCAGGAGGATCACAAGTTCAAAGCCATCTCAGCAACTCAGTGAGGTCCTAAGCAACTCAGTGAAACCTGTCTCTAAATAAAATACAGAAAAAGGAGTAGGAGACTGGGGATTTGGTCAGTGGTTAAGTGCTCCTGGGTTCAAGCCTCAGTTCAAAAAAAACAAAACAAAACAAAACAAAGACATTTTAATAAAATTTTCCCTTTTTTATCTCTTCTGAAATAATTTTGCATTTACAAAAATGTTTCAAGGGAATAGTTTCCATATAGCCAACTTCCCCTAAAGTTGGCCTCATAAGCTGCTGTGTACTAAAAACTTTAACATGGGTACAACACTTAAGTTTTAACAACTTAAAAAGAAGAAAGGCAAGAGTTTTCCTGTAGCAGACATGTATGTAGATATATACTTCAGGGTAGTTTCATAAACATAAAACATCAGCAGCCTTTTCCTCTAGAGATGTAGCTACATATGAAAACTCCTCTGGTGTCAGAAAGTCAAGAACAACACTCATTACCAGTTTTTGCAGTGTACAAAGGGAGTGAGACTCACCAGAGACATATTCCTGCTAGTAGAATCGCTGGCTCAGGCAACACTTGCCTTCTGGTAGTACTGACGCAAGGTACGCAGCTCACTGCCCCATAGCAAAAGCAGCTACACAGTGCAGCCATGGAAGCAGCCTCCTCCCTATGCTATGGATACTTCCTGAAAAACTTAATCTGCTTTTATGGTTTATGCATCTAAACTCAAAACACTGACCCATTAGTATGCAGAAAAAAGAGCCCAGACACCTAACTTTGATCTCATATTCTGTGACTAAAAACACTGACCAGTATCATGAGCTACCAGTACAGGGAGGACCCTTAACGTCTACCTCTTCAGTGTAGACAGAGGATTCTGACCCTGGAAAAGGGAAGGGTTTTACCTTGGGCAGGCAACAGCTGATGTCCCTCCCAGGACTGGAACCCAGATGCAAAACACCTGGCAGGTATCATTTCCAGAACACCTCTCCACCTTCCCCATCAATTCTCTGTGGGCAAGATTACTTCTCACTCAGATTTTACAATTTGTATCCTATAATTATAATCACATTTCAAAGTCCTGCCAGATCAAAACCCAAATCAATTTCCTTTTTTAAAAAAAATGACTTTAGCATCACATAAAGCCACATTCTTCATCACAGAACTGCTTCATCACAAGGTAAATTTGCTCTCAGAAATAAAAATGTATTCCTCCTGGAAATTGCTTCTTAATGTTTGATAAAAGGCTTTAATCCACAAGCATGAACAATGCTAACTGCCACAATAAAATTTGCAATCAAAATAATAATGACAATATTTGATTACAAAAAAATCTCAAACTAAAAGTTTGAGTTCATCTTAGAGGACTGATTTCCATAAAAAATGAAACCTTTTATTCTCTCAAGTTGCAACCTGGTGTTATTCTTTTTTCCCATAACACTTAGCACAATGTGTAATGTAGTCATATATTTGTTTAATGTCTTCCATCCCATTATACTGAAAGTTGACAGGGGCATAAATGACCACTGCATACCCAAGACACAGCACATGGATTGGCAACCTGAGAATCATGTGGACAGGGACAGCCCTCAGCACAGACACCTCTTCCCCTAGATCACTCTAGATGTCTAGAAATGCACATGAGATTTCCAGGTGCAATGGTGCATGTCTGTCACTCCAGAGACTCGGGAGGCTGAGGCAGGAGGATTATAAGTTTGAGGCTATCCTGGAGAACTTAGCAAAACCCTGCCTCAAAATAAAAAGAGCTAGAATGTAGCTCAGTGATAAAGCACCCTCAGTGAAATTCCTAATATGAAAAAAAAGAAGGAAGGGAGGGAGGGAGGGAGGAGGAAGAAGGGAGGGAGGGAGGGAGGAAGGGAGGGAGGGAGGAAGGAAGGAAGGAAGGAAGGAAGGAAGGAAGGAAGGAAGGAAGGAAGGAAGGAAGGAAGGAAGGAAGGAAGGAAGGAAGGAAGGGAGGGGAAAAAAAATGTATATGACATAAAGACACCTTGGCTTTCCTCAACTCCAGGGCATGTATGACTACTTACTGTGAGGGCATCTGAGCCCCAGAATCATCCACTCAGGACTCTTGCATTCTGTGTTGACACAAAACTGTTCTGCCCACCAAATGGTTTGTACTTTAACTCATGGCTACTATCCAGAGGGGCTATTGGTCAACACATTCCCAGCCATTTTGTTGTTTTTGTTTTTTTTTTAGAGCCAGGGTCTCACTGAATTGCTTAGGGCCTCACTAAGTCACTGAGGCTGGCTTTGGACTCATGATCTTCATGCCATAGCCTCCCAAGCTGCCGGGATTGCAGATATGCTCCAACACACCCGGAGCATGAGAGACAGCCATAATTAATTTAGTTAAAGAATGTAAGGAGGCTTCCACTCTGTGCTGTTTGTTGAGCAGAATCAACTCATATCAGGACAACCTAGTATAAAAGCCCTACAAAAGGGTCACATGAACCCCACTAGGACTGGAACCTACTCCTAACTTCCAGGAGATGCTATTGATTCAGACCTGGCTCCCCTCCTAACAGGCTGCAAACAGAACTCACGCTCCTCATTTGCAGCTTTAATTCTACACAACAAAATGTCATTCATTAATTCCCACCAAGAATCTGCATGGGAGGCAGCCAGCAATAAAACATAAGTGCACTGACCAGACTTTCCACGCCTCCTCTGAGATCCGTGAGGCCCCCATGTGATGGCCCTGGGCACACATGTGCATGCTATTCCTGGTCAGCAGTTTGAGGAATGAAGAATCACCTCATTACAGAGCTGCCACGTTTGAGTGCACTCCAGGGTCTGCCTTCCCAAGGAGGCTGGTCTCTCCTTCCCCGGTGGCCCACTGTGACCCTGGGAGGTGGAGGGGTAGGAGTACCAGGCCTTCCCACACCCAGCACCCACCTGCTTTAACACAGCTAGGGAGCCCTGTATATTCTGGCTACCTAGATACACAATGGGAAAGATTATGGGTCACAAAATGTGTGTTAGTCTACATCAAAACACAGTGATGCCCTCTTTTTTCCTAAATCATGGCTTAAAACCACACCAGGGGGAGGCGTAGGCTTCTTGATGCTGTTTTTCTCTATGGCGCTTTATACCTCACTGAGACTAGTGGATTATCTGCGCACACCGTCAGACTTCCGGTAGCCCCCAAGGTGCCACCTTCCTCTTTCCACTGCGTTACTCAGGATCCAGTTTTAGCCAGCACTCATTCACATAGCGTGCGTTTACTAAACACTGGCTGAGTGAGACAGTCCCTAGGGTAGACGCTGGAGATAAAGGAATGAACAGGAAATCCACAACCCTTGGCCTCTGAGAGTTCACATTCTCATAAAGGAAGAAAACAGTGAGCTCAATACCGTGATAAGGGAAGCAAAGGATGCGTGGGCAAATTCTGGGAGTGGCACCCATCCCAGATCTGAGGCTCCCAAAGTGCTTCCTGGAGAAGGACGCCTTAGCTGAGTCTAGAAAGCTGAGAAGCCATCAGCTAAGGAAGCAGAGGGTGAGAGAGAATGGGAGGATGATGGACAGGAGGCAGAGTGCAAAGGGTAAAAGGCCAGAGATGGAAGAGCACAAGCCAGAAGGGGGTCTGGGGTTTTGTCACTGCTGAGCTCCTGGAGAAGCTGGCCCGTGAGGCCGTGAGGCTGGCACAGCCCAGACCATGGTGGGAGTCCAGCCTAGTTCCTTGCTGAGCCCTCCCCACTCTACCTCCCCACCTGTCTCTCAGTGCAGTATTCATTAGCATCTCGTCCTCTATAATTAACCGTTTATTCACTAGATTAGAACTTGCATGGAACACAAGAATTTTTTGAGTTTTTCTCTCTACTGAACACCAACAAGCAGTGAGCCTGGGTCCCACACATACAAGTGCTCATAAATAATCATCTTTGTTAGTCTCACTTAGGCTTAGCTGCTGTATTAAAGAAACCGCTCTTGCATTGGGGTTGTGGCTCAGGGATACAGCACTTGTCTAACGTGTGTGAGGCACTGGGTTGGATTCTCGGCAACACATACAAATAAATAAAATAAAAGGTACTGTGTCTACTTACAACTGAAAAAAAAAGCATTAAAAAAAAAAAGAAACTACTCTTGAATTCTCTACAGAGAGAGTTGGCTTGGCTTGCCTCTATGACTGAAAAATTCAGGGTATGAAATGTAGTTTACGGAATGGAAACATGATGCTACAGGCTGGACCAAAGCCACCCACCAACAGCAGCCCCTTGGCCATGCCCCAGCAGAGTCTACTGGCCAGACAAAGAAGTGGCAGCTACTCAAAGTGTGAGCCCCCACACAAGTCCTCATTCTGTGCACAAGATGCTAGAACCTAAAGGAGTTTCAATTGTTAGGACAGAACCAAAGTTCAGCTCAGATTCTCAGGCCTATAGGGAGAAAGCGGCTGACACTCCCCACTGCTCTCCTGTGGCAAAGTCAGGGGTGCAGAGAAGGAAAGTTCTAGAAAATTCATGCTCCTCATATCACATGAAGACAAAGCCTCTGTGTGAAAGCCCCATTTGCAAAGTACAAGCTAAGTGCAATCTCAGCATAGCCAAGGTCATCTCTGGACAGGGCATCACACTGGAGAGAGAGCAACAGGGAGAGAGCTTGTCAGGATTCCAATATTTACTGGATCCTCCATCCCTGGGGAAATTACTCAGCCGCATGTGTGTATGCGTAACAGCCCACCCCTCTTGGTCTACACTCCTGCACACACAGCGAAGGTTATCACCACCCAGCTGCCTGTGGCCGTGGGTGTCAGAGTGGTGTCCCTGACACAGCCCTGAGTGTTCCAACACATTTGAATCAGCACCCACCCTGGCTTGGGCTTGTGCATTCTACTCATGTAAGTGGGAATTAAATGAGTCATCAAAGTGACACAGCCAATCTCTTCATCGCAGGAGCCTGGGAAAGGAGGGGCAGGGCTTTGGGGAACGAGGAAACAAGTCCATTTATAGCAGTGAATTAGATATCTTTGCAGGATCCATGTACATTAAAGAATGCTAATTTGATTCTTGTCGGCTTGGTAGCTGGGCTGTCGATGCCAGTGGGTTTTCAAAAGGTAAGAGAAGGGCAGAAGTTTTTTTTGTTTTTGTTTTTTTTATTAATGGCAGGAGCACAGTCCTGCAGGGTAGGGTGTGGATGTCTCTCCTGGACCAGGGCTTTCAGGGCATGGTGTGAGGATGGTGCACTGGGTCCACCTCCATACCCTGGTTCAGAGCCTAGGTAATACAGCCTTGATAAAAGAATCAGACCCCAAATGTGTAAATGAGTGGTCCACCACCAGGCAGCAGGCTGGATTGGGTCTCCATCCAAATAAATAATGACAGTACAGGGCCGTCGGTGAGCAAGTCCATCAAGGAAGGTCACCTCATGGTCTGGTTCTGACCTGGAGTCAGTATAAAAAAACAGTTGGTAGATATAAAATAAACAAATTTGAATTTTTACTTCAATCTCCCAGAAAAAAAACACAGAGGAAAATTTCTTTAATATTGTCTGTCCCCATCTCTCACACACAAGCCCTGCCTCAAAACACCAAAGGCCCACTATACAACCAACATGGATTCTCCATGGCTCATCCTTTCTTCATGTTCTTATAAAATTATTCTTGAAGTGCTCTCAGGTCATCCTCATCTGTCCAGTGTGAGCTATGCTGGCTATTCCAATGCTGCAAGAGGTCAGACAAAAACTCCTTCACTCAGAGTGGTGGAGACACCCTGGGGAAGAACAGGAGGCGGAAGGGTGCACAAGGCAGCTGGCCTTTGAACAGAGTTCTGTTTTTTTTTTTTTTCCTTTTGTACCAGGGATTGAACCCAGAGGCACTTTACCATTGAGCCACACCCTCAGGCCTTTTTCATATTTTAATTAGAGATAGGGTTTTGCTGAGATACTTAAGGCCTTGCTAAGTTGCTGAGGCTAACTTAGAAATGGAGATCCTCCTGCCTCAGCCTCCTGAGCCTCTGGGATCACAAGGCATAAGCCACCGTGACCAGGAGCAGGGGTTCTTAATCGGGGGGGTCATGATGCCAAAAAAAAAAAAAGATAAGACCTTGACTTTCACTAACCCCTCAGTGAATTTTGGTATTCCCTTGAATTTTAAAAGTAAACAAATACAAATTGTATTAGAAGAACCTAACCTGCAAGTTTATCACCAATACAAATCATATGTAGTTGCTGTTAATACCTCAAAATAGCAGTTACTTTCAAGGCTATTTTTTGAAAAGAAGCCTTCTGCTGGTTTAGCTATTTAGGGTGTTGGTGGAGAAGTATATGTACATTACTAGATCATAAATTTGAGGGTTTTTATATATTGATAAATGCATTTAATTATAATTGGGTTTCCTTATCATTCTATGCATTTTTTACGTACTTGAAAATATTTTTCCTCCCTATGGAGTCTGAAAAGTAGATGATGTTGTAAAAGAAGTAGATCCCCCTGCCTGGAGGAGGGGTCCATACACAAGACCTGAAGGGCTCAGAAGCATTATCCAGCAAAGGCACAGAGGTGGGTGGGGGCAGAGACTGCTCAGTGGGCACATGTTATGAAAGCCCACGCTGGGTACAAGGCAGGTTTCTGAGCACCTGCAGAGGCGCGATACCTTATCCAACTCAGCTGCAGAGGGGAGAGTGTAACATTGAACTACGCAGGGCTCTTCCCAAGACACCACCCAGTCCAGTACTGAGTGTAAACAGGCTCTTGAGTAAGCTTTCTGTGGTAACAGGTTCTAGGATGACCCCCACCAGCCCCTGCCCCCTGATATTCATGCCTTTGTGTAACCCCTTCCCTCGAGTTTGGGTTAGGCCTGGTAACTTATTTCTTGTGACAGAAACGAAGTAATGTCCCTTCCAAGATTAAGTTAGAAAAGAACTCTGACTTGTATCTTACTCTCTCACTGGCTCGTCCTGCCATGCTGAGAGATGCTCAATGGCAAGGCCCACACGGCAGTGATCTCAGGGAGCCCCCAGGGAACGGAAGCCCTCAGTCTGACAGCATGTGAGTGAGCACAGAAGCAGGTCCTTCCCCAGAGGAGCCCTCAGTTGAGCCCACAGCCCAGCCAACGCCTTCACCGCATCCCTAAGGAAGTCCAGACAGAGGACCTAGATAAGCAGTGCTCCTGTTCCTGGGCCCCCAAAACTAGGAATAATCAATGCCTACCGTTCCCAGCCACTGCATTTTGGAGTATTTTGTGATACAAGAATAGATAACTGATACAGTGGCCAAGAGAACAGGATGATGAGCAAAAGACCACCAGTGTTCTGGGAGAGCAGAGGAGGACACCTTCTCTGGGAGTGTCTAAGAAGGCTTGGCCTTAAGGTGGGCCTCAAGAAATGGGCATCACAACAGATTCATCAGAGAGCTGCAAAAGGAGGGGGTGGAGTAGGACAAGAGAAGGAGGAGGAGGAGGACAGAGTGGAGAGGAAGGAGACGAAGCATGTAAAGAAACATCAAAATAGTGATAGGCAGATGACAAACTCACAGGTTTGTGTTTCCTGCCTCATACATTCCTATATTTCCTATGTGTTTCTATTGAAATATGTTTTTGTATATGTTATGGTTTGAATGTGAGGTGTCCCCCAAAAGCTCTTGTGTGAGACAATGCAAGAAGATTTAGAGGTGAAATGATTGTGTTATGAGAGTCTTAGCCCAATCAGTGAATTAATCCCATGATGGGATTAACTGAATGGTGACTGAGGTCGGTAGGGTATGGCTGAAAAAGGTGGGTCACTGGGGGTGTGCCTTTGGGGTATATATTTGGTGACCTGTGCTTAGTCCCTCTCTGCTCTCTGATCATCATGTGAGCTGCTTCCCTCTGACACACTCTTCCACCATGATGTTAAGCTCCCTGGAGCCCCAAGGAATGGAGCCTATTGTCTATGGACTGAGAGCTCCGAAACTGTGAGCCCTCCAAATAAGCTTTTCCTCCTCTGCAGTTGTTCTGGTTGGGTCTTTTAGTCACAGCAGCAAAAAAGCTGACTAAAATAGTACATTTTCCAGATTTTCTACTGTTTATAGGTACTGCTTTACATAAGGTATTGATTTTTAAGAAAAGGAATAGAGTAGCTTTTAGACTTGGGGGTCATACAAGAAGGTCATTTCCAGCAGACTGAATAACACAAAGGAAAAGAGGTCAGTGTTCTACATGAAATACATGGTGGCTGTACGATTGGTGATAGCCATGAGGCCCACTCAGACATTTCACAGGGCTCTCACAATGTGTCACCCAGTGCTGCTGTTTGGATTCTAAGTGTCTCCCAAAGGGACACATGATGAAGGCTTGCTCTATTTGGCATGGCACTATTTGAGCGTCAGAAACCTTAAGATGTAGGGCCCACTGGGAGGTCTCTCTGGTCACTGAGGATGTACCCTTAAGGGTACTGTGGGATCTCAACTCCTTTCTCTTTCTCTTTTACGTTCTAGTCATTAGGCCAGCAGTTCCACCCAGACACACATTCCTGCCATGAGGTGCTGTCTTGCCAGAGGCCCAAAAGCAACACAGCCAGCCAAACATGGAAGGAAACTTCCAAAACTGTGAGCCAAAATAAACCCCTTCTCTTCATAAGTTGATTAGCTCAGGTATTTGTTATAGCAATGAAAAAATGACTCACATAGAAAATTGGTTCCAAGAAGTGGGGCAGTTATTGTTACACCTGAGATGATGTGGAGAAGCCTTGAATGTTAGTTTATAGGAAAAACATGGGAGGGTTTGGAGAAACAGGCAAGAGAAAGCCTAAAACACGGTAAGCAGAGCTTAATGCAAAATTGTGGTAGGAGCTCAGAAGGCAATAGGAATGCAGACAGTAAAGGCTATGCTGACGAGTTTCAGATGAAAATGAGGACTCTATTGGGAACTAGACTAGAGGCCACCAACATTTTGCCATGGCAAAGAATTTGGATGCATTTTCTGCATGTTCTGAGACTCTATGGGAGCTTAACAGTGATGGACTAGTTTACCTGGTGGAGGAAATTTCATGCTAACTAAGCACTCGGACTGGCTGCTTTTAGTCAAATTTACAGTGAGAATTGGGGGCAATAAGGGAGCACAGTGGAAAGGTTTGAAAAATTTGCAGTTTGGCCAGAAAAAGGAGCATGTTTAAAGGTGCTGCTAAGGAGGGTGCAGCCTTGGAGAGTGCTATCATTAGCCCCCATAAAATGAAGCCAAATGCTTTGTACCAGGACAATAGGAAGGAAGTCTCAAGGGCACCTCAGGTAACTGCAAGGCCAACTCACCCATCCCAGATTCAAAGGTATAAATATGCAAATTTGTTCCAAAGACTTTCCTGCCAGCATTTTTTGAGAAGTGAGTTTCCCCAGGGCACCCTATTGTCCAAGAAGGTCTAGGGAACCTTGCTGGAAAGGCATTCAGAGGCTGCTGCCACCATGGTTCAAGTGGACAAAGTACAGCTAGCTGGGATTGGTGGAAGACCTTGGCATCATCCATGTGGTGCTGGTTTTTCAGACATGCAGAATGCAAGAGTTATGTGGTCATGGAGGCTTCCTTGGAGACTTCAGAGGAAAGTCCAGGAAGCCAGGTAGGACACTGAGTGGCCAGAGTCTCTGCAAACAGCCCATGATGGGCAATGCATGAGAGTGAAGCCAAAGCTGCAGTGGAGACCCCAGGAAGGAAGAGATGCCAGGAATGTGGGATGACTGCCAAGGGCAGCTGCAGGCAGTGTACAAAACTGCCTTAGAGAGGCCAGCAAGGCCACAGGAATGGGGCTGGCCAAGCCCTTGGGAGCGCAGTCTTGTCACAGTGTGCCCCAGACGCTAGACATGGAGCTATAAGAATTAATGTTTTCCCTGCTGGATTTCAGTCTTGCTTTGGTTTATGCCTCATTATTACTCTATTCCTTCCTTTTAGAATAGGAGTTTTTACCCTGGGCCTGCCCCATCATTTTATCTGGAAAATATATAATTTGTTTTTTGATGTTTTTACAGAGGCTCACAGCTGAATTTGCCTTGAGTCTCAGAAAAGACCTGGTCTTGGATTGTCAAACAACGCTGAAACAGCTAAGACTTTGGACCCCTGAAGATAGAATGAATGCATTTCACATTCATATACATGATATACATGAGCCTTTGGGGGTTAGGTGTGGAATGCTATAGTTTGTATCTTATATGTCCCCACAAAGGTCCACAGGGTAAGGATTTCATCTCTAGCCTAGCACTATGAAGAGATGATAGAAACTTCAAGAGCCGAGGCCTAGTGGGAGGTCTTTAGGACATTTAAGGGTGTGTCCTTGAAGGGGCTTGTGGGAACCCCTGCCTTTCCTTTTCCTCTCTCTCCTTTTGCTCCCCAGCCATGAGGTGAACAGCTTTGTTCCACCATGCACTCCCACCATGATATACTGCCTCACCACAGGCCCAAAAGCAATGGAAACAATCAACCATGCTTGATCACCTCTAAAACTGTGAGCCAAAATAACCCTTTCCTCTCTATAGATTGATTATCTTGGGTTTGTGTCATAGTAATAGAAAGCTGACTAATACATTGAGCAATATGATGCTACCTGGCCTGGGTAACTGCAACCCTGGTTCAGGGATTACTGGGTCTCTAAGACCACAGAACCTAAAAAAAAAGTGGCCCTAGAGACAAGGCCACCTCAGCACAGATACAACTTTCATGAACCTTAAAACAAGACTTATCCTTACAAGAACAGCTTAGCTGCACACCTGTAATCCCAGCGGCTTGGGAGGCTGAGGCAGGAGGATCGCGAGTTCAAAGCCAGCTTCAGCAACTTAGCAAAGCTCTCAGCAACTCAGTGAGACCCTGTCTCTAAATAAAATACAAAACTGAGCTGGGGACATGGCTTAGTGGTTAAGCACCTCTGAGTTTAATTCCTGGCACCAAAAAAAAAAAAAAAGCTTAAACTCCCTTAATGAAAGAAATACCCGGTAACTGACCTAGTCTGAATACAGGCAGAAAGAAAGAGAAGAAATCCCCAAAATAACAGAGGTCTCTAGACAGAGACTGTTGCCAGCAGGCAGTCTTTTAATCCCTAACTGTTTCTGGCCCATCTACCAGCCTGCTCTTGCTGTTCATCTTGTAAGAGCACTGCCAAAATAAACAGTCGATCAGCACCTAGGATTCACTTTTAATGTGAATTGGACTGAAGGGTAAGTGTTGCCCCATAGGGAATGGTCAGTTAGGACCACCCAAGAGTCCTAGTGGACATAACGCAGAGGAACAAAGAAAGAGCAGAGGATGGTTTAATGTAGCTGGATGACTAGAAATTAATGAAAACAGTGGGATATAAAGCAGGGACATTAGTGGGAGCAAAGGGTAGAGAGGCATGTGAGAGACAAGGAGAGACAGACACAGGGAGAGACAAGAAAGAGTGGGAGAGGAAGAACCGTTCTCCTTTCCAACTGACAAAAAAATAAGAAGGGCCCGGCAGCCAAGAGTAATAAGATGAATCCAAACCCTTATTCCTAGCCAACAAGCACAGCTGGATGAGAGGAAAGAACAAGTCTGAGGCCTTCACAAACTCCACAAGTTTCATTCCCAAATGATATCCTTGTGTTGGGCATGTGGAACCACAGAAATCTGCTCTCTCTTTTCAAGTGACATGTTTACCATGAGTAAGAGAGGATAAGAACTGAAAATCCAGAGGCAGCCAAGTAACATTTTAATCTATTCACCAGGAGGAACAGTTGGCTATCCTCATGGCCCCCAGAAATAAAGGGTCCAAGGCTTGGCTTTTAAATTTCTCAAGTACGGGGCTCAGGGGATAAAGCAAGCCTAGGAAGAAGACGGAGGGTCAGAGGTGTGAAAGCCGCTCCCTCCCACTCACTCTGCTCACCAGGGTCTGTGACCAGAGCCAGTCTACTGAGAGACACTAGAGAGTTCTCAGGGGAACCAAGGAGCCAGGTCCACATATAATCTTAAGAAGGGCCTGTGAGAAGAAGCCCTCACTACCTCTCCCTTCCAAATCCAGAGATGGAAACGGGAACAAAACAAACCCAACTTAGGTTTTAAGGAAGCAGAAAACTGGCAGCACCTATACCTTTTGTTCCCAAAGCAGAGTAGAAAATCAATGGGGACCCACAGTCCTCCACCACCAGCCCATCAGATGCTGCTATGGTTTGAATGTGTGCCCTCCAAAATTCATGTTGAAACCTAACCCCCAATGCAATCATATTAAGAGGTGTAATCTTTGGGACATGATCAAGTCATGAGGGCTCTGCCTTCATGAATGGGATTGGCACCCCTATTGAAGATCTCAAGGTTGAAGAGGATGTTCTCTTGCCCTTCCACCTTCCACCATGTGAGGACTCAGCAACATCATGCCATCTTGGAAGCAGAAAACAGCTCTTACCAGACACCAATGTCACCATCTTGATCTGGGACTTCCCAGCTTCCGGAACTATAAGAAATTAATTTCTATTCTTTTTAAATTACCGGTTACAGGTATCTTGTTATAGAAGTACAAACAGACTAAGAGAACAACTAAACACATGTGTGGTAGAGATGGGTTGATGACCGATAGACAGCCTCATGCCCTCCCCAATCTCAGAGAGCTAGAAATAGAACAGAAGTTTCCCTCGCTGGCTGGGAGCAGCCTGCCCAAAGCACAGAGAGCTGGCACACCTGCTCAAGCCTTGCAGGCAGGAGAAGAAAATGTAGAAGCAACTCAAAATGAATCAACAACTGTGGCAGTAACTGGTAATGCTCAGCTAACATCCAGTTTCACTTCCTACACATTTTCTAGCTTCCTTGTTATTATGGTTTAGATACGAGGTGTCCGCCAAAAGCTCATGTGTGAGACAATGCAAGAATTTTCAGAGGTGAAATGATTAGATTATGAGAGCTTTAACCTTTTAACTGATACAGATGAATCCAGTGATATGGATGGTAACTGTTGGCAGGTAGGGTGGGGCTGGATGAAGTAGGTCACTGAGGCGTGTCTTTGGGTTTATACTGTGTCCCTAGTGAAGATGCTCTCTCTCCTCTCTCTGCTTCCTGATCACTGTGTCCTGCATTGCTTCTGTCCACCATGCCCTCCGGCCATGATGTTCTACCTCACCTCAGGCCCACAGCAAGGGAGTCAGCCTATCAGTGGACTGCACCTCTGAAAATGTGAGCCAAAATAAACTTTTCCTCCCCTACTTTGTTCTTGTCAGGTATTTTGGTCATGGTGATGCAAAAGCTGACTAACACACTTATGGATGGATGGAGCCATGTGTCCAGCTCTGGCCCATGGATATGAGAAGGCCTGTGGCCCACCCAGACAGATGCACTTAAGAGCCACCAAATGACCTTCCAGCTCTCTCTTGCCTGCCTTCATGACAAGAAGCTTCTTGCTGAAAAAAAAGATGGAAACACTGGCTTCCTGATGGATAAGAGATGCTCTGGAGATTACCAACCCCAGGGCTAAACAAGAGAGGAACTAAAGTACTACTTGAGCTTTTATGGTGAATCTATTATGGAGGACAGTCTAACTTCTTAATAAAGTCAAATATAACTGGAAGCAAGATGTCACCATAGATGTCATCACAGACAGGTGACAGTAGAGTGTGAGGAGACCTCACCACCATGCCTTGACTCTGCATGTGGTGTTCAACTTGGATCAACCCTGAGGAGAGCTGGAGGGAGCACCGCAAACTAACTGGGATTCCATTGTAATGATTTAATGGCCAGGGGCTCAACCTAGAAATTAAGGGCAATTAGAGGGAAAGAAAGTTGACTTTTCCTACACACCTCAATTTGTGGCTTGAAAACTGAGCCCGTTCCCCAGATGTCTGTATGACAAGCAAAGCAAAGGCCAACTGGCTCTGCTCTGGCTGTCGGCAATTTGGCCAAGGGAGGTGATAATTTCTCATCTGAGAGAGTCGTTGCATTTCAGGATGAAATGAGACCTCCAAGTGCTGGGATGACACACAAGTTTCATCTCCAGTGCCAACTCCAGTGGCTTGGTGGTGACTTCCTGGAGGGCCGTGTCAAAAGGATTCTAGGACTGAGTCCAGGCACAGTGGGGAAGAGCGGGTGGTTGATTAGCGAGGTCTGCCAGGGGAAGGCAGAATGAGAGCACATAGCAGGGGGGACAGAGGGAAGAAAGAGAAGCTGACCCAAGAGCCCAGCTGACTCATTTTATAGGTGGTGAAATCAAGACCTAGAAAATGTGCCTAAAGCTCCCCAGATGGATGGTCCCCAGAATCAGGACTTGAACCTTAGTCTTTCCATTGCAGTTCGCTGTCATCCTGTTACCAACAGCTGTCACTTAGAAATAATTACTTCTACAAATGCAAATGAGCTGCAGCCTTCCTGCCTCTCTGCAATGTCTCTCGGTAGCTTACTGTTCCTGTTTATATAAAAAAACAATACATAAAACTAAATAACCTCTTAAAAGCAGACAACTTTCTCTGGTAAAAAAAAAAAAAAGGAGTAAAGCTGAGACATTTGAAGCTTGAGAGAGACTCAATGCTCTATTGCTGGTTTTGAAGAGGAAGAGGCGATAGGAGAAGAAAGGGGGCTGCCTTAAGAGGCTGAGATGCCTCCATAGACAGGCAGAGAAGAAACAGACTTTGATTCTACAGCTGCAAGAAACAAAGCTCAACCAGCAACCAGAAAGAGCATGGAAGACTCCAGATAAGAGCTAACCTAGTGATACACTGAGCTCATCCTTATGATACCATGAGCATAAAGCCAGCAAAAATCTTCTGATCTTCTGAGCCACAGAACTGGGAGATAATAAGTGAGGGCTGCCAGGTACAGTGGCACATGCCTGTAATTCCAGTGGCTCAGGAGGCTGAAGCAAGAGGATCATGAGTTCAAAGCCAGCCTCAGCAACTTAGCTAGGCTCTAAGCAACTCAGCAAGACCCTCTCTCTAAATAAAATATTTTAAAAAAGAAAGAGCTGGGGATGTTGCTTAGTGGTTAAGCACCCTTGGATTCAATCTCTGGTACCAAAAAACAAAAAAAGTGACTACTGCTTTAAGCCACTAGATTTCTAGTGAATTGTTAGGTTAGAAAGCCAGTACAATTGCAGCTGAAATGTGTCTTCTGTGGATGGTTGACAAAGACATGTTGAGGACTGTCACCAAGATGTCACTAACTGATGTGGTCAACTCAAGGAGAGTGGCAAGTGAATGGGTAGGCCGGGTCTCTAATTTCTTTCAACTCTTACTCTATGGTATTTCTGTCCTGTATTTAAATCAAGCAAGGTTTGCCTGCTTAGAACAACAAAAGCTAAATAATCTCCAGAAGGGAGATTATTCAACAGTTTTTTCTGTTAAACAAAACAGAAAAAAGAATATCTTTCATTCGCATTTGCAAATTTCAGCACATAGATAAGTTTTCTAAAGCCCGCTTTAACAGTTTAACAATCGAGCAAACTAAATGCAGAAAGAATAAAGCAATTAAAAAAAAAAAAAGCTTTCAAGCTCAAACATCCCAAGATCTGAATGACATGGTGTCCACTCATGGTTGTGCCCATCCTCAAACTCAGACTCACAGCTTCAGGTTCTAGTATAATGAGCCAAGGGAAGCTTTTATTTGTCAGTTCTCCAGGCCCAAAATATTATTATTATTATTATTATTATATGATGATGACACAACAGAGACCATGTACTGAAGTTTTCCTCATGGGTCAACCACTTTTCTAAAGTATTATATGTACTTTTAAGTGCCTTTCATCAATGTTCATGAAACAAGCAAAACATAAAATTAAAAGCTGTTATAGTCTATCCCTAAAATTTTTTGGCAAAGCTGCCTCAAGTAACACTCCCAGTTCCTTTCCTACCAGAGGAACTCCATTCATTTCTGAGTCCAGCACAGATGGCACCTGCCCTACATCTTCCTTGGTCACTGTCTGTATTTCCAGTACCGACTCCTTCCCAGGTTTTCTTTCTGGGCTTTGCAAGGCAATGGTAGCTGGTCCCATCATACTATCCACATCAGTCATGTGTGGACACTTCTGTCTTCCTCCCTGAAATGTGTCATCTCGAGGGGTGAGGGAAGTGACGAGCCTTTATATCTCCAGCTCCTGGAGGTGGGACATAGAAAGTAACCTTTTTTTTTTTTTTAATCTTACTCTTCATCATAACACAGAACACAAAGAAGCAGTAAAGGAACAGAAGGTGGAGAAAATAACAGAAAGGATGGAAAAGGCTGGAAGAGATGGAGAAATAGCAAATCCTAATATCAAAGAGGAGCCCCCATAAAAGGAGCTCAGAGATCTCACAGTATCCTCTCCTCTGACAACCGCAGAACAGCAAGATGGAACAGCAGCCCGGAAACACAGAAGGCTCCCCTTGTGGTGTTCAAATCCAGGTGAGGCCTCTTTCATCTGCACCTGTAATGATCACTCACATTCAGGTCTAGCTGTTCTAATCACCAGTTTGTTTCCGAATGAGCCGATTATGTAATCAGAATCTATCAGAGGTGAAAAACCAAACCAAGACACAGGAACTCTAGTCTCCACATCAGGTCCTCCTGGTCTGAAAATAAGGAGAGATCTAAACCCACCCCATGGGCTCCTCCACCCACTGATTTTCTTTCTGAGGCTACATACTTCTGGGAGATTCTTTTGGCATTAAATTTGCAGAACCACTGCCTCCTAGGTGACTGCTCCCAAGTGCTTTGCTTCTTATGTATCAAGTTCAAGTCCCAACATTGCCACTCACTAGTTGGGTGACCTTGGGCAGGTCCTGTTTCTGTCTCAGACCTCAATGTTTTCATCATTAAAATGGTGACAGTTATCTCTAATTCACAGGACCATGGGAATGGCAAAGTGAGATTGGGCAGACCCATCAGTGAGGTGGTCAGAAGGAGGTAACACCTCAGCTATGGAAGCTGTTGGCCATGATGTGTGCAGAGCTGAAATGACCAACCCCCTGATGACCCCTGCTTGAAGGCCATGCTGCCCAGAACACAGAAGCAGTTGTCCTTACATACAGCCACAGCTTATTTCCCATTAAAAATTTGTCACATAAAGCTTTTCCTTTCTTTGTCAAATTTCCATGCCACAGCTCAGAATATTAATATTTTCCCATTGCCAAAGCCAGAACACAGCTCTGATTCTGAATATAAACAAATACCAATCCTAAGTTTCAGATCATTAACTTCTTTCCTATTTCTTCTTTTTATCATTTCTAACTTCAAGCAACCAAAGGGATTTATATTTTAAACACTATAAAAACATACCCCAAATACCCCTTGCTTCTGGGCTGAAATCTTTTTGTGCCATTAGCATAAGCCCAGAAATCGTTACATGGATGAACTGCAAACCCCTGAAAATTATGTGTTTAGGATGGAAAAAATAACTCAGAGCAGTGGGCTCTGGAAAGAAAAAAAATCACTCAGCACATCCTGTCTCATTGCCACCAAAACATTACAGGTACCTAATTCTCTATATTTCACTTACAGTATATTTTATATTCACTTTTCAGTCATATATAGCACAAGAAAAGCTTAAAAGCAGGAGAGACTGGGTGCCCTTTTACCATAGCATAAGCCTTCAGTACAAAGCCTCAAATGATTTTGGACTCATATCCAACCTTGAGTTCCTGAAAAATAGCAGCTAAATTCTGTCTGATTCAAAAAGGATACCTTTTTTTTTTGTTGGTGGTGGTGTTACTGGGAAGCTTAACCACTCAGCTTATCCCCAGCCCTATTTTTTTATATTTTATTTAGAGACAAGGTCTTGCTAAGTTTCTTAAGGCCTTGCTAAAATGCTGAGGCTGGCTTTGAACTTGTGATCCTCCTGCCTCAGCCTCCCAAGCCACTGGGATTACAGGCATGCGCCACTGCACCCGGCTCCATTCATTCTTAAAAAAGAAAGAAAGAAAATGATGAAATATTGGTATTTACTGCATGCTAACCATGAATCTAAAACTTGCTGAGCTCTCATCCCAGTGACTGAAAGACAGAATCTACCCTGTGTCTCCAAAGGAGAACTTTAAAAAGGCTTTAAAACAAGGTATTTAAATTAAAAGGCATAACCCACAACAGAAGGTTCTGGTTGGTCATTGCCTTCTTTGTGACTTCAGCAAACCACTGTCAGCATAGAGTAGTTGTGAAGGGTCGTTTAGGAAGCTGGGTACACATTCCATACCTAATGTAGCACTTTGCAAGATTCAGACTGGAAACTGTAACAGGTGAGAGTCCATTGAGCATGCGCCCAGAGACAGGGATTCCCAAACTTCTATTTTTTTTTTGGAGGGGGGGGTACCAGGGATTGAACTCAGGGGCACTCGACCACTGGGCCACATCCCCAGCCCTATTTTGTATTTTATGTAGAGACAGGGTCTCACTGAGTTGCTTAGCGCCTCGCCATTGCTGAGGCTAGCTTTGAACTCGCGATTCTCCCGTCTCAGCCTCCCTAAGTGCCAAACTTCTATTTTTGAGTGGTACTGAGTTGAACATCACCTGCAATGTTTGTTTCTTAATAAACTCACATTTTCTTCTGTCTACATGAGCCTTATCCTTAAATCCCAACAACTCTAACACCACAGTTGTGCAACTGAATTTGCCCTACACTACACATAATCATATGTACAAACTATTGGGACCGAAGTGTCTGTGGTCCCTGCTCGGGACAAAACTAATGTATGTAAAGGACTGAGAAACTTTGCTAAGGAAGAAGCTGCTCCTCTGTGCACTACCCTATGAGGCCTGTTACCATGCTTTATGTGCCCCAAGTTTCTGCAGATTGGGTTACTAGATGTCAGAGAGTCACCTAAGTAACTGTGGAGTATGTCAGTCATAGACCCATAATAACAGAGAGGTGGGAGAAGCAGTGTCTCATCATTTCATCTTTTGGCTAGTAGCGTCCCTTCTCTGTTGGAATCTAAGGTAAGGAGGGCCATGCACTGACTGCCAACATCGCTCCATGTCTCACCTTGAACTCTGCCCTTTAAGCATGGACTGGACGGTTACTGTGATCCTTCATCTGCTCCTCAGCAAATTTCATGAGTACCTGAAAGGTTTCTGTGTGAAAATGGAGATCCCAATGCCAGCTACCTGGTTGCAAGGCCCTTTGAGCCACAACAGTAAGGAGCTGTGTTCCTGAAGAGAGGGAAATGTACAGGGAGCCCTCTCTTCTCTATAACTCTAAACTTCAGCCAACCTCATTCTCTTCCAAAGGGCAGAGGTAATTTCAGGGAACATTAAACTCCAAAACCCAAAACATGGGAATGCAGGAAATTGGCCCTCTTGCAGAGTATAGAGAGCTCTGATAAACCATCTCATTTCTCTTTAACTTTTTTTTTCCATTTTAGTTATCTGGAATAACAGCCAGAAAAAAAAAATTAGTAAATTTATTATTGATAGCAGTGAGTACACTATCCTATTCCAGTTATCAGAAGCATCACTAAGATCCATGCTGCAAAATCTCTTGGGTTAGTTTCATGAATAATGGACATCACAAAAGAACTTTTCACTTCTAAAAAGCTTGGGCCAAATGGGGCCATTTTGTCAGTTTGGCAACAACCAAAAACTTCCAAGTCACTGATTTAAGTCCTAATTCCCTAGACCTAAGAACTTTTCTACTGCTTTTAAATATGATTATATGTAAGGGAAAATTGGCCTATATTTTTCTAATTCCTGTGTCCTTCATTCATCAAATGCTTTTTCTGAGAGCTATTTGATATCCAAGAAGGCTTTTGAGCATTTTATAGGTCTTTAAATTTTCCTCCCTCTTTGAACTAGGAAGCCGCATTTTTTGCTAAGAGCACACTAGCCTCGAACCTCAAAAGATGTTAGGTCAGTCTGAAATTTAACACTCCTCAAAGTACAAGTAGATTCTAACCTGAGAGAAAAAAATATGCTTTCCTCTCTACAATTATTTTTTGTATTTTTTCTTCTTATACATACCAAAAAGAGAAAGATGCTATTTAAAAGGATGATATCTCTGTCAAAATGTGGTCTTTATGCAGTGAAATAAAGCTCAATAGTTTTTGGTTCAATTGACTAAAAAGCAAAGCCATAATTTAGTTTACTCAAGTGTTTGATTCATAAACATAAATAAATAGCCATGCACCACTACAGCAGCTTATATAAAGCCACTGGCCACATTGAGCTCATCAGAAACTAAAATACTAGATAAGAAATCTGGTCAGTATCACCCCCCTGGGTTCCCTCTTCACAGTTGATATCCAGGGAAAAAAAAAATTTAAGAAAAAAGAAAGAGACATCAAACATTTTGCGGTCCTAAGATGAAAGATGATTGTGAGCCCAAATGAGGAGAATAGCTGAGCACACCCCTTTCATCTGAGCCTTCAGGACAACCAACAAATCTTAGAGTTCAAAGCCAAGTGACTTACATTTCCTTCTGTCCTTAACCATTCTCTTGATTTTCAAAGAAAAAAAAAAAATCACAGACACTGCGATTATCTTTCATCACTATACAAGATACATTAAATACAAGAGAACCTTTGCATTACTTCATTTCTTAACACAAGAACAGCAAAATCAGCCCACAGAAGTAAGACGAGGACAGGAAGTAAGAGCAGTTTCCTGAAATGCCGGGCTGCAATCTTTGTAATCAGCCAAGGACACCACCCACCACATCTGGGTGGGCACCAGAGGCGATTATGCTAATGGTGATTGAGCTGGATGAATAGCAAATCTGTCATATTGTGGCTGGGCAGCAAGTGGGAGAAAACACCAGCATTCAGGACATGCTGCTGGGTGGCTTCCTTCCGCCTGTACAGACATAACATGGTGTCACTACAAAACAGTTTATCTTCTAACTGCGCCGATGGACTCAGGTTCATAATGCAGTTTAGCAAATGCCATCCAACATGCAAGAAAATGAAGGAAAACACAAAATTCCTGCTCTACTAAATACAGTCAACATGCATGTGTTACAGAGGTGGTCACTTAGCACCAGCATCACCCTCCCTCACCATGAGTTATATTCCACATCACGGCTGTGTTGCTGGGGACCAACAGAGAACCTGGAATACCAAAGGTGCTCAACAGGTGTTTGCTGAATCAAGGAATTGACAGATGCCTAAACTAACTCCTTGGAGAATCAGGTACTTTCCTGTGGCATGCTGCTTCAATGGTTTTACTTAGTATATAAAGCCCCAGACACCAGAGGTGCTCCAAAGAACCAACAAACCTTAGGCGCTGGCATCGTACTACCATCTGGCTTCAAATCTCACATCACTTCCTCTCTCTGTGACCTTGGGCAAATTAATTTATCTCTCAGTGCCTCAGATTCCTTTACCTGTGGAGTGATGATTGAGACAGCACTTACCCCACTGAGGTGTTCTCATGACTAGGACAATTCATGTGAGAGACAATTCATGTGGCCGGCGGTGAGCACTGGATACACGCCAACTATTCCTACCCACTATCGCTACCATCCTGGGTCAGTAGACAGTCACCAACTTACAAGCTTCCGAGGAGAATTAACAATAAGCATAACGTTCAGTAATTACAATTAACAGACTACCTTAATAGGTATGAATTATGACATGGATTCTTATGGATATGAATTAATGTAAAAATACACTACACAATAAAACAAATGAGTTGCACAATGATATATGCATAGCATGTGTTGCATATTTGTGTTAGAACCATAGTAGGAGTTTCCTATAGCTGTGCACACACACTACACCCATGTGGAAGCTTAATAAATATTCTCTGCAAAGTCACACTGTAAACCTGTCAGAAGGTTGACCTGGGTTGGTGGCTGCAGGACAGGGAGGTTGGTAGAGCTTAAGCTTTGTCTGTAATGTTCTAATTTTAAAGCAAGTGGATTCTAGAACTATTTACCTAAATTATAATTGAAAAATTGTAAACCAACATTAAAAAGATATAGCAAAAATAAAAAGGAAACAAAAAAGGAAAGATTCTTTTTGCTCCCGGAACTGGAAGGGAATTCAACCACATGGCTGCTGAAGGAGGGAACTGTAAGGGCAGATGGTCCTCAAATTAAGATGGTTCCATTTTTACAATGGTGCAAAAAACAATATGCATTAAGTAGAAACTACACTTCAAATTGTGAAGCTTGATCTTTTTCCTGGAGTCACCATATGTGGTATAATCTTCTCCCTCAGGCTGGGTAGTAGTGGCGAGCCCCCACTCCTAGCCAACCACTAGATCACCAGGGGAAGCAACTCACACTCCAGAGTATTGTGTTGTTAAGCTCAGATGTTTGGGAGATCAGATGTAGCAAATGAATCTTCAATTCACAACATTTCCAACATATAATGTGTTTATCGGGACGTGCTCCCATCATAACTCGGGATCACCTGCATGTAGATAGACAACGGCTTCCTTCTGGCTAAACCACAGGTTCTTCTGGCAAGGAAACTACCTGCCTTTTCACTACTCCTGCATCCCCATCTCCACCACAATGCTTCTCACAGGGTGTGACACACGCTGTGTGCTCAGCAAATATCTCCAGACTAAATAGATGGATTAAGAAAAAAAAAATCTAGTTGTGTGTAGTGGTGCACACCTGTAATCACAGGTGCTTAGGTGGCTAAGGCAGGAGGATTGCACATTCAAAGCTAGCCTCAGCAACTTAGAGAGGCCCTGTCTCAATATAAAAAGGTTTTTAAAAATAAAAAAGGGGGGCTGGGGATGTAGCCCAGTGGTTAAACACCCCTGAGTTTAATCCTTCAGTACCAAAAAAGAAAAAAAAAATCATTTAATTTTCAGACTATGAACAAGAGTCCCGATGAGTTTTAGCCACTGTGTTTACATTGTATGCCTCTGTGATGCTGAGGAATGAGCACCTTCCTTTGGCTGTAAGCCCTGCCATCATAGGTCCACCATAGGAGGAAATGCCCTTTCATCTTCCCACTTTCTCCACTTTGGGTAATTCTCTCAGCTTACACACAGCACTTCTTTTATTATGACTCCCCCTTCTCACATCATGACCTTGGAGACACAAGAGTTTTCCTTCCCCAGTCCCACTGCAGCCTGTGATATGATATGCAGACATGCTCTACCGAGTCCTGCAGCCTTGCAAACACGTCAGCAACATCTACCCATCGTTGCTATAGATTTATGTCGGTCCAGCAATTACGCAGCCTGTCATGGGTCCTGGGAATACGCTAAAGTGAAATATAGAAGAATTCCTTGGAGAGTAGAAAAAAAAAAAAATCGAAACTCATGCTCCTTCCCCTCAGCCCTCCATTCCCAACTGTGTTCACAGATTCCTTGCCCAGGAGAACCATGTGGGCTGCAAAGAGATGCTGCCTTAACTGGTTTATGAAGCATTACGGAGGGATTTGTTCATGGAAGGAATATCGGGACCATGCATCCTCTGTTTTCCAGGATTCCAGCATGTCACCCCTCAAAGCACATTTGTATGTGTTGGATCATATAACTTTCCCTCCCTACAAATCTAGGTAGTGGGGAGTAGAATCTAAGACAGTATCACCAAACACAAAAGATCCTAGATCTTTTTGCACTTGGGCAGCCTGTGCTAAAAAGGAGACAGACTTTTCATCTCTTTTGATCCTCATGAAAAAACAAGGATTTGTAAGGTTCTTCCAACCATGATGACGCACCTATTCCCTCAGACAGGGAAACTGTGAGTTTGCAAAATCCTGTGTCCAGACCAGGCAGAGCGAGGGGTGCAGCTGGGACTCTCCTCCTAATCCTTATGACTAGCATCCACTATGAACCAAGCACTCATTCGGCCAGGAGCATTTGGCAATGAATAAAGCTGCCCTAAGACCAATCTAAGTCGGGCAGAAGAATAAGGTAATTAATAAACCCATCGTCATGAATTCAGTTCACCTCCTTGGTGCAAGTGCCAAGAGGAATCAGGATCCTAAAACTGAAACTCAACTCCAAACATGGAGAGCAAAGAGGCTTGAGTACTGATGGTAGCTAAAGTTTTCACAAGAATCAAATGAAAACCAAAGCATCCAGTTTAATGTGAGTGTCTCATTCCACTTCCCTTTCCATTTTGGAGAAGCCGAAGAGAGATATTAAGATAAACTGCTTAACTCATCTGAATGAGGTCATTGCTCAGAACAATGGGTGGACTACTTAAATAATAATAATTAATATTATTAATTAATAAATAAAATAATAAATAAAATTAATAAATAAATTAATAAATAAACTACTTAATAAATCCATTTATTCTTACTAGAAATGTAACAGGGCATCTACTATGTGCCAGGGCACAGATGTCAAAGATACAACAGGGAATAAGACAGATAATGCCCTCACTCTCCTGACACTTATGTTCTAGTGGAAAGAAAGAGAAAATAAGCAGACAATTAGTTCAGATTTCAGACAAAACTATTAGGGAGAAAACGAGGCTGGGTTGCATGACATGGAGTTATTGGGCAGAGGGTTTAGATTGCCTGGTTGGTGCCTGCTCCTCTAAGGACATGACGTGAACTGAGGCTTGAGTGATGACCCTGGAGTGCAAAGAAGCATGTGTGCAGAGATGAGGGGTGGAGGGGCATTAAAGACAGAGGGAGCATAATAGTCGAGGTCCTGTGTAGAAAGAGGAATGTTCAATAAAAACAAAGAGGACCAGCATGGCTCAGCATTGTTGAACACTGCAGACAAAGACAGGAGACAGAGAAAGGAAGAAGACATATCCTTGGGGGCCTTGTAAGCCAAGGAAGGAATCTGAGATGCTCAATCTAGGGGTCTGGTCCCCAGAGGAAAAAAGAAATCAATAAGAAAGGTTGCAAAGAGTGACATCTCTGCACAGTACAATACATATAATACCTGTTTAGAAAGCAGAAAAATTTATCATATCCTGTTCCATATAATAAATGGCCCAAGTAGCTAAATAAATAGCTGACTCCACATTTACCAACACCCAACATTACTGGGTTCAGTTGCTAGAAGAAACTAGAGAGCTGAGGATCCTGGATTCCCAAGGAGCAGGAGGAGGGAACATGTTTATTCAAGACTCCTCTGCCCATATATTACACAATCTTAGCAGAGCAGCTGGTCCATAAACACAACTGAAAATTCCTGAGTACTGCAAAAGCTGAGCAGCTACAATGCAGGGCTCTGCTACCGCAGCTGCAGATTTTGTCCCTCTTTGCAGCAGTCTCTATTTTGCAGCTACATAAATGTATTGGCAGGCTTCTGTTTCAACTGAATGGACTTTTCATTTTGTATGTTTCCTTCACATAAAGGCTTCATGATATATATGTATGATGCAGTCATCATAAAAGTTACTGAAAAGGACTCCTCCAGTCAGGATGAGTGCTTCCAGAGGTGATGGCATGACCCTTCATGACCTGGGTCCCCATTCCACACTTCTCCCCAGAAGAGTTCTCTTCCACCTCACCACAATTCTCAGATCTGCCTCACTTCAGGCCACAAGCCAGGCCATTCCAGGGACCAGTTAGGTGAAAGTCACTCTAGCACCCTGATAAGAATATCTTAGCTCCAGGAGGGAAATTCAGGAAAAATCCTTGTTGGCTTAGCCTGAGTCAGAAGCCTACATATATATTATATACATATAGCATATATATATTATATACATATATATTATATTATTATATTATATACATATATATTATACACATATATTATATATTATATACATATATTATATATTATATATATCATATATTATATTATATATTATATATGATATATATAATATATATTTAGCTGTAGTTGGGACAAAATACTTTTATTTTATTTATTTATCTTTATGTGGTGCTGAGGATCAAATCCAGTGCGTCACACATGCTAGGCAAGTGCTCTACCACTGAGCCACAATCCCGGCCCTGTAGCCCATTTCTGAGCCAATTCTATACCCATGAGATCTGAGGCCTTGGTAGATCAAGGCTGGGCTCCTGTCCACACTGTGGCAGGAGCTTAAGGGATGCCAGTTTCAAGCTGAAGGAGGGGAAAATTCCCAAAGAACCCAGGAAATGGAAGGTAGGAAAGCCTGATGGTCAGGGTTAATACCTTAGCTACCTCAGTCCACTCTCATGGAAATGTGAGTTAATGTGGTTACAAGCTGCATCTAATCATGTGACTGAATAACGTAGTTTCTCCTTTCTGGCCAGTATCATCTGGGGATTCCCAACTCTCTTGAGTTTTGCAATCATAGGTAATTAATTATTAATCACTTCTGATCCCTTCAGGTGTTATGCAAGAATTCAGTCAAGGGCTGGGGATGTGGCTCAGTGGTTGAGTGCTCGCTTCCCATGTGTGAGGCACTGGGTTCAATCCTCAGCACCACATAAAAATAAATAAAAATAAAGGTATTGTGTCCATCTACAACTAAAAATATATTTTAAAAAAAGAATTCAATAAATTCTTTCAAACACTTACATGACTGAGCAGAAACAGAATCACTTACCTCTAAAAACATTCCCAACATTCTCAGCTGGATGTTTTATGTGGGCTCTTTCCCTGCCCTGAAGGCTGATGGTATCAAATCTCATCCTTACAAAGTATAAATAGGAATAGCTCTACTAATAGAACATCTCAAAGGCAAACCAAGCTTGATGCAGAAGGTAGCTTCAGGCCCATAAGTGGAGTTGGAGTCAGGCCTATCTTACTTACTCTTTCCTGGCCTTCATTTTCCAACATTAGTCAAGGTTGCCATCCTCTGCCACCTGCCATCCCTAATGCTATCAGACATTGTCTTACATATTTAAGCAGAAAGCTTTTGTTCGTCTTCCCAAGCTTCCCATAAGAAAGTAACTTCAGGAGTCCAAGGTCTCATTTACTTGGGTCTCCCCAAGGCTTAAACAGCACTTACACATAGCAGGTGCTCAATCAATCCTGGTTGGCTATAGGATTAACTGTCTACAGAATCACTTTTTTTCCCAAAAAATCAATGCTTATAAGAGCCAACTGGGTAGTGCTATCATAAACAACTTTTAAATTAAAAAGTACTACCATGCCTAGAAGCATTAGAACGATAACTTCTAGGTTATTCCTAGAAGCTAAGAATTCTCACCTCAGACTTGATATCCATCCAGCCAGGATTTCAGAAAGCCCTCATAGCCATGAAGTCCACTGTGTTTTAATGCCCCTCTGTCTCTACAGCCTTTTACCTTCCTGCACCAGATGTGAACCTGTGTACTTGCCTTCCTTATAAAAATATTTCACAACACCTCTTTCAAGTTCTACTGAGATCTTGATTTGTTTTTCTAATCTAATGGTCAGGTCATTGATGAGAACTGAATGCCCACCAACTATGGGGACTATCTCCACTTTCTAGATTCCTCAGCTGTTCTTGACATCCTACCTGGATTGCCCTCAGTATGTCTCCATCAACGTGCCTCCGAAGCCCACTGTGTGCAGGAGCAAGATGAATATACTTTTTGAATCAGCCTATTGCAACTGTGGAAAAACCATACCCCCAACACCACTGGCCTGATACATATTTTTTTCTCTTTTCCATTCAAACGCTATCGAGGTCTTTTTGCTTTAATGTTGGCCAACAAACCCCTTTTTATGAATAAGCTTTTCAGCTTAGAAGTGTACTCCAGCTGCAATCAACCTTGCTAGAAGGAAACCATTCTCTCTGACATGACAAGACCCACTAAAAAAAAAACCAAACAAACAAAAAAACAAAAAAACACAACAGCAGAAACAGCAGCTATACAACACTGCTGACACCTAAAAGAGCAGGGGGAAAAATAGCTGATGGGGGGGCGGAAATAAGTCCATAAACATTGCAGAGAGGCAAAGCTCCCCCAGCTCTCACGCTACATGCGGCAACCAATTACTCTCTCAAAAGAAGAATGCAGGTCTTACATGAAGTGGAACAATTAATTTCACGCTTGTCATCCTGGCCTCAATAGTAAGTTGATTTGAATCAGATATTTGCGGTACATTACAGCTTGCAAGGGACAGTTCTGGTGCCTCCTGAGCTGACGGACTGCCATGATGGCTACCATTGTAAAACAATCCATCAATAAGAGTAATTATGGTATTGATCAAAGCGGTTGGCTGCTTCAGATTGGAATCAATTCTCAGGAGTTGCTGGGAACAGAAATATCTAATGGACTATTCCATCACTAGCCACTGCAGCAACTGAAACAGCTAATATTCTGGAAAGTTCTTAATAATTACTCATTGAATCTGCATTTCTGCTTCGGTGGTCAAAACTAGACGCTGCTTACCGTAGCCTGAAAGTCAGTCCAAGTGGATGAAGGGAGGGCCAGACACAGATTTATAAAGTGCCAGGCATTAGCCAAAAAGAGAAAGAAAAAAAAAACTAGTGGAACAAATAATATAGAAAACTATCTACAATAATTTTATTGTGTGGTATGAATATGAGAAGCTCATTATTTTTTTCCTACAGAGAGAAGCAGGGGCTAAGAAGAAGACTGCGTGTTTTGAAAAGGCTGTTCTTACAGCGGTCGCTCACAAAAGAGAAAAAAAAATATTTATTTAGTGTTAATGACATCAGTAAGAGAGAGTGCAGTGCCATTAATGGGAAATTCCCACACACCTGTCATTCACCTCACACAGAAAAATCCAGATTGTCTGGGAAGTAGCATAAATTTGGGCAGATGCACACAGCACACAAATCTAATAAACCTACTTTCCTCTTTCCTCACTCAACGGCCTCTTGAATTATGAGCAGCCTCTATCATATCCAAGGAGCCCCAGGAGACACAAGAAGACCTAGAATTTGACCATCAGCCCCTTGCTCAGCGCAGTTAGAGAAAGGGTGACTGTCCATCTTCTAGCAGTAACAAGACCTGGCACAAAAGTTTTGACCACACACCTCCCTCATGACAAAATTTCAGGTCCACCAGAAGAAGCATCGCCCATCTCACACTTGAGGGTCTTCCCTTCCCAAGATTCCATGCATACAAACTTTCCAGGATACAGTCCAATGGCGAGTCCTTGCAAAAACTATGTTTTGTCCCTGAACTTGATAATGACACTCTGGTGCGTCCTAGTGAATTTGGTTATTTCATCGCCTACCCCAACTGCGACACTTCATGAGTGTGTGACCTTCTCTGCACCTTCATGTATCCATTAGCACTTCAATATAAGAGATCCTCCTGCCTCAGCCTCCCCAGCCACTGGGGATGACTCAAATGTCATCCCAAAAGAGGTCCCTGGAGTAGAGGTGGAGAGGGAGCTCTCCGGCAGAGTGAAGAACATAAGTCCCAGAGGCAAGAATCTGAGGTCAGCCAGGACTGGAAGGACTGGGGAACGCGTTGCCACAGCAGGGCAGGGAGCAGACAAGGAAAAGACTGAAATATGAAGCTTCAAAGGCTGTGCTTCTGTTACAGCCAGCAAGAAAGTTATGCTAAGTAAAAGAGGGAGCTGATGAGAATGCTATTTTAAAAATGCAGCCTAGGAAGTTGGGTGTGGTGGTGCACACCTGAAATCCCAGCAGCTTAGGAGGCTGAGGCAGGAGGATCACAAGTTCAAAGCCAGCCTCAGCAACTTAGTGAGGCCCTAAGCAACTTAGCAAGACCCTGTCTCAAAATAAAATATAAAAAGGACAGTGGTTGTGGCTTGGTGTTTAAGCACCCCTCGGTTCAATCCCTGATTTAAAAAAGAAAAATGCAGCCCAGGAATTGTGTGTAATTTGGACCAGTTATGAGGTTACTCAATCATTCAGAGGAAAGAGATGCTAAAACACCAAATTCCTTCAAAATGAATCTCCAATAATTGGGACATTATTTCAAACAGCAAGTTAATTAATACTCAAGCAGACATTTGCCAACGCAAGTCTTAGTGAAGCATTTTGTTTTTTCTTTACAAGCTGCAAGAGTGGCCTCAGCATTATTAAGAATTTACAGGATCATTACTCGTCCCTCCTCTTATATATCAAAGCTCCACAAGATGCCTGAGTGAATTCCGAGTTCAATTTGGAAAGTTTCATGATAACAACAATATATTTATTTAAAGGCTTAGCAAGTTTTAACACCAGAGTGGCTCTTAACTCTCCTCAGCTCTATAAACATTAACATTAAATCAAACACAATTCCATTTTTAAAAGGGGGAAATAAGGTTTAAACAGTTTTTAACCAGAGAAAAATGTGTGCAATAGAAACCAAACAGCCATTCCATGTGGAAAAAGTTATAGATGCTTGTCTTTCCTGTGCAACCAAATATTAATTTCACTGATGGTGAGATTAAGGAGTCAGACCATAGTAAACTAAGATTACTCCAGTGCTTTTATCTGCCTTTGGCTGTACTTTTGAGCTGAGCCTGGAGGACAGAAAAATGTCCTATAAATGTTCTTCACTGTAGATTCCATTGATAAAGCCTCGGCTGGGAAGATAAGGATTGCCTTCACACCAGAAATAGACCTAGCTCCCTTCAAGCATGTATGCTGCTATGTATGGTGTTTTCTCCTATCTTCCGTGTTGATTCCTATTAGTTTCTGACAAGTTTAATTCAGCCAGGTAACAATAGTAACCATGCTAATAGCAAGTAAGTCTCATCTTTGTCCATCAAGATACTCAGACACATATGTGTAACCCCAAAGAAGCCACCACAAGTTTGCATTTGGGGGATACTTCATGGTCTACCTACAGAGTAAAAATATTATATTGTTCCAAAATGCAACAAGAGTTTATAAGAAACTAATTGACTGAGGTCTCACTGGTCCCTGGGCTACTCTCTGCTCCCAAAAGGAGAAACGAAAGGGTGGGGAAAAAGCAATGGATTCTGAGGTAACATTCAAGAGTTCTACCTAAAAATTTACTTTAATTGATGAATAAAAATAGTATGCATGTATGGTGTGCAACATGAGGTTCAGATATACGTATACACTTGGATTCTTTTCTCCCAGTGCCTTACTGGACATGGAAAATGATCTTCCAGGGATCAGACACACCCCAGGTAAACCCAAACCTCTCATTTGATGGAAAAGCATCCCTCCTTAGAGCAAAGATTCTCAAGTGATCTAGGGAGATGGAAAAGTCCACATTTCTGAGCCCATCTTAAAGCCTCCATCTCATCTCTTCTTGCCACCCATAGAGTCCTCCAAAAGGTATCATTGCCCACTCCCCCACCCACACAAACACAAATATATCTTCCAAATCAAATCATGTAACAGAAATAGAGAAACCCATTCATAATCTCTTGCTTGCCAAAGAATTGACACCCATTAATGTCTTACTGAACAGAGCAAAGAAACACAGTATTATAATATCTCAAAATGTCACATCGGCATGAAATGCTGCAGGTGACAGTGCCTGCAAGAATTGGTCAAATTCAGGGCAGTTTTGAATCTTAAATAGTAAAGGTCCAATTTCAGAGCTGCATGTAAACAAGATAGGCACAGCATGATTCACTAAGAATATGAACCAAATCCTGGCCTTAAAAGACCAGAAAGTCTCTGAACGTGTGGCAGGTTGCAGAGGTCAGGAAATGAGAATCAAAATGCATGGACATAAAGACTGGCTGTGTTTCTGAAAGCCTGGTCCTCCTGCGTCTTCTCTCTCGGCTACCCCCAGACTTCTTGACCTCAATAACCTTCTTATGGTGCCCTTGGTCAGCAGTAGGCTCTACAATGGTAGGGGCACAGGAAGCATGCTGTTCATTCACTCAGATGCCCCAGCAAAAATGATCTGGGGGTCACAGCGAACCACAGGGAAGCTCCTTGTCCCTGGTGAGGACAGCCCAGAGAGAAGAGAACAAAAACAGAAGCCAGAGACAGAACAGAGACAGCAAAAGTCTTCGCACACAAAATGCCAAGTCTCATTTTAAGGAATTGCAGCCAAATTGTGGTGACACAGTCACTAGCCAATTAAAGTCTTTGCAAAGCCACTAAAACAAAAGGAAAAAAAGTAAAAATAAAACCTAGAGGGTATGATGGTACAAAGACATTGGTCTAATGTCCTTGACCACAGAAATGAGACACTACTGACCTATCACAGTAATGTAATAAGGAGGGCTGACATCACCAACTAGTAAGTCAATGTAGGTCTGCAGTAGAATTAAATTATTCTCAAGAAATTTTTTGGTGTGAAATGCAATAGAAGAAGTCCAACCTAAACCTAAAGCTAATCTTCTGACAATTTCGTCACCAGATCATCCTGCAAGAAAACAGGGCTTTTCCCTTCAAAGTTCTACCTGTCCTTTAGAGAACATGTAAAAAGGGAATTTAAGAAAGTGAGAGAGAGTATTATAGCAAACAGGCAGCTCTGTAAATAGATAAATTAAACCACCAATATCCAGGTACTTTACATAGTGGTATCTCAGGAGGCCAATTAAGGAAGATTTCTAAAGAGATTCCTGTATGAATAAAAAATATACATAAATACATAAATATCAGAACCAAGCAGATTTCCATAGGAGGGCTAGAACAGTAAAACACCAGGGCCTCGCTCTAACCCAGCAGGCCTTCAAGTTTCACACTACCGTTCTGTCTTGTAAATGAAACCGTTTTATGACAATATCATTTTGAGGGTTTATCTAACTAGCCCTGTGGAGCCAGGTGACTTGATACCGATCTTGCTCCTTATCAGTTCTACGGTCATATTCTACCAGAATAATATTCATTTAGATTCCAGAAAGAAGATACAGATTTCCAGGGCCAGAGCAGATGTAAGGCAAACATTATTTGGGTGCAGGTGGGGGCAGTAAAGTTACTCCATTTCTGAAATTAACGTAAGAGCTAGGTGAGATAGGATTGGTGCAGAGGGAAGGCTCTGAGAGCCCTTTTGGATCAAAATAGTTGACATTTGAGATTCCCACTCATTCTCCTTGACTGCAATGCCACAGTCTGCAGCTTCTCAATCAACAGGGCCAGAAGACAGTAAAAATGCTTCCACAGAGAATCCTGAATCTGTCGTCTTATTCAATCCTAAATCCCCTATGGTTTCAAGTTAAGATGGTTATGCAGATACATTTTCTATCACTGAACTTCGAAATGCCAATCCACTGACACTATGAAAGGGCCAGAAATGCCCTGCACCTGTGTGAGAGGCCAACTCTGCCTCTCCCACCTCTGGCAAAGTGGCCTGAGGCTGACTCCCCTTCAGCTCTCACAGAAACCTCTTTCATCACTCTTCTGCTTTGCTCCTGCCTCCCCAAGCTCACTTCATTCCCCTTCCTAAAATACTGGCCATGCAGAGGCCAAATCCCTCTGGACTTCCTCCTAAAGGAGGATGTTTTTGATCAACACTACTTGACCTTCCCTACCTGATCTGAACCTGCCTAAGTCACCTGCACAACCTCTGACGACTGTTCCCTACAGTCTGTGGCTAAGATGATCTGTGCTCACGGTAGCTGTCTCCTCTTAGACGGCTCTTCACTAATTTTCTGTCATTAGATTTCAGATTCAATGGTATCTTCATCACGGATGAAATGTCACCTTCCC
Source organism: Xerus rutilus (assembly GCA_028644305.1). Classification (NCBI taxonomy): domain Eukaryota; kingdom Metazoa; phylum Chordata; class Mammalia; order Rodentia; family Sciuridae; genus Xerus; species Xerus rutilus. The sequence continues at coordinate 41,622,621 of CM053413.1, forward strand.
TGGCCACTCAAGCCTAGTCACATCTGGTTGCTGTCCAGCAGATTTCCCATTTCTCTGCTGAGCTCTTTCTCCTGTCTGATCTTTTCTTCATTTGTTATCTGTCTCACTGTCATTAGACCATAGGCCTCCAGGAATAGCATGCTTATCCTTTGTAAATAAAATGGGTTTAGAGTTCTATCTAAAAATTTACTTTAATTGATGAGTAAAAATGGTATGCATGTGTGGTGTGCAACATGAGGTTTAGTTATACATATACTCTGCAGAATGGCTAAATCAAGCTATCTAGCAGACACACTATCTCACACACTCATCTTTTGTGGCAAGAATACTACTCTCTCAGCAATTTTCAAATACACAATATACTGTTGGATTTATAATTCCATTTGTCATTTATAAACCATTGATGACAGAAAACGGAATTCTATTCCACCTCCTTCAGCCACGCCTCACCTGCCTAGAGTCACCATCTAATCTGTCCATTCAGACCAGGATAAGCTGTTTAGATTATAGCTTGCAAAATCCAATCATTTTACCTCTGAATACTCCTGCATTAACAGAAACTTTGGGGAGTCACATCGTATTCAAACCATAACAGACATGCTCATTGACCACAGCTGCCTCCTATCACACTTCACACTTGACACACTCTGTATCCCAAGAGCACATAATGACTATAAGAAACACTGTTCTCTGAGGAACCCTACCAGATGCATTTACCCACAACATTTTCAAAGATGCTCCAACTGTTCTGCCACCATCTGAGAGCTTGGTGGATTCCACAATAAGCAAAAGTTTCATCATGGTCCGTTTTTGTCAAATGACAAAGAAGCAAAAAGAATTATCTACTAATTTATAATCCCTGTGAATCACTTTTATATTATAAATATTTTTTTAGTTGTAGATGGACATAATATCTTTATTTATTTATTTTTATATGGTGCTGAGGATCGAACCCAGCACCTCATGTATGCAAGGCAAGCGCTCTACCACTGAACCACAATCCCAGCCCACTTTTATATTATTGAGACAAAAGGAAGAACAGTCCCACTACTGATCCTTGAAAAAATCCAGAGTTTATGGGCTGGGGCTGTAGCTCAGTGGTACAGTGCTTGCCTAGCATGCGTGAGGCCCTGGGTTCAATCCTCAGCACCACATAAAAAAAACAAATGAACAAAATAAAGATCCATCAACAACTAAAAAAATATTTTTAAAAAATCCAGAGTTTTGGTATGGAATTTTGACTGTATATTAATCAGTGTTCTCTGGAGAAAAGAATAGCAAAGGAAAGAGAGGGAAAAAAGAAAGGAAGAGTCAGACACAGAGAGAGATTATAAGGAATTGGCTCTCCAAAGCATGCACATTGACAAGTTTAAATGTAGGCTGCCACCTAGAGACCCAGGCGGGCTGATGGTGCTGATGAAGTCTGAAGGCAGTGTGCTGGGGAGTCTCTCCTGCCCTGGGAAGCCAGTCTTTTTGTTTTATTCAGGCCTTTTGTAAACTAGATATTCTATACATTTACACATTGTAGAGGGCAACCTGTTTATTCAAAGTTCACCAATTCAAATGTTAATGTCATCCAAAAACACCCTTCGAACTGACAAAATTAATCATCACAAGTCCAAGCCAACATGGCACCCATATGCATCTCCATAAACCATATTTATTTTCCACATAAAAATAATAACAAGATCATAATTCCACCTAATACACCTAATACAACTAACCAAATACACACAAACCATTTCCCCAAAAGAAGGTGCAAAATCTTGAGATGATGTTTACTTTTCTCCTTGATATTCCATAACTTAAATGTCATAACGAAACATTATTTATGTTAATACATAAATACTATGCTGTAAAGTCAACACATCTTGTGTTACATGACAAGGAGTGACAGAGGAGAAAAAGCTAAGAAAAAGCTAAGATACTTGTGACACAAACACACATACCCTTATGTTATGGTTTAGATATGAGGTGTCCCCCACAAGCTCATGTGTGATAAAATGCAAGAATTTTCAAAGGTGAAAAGATTACATTATGAGAACTTCACCCTAATCAGTGCTCAGTGGATTAATCCACTGATATGGATTAATTAGGTGACTGGAGGCAGGTATGGTAGGGTTGCAGAAAGTAAGTAACTGAGGGTGTGTGTGCCTTTGGGGTTTATATTTTGTCCCTGATGAGCATGGCTGTCTCTGCTTCCAGGTTAGGTCCTGAGCTGCTATACACTTCCACCATGGTTTCTTACCTCACCTCAAGCCCAGAGCTTTGAGGTCAGTCATCTGTGGACTGAACTGAACTTTTAAAACCATGAACCCAAATAAACTTTTCCTCCTTTACATTGTCCTTGTCAGGGATATTGATCACAATGAAAGAAAGTAAGGAGGAACTACTTGTAACAAATATAGTTCTCCTTTTAATATCTGGCCACGTGATCACATCTGGTATCAAAAAACACCTTCTACTACTCATTCTGTGTCACCTTTGCCTGTTACCAGCATCTTAGCTGGTCATGGTGACACAACCTTCAGATCTATATTATTCAGCTAGGGCTACCATAACAAAATACCACAGACTGGAGGGCTTAAATAGCAGAAATAATTTCTCAGTATTGGAAGTTGGAAATTTGAGATCAAGGTGTTAGCAGGGTTGATTTCTGGGGAGGCCTCTCCCCTTGGCTTTCAAAAATCCACCTTCTTAATGTGTCCCTACAAGACCTTTCCTCTGTGTCCCTATGAGACATCCCTGATGTCTGTTCATCTTGTCAAGACACCAGTCCTAGTGGATTAGGACCCCACTCTAACAAGTGCATTTCATATTAATCATCTCTCTAAAGGGCCTATCTCTAAATATAGCCACAATGGTAGTTAGGGCTTCAACCTATGAATTTCAGGGACACAGCTTATTGCATTCCATGGTAATATATAGCAAATGGCAGTTAAGGAAAAGCAGGTTATTACATTTTCTAGACTTTTTTGAGCATCCTTTACTTAGTCATCAAACATTAATACATTTAGCTGGAATGCCTTTCATGACCAAGCACTGCACTCAATAGAGCAGATCAGAAAGTGAGCAGTGTTCTAGTGTTGAGACAACACTAGAACATATCTGAGGTGTTGCTTGTTGTGGGACACTATTCTCAGATTTGAGGTTCCAATATGAAATTTCAAATCCTTTTCATTTCAGAACTTTTTTCTTGAATGAGAGATTCAACGTTGGTTCTGTTCCTTGCTTTAATTTTCTTTTCCAGGGGCTCCTATTAGTCATGTGTTAGACCTCCTTTGCCCATCTTTAATATCTTGTCCAATTCCTTTTTCTAATATTTACATTAAAAAGGTTCCTATGTTTCACCTTCTATTTCTCTTAAGGCATTATAGGCTGTGTTTGTGCTTGTGTTCCTTCAATTCTAATTTTTATTTCTACAATGCTTTTTTCTTTTACTTCCAATGCTTTTCTCACTTCTGCCAAGCTCTTTTCTGAGATTTTTCTATTTTGATTGATGTTGTACTCTCAGATATGGTATCACTTTCCTAATGAATATTCAGTTTGTTTTGACAATTGTACACTATATTTATAATGTGTTTTGTGAGCTTGCTTTTGTTTTGGTGTGCTATCTGCACACAAGTTACTCAGTTCCTCATTCTTTTAAACATATTTTGTCTTTATGTAGAATTTTACTTTTATCCCGTTTTGTGGCTTGTTTTTATGTGAAATTAATTTTCCTAAACTTTCACAAGGAAGCGTGATTCACAGTAGTGTTTGTAACTTCAGAGCTCCCTCTCCTGTTGTGTTCAAATAGTGCTAAAGAAATACAAGAGTTGCTTTCCCAGATATCTTGGCTCCTTTTCTACTCCCATGTCCAGTTACATTACTAAACCTTAAAAAGAGAGAAGAAATTCTTAGAGCATGTGGGCAAAAAGAAGAAGTGAATTGCAAAGGAAAAATATTGAAATCAGACATTAAAAGCAATAATTTATGCAGAAAAAAATAGAGTACCTAGTTAAAAATCTCAAGGAAAGAAAACACAGGCCAAGGAATTTGTATTGTTTTTAAGCACAAAGGATACAGGCAACATGAAAGAACTCAGAGAATATTTTTCTCTGGAGCCATTTCTAAGCAATATAGTAGAGAATAAGCTCCAGGCAGTTAAAATAGCTAAAGAGCAGAGATTAAGACTACTGGAATAGAAATTACCAAAATTCATGATGAAAAAGGAAATATCACAACAGACACTATTGAAATACATAGAATAATTAGAAACCATTTTGAAAATTTGTACTGCAGTAAAATAGAAAACTCCAAAGACACTGACAAATTTCTAGAGGCATATGATCTACCCGAACTGAACCAGGAGGACATACACAACTTAAACAGATCAATTTCAAGCAAGGAAATAGAAGACGCCATCAAAAGCCTACCAACCAAGAAAAGTCCAGGACCAGACTGATTCTCAGTCGAGTTCTACAAGACCTACAAAGAAGATTTAATACCAATGCTTCTCAAATTATTCCCTAAAATAGAAAAGGAGGGAACCCTTCTAAATTCATTCTATGAGGTTAGTATCATTCTGATACCAAAACAGACAGAGACACATAAAAAAAAGAAAATTTCAGACCCAAATCCCTGATGAATATAGATGCAAAAATTCTCAATAAAATTTTGGCAAATCGCATACAAAAACATATTTTAAAAATGGTGCAACATGATCAAGTGGGATTCATTCCAGGGATGCAAGGTTGGTTCAACATACTGAAATCAATTAACATAATCCGTCATATCAATAGACTTAAATATAAGAATCACATGATTATATCAATTGATGCAGAGAAAGCATTTGATAAAATACAGCACTCTTTCATGTTAAAAACACTAGAAAAACTAGGGAAAGTAGGAACATACCTTAACATTGTACAAGCTAGTTATGCTAAATCACAGGCCAACATCATACTAAATGGAGAAAAATTGGAAGCACTCCCTCTAAAAACAGGAACAAGACAAGAATGTGCTCTTTCACCACTGCTATTCAACATAGTCTTTGAAACTCTAGCCAGAGCAATTAGACAGACAAAAGAAATTAAAGGTATATGAATAGGAAAAGAAGAACACAAACTATCATTTGCTGATGACATGATTCTATACTTAGAGGATCCAAAACATTCCACTAGAAAACTTCTAGAATTAATAAATGAATTCAGCAAAGTAGCCAGACATAAAATCAATACCCATAAATCAAATGCATTTCTATGCATCAGTGATGAATCTTCTGCAAGAGAATTTAGGAAAACTATCCCATTCACAATAGCCTCAAAAAATAATACTGGGGAATCAATTTAACAAAAGAAGTGAAAGACCTCTACAATGAAAACTACAGGACACTAAAGAAAGAAATTGAAGAAGATCTTAGAAGATGGAAAGATCTCCCATGCTCTTGGATAGGCAGAATCAATATTGTCAAAATGGTCATACTATCCAAAGCACTATACATATTTAATGGAGATCCAATTAAAATTCCAAAATCATTCCTTATAGAAATATAAAAAGCAATCATGAAATTCATTTGGAAAAATAAGAGACCTAGAATGGCCAAAGCAATCCTTGGCAAGAGTAAAGCAGGAGGCATCACAATACCAGACATTAAACTATACTACAAAGCTATAGTAACAAAAACAGCATGATATTGGCATCAAAATAGACATGTGGACCAATGGTAGAAGACACAAAGACAAACCCACATAAATACAGTTATCTTATACTAGACAAAGGCGCCAAAAACATACATTGGAGAAAAGATAGCCTCTTCAACAAATGGTGCTGGGAAAACTAGAAATACATATGCAGCAAAATGAAACTAAACCCCTATCTCTCACCAGGCAATAAACTCAACTCAAAGTGGATCAAGGACCTAGGAATTAGATCAGAGACCTTGTGACTAATAGAGGAAAAAGTAGGATCAAACCTTCATCATGTTGGATTAGGTCCCAACTTCCTTAACAAGACTCCTAAAGCACGAGAAATAAAACCAAGAATCAATAAATGGGATAGATTCAAGCTAAAAAGCTTCTTCTCAGCAAAAGAAACAATCAATGAGGTGAACAGAGAGCCTACATTCTGGGAACAAATATTTGCCACACGCACATCAGATAGAGCACTGATCTCCAGGATATATAAAGAACTCAAAAAACTTAATACCAAAAAAACAAACAACTCAATCAATAAATGAGCTAAGGAGCTGAACAGATACTTCTCAGAAAAAGAAATACAATTGATCAACAGACATATGGGAAAATGTTCAACATCTCTAGCAATTAGAGAAATGCAAATCAAAACTACTCTAAGATTTCATCTCACACCAGTCAGAATGGCAATTATCAAGAATACAAACAACAATAAGTGTTGGTGAGGATGTGGGGGGAAAGGCACACTCATACATTGCTGGTGGGGCTGCAAACTGGTGCAACCAATCTGGAAAGCAGTATGGAGATTCCTTAGAAAACTTGGAATGAGACCACCATTTGACCCAGCTATCCCACTCCTCGGTCTATACCCAAAGGACTTAAAAACAGCATACTACAGTGACACAGCCACTTCAATGTTTTTAGTAGCTCAATTCACAATAGCTAAACTGTGGAACCAACCTAGATGCCCTTCAATAGATGAATGGATAAAGAGACTATGGTACATTTACACAATAGAATATTACTCAGTATTAAGAGAGAATAAAATCATGGCATTTGCAGGTAAATGGATGGAGTTGGATAATATCATGCTAAGCAAAGTAAGCCAATCCCAAAAAACAAATGCCAAGTGTTCTCTCTTATAAGTGGATGCTGATCCATAATGGAGGAGAGGGTGCAGGAAGAATGGAGGAACTTTGGTCAAAGGGGAGGGTGAGGAGGGAAGGGGATATGAGGGCAAGAAAGATGGTGGAATGAGATGAACATCATTGCCCTAGGTACATATTTGACTGCACATATGGAGCAACTCTACATCATGTACAACCAAAGAAATGAAAAATTGTGCTCTATTTGTGTACAATGAATCAAAATACATTCTCCTGTCATGTATACCTACTTAGAATAAATAAATTTTTAAAAAGACTGTTGGCATAGTATGACATCATAAGGCATTTTGTTTATTTATTTATTTGTTTATTTATATACACAGAGATACATTTATATGGCCACATGCCAGCCAGCTTTTGGCTTGGTCCCCTGTAAAGGCTCAAGAACCAGTGACTAACCAAGAACATGGAATACCCCCAGCACCCCGACTTTGGCTTGACATACTATCTCACTAAATGAAATTAGAGGGCTGGGATTGTGGCGCAGTGGTAGCGTGCTCACCTAGCACGCGTGAGGCACTGGGTTCGATCCTCAGCACCACATAAAAATAAAATAAAGATATGTTGTCCACCTACAACTAAAAAAAATAAATTAAAAAATTAAAAAAAAAAGAAAGAAATTAGATTATCTTAGAGAAATGGCAAATTCCAGCTCTGGGGTAGGCAGTGTGCACAATTACCCTGGGAAATCTTGCCACACCATATAGTAGGGAAGCTATCAAAGACTCTTAGGGCCATGTCAAATGCAGCCACTTGAACAAGCTCTCTCAGGGAAAAGAAGGTGAGCTTTAATAAAAATAATGGCAACTGATGAAATCTCATAAAGTATGTGTGAATCCATTTTTTCATCACAGTATTATAAAAAAGAAAACCTTGGTGACCTTCAAATGATGATAGGAAGAAGAATCAAACTTGAACCTGGTGAACAAAGGCAAAAAATCAAAGATTCATCCTGCCTGACTTTTATGGACCATACCGAACAAGAAACCAGAGAAGAAACAAAGTCAACTTCTCTTCTCAGAAATATTCCACAAATGATAAAATCAGAAGGTCACCACTTTGCCACTGCAGTAAATTAATGAACCTAGGCACTAGTGAGCATCAACAGCAGCCAAGCACACAGAGAGGGAGGGAGCTGCAGGTCTCAGGTGGCTCCAGCGGAAGATCACAGGGGCACTGCCAGGGTCCAGCCAAGGAACCAAACTGGAGTCCATGCATGTCCAGATTGCAGCTTCCAAAATGTAGGACATACCAATCACAGAAGAACAAGCAGGTCCCATTATGAGTGAGCAAATTGCAGGCTGCAGGAAGCTCGACAAGTTAAGTTGCCTGCATTTTTAACATAAATTGTAAGGGAGAAAAAAATAAGGATGACTGTAGACTTTAAAAAGGCTTAAGTCATATCATATGAAAAGATAAACTACAGCATCTGGAAAAGCACACTTGAGTGGTCAAATCACAAAGAAATGCAAGAGGCAATTAAAATAGGATATTTCTGCCTGCATGGAGCTTATGGTCTCACGGGCAGGGGAAACATAAAAATAAATTTTAGAAAACACTTAAACCCCCAAAGCAATCAGGTTTCTTGGTAAAGATTCTCTGTTAGGAATTATCAGGCTAAAATGATAATAGAGAAACAAACCCCAAACTTCCCAAATGGATAAAAGTATCCATTCTTGTTCTGTATTTCTATTTGGGGACAAGGGAAAGAGGCAATGGTGACAATTTCTTATGTTTAGATGAGGCTGTTTTCTATATTCAGCATTCAGCCAAGGAGACTGAGTGACTTTCTGAGTATATTCTCTGTTTCTCAAACTCTCCGTCTCCCCCAAGCAACCACTGCATTCCCTGGAACGTCAAAAGTCGAACAGGGGAATCCATGCACTAACCCAATGTGCTCTTAATAGGGTGGAAGGACATCTGATACCTAGGGCTGAAGATAGGGAGGAGGGCAGGACAGGCTAGAGGTCCAGCCAGGGAGTCCCCAGGGAATGATCATTCTCTCACACATATACTCTCACACAATATTTAGGGGGAAAAAAATGTCTTTCCCCTAAAGACACTGTGAGAGTGAAAAGGAAGGACATTAATAATTGTGCCAGACAAGTGGTATTAACTGGCCCTGTCCTAGGTGATTCAGGACAAAAGATGACCCTAAATCCGACCAATCCAATACACCTTAAACTACTCACATATCACCTAAATCTTCCCAGAATTTTTGTTTAGGTCTTCAGGTAAAAGGCAGAGTTATATAATTATCAGACTCTTGGATAGAACTCAAAGGAGACTAAGACCTTAGGAGCTACATGAACAAATATGCTCCTTTTTATCAGTTAAGCATTTAAATATGGATTTAATGCACATATAGGTAGCACTTTGAACACAAGTTTAAATATATTATTGCATACAATAAAATTTAAGTTTTTCTGATTGTTAATTAAAATTTTAAAATATTTGGTAACCGGTCCTGCAGGCAATCCTGCTCAAGACTGGAGTTTGATTGTGGACATCTACTTTTGATAATTACTCAAATATTCAATAAATGCTTCTTTTTATTTTATTTTTTCCTTCAGCCAATCACCAACAAACCTTACAATGAACCAGGCATTGACCCAGACCTGGGACCCCTGGGGACCCTGGCCCCTGTCTCAGGAAACTCACTAGCCAGTGTGTCTTCAGCATGGATGGTGTGGTTTTTTAAAAAGCTAATAAAGCCTTTGACAGTTTAATTTAATAACAATTATACACTGTGTTCACAGTTGACAGTTTTCACACATCCAAGCTCACCCAACTAAAAAGTCTAAAGCACTTAGACTTTTTTTTTTTTTTTTTACATTCATGTTCTTTTTACAAGATCTCCTCCAATGCCAGCTGCATGCAATTCCTCACCTGCTCTCCCAGGCCACAGGCTCCCACATCAGTTTTGCCAATCTGTAGGGAGGCACCACTTCTCTCAAAAGACAAGTAGTGGGTTAAGCATAGCAGCAACACCTGTAATCCCAGCTACTCAGGACATTGAGACAGGAGGATTGCAAGTTCAAGGCCAGCCTGGGCAACTCTGTCTCAAAATGAAATTTTTAAAAGAAGACTGGTGATGTAGCTCAGGTAGAATGCCCTGGGTTCAACCCCAAGTAACAAGCAAAGACAACAGGTAGATGCAGCAGCTAGAGCTTGCTGCACGGCAGGCACTGAGGTGTGCTTACAGTATGTGCCTCTGATTGCTCCCAACAGCACTGCAGGTTGAGAAGGAGTGAGGGGCATTATTGGCTCTGGGGGAGAAGGTGCTACAATCTGTTAAGTCTGTCTCCAGCAGAAGATGGGGGACCATGACACCTGTATCTTCAAGGAAGTGTCCACATCCCCTATAAAGGGGGAGCAGAAGCCCCAAACTAGTATGGTACAGCTTGAGAAGAGCCTTCAGATATATCCTAGTTTCTATCACCTTATTAATCCATCAGGGAAGGCAAGACAGGTATGGTGTCACATTTAGAGCTAAGGAAAATGAAGTTTAGAGGCACTAGTGACTTGCCCAAAGTCTTAATGTTACTAAATGGCAAAGCTGAGGTGGACAGTCAGTTCTTCCTGCTCAACTATTGTAAGTCTGGAGCTTGGAATCAGGTAACAGGGTGGCCAAATTCCAAGCCTTGACCTTCTTGAGAGGTGCTTTACGTGGGGGCAAGTGGGGATGCTTTGTTTGGGGAATATTTGTTTTGTTCTGTTTGATTATTTTCCCCTTTTGATTTCTGCATTAACTAATCTTTTTCAGAAAGATCTCTCAAATGCTTCACTGGCTTTAACAGTGAGCATCCTTAAGAAAACACTACCATTTGTACTGTAGCGTCAAAGACATATGAATGATAGCCAAGCCTTCGGTTTTTTTGTCCTAATCCCACATGGTTTCCAAGCTGTGGAGACGTGTCAACAACTTGGCCTTTCAGATCAGGAAAGTAATGACTAGCTAAGAATAAAAAAAGGTGCTGAAAATAGAAGCCTGGGAACTTACAGAAAACTAAATACTCAATATCACCAAGAGCATCCATCCCTCGTTTGCCAACTCTTCCCATATTAGCTGGCACCTGCTAAACATTGGACAGCCTCCTCCATCTCAGACCTCTCATAGCATCCCCGTCTTTCTGGGTAGTGAACTCTTGCCCCAGTAAGCTATAGGACTACATGCAATCCTGCTCCAGAAATGCTGAGCAGCCTTGGGTTTCCAGGACTCTGAAAGAACACGGGATGAAGGGAAATCACTGGGAAGCTGGGGGAAAAGGGTACAATCTTGGAGGAAAACAGATATTCAGCTTCTGGTTTCTGATCTGAAATAGGAATTCAGGCTAATGATAGAAGATAATTACGCGATGTACCTAGATCTCAATCCCCCAGACATCTCTGCTGTGGAGAAGAATATGTTCTACAGCACTTCCGTTATTTTGACAATTGATAAAGGTGCTTCACTATTTATCATCTTCAAAATTCCCTCCACCATTGAACTTGCCATGTTCCAAGCCCAGAGCTAAAGTTTTTACATTTATTTCTCTTCACTTAAATCATCACAGCAACCCTATTTCATGGGTATTCTTATTATCATCATATTCTACAGGGGAAGACTGAGGCTTTGGAAGTTGAAGTAACTAACGTATCCAAGTTCACATAAGAATCAAGTGTTGGAATTGTTCATCAGTGACCACTGCCATTAAACTCAGCATTTGGAGCTGGGTGTACATGGCCTCAGAACCCAAGCTCTTAATCACTGCTCCTCTGTGGCATCTGCTGCCACAGGAGCTACTGAGATATTGCCAGCCCAGCAACTGCTCCCACCCCCCACCTCCATGTGACTACGGCATGGAAGCCAGCATGCAAATCCTACACCACCCAACAGTGACTTGCATGAAATCTGAGTTGGACGTGTCCCCCTTGGCCTCCATAGGGCCCAGTTTTCTCAGACCCTGCTCTGTAGGCCATGTCTTGCCTCTTTGCCCCTAAGACTCCTAGACCATATACCCTGGAGCTGAGGGCCCAGGAAACACATTCACCTCCCTGAGCTTGCTTTTCTCATTTCTCACATAGGTAATCATGTTAGTGACAAAACCTGCCTCTTAGACACTGTGAGGACTATATGCAGCTCTGCCCCAAAAGAGCTTTCAAGAGCACCTAGCAGGCAGAAGCTCTCAGTCACCGTTACCCAGACAATAGCCACAAGCAGGCCGGCACTGAGATGTTCCATATAAATGTTTGGATTTCTCTTAGCAATAGCATGTTTGACAGAACTAAAAGTAAGGACACATTGTGACCCCACTGGGGCCAGCTCTTAGGTCTTGGGTCCATTTGCCATTGGATTCAAGTTCCATTCTGAGGTTACCCAAAAGAAAGCAAAAGTGGACAAAAGAAGAAAGACTCCAAATTATTTTTAGTGGTTTTCCCCCCAAGGAGTTGGATGAGGACATATTTTATTTTTATCCACTGGCACTGGGTCTTAGAGTATTTGCTTCCTTGTGCTATGATATATCCTAGGATAATGACACCACGCCCCAAAATTCTAAGGGAAAAGCCAGGCTTCCCTCCCCTGTGGTCCCTCCAAGCACATCTTCACAAATCCAGTAGTTGAGAAGAACACAAGCCCTGAAGTCAATGCTGAGAATCATCTCATGAAGCATAAAACAGGTAAGTCAAATGCCTCCTCCTACTCTTCTCTTTGTTCTTATCACTCACTAGAAGGACATGCTCTCTGGGCTGCAGATCCCTTCTCCCTTTACTTCACCCAGTTAGCATTCCGAGTGGGTGCCTCTCACAAGGAAAATCATCCTGCAACTTCTGTCGTTCTGATTATGCTGAAGCAGCAGAGGGTTTTCAGTAACTATCTTTGACAGGCATTATTACACCTGGTAATTACTGCTCTCTTGGGCAGGTTGGAACAAAACTTACTTGCTTATCATCACTGACCTTTCAACCCCAAACCGCTGGGTGTTTGACCTCCAACAAGCTATCAACAACATCTGCCAGCCCTTTTCGTGGCCCCTGTCTGGGTTTGTTTTCATTTAAAAGGAAAATAGAATGTCCATCTAATGTGACCATCACCAGCCAGTTCTTTTCTGAAAAGTTTATTAATAGGCTGAATATTCCAAATTCTGTCTTACCTAGAGGGTCCCTTTAACACCTTGGACCACCCTAGGGAATGCTAACATAGTGACAAAAGTGTATTTTATATTTTAAAATTAGAAATAAAATTCTTTATCTGATTTTATTTCCTACTCTGAAAACTTTATTCCTGGCCCCAAATAAGATTCCATCAATAAATGTTGTTTACCATGATTATTATGACAGGTGATATTTGGTGAGAATTTACCAAGAACCTAACCTAGTGTACAGTGGCCTGATGTAAAAAATATCACCTGATTTTATTGTCAGAGAAACCAGGTTGGTGATTATTATAATTATACTATATTTTAACTCTACTTATTTTAATGATGAGTGAATCGAGGATATGAGACTCAGATAACTTGCCCCAAATTCCACCTATGTTTGACCAAAAGCCATGATATTTATCCACCATATTCTATCACCTCCTTTGTTGGTATTTTGAGAAAGACTTACCTGATTGTTTTTCAGAAGTAAAGTTGCAATTTCAATCATAGTAGCCAATAGAGCCACATTTGTCCTTCCCAAATCTCTTCAGCACAAGTGACCTGCCTTCCTCTGACCCAGAACTTTTAGCATGGATCCCTCTTTCTTTTAATTTTTTTTTTTTTTAGTTTTCAATGGATCTTTATTTTATTTATTTAAATGTGGTGCTGAGAATTGAACCCAGTGCCTCACACATACTAAGCAAGTGCTCTACCACTGAACCACAACCCCAGCCCCTGGACTTCTCTTTTGGCAAAAGAAATCACAAATAGACATATAGTCTCTTTCAGATGCAATTACCAGAAACCCTGAGCTGCTTCTGCATTCTTTGATTCTTGCATTGGCACTGAACTTTGCCCACAACTTTTTATGTCATGCCCCCCCATCTGAATTATAAAATCTCTAACAGCTTGAAGTGTTAGGTTCAGGGCTCTACACCCCTCCTTTGTGATGGCAGTTACCATATAAATACTATCTGATGTATTTCTGCATTTAACTAATACATCAACTACATTCTTGCTTCCTCCTAAAATTGAAAGCCAAGAATCTCAAAATTTCAATCCTTGATTTCCCATTGTTCAAGAGCCTGTGAAAGGTTGGACCACATTCCAAGCCAAGTGTCATCTGAAGGGTGGATTTAGCTAATTCAATCATTACTGTCCAATGCTGTCTGATGTCTTGTATTTTAGCCACAGGGCTAGACATTCACACCTTTTTACATATCAAATATTAATATTTTGACAAGCATTAGGAAAAATGACTGATAACTAATTTATGAGCATCACATCCACAGTATGTTTACATTTTACAACAATAAACACATCTGCTGGTTTGCGTGTTGATAATAAATAAAATATGTGAAATGATCTAAAGACCTCAAATGAGTTCATTAGTGCTATGGTTTATGTTTTTAGTAAATATCACTTTCAGGAGCATGTGAAAATTAATTTCCTTGAACCACAGGCGGAAAAAGAGTTGATTTAAATCACTATACCATGTCCAGTTGGCCTCCCTGATGGGCAGCTTAGACTGCACCAGAGAGGGGACTCCTTTAAGTTTAGGGATCTTTTTAGCAGCTCTTACAAAACTTTTTTTTTTCCTCCTTTATTTAGACTTAAATTGAGAATGACCTTTTGTGTTATTTTTCCTTTTCTTGGAGAAAACAGAATGTATTTACTTAATTATACCCACTTTTCTACCAGGTACCATCACATATTAAAAACTGACACCATAAAAACTAGATGACTTGGGATTAACTGTTGTGTCCTCAATATTCAGAAGCTCTGTGATAACAGAAGGAAAATATCTCAGCAAGTACATTAGGCTTTCGATTTTTTTTCTATTAAGATTAGCCCACACAGTGGGACTGCCATAAGAAAGCAATTACAGAACCCAAATTGGATTTTTTTTGCATAATCATTTGAGGTGATTTACTCTACCTCTGGGTTCAGCAGCAATTTGCTTGTGCCTCCTTAATATGCACAGGTGATTGACAACCTACTAATAACTCAATGCCAATACAGGAGATTATGTGACTAAAATAAAACCCAAAGTTCTACAGAGTTTTGACTGTCAAAAATATTACAACCATATATTGCAGAGGTGAGGAGAAATGATAATGGAGGAAAAATTTAATAACATGTCAATTATACAGCAGATAATCGGTGGACACAAGAAAGGCAACTCTAATGTGTGCAAAGAAATTGGAAAATAGTATAGAACAGAGTTTTTCAAGTATACACCTAAGAATACTAATCCCTCAGCACTAGGCTGCAGAGCCACTATGAGAAGACAGGTTTTATGGGAATCCAGAGCAACACCACACCCACTCTCAGAGACTCAATACACATAAGCAAAATCAAGGCTCTAAAAAGTCCTGCAGTAAAAACAGCTGCTTAACTTGGCTTCATTCTGTATTTCCTAGACTTATTTTCCCATGGACTCATTTTTTTTCTTACCTAATTATCTTCTATTCAAATTTGGTAGATTCATATAGCTTACCATTTTGCAGGGAAATCCTGCAAAAGATAGGGGGAAAGACTGGGAAAATACAGCCAAGTAGGAAACCGAGCCAAACTGAGCATGCTTAGCTATAGCACAACTGCCACCAGAAATGCTTGGATTTTCAATCTGGGAAGTGATATTGATATAATAATTCCTAGAGGCAGAAAAGGGGCAATTAAAAAGTTGAGCACATTAAATGAAGTCTTGGTGGGTCAGCTGGTGTTCCTCTTCATAAAAGTCAAGTTCCAGAGATCCAGCTGCTTGGGTAAAGATTAATCTTTACCATACAAATCTGTAAAAATGCTTTTGACCGGCATTTCATTTGTACAAGTAAATGCAAACTGCATGGAGCCTTAGATAAGCAGGGAGTATAAAATATGCACTCTTCTTAAACAAACAGCAACCAGGCCATCTGTAGGCAGAATCAGGTGGATTGGGAAAGCAAACAGGTTGCTTCCCTTCTTCCCTCTGAACTCCTTTCTTCCGCTCTCTGTGCCCTACCGCTCCATGGCCCTCATAAGCCCTTCCAAGCCAGATCTGCGATTTCTCCTAGGGACATGAGCAAATTGGGAAAGATAGGACAATATTTAACACAACTTATTTAACATAATTCTTCTAGGGGGACCTGGAAATATCTGTTAGTCTGCTTTGGGTCATCCTGACCAAATATACCTGACATGAACAACTTAGAGGAGAGGAGGGAAAGTTTATTTTGGCCCATGGTGTCAGAGATTCAGTCCATGGTTGGCCGGCTCCACAGCTCTGACCCCAAGGTGAGGCCGAACATCATGGCAGAGGGGCATAACAGAGCAAAGCAGCTCAGGACATAGCAGCCAGGAAGCAGAGAGAGCTCCACTCCCCAAAGACAAAATAAGAACTGTAAAAGCATGCCCTCAGTGACCCAACTCCTCCAGCCACACCTTACCTGCCTATAGTTACCACCCAGTTAATCTGTTCAAGTGGATAAATCCACTGATTAAGTTATAGTGCTCATGATCTGATCATTTCACCTCTGAACATTCTTGCATTATCTCATACATGAGCTTTTGGGGGACACTTCATATTGAAACCATAACAAGGTATCAATAACACATATTTTGTAGTGGAAGAATATCCTGCTACCCTTGAAATCAAACCAAAGTAGCCATTGGCATCATCCTCTGCCATGAAGCAGAATCAGGAACCTGTGTTCATGAAAGGCCTTTTTCACATGCTGAAAAAAGTTCTCATCAGCAAGAACAGCTGTCATTTGGGGAACAGCTGGCAGGTACCAAGCACTGTGTTCAGTGCTTTCCAAACACAATCACCCTCATCTTACCCATGCAACTGCCAACAATGTGATAGGCCATGATACTCACTCCATTGATGAGGAAACTAAAGCTCAGAGTGTGAACCACTTATTCAAAACTCTCGTGGCTAGTCTGCCACAGGGCTGGACTTAAACCTCAGAAATAGGCTTAGTAACTAAGTCCTATGGTCTGTTTTGTTTGGCCCACATAGAACAATGGTATTTTGAATGAGCTTTGCATTATTTAAAGAGTCATCAGTTGACCTTGGAAAAAAATATCCCCTATCCCTGACAGCATTGTGCACAGAGTTTTTATTTGATGAGCTAAGTTCTTTCAGCCACCCCTCAATCTTCATCCCTAGAATACATATTGGCATGTTGACTCAGCATCCCTCGGTCCCCTCAAAAGCGACAACAATTCAGAGTTTGGTTCAGCAGGCACTTTTGAATACATTTTTTTCTCTGAGAATAGTTTCAGATTTGCTTTTAGAATCATTGCTAAAATGTTACAGAGTTCTAGTGTATTCCATGCCCCACTTCCCCCTTTGAGATCCTCTTGCATTAGCCCAATAGCTTTGTTACAGCTCATGAACGAATATCAGTGCATTATTATTAACCAAAGTCAATACTTTATTCAGATTTCCTTAGTTTTGACCTCATGTCTCTCTTTTTTTTTTTCCTACTCCAGGATCTCACCTAAGAGGACAGATTTTTCCCATCGTCATGACTCCTTAGGCTCCTCTTGCCTGTGACAGCTTTGATTACATTTCCCTTATTTTGATGAACATGGTTTAGGGAATACTACCCAGATGGTTTCTCAAATCTGATTTTTCTCATGATTAGCTTGGAGCTATGTGTCTGGGAGAGGAAGATCATAGAAGCCAAGTGCCTTTCGTATGGCATCTTGCTGAGGTTACATATATGAGCATGACTTGCTATAGAACTTTGACCAACTGCCTGAGGTAGTAGTTGCCCAGTTTTCTTCACTATTACAGTTTCTCTTCCTCTACTTCCATACCATGCTTTTTGGCAACACTTGAGTAGGAGGTAGGCTCCCCCTCCTTGAGGACAGAATAGCTACATAAATTATTTGAAATTCTGTGTGGGAGATTTGTCTACTCACCCCCATTCATACACATTATGATGTTTATTTTATACTTTGAGTTATAATCAATACAACTTTTTTATAATACCACTTTTTTAGATATTTACTTTTTTATTGTCTCTCTCTCTCTTTTTTTTAATTTGGCCACTTTTTAAAAAATTATTTTGTTGCTCAAACTGCTCTAGCTTGGGCCATTAGGAGCTATATCAGTTGACTGCAGCATCTCTCTAGCATACACTTATCATTGTGTTTTTTATTGTCTGTTAAGCATTCCTTTGCTTTGTGACACTACAAAACCTCCAAGCTCATCTTTCTATTGTTTTTTGTTTTGTTTTGTTTTGGTTTGGTTTTTGTACTGGGGATTGAACCCAGTATGCTTAACCACTGAGCCACATCCCCAACCTTTTTTTATATTTCATTTACAGACAAGGTCTTGCTGAGTTGCTTAGGGCCTCACTAAGCTGCTGAGGCTGGCTTTGAATTCTTGATCCTCCTGCTTCAGCCTCCCAAGCCTCTGGGATTACAAGCATGCCCCACCACGCCCAGCTCCAGGCTTATTTGATAAATTCCATACCCTAGTACTAGAATCAGCCATTTCTCCAAGTAGCCCCGATCCCTGTTCTCAGAAAATGGTATTAGAAATCTAGGTCTGGTAGGGTAGGTATGTTTTAAATGTTCATGAAAACCTGTTTGTGGGGAGCTAACTCAAGCTACGCCCTTAATATGGCGACTAGCCGCTGCGAAAGTATGTGGGCGTGGAGGGCACAATAGAAGGAAGGATGATATGATTGGCTTACTGTTGGTTCCGCTAACGTGATCAGCTGGTGGACAGAATTCAGGGGGCTTGTGTGCCTTGCCACATGGACAGCTGCTGGCTACATGCATTGTCTCTGATTGGCCAAACGGCCCTATAAGTTGAATGATTGTTCCACAAATAAACAATAATAAGCCTGCTCTGACTGGTCTCCCTGGCATGTCTGATTGTCCTGCAGCCAGTCGGCTCCAATTCTTCCTGACTTCCACTGCTAGGTGAATGTGGGGGTGCCTCTTCGGCCCGCTGGTTCGGGATGGACCGTAACCCCCGCACCTGTTAGGTTTTATTTTCTCAGTAGCCCATCATTTATCTTCTAGATTGATCAATCCTGTCTAATGCAGGCCTACAAAACCACTGACCAAAAAACTTGTATAATAATCAAACAGAGATCTTAAATTTTCCATGCTTAATGATTCCCAACTTCTATGCCAGGCATGGTGGCATGCAGCAGTAGTCCCAGCTACTTGGGAAGCTGAGGCCGGGGAATCACTTGAGGCCAGGAGTTCAAGGTCAGCTTGGCAACGTATTGAGACTCTATCCCCTACCCCCAAAAGAATCCTGTCCCTGAGAATGAATGTTCCTTATATTTCTTTAGAAAATGGGGAAGATTCAATGTGATTCTCTCCTGTTTCTTTGTTATCAGATGTGTTTCCAAAGGTGTAGAAGGCCAGAGGAGTCGAAATGCAAGGCAGCCTTTAAAAATATGTGCTCAGGACACATCCATCAATGGTGTCTCAGGGCTCTGTGCCTCGGATGAGCTGTACTGTGGCATGCACTGCCTTTCTGTACCCTTTGTGTGGTGCTCACCCTTGTCTAGCCAGTAACCTCATCTGCAGTCCAGTCTGTGGAGGATTGGCTCCCAGTTAATGGCTCCATCCATCATTCATTTGTTCCACACTCACCAGGCTGATCTAGGCCCTGGGCATACAAGACTGAATGCTAACAGATTAAGCTTCTGTTCTCTCAGAGTTGAAATGGGATTGGAG
Organism: Xerus rutilus; assembly: GCA_028644305.1. Lineage (NCBI taxonomy): Eukaryota > Metazoa > Chordata > Mammalia > Rodentia > Sciuridae > Xerus > Xerus rutilus. The sequence goes on from CM053413.1 coordinate 41,642,280, forward strand.
GTGGTGTAAGAAGAGGAGAGAATGAGAAAGGGGACACCCTATCAGGTGTTTCCTTATCAGAGGGGCTATCCTGGGCACATCTCACCACTCTCCCTCTCCTTAGCCCACTGTATGAGTCTTTCTAGTCCTATTCACTGTGGTGAGTATAACTCACCATCTGTCTATCTGTTTGTCTTCCTGAGTAGATACAATTCCTTGGAAATAGAAATGGGTTTGATTTATCTTGTCAATACAGCAATTTAGGATAAACCACCACCTACTGAGGATTAATCAAACTCCAAGGCAGTTGATTGGTACGAGATTCTGCAAACAATAGGGGTATGGTCTGCAATATGGCTTTTATCCTAATCACATGATTAAGTCGATAACTCTGTTATAGCCCCTTGTGCTATCATAAATTAATTTGCCTGTGGACTGAGGTTGTGGCTCAGTGGCAGAGTGCTTGCCTAGCATGTGTGAGGCACTGGGTTCAATTCTCAGCATCACATATAAATAAATGAATAAAATAAAGGTCCATCAACAACTAAATATATATATATATATATATATATATATATATATATATATATATATATATATATATATATATTTAAAATAAATAAATAAATAAATATGCCTGCGTTCCACATCTGCAGTCCAAGGTAAGCTGTCCAATATTAGGAAATGGCTTATGAAAAGCCACAGAGGGAAATATCTCAGCTGACGAAAAAAGTTCAGATCCTAGAAGCATGAACGTGTTCAAAGTAGGTGTGGAGGTCAGTCATCTATAACCTTGGCCTTGACAAGATCATGTTATTACTGATTATAATGTCTGTGGAAACCATTTGTTCATTTGACAAATTTTTCTAAAGCCACCTAGTACATGTCAGGACTTTATGACACACTGGAAATACATGGGTAAATAAACTAAGCAAAAACCCCTTTAGCTGCAAGAAAATCTTCTAGCAATATCTACAAGCATCTTTAGAGGGTGAGTAAACATTAGTTATATAAAAGGCTTCTCAACTTACAATGGGACTATGTCCAGATGAATCCATCATAAGTTGAAAATACTATAAATTGAAGATGCAGTTACTACACCTCCCGAGCATCCCAGGTCACAGTTCTCAGTATGGTATCCGCTGTTTCCCCTCATGATTGCGAGGCTGACTGGTAGCTGTGCTCACTGCGGCTGCCTAGCATCACATGTCTTGCTATCCCAGAAAAAGATCAAAATGTAAAATCTGAAGTACAGTTTATACTGAATGCATATGGCTTTCACACCACCCAAAAGTCAGAAACTTGTAAGATGAAAGAGCTCTTTGCATTTACCTCGTAAGATAAAAACAAGTATCCCTGCTCCCATCTTATCGGTGGCAACGCTATGGTGACATGCAGTTATCTGTCAGAGTAAGAACCAGAAGGTAGGCTTCTTGATGCCTGCTTAAGACTTTCTTTTACCCAAGCAAAGTATAGAACTGGATTTCACCAGACAGAACCCCTTCTCAACACCCAGAAATTGGGTAACTATCGCATCAGAGCCACCCATTTCCTGGAGACCCTAGCCCCAGCCACTGAACAATGCCCTTGGTTCTATCCATGTAGAGGCATCTTGAAGGCATCACAGGAAACTGCTGACTACTGAGCACTGGCTTAAATGTTGGCAGAGTGGATATTTTGGGTAAACCACAGCCTGTGACCAGCACACTCAAGCAGAACCCAGAATGGAGTCCATCCAAGTCACCATGTGTGCCTATCACCATCTATCATGTTTACCAGAGCCTGATATCTTTTGGCAACAGATTCTACTTACATGATTCAAAGGAAGCATGGAAATTTTGGATCATTTAATTAATCTTTATGTATTTTGTCCTATTAAGCAGCAGAGAAGACGTTTAGAGCTCAGTTGAATGAATTAGAATTTATAATTTTTCCTTTGGCAAAGAGACATCTACCTATATAATATACTCTTGAAATAAAAATGTCAAATCTAGATTCCTTGGCGAGATAGGAAGAATTTTATAAGACTGTGGAGGTGACATTTGGCCTGAATAATCTCTCATACAAATTTATCGCGTTTCTTGAGCTGTAAGTATAACATGACTAATGAAGCTCAACATTTGCAACCTATTCCCCACAGAATCTGACAGTTTGCCTTCAGAATCCCCTGTGCCCAGCTCTGCCTCAGAAACTATTTACATGCTAACATGAGCCTCTTGTTTGTGGGCCATAATCTATGCTCTTTGAAATTATCTACAAAAATTATCATGCCTTTTCAGAAATCAATGACCCTCACAAAATTACCAGTTTAAATATATAACAATTTACCAGTTTAAATATATATTGCCTTAAAGAATTCTTATGAGATTTGGGAAATATTCTCTTGGTAAGGCAAATCGGGAAGGAGAATTTCACACCCTCAGATCTTTATCTTTTGGGAAGACCAAAGAGGATGCCAGAAAATATTTCACCCACTATGCAGAAGGGAGGAAAAATGAAATCCAGAAAAATTTCTCTATAATGAAAACTGTAGGACCTTTTAAATTCGTGTCTGTTTTATAACCAGAAACTAGGAACACTAATAGCCTTAAAATAGTTAAGCCATGGGGTGAAAAGTAAAAAAGAAAAAAAAAAAAAAAAACGCACACAATTAAGCCAACTTACAGTCAGCACTGTGAATAGGTTGGATTTTTTTTCATTCTTTCTTTCTATTTGGTTAAAATTAAACTTACCTTTGTCAGTTTCCCACTTGCATATTTTACCATAACTGATCCTTGGGTTATTTAAAAGTATCATATGTTAAAAGGAAAAAAAAGAAATTATGAGATAAGAAAGGGAAAGAGCCCTCTGTAATCTGCAAGCATCCAAATGATCAAAATTTTCCTTTCTGCTCTGAATAAGATATAATAAAATGGGTCCCCGAACAGTAAATTTGTTGCATTATATAAAAAGCTTGCCAAGGCAACTGATACACAGGGGGAAAACTAGCATTTTTATATCTGGGTAACTGCCTTATGAGCAAAGCAGTATAAGAAGAAAAAAAGTGGGAATTCACAGCAAACCCCATAAAGGTTTCAAATTTCCTTAACAAAATCTTTCAGATTCTGCAGAAAAATCACTAGCCCTCAGGCCTTACAAAGAAAGGAGAATCAACTGTCTTGGAGCAAAAGATGCCAAAAAGGAAAGAGAATCCATTCTCCCCAGATTGGATGCCAGGGTTGTGGCCAGTTTAATTCCTGAAGCTTCTTTCAGCACAGCACAAAGGTAGCTTTGACACTAGGAGCCCAACAGACAGGGCCTTGGAGGTGTCCAAGACACACAAATCTGCAGGTGCAATTGGCCTCCAGAGAGAACTGATTTCTTCCAGGAGAACAAACGTGAGCTCCTAACAGTGAGACTGGAAGCTAGGTGCTGTGTTAGAGTTTCAACTTGGCTCTGGTGTGTCTGCAGCCAAACAGGAAAACCCAGCCTCCGTCCAAGACAGCATAGGCAGTGTCTCCATCTCTCCTTGGAGAAAGTGAGTCTGCATCGCCCAGTTCAGACAGCAAGGATGCTACCACCATCAGCACTTTGGTAAAGATAGGGTGGGGTCTGGAACAACAAAGGGACAGAATGCAGTTGTAGGTTAAACAGACCAGGAGCATTCTCTGGGTTCTGGCTTCAAGGTCTGAATTTCATTTGTGAAGTAAAAGGGCTTGAAATAAAAACCTAGAATCCTTGGGAATTTGCTCAAAAGATCACAGCCAGACTGAGGCCACCTCCTCAAAGACAGGGCCCATGCTTCCCACAGGGAGTCTGGCCAGAGTCAGTAAATAGTTGTTCAATCATTTAGCTCCCTTCCGTGGTGTCCTGGGCTAGGTGATTTAAATAAGTTTTGTCTAATTCTCTGTGCAAGGCAGGTATTATTTCAATTATACAGGGGATAAAATAAAACTTGAGAGTTTAGATCCCTCCAAAAGATCAAACTCAGTTAATTAAGTGGAAGAGCCAGGATTTGAACCCCAGTCTCTCCATCCTGTTAAGGAAAACAAACTGAAGATATATTCATGCTTGAAGTGTAGACCTTTCAACAAATGGTCTGTTTTCTACTTTATAAAACCAGAGAATGAATCAAATTTCTTCGTATTCTGACAGCTCTGAAAGTCCATGATTCTACTGACTCTGGTATCTGAACTACAGGGCAGAAAACTGGAAAAGATCACATGATATCATCTAATCACACAGATTATGTTTGTTTGTTTACTCAGTTGGTGCCAGGAATTAAACTCAGGGCCTCACACATGCTAAACATGTGCCCTGCCACTGAGGTACACCCCCTTGGTCCCCTGTAAATTTTAAACTGAAATAAAATAGGATCCTCAAAGACTTCCTGGAACAAATTCAGACCTAGAGGATGCAAACTAATTTCCACTTCATCTGAGTTTAAGTGACTCAGAAAACAACCCTGTTGAGCTTGCTGAGAAGGAATGGGGAGATAACAAAAGGTCCCAGGCAGATGCCACCTGGTGATTTGGCTTTGTTTTGTCCACTCACAAAACTCCTCCACTCTCCAGTCTCCAGAGGATCACTAAACACTCACAATTTCAATCTGTCAAAAGACTAAAAACTTCTCTTTTCTTCATTATTTTCTTTTCTTTGTGTGTGTGTATGGGTGGGTCCCCAAGTCAACAACTTCATGGCCAAATGAAACAACTGCAAGGTTGAAAATTAAGAATGCATGAAGCTGGTAAATGTAACCATTCATTCCCAGGAAGAGTTTATCCCAAGCAGCATACATAAAGGAACCTAACCTAGCAAGCACGCAGTCGCAAACACCGGAACACCAAAGATTAGACCATAGCCACTACCACATAGCAACGTATTGATGCTCTAAAACCTTGGTGTGTTCCATCACATTTGCACAGCTCTACTCACTACACTGTCAAATTTTTACATATTATCATGCCCCATAATCTTCACAAAGAATCCTGTAGGTACTCCAGAGCAAAGGAAATCAGCTCCATATTTCACTTGGCTTCAGAGCTCTCAGATTTAGCTGCCTCCTACAAAGATTAAATCCATCCCTGAATTTTGTTCCCTGCAATACCAAAGTGGGTTACAGCACAGAAACACTCCAGAGGAGAACAATTTAAAAAGCTAGATCATGTACAAATAGCATTTGTTTAGAGGAATTACAGACCTACCAAGGCAGCCAGGAATGGAGAGACCAACTTTCTACAAAGAATGGAAACACCCAGAGGTGAACGCAACATTCTGCCTGGCTCTTCCTCTTGAGGAATTAGATAACTCGACAAAGTGGGTTACAGCACCGTTTTCAGCATGGCTGTAGGGCTAGGGGGATTGGGAGGTGGAAATCATAGTTCAAAGATACCCATACAGACAGGAAGCCAGGGGCCAAGATCCTTTAAGAAAAGAATTGCAGAGAGGATACCTTGAGATTCTGAGCCACCTCTCTTTTCCTGGAGTTTGGAACTTAATCTGGATAAGTATCCTGGGTAGAGAGGCAGCAAAGCCCAAGAGAAAGTAGCTATCAGAGGGCAAAAAAGGCTGAGGGTGTAGCTAAGGGTAGAGCACCTGCCTAGAATGCATGAAGCCCTAGGTTCAATTCCTGGTACTGAAAGAAAAGAAAGGGGGAAAGGCAGAAAAGCTTACTAAAACTATTGTCAGTTTCCCTGTGCTGGGGAAATAATCCCTGGTAAACACTCCAGACTTTCAGTATTGACCACTAAAGAATGCCACCCTTGGAATAAAAGCACATCAGAAATAGACCAGCCAATAATAACAAAAACTGCATGCTTCTGGAATAAAAACAGACACACAGACCAATGGTACAGCATAGAAGACACAGAGACAAACCCACATCTGCAGTCATGGAATCCTTGATAAAGGCTCCAATAATATACATTGGAGAAAAGATAGCCATATATATTCTATAGAAGAATAAGAATATATTCTATAGAAGAATTAGACACCCTGCACAAAAGTCAACTCAAAATGGATCAAAGACCAGAAACTATGTAACTCCTAGAAGAAAACATAGGGCCAACACTCTAGCATACAGGCACAGGCAAAGACTTCCTCAATAGGATCCCTGAAGCTCAGGAAATAATGTCAAGAGTTAATAAATGGGATGGCATCAAATTAAAAAGCTTCCACACAGCAAAGGAGACAATTAGGAATATGAAGAGAGAACTTAGAGAATAGGAGAAAAGCTTTGCTAGCTACTCTTCTGACAGAGGATTAATATCTAGAATATATAAAGAACTCAAACATACATATATAAAGAACACCAAAAAAACAAATAATCCAATTAATAAATGGCCAAATGAATTAAACATACTTCTTAAAAGAAGAAATACAAATAGCCAACAAATACATGAAAAAAGGTTCAACATCATTAACAATTAGGGAAATGCAAATCAAAACTGATGGGGCTGGAGATACAGCTTAGTTGGTAGAGTGCTTGCCTCACATGCACAAGGCCCTGGGTTCAATCCCCAGCACCACAAAAACAAACAAACAAAAACTACGCTGATATTTCATCTCACACCAGTCGGAATGACATTCATCAAGAGTACCAACAATAATAAAGGCTGCGGAGAACATGGAGAATTAGGAACACTTTTATATATATGGAACCAATCACTTGAAGGATCACAACTTTCTATTAAGAAACTACAGAGACTAAAAGATACTGACATATCTTTAAAATACTAAATAAAATCTCTCCCAAAATTGCATGTCCAGTGAATTATCCTTCAGTGATAAAGGCAAAATCAAGACATTCACAGCTGAAAGGAAACTACAAAAATTTGTCACCAGTAGACCTACTGTACAAGAAATGCTAAAGAAAGTTCTTCAAGCCAAAAGCAAATGTTAACAAAGGGAAACTTGGATCTTTAGGCAGGAAGGAAGGACAACAGAAATGGTAAATAGTTGGTTAAATATAACAGACCACCTTTCCTACTCCCAAGCACTCTAAAGTATGTGTGATTAATTAATGTAAAAGTGATAACATGGTCTGTGGGGTTTTTGATGCACATAAATCCAATACATAGGAAAACCATAACATAAAGGTCAAGAAGTAAAGGGATTTATATGGTTATGAGGTTTCTACATTTTACACAAAGTGGTAGAATATTCACCCTAAGCAGACTGTGAAAGGTTAAGTGGTTGTCCAAAGAATTTTTTTAAAAATGCATGAGTGAATAAGTGAACCAATTCATAAGAGAAAAGGCTTTCTTCCAGAATTATAAATTGGTAAATATGTTGATAGCATAGCTTTACAAAAACCTTGCTAGTGAAAAATTCACAAATACAAGAAGATCTTAGTGGTACCATTTGGATCTGGAATGTTACCCCAATGTTCAGCTTGTCTCCAGCTTGTAGTGTTATTAAGAGGTTGTGGAAACTTTAGGAGGTGGGGCCTATTTGGAAGAGGTGGGTCACTGAAGGCAGGACTTGAACTGGTATATTTTCGTCTCTGGACCCTCCCACCCTCTCCCCTCCCCTCCTCCTTCCTCTTCTCCTACCTCTCTCTCTCCCTCTCCCCTTCCCAGCTGCCCTTCAGTGTGCAGCCTTTTCCCATCATGGGTTCCCTGCCACAGTATTCTGTCTCACAACAGCAAAGATCCAGAATCCCCAGAACCAAGCGACCACAGACCCAAGACATGGGCAACCATGAGCCAAAACAAATCTTTCTTCCTTTCAGGTGATAGTCTCAAGTATTTTGTCATAGTGACCAAAAACTGACACAGCTAGTTTATAATATGTTAATCTCATAATTAAGATATTTAAGTGAATTGCAATTTAGATCAATTCTCATACTGATGTACATATAAATTTTTACATTTCAAATAACCTCTAATAGTTCTTATTAAACTACCATTAGCAATTCAATACTAAGAAAGTACCTAGGGAAAATACCCAGAAAGAGTTCTAGTTAACCAACTTTAAATATCTAGATAATAAACTACAATCATAAAATATCTTGGTAATCTGAAATGGAAACTACATACCTGATGGAATTTTTAGGCATGGCTGTACATTCTTCAAGACCTCACACTTTATTTTATAAAATATTATAAAATATAAATATTTTATATTAATATATAAATATAAAATAATATTTTATAAAATATTATTTTATTAAATAAAATATTTTATTTTATAAATAAAATATTCTCATTTGAATATTTTATTTATTTTTTTTTATTTTGAGGGGTACCAGGGATTAAACTCAGGGGCACTGGACCACTGAGCCACATCCCCAGCCCTATTTTGTATTTTATTTAGAGACAGGGTCTCACTCAATTGCCTTGTGCCTTGCTTTTGCTGAGGCTGGCTTTGAACTGGCAATCCTCCTGTCTCAGCCTCCCAAGCTGCTAGGATTATAGGTGTGTGGCACCGAACCCAAGCCTATTTGAATATTTTAGACTCCATGCTGCTTGAAGTCCAGGATTCATTGATTTTGATGTCTGTATCTCCAGAAAAATGCCTGCCATGTGGTAGGTGCAATATTTACAGCATAAATTAAAGTAGCTCTCAAGTTGTTATGAAAATGAAATGAAGAAATGCACTTAAAGTGCCTCACTGATGCCTGGCACAGAGCAGGTGGGAGGAATGTTGGCTGTGACCCAATAGAAACTCTTCCTCACCCCCAGCCAGTCACCCACTCTTTCAGTCCCTTCATTCCCACCCAAGCCCTCTAGGTCAGCAACAAGGAAGACAGTAACTCAGCCACTCACTTGATTAATGTTCCCTGAGAATCTGCTGTGGTCCAACCTCTGTGCTGGATTCAACATCATCACTGAACAGAAAGCTCTTGGCCCCTGAGAACCCCTGCATCTTGTTCCCAAAATGCAGAAGAGGAAGTAGCCCAAGTGTATCACAGTTTTAACTAGAGGTAGAGAAGACAACTGGCAGGGTGGGTAGGAAAGACTTCCTGAAACAAGGTCATTGGCAGCTGATACCCAAGGCTAGGGAGGTCCCTTGTGCAGAGCAGACAACTTGTGTGGATCTTCCAGGCCTCTCAGCCTGGAAGAGGTTGCAGATCTGTGGGAGGAACACCAAGGTAGAAGTCCACATGTCTGCACCCTGCACCTTGTCCTCCAATAAGGCAGCCCTTTTGGACTCTAATATCACGTCCAAAGGTGCCTCTATTTCCCAGATGGTCATCTGTCACTCTTTAAGTTCTTTATGAGTATTATAGCTTCTGTAAATTCAGCCATATTTTGGCCACTCTTCATTTTAAAAAAACATATTTAAAAAACATTCTCTATACAGGGAATATTAAACATCATGCACCTAATTAATATGGCTTTTCTGACAATCTAACTGATAAGAGCAATTATGTCTCAAATGTGCTTGCAATCTGTGTGAAGAAAATACTGGTCCTCTCAGAAGAGACTCTGAAACAAAGAAGGAAGACACATTCAGAGGACCTACCAAGAAACAATTAATCAAATATTGACAGAAAGGGGGATATCTGCAATTTTTTCATATTTTAGATAGTCCATTGTGTGGAAGTTCTCGATCAAAACGTTACTTGAAATTCCATTAGAAGAAGGGAAAAGCAAACATGATTTTTGAGATTCAAAAGGCACAGTTAGCACAATAAATGCCAAGAACAAAAACAGGCTTGAAGTTTTAATAGAATATTTATTATACAGAAGACTCTTTCAGCTAGTAAGGAAAGATAGTTCTTTTTATTAAGAAGAATTCTTAATTAATTGCTACCACCTTGTTAGCATGCTTCAAAATGTGCCCTATTCTACCAGGCTCTGGGGATTATTAAGGAGCATAATCACCAAGCTTTCAACAGGACTGCAGCTGCCAGAGAAGTCTACAACACACGTCTATCAGTGGCCCAGTACTGAGAAAGATACCAAGGGTCCCCCAACAGTGAAACACAGGAAATAAGCCCAAATACTTATGGAGGTCAGAGGTTTAAAGCCAGCAAATATTAAATGTTGCCTTTGTGCATGAAAAGGATGATTGTAATGCCAGCAAGGAATATCTCCCAAATATCCTCAAGCTTCTTTTTTTTTTTTGGTACTGGAAATTGAACTCAGGGGCACTCGACCACTGAGCCACATCCCCAGCCCTATTTTTGTGTTTTATGTAGAGACAGGGTCTCACTGAGTTCCTTAGCGCCTCGCCATTGCTGAGGCTGGCTTTGAACTCGCCATTCTCCTGTCTCAGCCTCCCTAAGTGCTGGGATTACAGGCTTGAGCCACCACGCCAGGCTTTCCCCCAGCCTCTTTTGAAGGAAGGGAATTACCTAAAGGGTACATGGTTCATTATCCAAACCTAAACACAGTTCAGATCAATGTTAGTAATGGTCTCCACCCTGCAATGTCCATAATGCTTCTGAGACTTCAGTATCCATCTCCCCCAAACGTGAGATGATAGTCCCTAGAAAAATGGACAGAATGTCCCAAAATACAGGTATCCCCATTGAAATGAGTAGTTGGAAGTCAGTGGTGCACCTGGTAAAAGTCTAACATGCAACTCTCCGCGACAGAAAGTAGGGTAGGGGTGGGAATCCCTGACCTGTAGCATTTGCTGATTTACATGTGTAAATACCCTCCCTCTAGCCAATTTCAAGCTTCCAGAGTCAAATCACTGAAGGCAGCAGTGGGAAAAAAAGATAAGCACAATCAGCTCTTGGGAGCTGTTAAGAGCCAGCTTCAGCACAAACCACGAGTTGAAGGAAGATGAGGGCTTTGCATATAGAGAGAATGAAGATCTACAAGTAAACACTGGTCACTAGCTGTGGAAAGTATTATAGTGCCCCCACACGAGATGTTGACATTCATATCCCCAAAAGCACATTTGTGAAACAGTGTGAGAACGTTAAGAATGTTCAGAGGTGAACTGATTAGATGATAAGAGTTGTCACCTAATCAGTGGATTAATCCACTGATGTGGATTAACTGGGTGGTAACTCCAGGCAGGTAGGTTATGGCTGCAGAAAGTAGGTCACTGGGAGTATGCCCGTGGGGTTTATATTTTGTCTGTGGTGAGTTGAGCACTTGTAAGTGCTTGCTCTCTCTCTCTCTCTGTGTGTCTCTCTCTCTCTCTCTCTCTCTCTCCTTCCTGGCTATCATGTCCTGAGCTGCTTTCTTTTGCTATGCCCTTCCACCATGACTTTCTGCCCACCTGGTGATCAGAGCTATGAAATTGACTGACCATGGATTGAACCTTTGAAACTATGAGTCCAACATAAATTTTTCCTCTTCTACATTGTTCTTGTCAGGTCTTTTTGTCACAGGGATGAAATGCTGACTAATACACATGGAAAAGGAGACTTTGCAGAGGTGATTAAGGATCATTGTTAGAAGGGAGATTGTCCTGGGTTATCTGGGTGGGCTAGTATAGTCACAGAGGTACTCATAAAGGAGCAAGGAAGGACAATAAGAGATGTGACATCAGCAGCAATGGGTGAAGTAATGCCACTGTTGGAAAGGGTCCTTAGGAGCTAGAAAGGGGCAAGGAATAGATCCTCCCAAGAGCCCTAAGAAGAAACCCAGCTCTGTCAATTCAGCAGAGTCCTTTTAAAATTAAAAGGAACTTACTAATCACTGCTCTTTTGCATCCCCAACTTCCTCATGCTGAGAATGAAAACTACCCACTGGTCCAGCTGTTTGAGCTCCAAGGAAGCTGAAACGGAGACAGGTCTCCCCAGTTTGATCAAAATGCATTAATTCACTTTCCTTTTTACATTTTTTGCTTATTATGCAGGCAGGCAGCCAATTCCAGCCAACCAGACAGCTGATTCCACCAGTCAGGATCCAGGCAGATTCCCCTGCTTGGCAGCTGGTAATACCAACACCTGTATTTTATCCTTTAGGTAAAATCTTTTTTGGACTTCTCACACCTAGAACTACAAAATAATAAATTTAAATTGTTTTAAGCCACTATGTTTGTGGAATTTGTTACAGCAGCAATAAGAACCATACACTGATTAAAACCCTGACCAGACTCTCATAAAAATGAGCATGGAGGTTCCTCAGCTAACATCTGGGATAATACAAGCTGAAAAACAGGAGTTGTAAAATAAAACCTTCATCTCACCCTAAGATTAAATCAGACCCATAGATTTAAGAACTTGAACCAACATTTAATATTAGGAAGTCTCGTATTTAGAAGTGAATCAGCATTTTTCAGTCTCATATAGGAAAACCAGGACATCTGACCATACCGGTTGCATATCCCACATCCCATTAGGCAACAGCAGCCCAGGGGAGGTGCAGTTGTCCAAGCCACATGCCAGTCTAGATTAACAAGTTCTCCTTGCCCATGGCCCTCATCCACAGGAATGGCCAATCAATCAAAGTGGGAGAGCCAAGCTTGATCTGAGCAGACTGTCCCACAAAGTATAGGGTGTCAACCGTCCCTCCTCTTCCAGCACCACACCTCAGGGCAAGGATTGGGAATGTCAGAAGAGAGGAAGTAATACAACTCTTCATCCCTCCCTTTCTCCCTAGGACCTATATTAGTTTCCTGTAGCTGCTGTAACAAATTACCATAAACTGGTAGCTTAAAATAATAGAAAATGACTGTCTCATAGTTCTAGAGGACAGAAGTCTAAAATTGAGATGTCAATAGGGCCAGACTCCTTCCAAAGGCTCCCTCCAAGGCATCTTCTTCTTGCTTCTTCTGGCATCTGGTGGCTGCTGGCATCCCTTGGTGCTCCAGGACTGACAGTCATATCACTCCAGTTTCTACCTCTGTCTTCACATCCCCTTCTGCTCATGCTTCTGTATCTCCCTTTGCCTCTCTCTTAAGAGGATTCTTGTGATGGCATTTAATATCCTAATGTGAAAGTTCAGGGCGATCTCATCTCAAAATCCTTAATGACATCTGCAACCACCCTTTTACTAAATAAGGTAACATTAATAAATTCCAGGGATTAGGACTTGGTGTTTCCTCCTAATCAGTATTCAACCTTGTACAGTGTCCATTTGCTCCCTAGCCCAGGGCAAGATATGAGCATGAGAGGGGACACCACCACTGGCTGAGACTGCAAGGACAAGGAGGACTCTGCACCATGAAACCCTGCCCATCCCCTCAGTCACTACACTCTTGAGAAGTCCTCTGGTTACTTTGACATCACACAGTTCCCATCTCCAGCCCTCTTCCCTAGCCTCCCTCACTCCAAGGGGCTGGTTCCTCCTTCCTGGAGCTCAGAGGGTCCCTCCTGCATCCAATGGACCTGCCTTCCTCATTTTCATTTTCCTTGTGGCCCTGCTCACTACCTAGAATTACTTCTCCTGTTCTACTTAAGTCCCTTTTTGTCTCCCTCCACCAACAGAGGCTCCAGAAAACCAAGGACTTTCACTAGCCTTTTCTTCAGAGTATCCTTAAAAGCACACATGCAAGTGGATGCTCAAAAAGTTAACAATTAGGGCTGGGGCTGGGGCTCAGTGGTAGAGCGCTTGCCTAGCATGTGTAAGGCACTGGGTTCGATTCTTAGCACCACATGTAAATAAATAAATAAGTAAAGGTCCATCAACCACTAATAAAAATATTTTTAACAAAGAATAACAATTAGGCAGGCATTACAGGTGGCACATACCTGTAATCCCAGCAGCTCCAGAGGCTGAGGCAGGAGGATTGAAAATTCAAAGCCAGCCTCAGCAACTTAGCGGGGCACTGTCTAAATAAAAATTAAAAATGGGCTGGGGGATGTGGCTCGGTGGCTCAGTGGCTCAATGGTCAAACATCCCTGGTTCAATACCTGCTACCAAAAAAAAGAAAAAAAAGTAACAACTGAATTCTGGTTTACTGATTTCTCACTACTCTGATGATTTTAACTCCTGGCTGGGTACCACTGTCTTCCACCTGGCCTTATTTTTGAAAAAAAAAAAGAAGAAGAAGAAGAAAAACACAAAATAGTTAATGCAATATTCCTGGGTTCCTTTCAAATGTGTTCAGTTAAATCACTGATGTTAAAAAGCTTTTCTAACCAGACAATTATGTTGTGCTGCCTTCCAGCTGGAAGTGCGAGAAGCCATTATGCTTTCTTTGAAATGCTTTTTCCTTACCTAATTAGTTTAAAATGTTGATATTAATCCAAAAGTTCGAATGTAGGCTTAGCACTTTAGTGCTAACAGCCCACCCCTAACACTCTTGGGGGAACAGCTGGCTGACAACCTATGCATGCGAACTTTAAAGGAAAGGAGGCTATTTCAACAACTATACAAATATTGGCTTTTGTTTAGTGTTACATAAAGAACACATATATTTGGAATATTCACCAAAACATGAAATTTTAATAACCGTTGAAATGTAAAGAAGTATATCATTGCAAGCAGATTGATATTCAAAAGCCTGGTAGTTCAGAATACAAAGACTCCCATCTCTCAAAGCCTCTGCTCCCTCAGTTTGCAAAATATCCTCTGCAAAGAGTGGGAGTCAGGCTTCTTAAACTGTGCCTCTGCCTTGTCCCCCATCTCACACTCTCACAGGCAAGTGAGTATAGGTGGTCATGTAGGAATAGAGTCCACAGCTCTCAAAGGGTTGTCAACCAAGAAAGGCAAGAGCCACAGACTTGGATTTTTATTTTAAAAAGCAAGGATATTAAAGAGGGAATATGTCTCTGTAACACAGTCACGCACACACACACACTATTATCATGACGGTTGCATAAAAGAAAGGATATTTTAAGTCAAAAAAAGAAGAGGGAGCTGAGAATAAAAAGCTTAGCTGTTGAATGGGATACATTTACATGTATGAACGCTTCCCTGCATCAGTTTTATTTCTCTTCAGTCAACTGAGACCAGAGGAAATAAATTTCACAGCCACAGGCACCAGGGTGAGTTTGTGAGCTGGTGGGTTTGGAAATTACATGTGAAAGCCCTGTTCTAAGTAGCAAGCCTGAGTGACAAAGGAAAACGTAAAGGATGCACTGCTCCTCTGCATCCTCCCAGGCAATGCCCAGCAAACCCAGACAACAGAAACTAGATACCTCTCTTGGCTTCTGAAATCAAAAGGCCAAGCCCGCATGTGCATAGGAATATTTTCATGGGGTAGTGTGGATTGGTAGATGTCGCTCAAAAAGTAAAACGCTTCAGTTAGGATGAATAAGTTCTGGAGATATTTTGTACAACACAGCAACTATAGTTAATACTGTATTATACACTTGTTATAAAATTGAAAATTGGTAAGAGTAAATCTTAAATGTTCTCACAACCCAGAAACCATTAAGTATATGATGTGATGAATAGGTTAATAGCCTGATTAAATAATTTCACAGTGTGTGTGTATATGTATGTGTATGTATGTATGTGTGTGTGTGTATATATTTATCAACCAAAGAATCACATTGTACATTAAAAATATATACAATTTTTGTCAATTATACCTTAATACATCTATGGGGTAAAGCATTTGAATGGAGATAAAGTGGCTCTGGACTCCCATAGCTGTTCTAATGAGAAGCTTGTAGTATCTGAGAGAGAGGACAGGGAGGATAGAAGTTGCCAGGAGGGACATGGTGAGGTCACAGCAACATCTATGCTGTCTCATGCTTGGAAAAGGCCATATCTGAGGCCACCTTCTCCAGGGTACAGGGTGAGTATCTTTTTATGGTCTAAATCTTTAATGTCCCCTGAAAAGCTCATGTGTTAGGCAATACAGGAATGTCAGAGGTGAAATGATTAGATTATGAGAGCTATAACCTCATTGGAGGAGTAATCCATTTGATAGATTAGTAATTTGAATGGACTACTGGGTGGTAACTCCAGGCACAGCTAGAGGAAGTAGGTCATTGGGGGCATGCCCTTGTGGGTTATACCTTGTCCCTGGCTCCTTGTGAGCACCCCTGCCCATTTCTCTTTCTCTCTCTCCTTCCTGGATGCCATGACCTGACAACTTTCCTTTACCACACCCTTCCACCATGATATTCTGCCTCACCTCAGGTCCACAGCAATGGAGTTGGCCACCTCTGAAACAAGCAAGCCCAAAATAAACTTTTCCTCCTCTACGTTGTTCTTATCAGGTACTTTGGCCACAGCAATTAAAAGCTGACTAATATGTATCCCTTATCCAAACACTTGGAGTTAGAAGTGTTCTGGCTGTTGGATTTTTTTCATATTTGGGAATATCTACATATACGTAATTAGAAATCTTGGTGACAGAACACAACGTTAAACACAAAATTCATCCATGTTCCACATACATGCTGAGCATATAGATTGAAGGTAATTTTATACAACATTTTAAGTCATTTTTTGGTATGAAAAACTTCCACGATGTGGGATTTTTCTCCTTGTAGCACCATGTTGGTACTCAAAAAGGGCCACTCAAGACTGTGGGCCATTTCAGAATTTGAGTTTTCAGATAAGAGACATTCAATCTATATTGTATTTGATTTTGTGTTTGATTCAGGACTACCTTACCTCATAAGGCTTCTTGGAAAGACTCCAACCAAAGGACAAAGGGTCAGTGTGCTAAGTCTCAGCCCTTGCTAGTGTCACTCTCTAAGCACTGAGTGATGAGAACCATGGTGGCCACTTTTCCCTCTGTCCTTAATACTGGTGATGCAGTTTTTTAGGACATAAAACACTGGTGTTGCCATTTTGATCTGGTGTTGTTACCTCTAGACACTGACACGGAACGTGAATACATCATAGCTGCTTCTTCCTGACCGTGGCAGGGCATCCTTTTCAGGCTCTGGCATGCTGCATCAGCACTTAACTGTGCACTGTTTAAATCAACAGGAGCACCAGCTGCACCCCTTCAGCTCTCATGTAAAGGCCATGTGTAGCTCCACACACAAACTGCAGCAGAAAGCACTGGCTCATCCCTACGGAAAGCCATGGCAAATCAAATCCATTCACTTCTCCTATATACTTTGTCCCTTTGGTGAAAACTCTCTGTGCACTAGCCAAGTCCTCCTGCCCTTTGTCTCCAGATTTTGCCCCTTAGATAATAGGGAGGAGGAGTCTCTGCTTCTCTCCCTCCCTCTCTCTCTCTCTCTCTCTCTCTCTCTCTCTCTCTCGTTGTGATGCAAAGTCAATTTGAGAGCTCTTTTGTGTCTTTACTAATCAAGAGAAAGATATGGAAATATTAATAAAGTGGCATATGGAAATACTTGCAATTGACAAAATGTAAATGCTGGAAGACCCAGGTATGATAAGAGACAGGTCAAACAAATTGATTACCTCAGCCAGAGGTGTCTGGAATATGAAGATTTTCCCATGATAACGATTAAAAGGCAGCTTTGTTTGAATGCAAACATTTGCAGGTATCTCAAGTCTTTATGAGTCACTATGAGTGGCTCCAAGGGCCCCACTTTAACCAGGCCCAAACTCCAGTGGCCAAGGAGCCCAGCAAATGCTTTCATCCTAGTATTTCTATCTAAAATACTGCTACAGTCTGCATGAAAGTTGTCCTGCAAGACTCCCTGTGTTCTGGCTTGCTCCCCAGAGTGGAGATGTGAGAGGCCATGGAACTTTTAAGAGGTAGGGCCTTGTACGAAGACCTCAGGTCATTGAATGCCCTGCCCTTGGAAGGGATTAAGGTCATTCTCCTGGTGACCCCTTGGTTGTCTCAAAAGAGGATTGTTAGAAAGGCCTGAGCCTTCCCTCATCCAGCTCTCTGATTTCCTGTTTGGTAATATTAGGCTTCTTTGCACACGCTCCTGCCAGTGCAATCTGCCATGAGTTGATGCAAGTGGGAGTGGGCTTGCCAGAGCCTACACCATGCTGCTTGAACTTTCAGTCTTCAAAGCCATGATCAAAATGAACCTCTTTCTTCAAAAGTTATCCTGCCTTAAGTATTTTGTCATAGCAATGAAAATCTGAATGATACAAATGCTAAGATGCAGACCATCTCCCCGTAGGCAGGGTTGGACCCAGCTGACTTCTGTGGCCCCTTCTCCAGGCATTTCCCTACTAAAGGAGCTATATTAGAAACAAGTGCAGGACAGGGAACCAAAGCCAGAGGTGTAAGTACCTTAAGCTTTCCTTTTCTCCTGGAAATCCAAGTGGACACTAAGATAAATAACTCTCCCCTGTTTAATTCCAGTTTTATTTCTGCTGCTGCCCACATATAATTATCAAGAGCCTCCATATCTATCTATTCCCATTACCAAAGGAAACCCTGACAGTTGTATGCTATTTTACTCCATCACAGAGTATTGATGTTCCTGAGGATTGGGGCAGAAGCAGAGGTCTTTAATAGCTAAAACCCATGCTGGTAAATAGCTGCCTTAACATTACAGAAATATACAAATTAATATAAGCACAGAGTACCTGAAGTAAAGAGAATTTATTGTTCCTATTTAAATTATCCCATTAACAACCTTTCAAAAGGGTGGAAAATAAAGTTTTCAGGAAGCCAATGACCTGGACATTTTCCTAAAGGAAGCAAATTTGACCCAGTTTCAGTGACCAAGAGCCATGTGTGGAAGCATTTGCTAGCTCTGGGCACTGTTCCCAGCCACCAAAGTGGGTCATCTGGAGGCTTCACAATAAACATTTGACAGTAGATATTCTGACCTTGGGTTATCAACTCAGGAGCCTACATCATGTGCACAGAGAGCGGCTATCTTGGAAGAACCATGAACAGACATAAGCTAACATGTTCGGAGGGGTGATCAGGTTCCCTAGAGGGCCTCTAGAGCACAGGTACTGCGCTAACTGCATTCCTCATGGAACAACCTAGAGGTCCGTGTCAGCATCCTCGCTGCACAAGTAACAATAGCAAAGCCACAACCCTTTCCTCCACAATCAGCCTCTTCTTTTGATTATTGGTGAGAACTTTTCCCATTCCCTGAGCCTTTATAGTAATGTTCTTCCAGGCGCCTGGAAGTTCACCAGCAGGCTAGACTGGCAGGAATTGATGACAGAGAAGGAGGTGAAGTTATCATTTCTGTAGGCTTCCCTGCAGTCTCACCTGCTAAATAACCACATCTGCTTGGAATCTTGTTTTTCCTTCATTGTGCATCTTGCCCTCCATTTTCTAACAAACATAATACCTAAAAACCTAAAGTGTGAAAAAAAAATCTAGGGAAAGAATGAAATAAAGTATATTTTACAAATATATTTTTTATAAAATAATTCCTGAGTGTCTTTAAATAACAATTTCTCTTGTGCTAATTAGGCATTAATTCATAGATGACTTTCCACTTTGGTAAAGGAGCTAATGACAGAGAAAATTAAAACTATTGAGTCATTGTCAACTAAGACAGCAATTAAGAACACCTAGACAGTAGGAGGAAAGTATTTCATGTATTAAAAATAATGTGGGTCTGAGTTCTGCAGATAAAAGTAGGGAATATAAGGAACACAGGGCAGGCTGTGGGTCGTGCAGGGGTAAAGTTCCCCAGGCTGGGAGGCTGTTCTTCTGGTAGGATGCAGAGAAGCTGGCAGGCCCATGGGCACAAGAGGACTAGGAAGTTCACCAGCAGGCTAGACTGGCAGGACTGGAGAAATAGGTGACATCATTCATGGCCAGTAAAGTGGAAATTAGTACAATCCCTATATGGTTCAGTTTAGCAGGATCCATCCACATTACCAACACATACAGCCTTTATGCTGATATTTCCACTTGTAGGAATTTATGCTGAAATAAAGGTGCCCTCATGTGAAATGCTGTATGCAAGATGGCGGCACCATGGATGATAGCAAAAGACAGGTCCCTCGAATGTACTTGGTTAGAATTCTAATGACCATTCATACAATACCCAGCTGTGCAGCTATGAAAGAGACCAAGCAAGTGTTTGTGCTATGATAAGGAAAGACTTTCAAAAAGCATTTGCTATTGTTTAGAAGTACCTCAAAGGCCCATGTGTTGAAGACGTGGTCTCCAGCCCATGGAGCTATTGGGAGATGGTGGAAACTTTAGGAGGCAGGGCACAGAAGAAGGAAGTCAGGTCATTGGGGGTATGCCCTTCAAGAGGATATTGGGACCCCTGCCCCTTCCTGACTCTCTCTGTCTCTCTCTCTCTCTCTCTTTTTTTTTCCCAGCCACCATGAGGTAAGCAGCCTCCTCTACCACATGCTCCTGTCATGATGTACTGTGCTGCCACAGGCCCAAAGCAACACAGCCCAGTGACCATGGACTGAAACCTCTGAAACCATGAACCAATATATATCTTTGCCCTCTTAAAGTTGTTTTATCTCAGGTATTTTGTCACAGAGATGGAACACTGACTAACAGTGTTCTTAAGTAGAAAAAAGCAGGGCTTTTAGTAACATATATTGTGCTATCTTTTATGTGAAAGAAAAAGAGGGGAAGTCATAATGTATATCAGCAGTGGTTTGTGCATGCATGAACATCTATCTAGAGGAATAAAAATACTAATATCAGTTATTACCTCTTTGGGTAGGGATTGGGAACTGGAAAAATAGAAAAGAGAGGTGAGAGATAAATTTTATTCCTTTGGATTGTTTTTTGATGTCTGAGTCATATATGTATACTCATGTTCAAAATTAAATAATATTCATGTATTCTCCTATCATTATATAGCCAGTTCAGGTACCATACCCCTTCATTAAAACATCAGCACCCAGGTCCCCTTCTCAAGATGCAGCACACTGGCCATTTACATACTTCCAAGAAATACTGGAAGTTCTCCTCAAGCTTGCTCCTCAACCTGACTCAGTCTCAGCAGAGGCCAGGAGGCATGAGAGGAAACCTGGATGGACATGGGATGGGCATGTACCAGGAACAACGGACAGCAGAAGGCCCAGGCTACTGAATCCCAAGAGGCTTACTAAATCCTCCCAGGATTTTATATGATGGAATGCTGAAAGTTAACAAGTCGGGCCTAGGTGCCACCTCTAGTACATTTATTTCCCCCAACAACTACACAATCCTTTTGACTTCTACTTTTTTTCTGCTTTCAAACATTTTTTTTATTATTTATTATGCTTTATTTTATGCTTCCTCCCACTATAATATAAGCCCATCTGGGCATGAATGTTCTCTTCTGTTCACTTAAGGATCCCAGGGACTTGCCTAGTATATAGTAGATGCTCAATAAATACTTGCTAAACTCATTTCTTCAAATCCAATGATCAAAAATTACCATAAAATAAAAGAGATACACATGCAACATTCATCTCTAAAGAGATTTTGAATTTTTTAAAACAAACTGCTTAGATATTTGATAATGTGATAGAGGCAAAAAGGAGCTCAGAAAATTTGCATGGCAAAATGATAAAAGTTTAAGATCAAAGATGTTTAGAGAGAGTTAGCATGCTTTAGAACACCCTCTAGAGGAGTCTATTAAGGTTATGTTCCATTAATATGATCCAAGGGAACTGCTTGAATCCAGGTTTTAAAAAATCTTTGTTCTCAGAGCAGACAGGAAGATGAGAGATTCTACCATTACTGACTAGAGCTCCTGTCTTTGTTCCGCCACAGTTAAAAGCCTTGCACATTATGCTTTCTTTAAATAAAGTTGTAAAGGAGCATACGTTGGAACAGGACTCTGAAAATGTAATTTAATGGGTGAATTCCTTTCAGTCTCGCTCAGTACAGAATAGGTACAGGAATAATTACTTTCGACCTCTATTTCCATTAGTTAATGGTTTTGTGGAAAGTTCTCTCGGGTCCCATAAGACTCAACCCCAGTCAGAGCTTCCATCTGTACCAAGGTCACCAGGTGCAAACAAACGGACAGCAGGATGAGGCAAGATGAACAACTGACCTTACTAAAAGACTCTTTTGAAG
Source organism: Xerus rutilus (assembly GCA_028644305.1). NCBI lineage: Eukaryota > Metazoa > Chordata > Mammalia > Rodentia > Sciuridae > Xerus > Xerus rutilus. Next base: position 41,663,949 of record CM053413.1, read on the forward strand.
GCCCAAATTACCTCCCAGTCTTGTGTTGTTATATCCTCAGGGGTCTCCAATTATTTTCAATGCATATCTTGAAATCCTCTAAAAATTGTGAGTCCTTGATGCAAGATGGTAAACAGAACATTCACCAAAATCTCCTGCACCATCTCATTCTTCATGCCAAATAAATTGGGAGGGGAAAAAAAAAACAGTTTTTAAATTGCCAGTTACACAGTCATTCTCTAAAAGAAGAAAGGGAACCCCGTATAGATCAGCACTGGATATGCTTGTCCAAAATGAAAGAAAGAGTGGCAGGGATATGAGAGTCAGGATTCACAGCAAGGCATTCACATAGCCAGCTGGGCTGTAGATCACTTTTCTAGATAATGGATAAGTGTCATGAGAACAGATGTACCCAGGAAAGCTAATCCAAAGTAATCTAGTGGAAATGCTTTCTATCAAGCAGGGCAGACTCAGAGTCCCAGTAATGAAGCTACAGAGAGAAAAGATCGGTCACTTCCACTCACGCCATGCTCCATGCTCCATGGCCCATTTTCCACAAGGTGGAACATGCATGGACTCTGGTCCCTGACAAATATGCTTCCCCTCTCTGATGTCCTGGAAGACTGCCATCAGGAATCTTAGACCAACTTCCATTCATCTAGGAAGGTTAAGGGCACGTTTGTGCAAGAGAGAGAAATGCATTGCTCCAAGCTTCAGATATGATATGAAAAGAACACTGTAAGAATGAGCCCAAGAGAGATTTTTCAACTTGGCCTTAAATTTGTTATGATGCTCTTTTTCTTAAATAAATGATTAAAATGCAAGTAGAGGACTATTTAAGATATGGTGGTGCCAGCTCTATCACTAGCTACCCATGTAACTTTGATCAGTGGTACTCTCTGAGCTTCACTTCCCCGCTCAGAAGATGGGGACCCTAACACAAGTCTCCCAGGATTAGTGAGACTGTGCATATAAACAGCGTAGTCTGTTGACAGGCATATGTGAGCGCTCAGCACACATGAGCTCTTGTGGCAGATGCTGCCTAGAAGCTCATTCTTCTTTCAGAAACCTTTTCTTCTTTCTGAGTTCCCCAAAAGATTACATTTCCCAGCATCCCTATGGGTCCATAGCACTAGGTTCTGGCCAGTGGATGGGAACATAGGCAATGTCTGTCATGTTCAGGCCTGGCTCCTCCAACCTCATCTTCCAGCCTTACTCTGGTTAGTTTGTTCATGACTGACTGTGACAGTAAGACCTGCCAGAGGATCTAGAAAGTCCCTAGGGAAGAGTGCAGCTCCAAATGAGAGCAACCCAGGCCCCTAAGTCAGTCACTCCAAGAGAACTGCATCAGATGGTTGTAAGAAAGAAAGCTGTATTATGGTAAGCCCCTGAAATTTGGGGGGTTAGTTTCAGCAGTGAACATTAATGACCCTAATTCAGCTATAATATGGATCTTCATTTATTACAAACAGCCCAACCCTCAAAACAACATGGTTGCTTTATAGCTTAGTAGTAGATCTGCCCTCTTGATGCTGGGCAATGGCAGATTTCCACTGTTTGGTTATCAAAGTCAATCAATATACCTCAGGGAAATGAGCACAAAGGAGAGAAGGACCATCTCAACAGAGAAATGCCAATGGTGATGAGACCTTCTTCCTTGAGCTCAGCTCAAGACCTTCCTTGGGTTAAATTGCTCTGACCTTCCTTCCTAACACCCAGGGAAAACTGCCCCTTCTCAATACCTCACTGCACTAAGAACAGGCATGGCCACTGCACTGGGCCCCAGTCAGCACTGCCATGGCCCAAAACTTTCCCTAACTCTTTACTGCCACAGCTAATTTGGGCTTGCTGTAAAATATTCAAATACATAAATGCAAAAGGAGAAATTGAGACCACTTCCCTTTCCCAATGATAACCCTCTGAGGTGTGTAAGTTAGCTGCATCATCTTCAAACCTTTTTATGTCTAAATAATTACAGATTCTCTCAAGGAAATACATACACATAAGACAGATAAAGCGATGAAGAATAGAGGATGCTGTTGTACCTGAATTTCAGCTGTGCACTATGGTGCACACCGGTAGTCCTAGCACTCAGGGGGCTGAGGCAGAAGGATCACTTGAGCCTAGGAGTTCTAGACCAACCTGGGCAACAAAGCAAGACCCCCATCTCAAAAAAAAATTACAAATTTCAGATAAACAACAAATATATTTTAAAGAAAGTACACTCCAAATATTGCAGGTGCACACTCAAACTTTTAAAATGCTGTTTATCTGAAATTGTAATTTAACTAAGCATCCTAACAAAACTATTTTGACTGTTTAACCAAAAAGAGATCTTCCACCTAAATCCTTTCTTAATTCCCTTCCTGTGTCCCTCCAACCCCTGCCACCCATATTCCAGCCCCAGAAGTAACCACTTTTAAATTTTAGCCCTTAGCTCTGGAATTTGTCTCTATATCACTAAATATCAACAATGAAAATAGAGCATATCATCCATTGCCACCATCATCAATAGACTGCTTGTTGTGGTAAATGAAGATTTAGCTATTTATTATCATGACCCCTTAACTCTTCTTCATCTTCCCAACAGTTATAATTTTTAAAACATTCAGGTATGTCAACGACTGACCACCTTTGCTTTCTCTAGTGTTAGAAGCTGCCTTATATTTTCATTTTCTTTCTTTCTTTTTGTATCAGAGATTGTACCAGGAAAGCTGATGTAATTCAATCTGAGTCTGAAGACCTGAGAACCTGGGGGAGCCGACAGTGTACATGCTGGTCTCAGGGCTGCAGATGATGCTGTAAGATGCCCCAGCTTAAGGAAAGACACAGAAAAAGGCGGTAAACTCAGCCTCACTCTGCTGTTGTCTTACTCAGGCCATCAAAGGATGAGATGATGGCCCCCCATATTGGGAAGGGCAGTCTACTGTATCCCCTGATCCAAATGCTAATCTCAGCCAGAAATACTCTCCCCAGTCACACTCAGAAATCATTCTTGGGCTGGGGTTGTGGCTCAGTGGTAGAGCACTTGCCTTGCATGTGTGAGGCACTGGGTTTGATTCTCAGCACCACACAAATAAATGAATAAAATAAAGGTCCATCAACAACTAAAAAAGTATTTTAAAAAAATCATTCTTTTTTAAAAATTTTTTTAGTTGTAGATGGACACAGTATCTAAAAAAATTTTTTAGTTGTAGATGGACACAGTATCTTTATTTTTTTTATTTTTTATGTGGTGCTGAGGATTAAACCCAGTGCCTCACACATGGGAGGCAAGCGCCCTACCACTTCCCAGCCCTACCACAATCCCAGCCCCAAGAAATCATTCTTAATCTGGGTACCCTGTGGCAGATCAGATCGACACCAGAACCATCCCAGCACCCACAGGTGACTAGAAGCTTTCCCTAGGGGTCACCTGCCAGCTTCCCAGGAGCCCACTGTTGTCCTCAGAGAACAACCCTCTCACCTTCTACCTGGTGAGCTCACTCTCTGCACTTAATATCCACCCTCCTCTGAGGCTAGATAGACCACATAATTCCCTTTCCAAACAGAGACTCTTGGGAGAGTAAAGTCTCAAGTAAAGGAAGGACACCATAATAACTATAATTAATAACTATTAATAGCCAAGACATCAGGCATAAACTTGGGACTCTCCTGGGACATACAGACTCTTACCTATGTCTCTTATCTCCAGTTTCCTGGTTTTCTGCCAAGAACTGGGAAACCAACAGAACTTTCACTTTGTATGTATTGTTTTTCTTTCAACAAACATGTATCCGTGTGTTAACTAGATCATTAAAATATGTGTTCTGATGAAGGCTGCCTTCCTATCAATCATAGTAAACAGACTCCACACACTTTTCTAACTCTTCTTGAAACGGCTTCAAAAGACAATATAGGAATAAAGTGGGTTAATAAACTCACAGTGCAAGGGATGGGGAGGGGACCACAACAAGAAGATTAATGCATATTAGAAGCTGGCATGAAAAAACAGCCATTCTTTTCATGGCTGATTCTTGAAGGCTGATTCTTCTACTCTGTCCCCTGCCTGCAACATGTCAGTCAGCTGATCTTGCACAATCCTAGACAGGCTTAAGGCACAAAGGTGCCCTGTGTTCAAGGAGCCAGCAGTGAGGTGCACAGCTCAGAGGGGGCAACTGGCTGCATGCCTGTTTGCAGGGCACTTGGACCCCATGTCCCTTCTCCACCAGATGCTGTCACAGGACTACTCAACTCCCACTTCTTCTTCCTTCTGCTGCATAATGGGGTTTGGAATTCCCAGCCTACAGTTGCCAAGAAAAAAACACAGGATGCCCAATTAATTTTGATTTTCAGGTAAACAAAAATTGTTTTTAAGTAAAGTGGTGTATAGCATATGTTTTTACTAAAATTTATTTGTTGTTAATACGTAAGGTCAAATTTAACTTGATGCCCCATTGTTTAATTTGTTCAATCTGTCAACCCTACTAAGAAACAGAAGACCGGCAGGAATAAGCTATTTGAATTCACAATGTTCTGAAATGTATTAAACATCATTTTTTCAGAACTTTATTCCTTCACAGTGTCAGGAATTGCAGAAGTGGGTGCCCTGTTTTGGGGGGGTTTTTTTTGTTTTTTTTTTAATATCTGACTTGTTCAACTTTTAACTTTCTCAGATTTCTTCTTAAGGAATGGAACTTGATCTCCCTGCTGTCAATCCAATTTTTTCCTCTATAATTTGTTCCATTGTTTTTATTCCAGAAATCAAATACACATTTCATTAGAGGATGGTTATAGTTCTTTGCAAGTGTTTCCTATCTTACATTTATTTTCTTGATCGACCTGAAGGTTGTTTGATATATAATCTTAAAATCTCAACCAAAAAAAAATCTTCCTATTTCCCCAAGCGTTTGCCTAAAATGTGAGGGAAATGGGGAAACATGAGAAAAGTCTATAGGTCAATAGAATGTCGTGGCTATTCAATTCTAAGTAATCAAATGACATGAAAGAGAACACTCTATCATAGTTCTCTGTGCAGCACTACTCTTATACTGGCAGGAATGGATCTTGAAATGAGAAAATCACAAGTATATGCTAGAGATGGTTTGCATTTTATTTTACTTTGATGCTTTCCTCCCTGCTGGAAACTCACCACTAACGCTCGAGGTGGAATTCGTATCACACAGTAAAATCAGTCTGTGTTAGGAGACTTGGTGTCTATTCTATTTGGTGGTAAAAATTCAACTTCATAAATACCTTTCTTCTGTAAAATTTCCTATTAGTCAACATCACAATTTAAGGGGATCAGCCACAGGAACTTAATAGGGTACATTTTGTGTGAAATTATTTAAAACTACAAATTATTTCTGCTCTGGAATAACTACCAATGTGAGATCTAAAACTATCTAAAAGACTTAAAATGTTAGCACAAAGCCTGGGGCATGACATTATGTAGGGCGCAGAGGGCAGAAAATCCAGGGATAGGAGCTGGGAGAACTAGGCTGCAGGATGAACGTCCCACCCCACCCAACCCACCTGCTGCAAGGCCAGGGATAACCTCCTCCCTTCCTAGCTCTTAGCAATATCAGGTACAAAGCAAGAAGTTGGATCTGATCGGAATCTTCCAAACTTCAGCAATTAGTCTTAGGAGAAGGGAAGTGAAGGAGAAAGAGAGATGGAAAATCATAAGTGACAGTCAGAAACAAAGGAAGGAGGTGGAAGAAAACAAAAGGTAAGGAGGCAGGAATAAGAGAAATGAAATACGTTTCCTGACATCAACAGCATTCGGTTCCACAGTTAATACAAGGAAGAAGACACCTGGAATTTCCTGGCAGCCATCAGTACAGGAAAAGCAGCCACAGAATAAAGTCTCTGGCAAGAGGCCCCTGTGACAGACCTAGCCCTGGGGACCTAGCTACAGGAAAGCCTAGCCAAGATCTATAGCTGCACCTGATGCCAGGAGGCAAATCCTGGAGCCAGTCACCGCCTGTGGCCCCAGGGCAGCAGCACAAGCCTTGAACTGACAGATAGGAAGCCTTGAATTCCACTGTGCCCCAAGCTGAGTATCTTCCTTTTAAACAATTCCACATGAGGCTCAGTGCCAAAGTGGGAGAACAAAGCCACTTAATGTGCTAGAAATGGGCTAGTTTGACTTCATTGTCCAAACTTACTGAACTGAAGCATAAAATGTGGACAAATGGCATAAATTAACAAACAGAGCCCCACTGCGCGGCTGGCCAGCAGTCCTCTATTGAAGTAGCCTGACCAATAGACTCCAGCTGGTTTGCAGAAATACCCACGGCCACACAGGAAAGCAGAAGATCTGCCTGTTGACCCTAGTTGGCTCCTCTGCAAAGAGTTCGAGACATATTAAAATGCCCTTGGAAAGGCAAAGCTGGCAAACCAGTCAGGCCTTCTGGGCCTGGTGGGTTCACTGTGTTAGGCCTCTGGTCCTCAGATTGCAAGCAGCCTATTGGGACAGGAACATTTTTAGGTATTACAAAGCCAAGGAACACAAAGAAAGTGGTCTGCTCCCTTCTGTGTTATGGACGGGTAAAGAACAGAACCAGTCTTTTAGATCTTTCAGGTTAAAAAAAGAAAAATCTGATAAGAAAGAAACAGCAGTTTGGCCTCTGACTCTTTCCCTGGAAATTCACACCTGCTGTTCTGGCTGCCATCCTGTCTATGTCCAATGATACATATAATACCACTTCCCTAAATCAAAGCCCAGGCCACAGGATGCTGCCCCACCAGGAAGACAGCTCCCAAGAGATGAGTCACGAAGAGCCAAAGGCTGGAAACTTGTAACTTCAGGTTGGAGATAGGACATGGGGAAGGAAGACTTTCAGACAGAGCCCCTCGAAGAAAGCTCAGAAAACCAAGAAAAGGAGGAACGGAGGTGAAAAGGATCCACTTAGTGACCCACTACTGTATAACCTGGTACTTCTCATGGCCTGTAAACAGATCCACAAAAAGTGGCTCTAAGCAGCCTGTGGCTCAGAGCTGCTCCAGTTCTGAAACTGGAAGATCCTAAATGGGCATAAAATATCATCCTGATGAGCAGTCAGGAAAAGTTGACACACAGCTCAGGGAAGGCATTTTATCTGCAAGCAAAGCCTCCTGGCTTCCCTCAAAAAAAAAAAAATCAATTCAAAACCAGAGAAAGAACACAATATTGGAAAAAAAAAAAAAAACAGAAAAACACATTTCTGTTATGTTTTGATATAGAAAAAAAAATGACCTGCACTGGAGTCAGGCCTTACATATTTTTCTGGGATCTGAAAGGGGACAAGGACATGCTGTACGTGGCAACATCTTCCTGCAGACACTTCAGTAATCATGGCTGGGACTAAGTGTTTTAGTCAGTTTTTTTGCCACTGTGATTGAAAGATCTGACTGGAACAATTGTAGAGGAGGAAAAGTTTATTAGAGGGCTCACAAGTTCAAGGATCTTAGTCCGTAGAAGGCCAGCTCCATTCCTCAGGGCTCTAGTTAAGGCAGAACATCATGGCAGAAGAGTATTGCAGAGGAAATTGGCTCACATGATGATCAGTAAGCAGAGAGAGAGAGACTCCACTCTCCAGATACAAAAGATATACCCCATAGCCACACCTCTAATGAATCATTTCCTCCAGCCATACCCCCCTGCCTCCAGTTACCACTCAGTTGATCTCATCAGGGAATGGATTTACTGATTAGGTTAAGGGTATAGCCCAATCATTTCTCCTCCAAACCTTCTGGGATTGTCTCACATGTGAGCTTTTGGGGAACACCTCACATCCAAACCATAACACCAGGAGATTCAGGGTCACAATGAAGGCATTCCCAGCCTCAACTTCTCTAGGGCGCTCTGCAGGCTCACTGGCACATGCCTTCTAACATTTTTAACAGATCCAATCTGCTTCCTGAGGAGCTCATGAATGGAGATGAGAAAACCTTGACTAGAGATGCCATTTAAAACCCAGCCCTTAAATAAATTTTAAAATTGTTTACTAACAGGTCCTATTACGGTTTTTATATAAACATCAGTGGGGAAAAGTGAAACACTTTTTACGCTGGATCTCATAAATAATGCAAAAAGTCTAATTTACCATAATCATGCCTGGCATTTATCTCCAGTCGATAATGTATTGGGCACATGCATTATTTTATATAAAAGCGATTGCAGGGCAGCAGGATCACATCTGTGTTCAGAAATCAGTAAATTCTGATGCCCCCTGAGCCCATGTGCAAAATCTGCCATCTCCAAAGATGTTCACCTAGGCAAAGGATGGAAATGTCATTATTTTCTATGTGAAATTAAGTGGGAAATTACAGAAAATGCAATTTAAATGAGGAATTTCTCTGAGACATAAATATTCATAACTTGCAAACTGACAAAGCCCTGCAGATACCATAGGAACCACTTTATAAGAAGAGCTGATTCTCCCAGATTCCGTTTGTCAGTGACAAGATAATTTTCACAGCAACAAATTAACATCTCAAAGAGAACTGGGAGGGCTACGGCATGTGGGCAGGAAGCAAACTGGGGTCTAGCAAAGGCGTTCCAGACTCAAGTTTTAATTTAACAACTTCCCTGGGAAGATCCGCCCACTGGATGTCCCTCTGAGAACTCACTGCTCTCCTGCCCCTTAGGAATTTGGTGCAGTGTTGTTCTAAATCTAATGAGGCAGGCTCGTGACCACCTTTCTAAACCATCATTTTGTAATGTCTTCTTTCCTATCCTGAAATGAAACTCAGATTATATAATATAAACAAATATCATTTTATATGATATAAAATATTATATTTTTGTATTGACATATAATAGTATGCCTGACATATAGTACAAAAGAGAATCAAAAGCAGATAGTTGATAATAAATTAAAGTACATTTCAGTAGGTAAATGCTTAGGACAACTGCACTAAAATGTATAGTGAGACATAGGCTTGTACATCTACACAGAATCTCTAAAATTCAACAGCTACAAATGCATACAGAAGGCTATTAATATTGTCCTCAGTGATGTGACTCCTCCAAACACTGAGTAACTGAAGGAGCAGACCGGCTTTTGTGGAAAATTCAATATTTATTATAACCATGAAACTTAAAAGTGTGTATTTAGATTAGATTCTAGGTTCAAAGATTAAGAAGAGGACTGCATGTATGTCCAGTAGGATATTTGCTGGTCTTGAGAGAGTAGAACAATTGTTCCCCAAGCAGGACTGATGGACACACTAAAGGATGCCTGTCATACCTGAGCCCTGCACACTGAATGCCAATAATGTCTGCCAATCATGTGACAATCCAAGCTAGCACCACCGAAGTCCAAGGGAAAGCACCACTGCTACCTGCCTCCTCCCAGACACCAAGACCTGGACCAGACTATCCAAGTAGCCCCTTTGGTTCAATAGTCCCAGTACCTTGGGCAAGCTACTCAACCTCCTGCACCCCACTTTCCACATCTGTAAAGGTGGGGACCACAAATGTATTGACTTTACAGAGTTATGAGGAACAAAGGTCAGAATACTCATAAAAGCTCTGACCAGCACACGTAAGCATTCAGTGAATACCAGACAGCGTGACACATGTGTCTACCATGGCGTCTGCATGTCAGTCTCTCTCTGAGTTAAATCATAACACAAAGAAGCCAGATGAAAGGGAAGCAGAAATGGCAGTGATAAGCTTCAGCCAGAATGGGTGTCCTAGGAAACATGGAAGCAGAAATAAACCAGGTAGGGGAAGCATGCTAAGGAACTTGGACTTGTGCATGTGCCCCAGATCACATGCATCAGAATGGCCTGGGATGGTAGCCAGACAGCTGATTCCTGGGCCTAACCCAGACCTAACAATCCTGACTTCTGTGGGGTGGGGCCCCAAAATGGGCATATTAGGCAACTTCTCATGAATGATTCTGATGCTGAGGTTACAGAGCACCTGGAAATAACTGACTTGGAATCATCATTTTAACATGGGGGGCTTTGCTGGCAATCAAGCCAGTGGACATGTGGAAAATGTAAGGCCAGGCAGGAGGACAATCCAGCTGCCCTTTTGTAGAAGACTTAAGTGCAGATGGCATTGCTGTGTCAGAATGTGTCTCCCAAAATTCATGTGCCAAAAAAATAATGAAGTCATAAAGGCAGAGCCCTCTGATGAGATCAGAACCTTACAAATGGGCTTCAGTTTTTTTTACCATTTGAGAATACCCAGCCTGCACCATTTATGAGGAACTGGCCTACCAGACACTGAACCTGCCAGCATCTTGGTCTTTGACTTCCCAGTCCCCAGAACTGTGAGAAAGAAATTTCTTTTCTTGATTAGTTATCCAGTCTATTTTGCAATAGCAGCACAAATGGACTAACATAGGCCCATCTATGTAGTAACTAAGTGGATAGGAAGGGATGATCAGGAAGTACATTCCAGAGAAAAGGTTGGAAAGATGGGGAAGGAGGAGAGAGAATTGGTGTGGGTTTCTGGTTTTGGCTATTGGAAAAGGTCCCACCATCACATTCCTACTCCTCAACTGTGAATTTTTTGACAGCTCCCGTGGACAGGGAGTCAACTGTGTGGTCTCAACATCCCAGGGAGGTAGACAGTATTCTCTCCATTTTACAGATGAGGAAATCAAGGCACAGAGAAACAATTACTTCCTGTGCTACATGGTCCACAAGTGGGGGAATCAGAACCTAGGCCAGGTAACCAATGCCAGACAACCCATTTTAATTCAGCCTTGAAGGAGAACATTATTCTTGCAACAAGTTTGTCCAGGTTGAGAATCCCTCCTAAGAGGGGCACAGCCTAGTGGCCATCAGTGGGAATTCTAGAGGCAAGCTGTCCAGGTTAGATGGCCAACCACTGGTCCCAAGACTTTAGTCAAGTGATTCAGTTTCCTCATCTGGATGATGGGAATAATCATACTGCCTGCTTAATTAGGGCTGTTGTGAAGATCACATGAGATAGTATCTGAAAATATTTTAGACAGGTGCCTATCAAGCAGGGCTGAAATATCTACTGTCATTATGTGATCTAATACTACTCAGGAGCACAGAAGCAACCCTGGTTAATTCCAGGAAAAAAAATAACAAACCCTGGCTTCAATATACAATTTGCAAGAAAGTGAGCAAAAAGCCCTTCTGCCTGCTTTCTTTCACTGAGTAAATGGGCATGACTCTGCTTCTGGTCACCCAGAGCAGCCTCGAGCATTCCACAGTGAAAGCCATGACCATGAAGGACAGGGGATGCAAAGTTCCCCAGTAGGGAGCCAGGCTCTGATTCGCCACTAACTTGGGGAATGTTACTTCACTGTACAGAGCTCATGCTCTTGCCTCGGAAGGGGTTCAAAAGCAGAAGCGTCTTCCTCAAAGTGGGGGTTGTGAGAATTAAATGTGAATCAGCCAGGAATGGTGGCGCACGCCTGTAACCCCAGCAGTTGGGGAGGATAAGGCAGGAGGATCACAAGTTCAAAGCCAGCCTCAACAAAAGTGAGGTGCTAAGCAACTCAGTGAGACCCTGTCTCTAAATAACATACAAAGTAGGGCTGGGGATGTGGATTAGTGGTTGAGTGTCATTAAGTTCAATCCCCGGTACCAAAAAAAAAAAAAAAGCCATTTAGCAGATCATTTAACAGAGTACTTGGCAAACATCACCTGCTGAATAAATATTAACTATCATCATAAACAGCATCATCGTCCCAGTCACATAGGGACAGACAGTTGAAGGAGAGTTATGCAGTCCAATGGGTTACAACTGACATTGTTTCACTGCCTGTCATTCTTAGATTCCTCTTCCATTATGGGTCTCTGTGTTAGTCAGATTTTTGTTACTGTCACCAAAATACCTGATAAGAACAACTTAGGGGAGGAAACATTTATTTGAGGCTCATGGTTTCAGAGATTTAGGCCATGGTAGGTCAATTCCAATGCTCTATGACCAAAGTAAGGCAGAGTATCATGGCAGAACGATGTGGTGGAGGAGCACTTCTCTGTTCAGGGCCAGGAAGCAGAAAGGAGGTGAAAGGAAGGGGCCACGGGAAAGATGCACCCTCCCAGGGAATACCCTCAGTCACTCACCTCCTCCAGCCATGCCCCACCTGCCCACATACAGTTACCACCCAGTTAGTCCATTCAAAGTAGAATGGATTGATTAGGTCCCAACTCTCACAATCTAATCATTTTGTCTCAATATTTCTGCAGTAATAGCAACTTTGGGGGGATACCTTCTACCCAAACCATAACAGTCTCCTACAATAGCCTGCTTCTCTGAAGGCTGAGCAACAGTGCCAGTTCCACAGCAGCTGCTTTCCCCTGCACCAGCTGCAGCACCACAGGATGCATTTGGCACACCACTCATCCATTTGTTGGGCCGAGCTACCCAGTGGCAGCATCAATTCCCCAGAGAACAGCCAGCATGATGGGGGTGGGGGAGCAAGTGAGAGCTAAGGCTGCAACATGTCTCTCCTGCTCATTTCCCACTTCACAGGAGAAGAAATGCACCCAATAAGAGTCATTTGTCCAAGACCCTGGGCAGTGAGAGGACCCGAAGGTCCAGCACCCAAAAACATGGGCCAACGTGTAGACTTCTGCCTGCTCCTTTAGGTCTCTGGTTTTTAAGCACCCCAGGAGTCTGTTTGGGCACTGCAGTGATTTTCATGTTTTCACCAAAGAATAATGTCTGTATCACACTATCCCTACCTCAGTCACAAGCTGTTGTTCTCATGTCGCATGGCGAAACTCAGGTGTCAATGCTGTGTTTGCAAAAGACAAAATGAGCACTGTTTGTACCAGCGAGCATTTCCCCTTTAGCATCCGCTCACCATGGAGACACATTATTGTCAAAACATAACATCCATTTTAAAAAAGAAAAGTCTTCCCCACCACCCCCGAGAAGTCTTTAAAAGAACTTTCTGGAAGTGGGAAGAAGAAGGGCCACCTACTCTTAAATCATTTGGCACTACTAACTGACAGAATTTAAAAAAAAAAAAAAAAAAGCCCAAAAAACAAAAAAACACTGTGCCCCTGGTTTCATCATTAAAGATGGCATAAGAGGGCTGGGGTCAGAGCTCAGTGGTAAAGCACTTGCCTTATGTGTGAGGAGTGGGTTCAATTCTCAGCACCACATATAAAAAAATAATAAAGATCCATCAACAACTAGAAAAATATTTTTTTAAAACATATTTTTTTTAGCCGGGCGCGGTGGCACAAGCCTGTAATCCCAGCACTTAGGGAGGCTGAGACAGAAGAATCGCAAGTTCAAAGCCAGCCTCAGCAACGGCAAGGAGCTAAGCAACTCAGTGAGACCCTGTCTCTACATAAAACACAAAACAGGGCTGGGGATGTGGCTTAGTGGTCGAGTGCCCCTGAGTTCAATCTCCAGTACCAAAAAAAAAAAAAAAACTATTTAAAAAAAAAAAAGATGGCATAAGACATTCTAAGAAAAACTTCAAGGAGGGATCAAACATGCTACAAGGCAGCATTTGGATCCCAAATGGATCCAAACCTCCTGCAAGCAAACCCCTTCATTATCAATGCATCCTAGGACATTGCACTTCCAAGTTCAGGGTACACACAGCAGGTTAGTTAATGTTCATGGATCCTCTTACTGCTTGTTAGATCTGGACTCCACCTATGTGGAGTTAGCAAATGTTAGCAAATGTTCACAGATCCTTTTACTGTCTGTTAGGTCTGGACTTCACCTATGCCCTTTCTTATTCTTCACGACAGCCCTGTGGAGATAGATTATTATCTATCATTATCCCCAAATATAAGAAAACAGAGGCCTGGAGAATTGACATAACATGCCCCAATTGCATGCCCCTGACATCCAAATCCTGCTCTGCCCAATACCAAGCTGAGTTCCTCACAGCCAGACTATTCATAGGGGCTGCATATACCACCCCTGCACTCCTGATACCAGGCACACACACGAGCAGAGAGCATATACTTTCTGATTGGGTCATCTGACTGGTTCAAACTCCATATACTGACTGGGTCAGTTCAGTGTGAAAACACAGAGAACATCTCCTTCCAAGGCGCTCCCCAATACCTGACTACAAGTTTCATTTAACTGTTTGGACAGCTCGGTATGGTTATAAAACTGCAGACAGCGAACTCAGGATGATGATGATGATGATGATGATGATGATGATGATGATAATGATGATGATGATACTGTGTTGGCGGAGGAGGAATGAGAACATTAATTGTGGCCAGAAGGCAGAAGATACCCATTTTAAGATCATTAATCTGATGTGATCTCCCATCACAAAAAGACACTGAAGGTCCCATGTTTGTTAAGGCTGCTTGTTAAGGATCTCCGACCCCGCTTGTTAAGGCTGCTTAAGCCTCACTGCTCTTAGCAGATGGAAAAGCCTGCTGTATGAAAGTTAGGGGTTATCCTTCACTCCCCAGAGCACGAATGTGTGTCAGCCCCATAGAAGTCCTCCAGAGCTCTCTGAGTGGGTTTGCTGTGACTGAGTAAAGCATATGCAACTCAATGAAGGCAATGTTTTCTCAGCTTCCACCAGCATTGATCCAGCAGCATCTCAACACTAGATACAATGCCAGGTTCTGAAATCATCCCACTTGATCTTTGCAATAGTTGTTGCAGGGTTTGCTTTTCATTTACTTTCTTTGTTGTTTCTAGACAGAGATTCCCATTTTACAGTTTAAAAAAAAAAACGGATACCCCAAGAGCTGAAGTCGTTGGTCCAAGATACCATGGTCACCAGCAGCAGAGCTGGGAGCAGAATCCAGCTCCACAGACTCCAGCCTTGTGTTCTGCCCAGTGGACTTCAACATCCCTGCAGGTGCAACTAGGGCTTGTACAATGTATCTAGAATATTATTTAAAAATCTCTTCAGGGGAGTTTGAAGAAAGAGATTTGCTTTCCCTGGAAGCAGCATGGCTTATTGCAATAGTGTCCTTGGAAAAGAGGAGCAGATCAGAAAGCATGCTGTGAGGAGCACTTTAAGGCACACATTCAAAGGTCTCTGCAGACAGAAACTGTGATAGTGACATGCTCAAAGATTTAAGCTGGAGCTAAAAATCTAAGTTGACAATGATGTGAGGTTTCAAATCTCTAGATTCAGGGGGAAGAGATCAAGTGGTGTGTGTGCTGATAACAGGGGTGGGGTGTCACACACCTGGAACAATGTTAGCCATCATCAGTGAGTTCTAAAACTTATATTCTCCCACAATCTCTCTACTTCCTGTACAGGACAAAGGATTTAAGAATCATCCACTATTTCTGGTACCTCCTCTTACTTGAAGCTGATACCTTGCAATAACTCCTCCTCCAATGGGTAATACCGGGGCTATGGTCTGCATGTTTGTTCCCCCAAAAATTCATATATTGAAATCCTCATCCCCAGGGTGATGATATTAGGAGGTGGTGACCATGACAGGTGAGGCACTGGAATTAGTGTCCCTAAAAGAGAGACCCCAGAGAGCTAGCTTGCCCCTTCTGCTATGGATAAAAGGATCCATCTATGAACCAGGAAGTGAGTCTTCACCAGACACCAAATGTGCCAGTGCCTGGATCTTGGAATTCTCAGCCTCCAGACCTGTGAGAAATAAATTTTGATTGTTTTTGTACCCAGTTTAGGGTGTTTTGTTAGAGCAGCCCAAAAGGACTAATACAAACCAGGAAACAGCATTTATGAGGGTGGACTATCACATATGAAGATTAAGAGCAGTATGCGGTGCATCAACTTATATGAGAATAAGACATTCTTTTTGTTAACAATCTACAGCAAAGACACAGAAGACCTGAGTTGTAGCTAATGGGGAAGGCATTGCTGCCTGCAGGGTCTGTCTGTTAGCTCCAGGCCTCAGGCCAACCCTGCCTCAGCCCCTTTCCCAGCCAGGTGCAAAAGGACTTCCAGCAGGTCTCTCCAAACTAACAGAGCTCCAGACAACTCCTCCCAAACTAGGTAAAAAGAATCCCTCATCCCAGTAACTTGCCAATCCTTTACCCAGAACAGGCCGGCCAACTTGCTCCACTTCACTCAAGATATTCATCTAGCATCACATAGGATGGCTATGACCCCCCCTTGTCACTTCCTTGGGTTGCAATGGAGGTGGTAGGGCAGGGAAGGGCAAAGAATAAGACTGGTTGAAGAGACTCAAGACCACCTACTGCTCTTGTGTTTGATTTTGGTTTTGAACTTGGTTCTGTCCCTAACTGGCCTCCTGATAAGACTATACAGAGGAAAGTTATACAACCTTAATGGATAGGACATCTATTAAAAGTCATTGTACCTTCTATGGACCCAGACAGAACCCTTTAAATCTCTACAAAGTTCCTGTCCTCTGTTTCTTATTCTCTTTGCACAATAGATTATTCCCAAGAATAGCTACATAAATATCAGAACTGAATGCAATATGGAAATCTGGGACCAACTCAAAAATTATTAAAAATTTCAAGATGCATTTCAAGATGAAGATAGCAGAGCATTAATCCAAATGTAGGTCCTTCAAAACATGGGGCCCTATGTGACTGTGCAGGTCACATACTTATGAAGCTGACCATAATTATGCCAAACCCAGTAGCAACACATACAAATCCATGAGCACAACTGACTCTAGTGAGTTTGTTTGCAAATATTAGTTTTTGTTTTGTTTTGGTTTGGTTTTTTTGCCTAAGCCCTTTTAGAACCTGAGACACCACACACTGCATCTGTGATCTGGCTTCATGGAAAGCCTCTGCTTAATCCTCTGGCTGTGAATATACAAACAAATATGAATCTCCACTGGGTCCCCTTGGGGAACAAAGTCCATATACAAATTTTTCCCAGTCAGTCCCCTGACTAAATTGGAACGTAAAGGTCAGGATTTATAATCCCCAAATCTAAGAATTCCTTCAACAAATTTAAGCCTTCATTATCATAAGAACGAGAGTTACTTTAGCTAATGTTTGCAATAAAATATGCAGCGTCCCATGTGTGGTTTATATACACCATGGTCTCCTTTCAAACTTAGGCTGAACCTATTGTGGGAGGGGTGCAAAAAATTCTATCAGCTTGTTAAAGTCAAGGGCCAAATCTATTATCCTGAGTTGCTGGGGAACAGATATAGCAAATGATATCAGAGTGACTTGCCAAAGGCCAAATGACCGACATTTCACATTCTACAGAATTTGGCAGCTAATATCACAACCAGTGTTATTTAATGATAAACTACAACAAAAACCTAGCCATTTTGGAACTTTGGAGTTTGTGGGTCTGTTACAGGAGTCCTATGGTCATTACCAGTGACCTGAAAAATGAAAAAACAAATTCCTCATCTGCAAAGGAATTGAGAGTAAAACTAGAAACTTGGACCAACTGTCCAGCAGGATACCCAGCAGTACCACCTCCATTTGCTTCAGCAGCAATAGGAATCCTGCAATGTGAGCATAACCCCAAGTGATCTATCACAAGGGAACATGCATGTGGCCCCCAGGCAAGGGGCACTGTGACCTAACTCAGGACAGTCAGTCAAGCTCAGCTTGAGTGCAGCCCCTGAGGACGTGGTGCACACAGCCTCCACAGAGAACTTTATTCCTTGCACATTCAGCACTCTGTGCATGAACAGAAGATTTACCAGATCCTGGAGCTGGCCAGTCCTGCGGATTGCTGTCCGTGGTGCTGAACAGTTACATCTTTTCAGCCACATTGTGTCTACAGGGTAATTCTTGTACAGCCTCTCTGGCTATTTGGTTTTTTCTTAGTTCATCTTTTCTAACTTGATAAAATAAATGTGGAAGTAGAATAGATGGAACAAGCACAACCATGATCTGTGTTTAAAAATCTACACTGATGAGTTCTGTACACATAGGTACCCCAGCTAGGCTTTTCTTCTGAGCAGCTGGTGGTGGGAGTACACACTCTGTTACTCCCATGACAGTTATTTGGGAGTTCAACTCTCTGTTTTTGGCATGCCTGCAATCCTGCCTCTCTATATGGTGAGCACTAGGTCATCCTTAAGCGCCCTGGTCAATTGCAACCTTACCTGGGAAGCCTTTCCCAACTGCCAAAGCCTCCATTACAGACAGACAAGTATGCCCCCCTCTAACATGTCCCCTATCCTTGCACCTAAGTGTTTGTGTGTCCACTTTCTTTATTCAAATATTTGCTCCCTAAAGAAAGGATCTGTGTTTTAACAAAATCAAGAACACATGTGGTATTCAATTATTGTAAGTTTTGTGACTTTAAAATCTCTATAGTTCCTATCTACCTACTTCCTACAAAAGAAAAAAAAAAAAAAAAAGCATGCCTGGTGGTATTTAATATTCAACTAAGTAAGTGACATTTTATTTCCCAACATCTAAGACCACCCAGGGGGCAAATCAATCACTCCAGACATGGACAGAGTCATCTGGAGGCTGAAGGCCAACATGTCAAGTGACTCTCCCAAGGTCACCCCATCCATCAGCAGTGGCATGGAGATAGTACCTGCTCTCCCTGCCAGGACTCTGAAAGTGACTATGCTCTGCAACAGAAGGGGGTAAAATTGCTGATAGGCTGTTAAGATTCCAAGCCATGATTCAGAAAAGGTTATTTCAGGGTCCCTTCTAGATAAAGGCAGTTTAGACTTTAGGGAACATCTCTCCTTACTAAGCCAACACAGGATCATGGCCATACCTGGAGCTCAAGAGAGCTTCACATGAGAGGGACAGGCCCTTAGGAGCAGGCCCATCCTGGCTTCAGAGATGGAGAGGGCAGCTGTAAATGAGCATATGGGTTGGATCAGCAATTTTAAAGGCTCATTCCCTTTTAATTTCCCTACTTTATTTTAATGTTAACTCAGTTAAATTTTTTTCAGAAGGCATAAGGAAGGAGAGATATCATAAATCCAGATACAGGAGAGGGCACATTAAAAATGCATTTCTATTATCTTAAAACTGGAGATGTAATTATAGCAGTCATGTAATATGAAGAAAAATTGCCAGAAAAATATTTTAAGGGCCTGGGTGAAAAGAGAAAAAGGTCTACACCATTTAATCTGTAATACATAGAGAAAGGAGGGAAAAATGTGCCTTCAGATCTTTCAAATACTTCCCTGTTGCCCCCTAAATTATCATTTTCACTCAACTTTTCTGTTCCACATGCATAATTTACCACACTGCACAGTAGTCTCATTGCTTCCTTTCTTCACCAGAGAATAATGTATCTTGGGAATATTGTGGAATTCATTTCCAGAATCATCCAAATCCGCCATGTCTTTGAGATATTTGAGCTATTATTTGCATTTTCTCCTGCTATACTGACTGTTTACTCTAAGAGTTTACCCAAACAAAGCACAGTGCAACACAGTGTCAGGTAATGATAATGTCAAAGTCATTCAAAGGTCCCTGTGAGCACCAGGTACACCATCCTTATTCTCAGGGCTGGAGATCCAGAATAGGAATAATATCTCTGCCTCTGACAGCTCAAAGTTCAGGCAAGGACAGGGAAGAAAAAGAGTGCTAGAAGCCCAGTTGCTCAGAGCCATGACAGAGGATGGGAAAATAGGAGATCAGAATCCCAGGTGGTCCTGGGAATCCAAGAAGACCTCTAGAGGAGAGGACACTGAAGCAAAGTTTTGGAGGATAAGTATGAGTTACTGAATGAAGGCAGGAGGCATGTATTACACTCAGAAGGATGAGCAAGAAATAAGCAGCAAAGTGATCATAAGAGTAGGAATCTAACACAGTATTGGCAAACTATGATCCATACACCAAGTCCAACCTGCCACCTATCTTTGTAAATAAAGTTTTATTAGAACACAACCATTTCCATCAGGTATGTATTGTCTACAGCTGCTTGTACACCATGGTGGCAGAATTGGGTAGTTCAGTTGAGACCCTAGAGCCCCCAAAGCCCAAAATATTTACTTTCTGACCTTAAAAAATTTTTCTTGATCCTTGGTCTGAAGGATTTGGTATTGTATCTACAGAAAAATATGCTCATGAATACATATCTAATCTTTATAGTTCAACAGTAACAACTGACCCCTACAGACTTAATGGACCATTTCTAGAAGTGCACTGCAGGCAAATTAAAATTCTGGATGTTAAACAAATTTGGGGAAGTGCCAGAGTAAAATCAAGCAGATTTATTTCTCAAGACTTCTCAGAATTTTTAATGTGCAAATACACAGTCAACAGGAAAACAAAATTAAGTGGATCCCAAATTTTGTTTGTTCCCCAAATCCCCCCTTTTTTGTGACAAACTCCTGTGCAGGAAAATCACACAGTTCTAACTACTTAAGTATTTCTTTTGTACCCTGAAGAGCTTATATCTCAGGGTAAGTAGACCTTGGAAACCTGTGAATTCTGTGAGTCAGTTAGAAGAACCACAAGCTGAAAAGTACAATAATCACAACTTTGTGGTGCTGCAGTGGGTTTTTCTATTACTTCCCCTTCCACATCGATGGGTTTATTGCTGTCCTGTCAACAGAAGCATTCCAGTATGTGTGAATAGAACCTACAGGAAACATACGCAAACCCCTCCTGCTTCAGTGCAGCAGGCCTGTACCTCAAGGCCTTTAGCAGTAACATGAGGTCACATGAGTTCTGTCCATTTAGGGCTTCTCCAGCTAACCAAAGTCACCAGTGATTCAGAAGTCACTCTCCTCATCAGAACTAGAAATGACTGGGGTTCTCATCTCAGAATGTTGCCAACAAACTGCAATGTTCTGCTATGAGCTCCAGAAAACTCTGGACCCCCAACTCCAGAGAAGAATCTCCTTCTTTTTTTGCCCACATTCACTACTTTCAATCAAAAGAAAGGTAGAAACATGGACTGTAAAGGGATGAGACCTTGAGAAGTTCATCTCCCAAAATGGACTCAATATCATCAGGTACAATAACAACCTGGGTAAACCATGAAGTGCTCCTTTCATGAGAGCACCTTCTCTGATAGCAAAGGAAAGATGTGGCCGGGGCTATACTAAAACCTACAGATGCTCCTGGGCAGGACACAAATGTCCTGTTCTCCTATAGCTGGTGTTAGGCACAGGCTGGGCTCTAACCTAGACTTTGGAACCAAAGGCTTGTGACCTTGAGCAAGTGACCTAGGGTCTCTAGACCTCATTACAACTCTAAAATTGAGGGTAGCATAGAGCTTGGCACACAGAGAACAATCACAGGAAGTGGATAGTGTTCACTCGATTATGTAAATAAAGAATGCCTACCACAGCCAAAGGATGCACCTACCCTCGAAGGTTCACTGGATGTACAGCAAATGTTCAGGTGCAATCCTTCACTCTCTGGCTTTCCCCGAGCAGCCTGATCCCTTATCACTCTGTTTCCCCAGCTCCATAAGAGCAATTGTTTCCTACACTCAGAGAAAGAGACAACCACATGTGCCTGTGCTCAGACAACCACTCCGCCTTCAAGCTTGATCTCTGACATTTGAGTCTCATCTACACAGACCATTGCAAGTGCATAGGGACAGCTGCTCTGGAAAAAGCAGGTGATTCCACCATGGAGGCAATTCTATGTTCCCTAAATTGAAAGGAAGGAAGTCCAAGGCAAAAAAAACAGCTTCCATCAGTCACGGCCAAAGTCCCTGCTGAACAGTCATTTATTTCATGGTTCCTCTGAAGCTCAGGCAAATGTGAACCTGGAAATCGAGAGAACACAATAGACTGAAAGATTTAAAATAAATAAACAAATCTACGGGCTTCCTGAAAATAAAGTTTTAGAGAGGAGGGAAAAGACACCTTGGCAAGCAGTCCCCCGGTGTACAGATCTAGATGCAGATTTAATCTTGCCACCAATCATCCATGTGACACTCAACGGGTGACCTCATCTAAACAGGTGCCCTCTTTCTCCACAGGTTCTAGTCTCCTCTCAGCCAACAAGAAGACGGGCCACCATAAACTCCACAACTTCTCGCCACTCTCAACAATCACATGGCACCAGGAGCTGCAGACAAGTGCACACTGCTATGGAATCATGGGATTTCCCTTCATCTTTTTCAATGCATCTTCTGAACAGCAAAGTAATAAATTTTTTTAAAGCCCCGATTCTCCCAAACTCAATTCTACTTCCTTACCCACCAGCAACTGATGGTTTTCATTTCCATTTGATTGAGGTCAAGTAATTTACATTTCATAGTATACAAAAAAATGTTCTTGAGTAGGGGACAAGGTCAATTTCAGAGGGAAAAAAAAGTTTGTCTCTGATTACTTCCCATGATACTACGCAGATTATATCTTTTAAATGGAGATGAATTGTGATTTAAAGAAATGTTGTCATAATGTGCTGTGAAATAAACTCAGAAATAGGTTTCCACCCAATGCTCAACAGATTAGTTCCTCTGCTTGTTAACTGAATTTTTGCCTCAGCTTCATTCACCACTCTGTTATTTTTGAATTGTCACTGAGCTATATGATGCTTCCAAGATTTATCCTCTGCACAATGCCACAAGAAGCAGTTACTGCCATCCTAATAGAAACCTCCGGGCTAGGAATCCACCACCAAAAGCCCACATTGCCAACAACCATGGAAGAATGTGTTGATTTCTCAGCCGCCACAAATTAAAACCCAACCAGGATTAATTGTTACAATTATCTAATGTAACTGAGGGCAGTGGCACAGGCCTGTAATCCCATCAACTCAGAAGGCTGAGGCAGAAGAATGGCAAGTTCAAGGCCAGCCTCAGCAACTAAGTGAGGCCCTAAGCAACTTAGATCCTGTCAAGTGGTAAAGCATATCTGGGTTCAATCCCAGTACCAAAAAAAAGAAAAGAAAGAAAAGAGAAAATTTTAAAAGTATATCCAATGTAGTTTCTCTAAATCAAATAAGGTAGCAATATTGGTCTTAGACTTCAGTTTCTGTCCACAGAAGAAATGTTAGACATGAAAATAAACTCATTCTATGAAACTTCAAAGCTAGCATGAAATTTCTTCAAACTTATAATCAACAGCCTCTTCCCTTCTGCCCAGTAGGAAGGAATACATTTATTTATTCCAATGAGTGACTCCTAGCATCTGATTTTATTTATTACACTATCTCATTGCAGATAGCCATTTGTTGCCTCTTTTTTAGCACTTAAAATAATGGGTGACAATATTTATCAAAAAATTCATTATTATGTGAGACAAAAAGCTAAAATTGGATTTTCAAAATAAAAATAGCAATCAAGCAAAATCTCATTTAAAGCAAATAGACATTTCCATCTGACAGGGTCTCAGAATGCTGAGGAGTTTCTCTCAGTGAAGGCCGGACAAGGTTGAACTGCTAAGTGGCTTACCCAAAACACCCTCATTTTTCATCAGTCTTGGCACAGAAAACACACGTATTTGCATTAAAATTGCTTTATAACTTCAGCTTTGAGGCAATCTAAAGACTAACTTTGATAAATATTGTTGCCCGTAAACACATTCCCAGGAGAGCATATATATCGACATTTCAAGCCCAGCAGATTATTAAAACCAGTTTCCAAATTTAGGTATTTTGCTCTAAACCATTAAAAATATGATTTTAAAAGTAGTTCATATGTTCTGACAGGCTAACATGTGCCAGGGTTTCATTTCTCCCTTATAGTCAGTTGTACCAGGGGAGGCTCCTACCACTAGAAAACTGGGGTGAAACAGGAAACAAACTCCAAAGACTATGTCAACAGGCGCATTAATTCTTTAATAAGATGCATGTGTGTCTCATGCCAGTGCACAAAACTGCTTGGAAAGAAAATGAAGCATGTGTGAGGCTCTGGGTTCAATCTCCAGCATTGCATATAATAATAACAATAATAATAAAATTTCAATGTAATCCAAAGCAAATGATCAATTCTCAGCCAGAGAGAGACTAAGGAGTAATTTTTTTAAAGTAAATGAAGTAGTGGATACCAAATCACTTTTTTGAAATAATGACTTAAAATCCTGACTATTCCCCCACCAGTTGTAACAACTAAGCAAGTCTTGTGACTCTCGGAGCTCATGAAATAAAGTTCTTAAGTTATTTAATGGAGGTTTAGATCAGGAAAGATTTTAATAGGCACATACATTTTAAAACCCAGAAGTTATTTGGCATTAACTGAAAATAATCAGCAATGTCTCCTTATGCTGGTGTGCCCAATTATTGTGTAAAAGTAGGGTCATTGCTAACTTTTTAAACATCTAGCTTATAAACATTCAATGCTCTTTGTGGGAAGTTCATCGTTGAATGCTACAATTCATCTTTGGGGAAGTTTATTTATTTTTTCAATCCCTTATGGTCCCTGTTATCACTAAATATGAATATCTTGATTAATAGGAGCAACCTAATTGGTGTCCAAATCTATTCATCACCATGGCTCAATTTCTTTATAAAGTACCTCCTTATATAATAAATAGGACCTTCATGTTCTACCTGACAGCTTGATTAACAACCCTACAACCAAATCCTTTTTCACAGCAAGTGAAGGGTGAATATTGTAAGTGTCAGCTGTTCTGCTGTTTCCACTCAGGCTAGAACCATCCACCCGGCAGAGAGAAGAGGGGAGACTGCTGCCATGTGTGGTGGGGGGCTGGCCCTAGGAACCTTGATTATTCCTCATCTCAGGGGCAGCTGCAGGGTGGGGCAGCTCAGAGACACCTATCAAAGTTAATATCTACCAGTACCCTCCTTCCACTAATGCTTACTGAGCACCTGCAGGATGCACTGTGAAAGCTATAGCTCTTGCTTGTGAGGACCTCCCATGCAAGCTGGTTGAGCAGAGAAGTAAGTTTTAGTGCATGCAACATACCCATTCTTAGGATCGCTGACCAAGGAGATCCTAGGACCTCAGCAAGGGAGTAGCCAGAACTACCTGTCTATCGAGAGGCAGACTCAGTTCTTGAAAGACTCCAAGAGGAATCTACATGTGATCTGAACTCAAAGAAAGACCAGGCAGTAACTACACATCTAGTCACTAACAATGGCTGGGGCTTGGAGCAGCAGCAGCAGCAGCTGGCAGTCAGAGGCCTAAAGCCTGAGTCCTGATCCTGGCTCTGAGGCCAGGGCCTGGTTGAATCGAGGGAAGCCTGGGTGGGACTTTGGCTTCCATAGTCAGTTTATATATCTCAGTGACTGTGGGTTTTGGGCGTCACAGGGTTGGGCAGATGTCAGTCACAAGGCTCAGTTTTCTATCTGGGAAATGCAGATGGTGATGCTCATTTGCTTGGCCAGCAGTTCTCTGTTGTGTACCCACTCTGGATCTGTCTCCTTGGCCTATCGTGAGGACGAAGAGAGGTCACACACTTGGTGTCACACCTGGCACAAAGCAAGTGCACAGCCAATGGGCCTGTGTGTGGTCTCCACCTAATAAATTGAGAGCCTCAGATGCTCCACTCCACCCTAGCACTGTTAGGCAAGGGTCTCAGAAATGAGGTCATTACATTAAGCTAAGACCATTCCTCATATTACACTCACATTTCTGGAAGTTTTTCCTTTTCTTCTCCCAAGCGAGGTTTAACAACAACAACAATAAAAAATAAAGGCAAGCTGGGCATGGTGGCACATGCCTGTCACGCTAGCACTTTGAGAGGCTGAGACAGGAGAATCACGAGTTCAAAGCCAGCCTCAGCAACGGCGAAGTGCTAAGCAACTCAGTGAGACCCTGTCTCTACATAAAACACAAAATAGGGCTAGGGATGTGGCTCAGTATTCAAGTACCCCTGAATTCAATCCCTGGTACCAAAAAATAAAAATAAAGGCAAAAGGTAAAAAACACCAAAGGTGGGGGAGTGAAGGAAAAGGACCTTAGTTAAGGCAAGAAATTCCATACAGACAGCTTGGCCATGGAGAGATTTAACCCACAGACCCAACTGAACAACATGAACAACATTGAGAGATGTCCTAATTTGCTACTATAACAAAATCAAAAAAAAAAAAATAGACTAGATGGTTTAAACAACAGACATTTGTTTCTCACAGTTCTGGAGGCTGGAAGTCCAAGATCAAGATTAAGCACCAACTGATTGAGCATATGCTGAGGGCTTACTCCCTGGCTTATAAATGGCCACTTCCAGCTGGGCGTGGTGGCTCATGCCTGTAATCCCAGCATTTAGGGAGGCTGAGACAGGAGAATCGCAAGTTCAAAGCCAGCCTCAGCAATGGCGAGGCGCTAAGCAACTAAGTGAGACCCTGTCTCTACATAAAACACAAAATAGGGCTGGGAATGTGGCTCAGTGGTCGAGTGCCCCTGAGTTCAATCCCTGGTACAAAAATAAATAAATAAATAAATAAAAAACAAACGGCCACCTCCTTCCTATGTCTTCACAGATCTCTCTTCTTATTAGGACACCAGTCTCATCTTAAAGGCTTTACCCTCATGACCTAGTCACCTCCTGAAGGCCTCACCTCCAAACACTGTCACATTTGGGATTAGACTTCAACATATAAATTTCAGGGCAGGGAGTAGGCATGAACATTCAGTCTGTAACAGGATCCCAGCAAAATTTTGTTAATGTTGGTTTTTTCCATCCTCAGGTAAGAGGGATGAAGGTACAGACAGCTGTCTCAGAATCTTACAGT
Source organism: Xerus rutilus (assembly GCA_028644305.1). Classification (NCBI taxonomy): domain Eukaryota; kingdom Metazoa; phylum Chordata; class Mammalia; order Rodentia; family Sciuridae; genus Xerus; species Xerus rutilus. Next base: position 41,690,347 of record CM053413.1, read on the forward strand.
CAAATACCCTAGGGACTCCAGAATCATCCTGGGTCAGAGAAGAAACATGACAGATGGGCGTCCAAGAGCAGTAGCAAGATTCACACAGAAGGAACTTCTGTGGAGAGCAAGAAGACAGCAAGGATGCCTAAAGATCTGGCCTTCCAGATCTTTCTGCATGTCGGCAATTCTCAGGCAACTATGGAAACGCTGACAGAAAATGCAGATGGCTGCATTAACCCTCAAACAGGTTATGTAACTCAAATGAGTTAACCCTTGATGGCTTTTTCGTTAATTCTCATTCTCCCCTTTTTTTTCTCTCCTCTTTCAAAATCAAAGACGCGATGAAACTCTATAAAAGGTTAAAGGATCTTCTCAGGTTGACCCATAAACAGCATCTCAAGGTGAAGCTTCAAGCACAGATATGCCTCTCCTCCCAGACAGGCCAACGGGGTGGGTAGAGGCAGTGCTGGGTCTCATCAGCCACCATCTCAAATCCAAAAATGAGTTAAATTTTAAGAAACATGCATGCCATGTGAATGAAACTTCAAGACCTTCACCTGAAGTTCACCTACATTTCCAAACAGAGGCTACCTAGAGATTCCGTAAACCACAGGCTCACCAGGCAGCCTCACCTATGAGGGTCCCAGATTCTGTCCTTTGATAGCTCAAAACCAAAAGACCTGGATGGTAAGGAGGAAAATCCCAAACACTCCATTTCATCCTTGTTTATTTTGAAACGACTTTCTTCAAAGGACATTGTTTTTTATTTTGACAGATTATTTCTGTTAATGATATCAATTAGTCAACTTCTGACCAACTGTTCTATTAAAGATGCAGACCAATTGGATTTAAGTAAAAGCATAAAGCCAATTCATAATATCCAGGCAATCAAGGCAGTCCTCAGAAATAGCAAAGCGCAGTTCAGTTGGTGACCATGCCACTCAACCTAGTCTTTTGGTTGATGTGACTGGATATCAAAAAGCAGGTAGAAAATCTGAAAGCTTCTGCCAGCATATGGCCTCAGGGAGGTTGGGTTGGCAGATAAAAGCCACCTTCTCTCTACCTGCATGCCTTGGAGACCAGAGACACCCAAACTGCCAGGCAATCAGTACTGAATTGTCTCAACAGCTCTGGAGACAATTCTACAAAAAGGCAGAGTTAGGTAGCCAGGAGCACTCAAGCTGTATCTGAAGCTGATTCTAGAAAACAAAGATGTGTGGAAAGCAGCAAAGCCTCTCCACTTAGGATGAGGGCCATTTTCTGAGTATTTACTCCTGAGTTCCCAGCAAGTTTTAACATCACTTAAATTCAGGGTTCATGACTGAAGGGACCACACGTTTAGTCCCCGACAAGCGAATGGACTTGGTCCACGGGGCAGATCTCCTGCTCACTACTTCATGGACTCCTTTTACCTCTTCTTCCTCTAGCTTTGCTCCCATCTCTATGGAAACTGGAGCGGGAATCAGGAGAGAGCCTTGAAAATGATCGTCAGAAACCATCTCCTAATTCTATTTCCATGGAAACAGATGACAGATCTGTGGAAATAAGGTAATATTTTTAAATGAGGTAATCCTTTTAAAAAAATTCTCTTTACCTAATTTTCCACCAATTTTGCACAGAGCTGGAATTTGAAAGTGTATATTGCTCATGAGCTACAAAAGGAGCCACATTCCCTTTAGGTTAAAGATAAATATATAGGACAAAGAAGTAAGAATCCAACCACACAGCGAAACAGTGAAATTAAGGAAACATCCTCTGGGTGGCAATTGCAAGAGCCTAAAGTGGAACATTCCACAATGATCACACAGCATTTGTCTCAGGTCCTTGACCAACTTTTGTAATAACATCAACCTGCGTAACTGATTGTTTTTCACTGCAGAAAGTACAGATATTTAAAAAAAAAAAACTAAACTCATATGGAAGCCACACCATGTAAGGATCAAGTGTGAGGACAGAATTCTCTCAAGCTAATTAGTCTGTGATGCAACAGGATTGATAAGCCTCCCACCCCCACGGGCAACAGCCTGGTCACGGACTGTGACTGTCACACCTACTGTTTCTGTTATTACAAGTGAAATTGAGCAAACTAAAGATGACCTGCCAGCTCTGCCTTGTGAAATAATGTTGGTCCAAAACCCAAAATAGTGAGCCACACAGATTAAGAATCTGAATTTGCAAGCTGAAATTGTAACAAGTCACAGCATTTCAGGTCAAAAATAGACCAGGCTCATGAGAGTTGGCATATTCAGATAGATGATATTGTGCTTAAGTAGATAAGAGAGGTAGTGTATTTAGAAAGGAATTCATGCTGGGAGCAGATAAGAAGGATTCACCCACCTTCTCGGTATCATGGTAACAGCTACCACTGATGAGAGAGTTACTGGCAGGTACACACTCAACATGCCACATGCACTTAATACAACCCCCTCCTGGTGAGTTACTTCCATTCCTGAATTATAGAGAAGGGGCTTGGGGTTTCAGGCTCCAAGTCACCCAGCTGGAGGTTGAGGTCTATACGTAGAAATTCAGGCCTTCTGACCCACTTCCACACATCATTGGGATGCCTGAGACAGTCACCACAAACACCTCCAGAGCACTCTACCCCAACTGAAGGAGAAAGCAAAACCTATCAGGGCATGCTAAGCAAAAGCCCATGGAAATAAACTGAGAGATGTGTATCACCCATTGAAAGTACTTGGCAACTGTTTTCTGGATAGATGATAAAAAGAATTTGGAAAGAAATAATTTTATTAAAAAAAAACATGAAAATGACACAAAAGAAAAGCAAAGCATAAATGTGCATATTTAAACCATATAAAAGGAGAGTTTTTGGTTTGGTTTGGTTTGGTTTGGTTTTGTTACCAGCGATTGAACCCAGTGGTGCTTAACTACTAAACCACATCCCCAGCCTGTTTTATGTTTTATTTTGAGACAAGGTCTAAGTTGCTTAGGGCCTTGTTAAGTTGCTGAGGCTGGCTCTGAATGTGCAATCCTCCTGCCTCAGCCTCCTCAGCTGCTAGGATTACAGATGTGTGCCACTATGCCCAGCAAAAGGCAAGGTTTTAAAAAAAATGAGCAATGACCAACAAGGGGAGGTTTGACATCACCTTGCAATGAATGAATGTTTTGAAAGTGGATATAAATATGATGTCATGAAAATATTCTTTGTATTGTATAACAGTAAGATGACCCTGCAAAGCTAGACAAGCTACAGCCCAATACAGACTCCAACCATGTGGGAAACAGATTTTAAGGTTGAATCAAAGAGAACGGCTCAGATGTGCAGGCCATTAGGTTTCTGGTAGCGCTGTAGTGGGAGCACAGCTGAATTAAAACATTATCAAATGCACAAATTGGCCACCATTATTATCCCTTCACAAGAAATCAGAAAATAAGATAATAGCAAGGGATTGCTGTGACAGGAAGAGAAAAGCTTCAGGGACCTGACCAGAAACATGTTCAGAAGGCAGCATTGGTGAGGGCATGCATGGCTGTGGTCCAGGGGAAACGTGTCTCCCCTAAACACAAAACAAATTAAGCAAAGCATTTCAAAAAACAAAATATTAGAATAATCTGCTTGGATGTATACAAGGACCAAAGAACCCACGCTTTGTAACACATGCTATGTAACACATTCTCTGAAACTTACCATGAGCACTTCTATAACAAGGCCAGGTCAAAAGAATCTTTAAAGCAATAACAAAATTATCTAGGAGGAATGCAACAGAGGCTGTATGATCATGGCATTTGAGAAAGGCAAGAAAACTCCTTATTTAGAACCTCAAAGAAGAGTTTCTACATCTGGTAAAGTCAGGGCAATAAGTACAGATCCAACAGCAAAGATGGGGACAGGATTGCTTAACTCCAGAGGCCAGGCCCAGGAGACATGGCTAGAACTCAGCAAAAAGGGGCCCAAAGTGTGGGGGCGGGGGGAGAAAGAGGGCAGAGAAGGAGAGAAATAGTAGCTGGCAAATCAATATTTCCTCCACCACCAGCACTATCAAACCTCCATCTCAACCTTCATGGAAAACTTGAGGTATTTCTTCAAAAAAGATTTAAGTTCATCACCTCACTATTGTGATAGCCCCCAAACCAGGAAATCACCTCTTCCACAATGAAGATAAGTGGCAAGGAGATTCCCATCCCATTCTTAAACTCATCTCAGCAACTGTGGTTACCAGAATGGTTTGCCATCAAATAATTCTGGCCCCCAACAAAGACATCTTCCTTATTCCCCTGTCTTCAGGAGGGACTGAAGGCAGTGTTTGGCTGACTGGTTGACTTGTGCACAAATAACTTTGAAAGCAGAAGTCCCATTAATTAGGCAGCACTTAGCATAACCCAGAGCTGGGGCCAGTATATACTAGGCTATGGTCCAAATTCCTCTGCTGCCTATCTTTGTAAATACAGTTGTACCTGAACACAACCATGCCTACCTTTTACATGCCTGCATCTGAAACAAGGATAGAGGTTCAAAACCTAAACTATTTATCACATGGCCCTTTACAGGAAAAGTCTGCAGACCCCTCACCTACAGCAAGGGCCAGCTCTGTGAGCTAGCATCAAATCCATCCAGATAGCTCCTTACAGAATCAATGTCCAGCAGCTGGGGTTGTAGTTCAATGGTGGAGCACTTGCCTAGCATGTACAAGACCCTGGGTTCCATTACCAGCAGCGCACCAAAAAAAAAAAAAAATCAAAGTCTAAAATTCTCTCCCAGATATGTCTGACTCAGTGGCTCTGGAGGGAGGTCCAGGAACCTACATCATGACAAGTTCATAGAGGTTTACAGACCATACTCTGAGACTTTATAGATTTCAGACATACCTTTATTTTTTAATTAACCATTTATTATAGTATTGAAAGATGATTTTCTTTCTTTCTCTTTCTTTCTCTCCCTCCCACCCTCCCCCCACCCCCACACTCTCTCTCTTTCTTTCTTTCTTATAGGGAAAGACTCAAAGCCTGAGTTTCCTAGGCTCTTTCCAAATGGCAATTTTCAGGGGCTGGAAAGTGTGCAAAGGCCAAACAACACCTGTTCAATCTTTTAGGCTTACCTGTTCTTTGCAAAGATTAATCATTTCCACTAAAGTTTGCTCAGCCATGCTCTCTAATTATGAGCAAGGCACAGTTCTCAGAAGAAGGAGACCATTTCTGTTTCCATAACAACTTGGTTCAGCCTTCAATGCAAAAAAAAAAAAAAAAAAAAAAAAAAAAACCCTCACTTGCAGAAAGAGGTGAGCAGCCAACCCAGCTCTGTGTGTGTCAACCAGAAAAAAATAGCCTCACGGTAACTTACGACCTTCCGCAGCACATTAGCAACCCTTCTGGAAAACCTTTTAATCCCCAAATTACATTATTATTAAATTTTCTTGTGATGGGCTATTTTAATACTAATTGTTGCTCAAATTATGGATAAGACTAATAATATAAGGTAATAATGTGCACTTTAGGATAGCAAAGGATGCAATTTTTCACCAAAGGACAAAGAGGGGAAAACCCAAAGATGCTCTCAGGATGTTAAGCACAAAAAGTGTTCCAAGGTCAAATAAGTTAGAGAAATTCTGGTTAAACAAATTAAACAGCTTTCTCCATTTGGACTTCACAGAGCTTTTACCTGACGAATGGTACCTTATCTCTTCCTGACCAGACGAGTGAGCTTCATCTCCAGTCCTAAACAACCTCACCATCAGGGCTGCTGTTTTGGTAGAAAGCCTTAACTATCCACCCACATCCCATTCCCTAGTTTGATCTGGTCACATTATGCCCAGGACTGCAGGTGCAAAAATTAGAACAGTCCTGGGTCAACTCAGGTAGCTGGTCACCCGGCCCTGCCCTCAGCATTCTCTGAGAGGCTTCTCCTGGAGCATCTGCCACTTATATAGGAGTTGGTCAAGTGTTGGTTTTCCTGGCAAGAAAACAGGAAACAGACTTAGTCTTTCTTTGTAACCCTAACATCTACCAAATGCTGAGCACATGAAACACACTCAATAGATGTACCTTGAATTAATGACATAGAAAGTACAGAGTCCTTTTAAATAAAGCCCCTTCCTCCTTCTGCTCATGCCATATAATAGGATGAACTTTATGAAATTCTCTTTTTTATAGCTTAAAATGACCAAATATTGAAAATTCTAAGCTTCAACCTAATTCACATACTTTTACTCTAGAACTGAGGTTTCAGTGCACAAAATACATTATGTAGAATGAGTAGCCACCTTCTCTACATACTTTACATCCGGAACTAAACTCATGGTAGGCGCCACAAACCTTGCCCAACTGGATTTAGATCACCCCCCACCCACGTTCAGTGGGCCATTCATAAAGTGGACCACCTTAAATGCAAAAAGGAGAGAGAGGGAGCCTTTACAGTTACAAAGGGAAATCCCACCTCCACTGCCATCCAGCAATTCTGACACATTGAAGCAGCTTGTGGCAGTGCTGTGCATAGTGACCAGGGCTTGCCAATGACTACATGTCAAAGGCTCAGCAGAAAACAAACACACGGGTCCAATATGGATAATATGCTTTCTGCCAAATCAAATGAACACCTTTGAGTGGGGATTTACACTGGCAGCCCAGGGAGACAAAAGAGCATCCCTGGGTTTGGAAGGGAAGAGGAGAGGCAGAGGATGCCTGAAGAGAGGCACTGGAAAGGCAGACTGTGGGCAAACATTGCTTTAGACCTCAGCTATGTAAATAAACTTGGCAGTGAGAATGTCTGATGGACCAAAGGGACTTGCTCAAAACAGAGGCCACCGGTGGAAATAAGAAAAGGTTTTTTCCTTGGGCTTTAAAGGAGACAGCCAGAGGTCTCCAAACTGAAAAGTACAGAGAACAATCGTCTTAGGACTCTGACAAGGAAGGAAGGACACCTAAAGGCAGAAATGAAGGTCAGAGAGCAGGCAGGAAGGAGGACCACAGACAGAAGCAAATGGACAGAAAGAGAGGAGGAGCAGATGGACATACATAGAAAGAGACGGAGGATTTCATCCTCAAACAATCCAAAGTTCAATGGAAAAACACCTCATGGACCTAGATGCCATTCTTTGAACAGATGACAGTACTCAACCAGGCTGGCTCAACATTTGGAACTAAGGAGAGAGAATTCCACTCCTCCTCACATTCCAGCTGGCAGCTCCAATGTTTTCAGCTTATGAGCCAAACAAATGACTTGACCTAGTCATTTGTGCTTTTAAGTCTCAGAAAACTTAGAAGTTTCTCTGAGGGGGGCTGGGGTTATGGCGCAGTGGTAGCATGCTCGCCTAGCGCGCAGAAGGCACTGGGTTCGATCCTCAGCACCACATAAAAATAAAATATTCTGTCCACCTACAACTAAAAAAAAAATAAATATTAAAAAAAAAGAAGTTTCTCTGAGTTTCTTTACTCACCTTCATTTTTTTTTTGTTATCACTTTTTCAATAGTCTTAAAACAAAACATTTCACATCTGGAATTTGGGGTTTTGTAAACAACCTGCCTTTCTCTATAATAGTGATGGGCTTACACACCAGGATGACCTCAGGCAGCTCCAGATGCAACCCAGAGTGAGTCCTGTCACCCAAGAAATGGTGACCACAAACACAAGCTGGGCTGAATTCACCCCAGAGCACTCAGAACCTCTAGTATAGAATCATCAAAGCTATTGCTTGGGTTCCTCCCACAATAACTGATCGAGATTATGGTGGCAAAGAAAATTAATTGATGCCTCATGAAAAAATGTCCAAGTGAGTACTAAAATACTGTTACAGGATACAAACACTCCCTCATTAAATAACTTCATTTATCTGTTAGTTGTTTGTTCCTAGGAAGTGGTTATCATCTTTAAAATAGAAACAAAAGGTTCATATAACAGTTTCATAAAAGAGCCTAAAATAGGGAAACCTCAAAGATCCAAATTTATAAGATCCCTAGGCCCTTCCCTCCCCCAGCCAGACTGTCAGATCACAGCCTGGGATCTCTGCTCACACAGAAAAGCTCTGGTTATTCAGTCTCACATTTCTTACAAAAATTACTCATTCTATAATATTTTTTTAAGCTTAAACACCTGACAAAGCCCAGAGAGAGACTGGAATCTACTGACATGGCAAAATAATAAAATCTACTCATCTTTCCAGCCAAGTTCAACTTTGATGAACATTTAGTTTCTTACATTGAAGATTTAAAATATACACTTATTGGACTTCATTGAAAATGCTCTTACTGAACAAAATTGATTCCAGCAGAAGATCTGTCCCTGGTTGATATTTCTGAATGGAAAAAAAAGAAGAAAGGAAGAGAGGGAGGGGATAGAGAAAGAGAAGAGAGATATTTTCTGGCTTTCTTAAGGCAAATTATCCACACAGATGAGGTCCACGGCAGCAATACCTTGCAATTCCCAGCAGGTTCAGAGTGGCTCAAAATTTGTCCATTAAAACTTGTCTGAATAAGTAATTTAACCATATATTCCTTCATTTTTAATCGTGCTTTGGATTTTATTCCATCTGTTTTGTACTAGGAATGGGCAGGCTTCTGCTCCTCTTTAGTCTGATTATGGAAACCTCTACCTCAGAGGTGACTGCATCCTGGGGCAAATGGTCCTGGTCCCATCCTCATTGGGTCTTTAGCAAAGCCACCTGAGTACTTGTCACTGAACCTATCTGTTCCCAAAGCACCTGCTCCTCCTGCTCTTGACCTGGAAAATTCCTTCTCATTCTGATTTCATCTGAAACGTCAGAGAGAAGTCTCTTTTTGCCTTTGATAAGAATCAGATATGCTCCCTCAACCCACCATCGCCACAGGCCCCCCACCACTGCTCTCTGTCATTAGTCCCCAATTTTTCATTGCAGTTGTCACCAAATTGTTTAATTATTTATTTTCTGCCTCCAGCACAGAGAATAAAACTATAATAATCAACTATAAAATGAATTCATGAAATGGACTCAAAAATGAATGTCCATGGCCCACTGAACAAAATCTAATTTGGTTCCTGAGACCTTTCCATGTACCATGAGGTAATATATTCCATCTCTGAAGTCCAGGCAAAAGCTCTGCATCCTCAAACACAACGTCCCTTTTCTGGAGCTGGGCAGACGTATGGTCCTGCTTCCAATGGCCCAAGAACAGCCCTGAGCTGGGCCCAGTCCCAGCTCTCACAGGCTTGTGATTTTCTTTACAGGTTCACATGCAGACACTAAATTTACTTCAGCCTTGACATTTTTGCTGTGATCTGGAGAATTGTTTATTTGTGTCATCGTCATCATTGTTATTGTTGTTTCTTGTTTTTAGTTTTTCATTTTGGTAGCGGCGGGGGTGGGGGGCTATTGGGAATTAAACCCAGGCTTAACCACTAAGCCACATCCCCAGCCCTTTTAATATTTTATTTAGAGACAGGGTCTCGCTGAGTTGCTTACAGCCTCACTAAATTGCCGAGACTGGCTTTGAACTCGAGACCTTCCTGCCTCAGCCTCCCAAACCTCTGGGGATTACAGGTGTGCACCACCCTGCCCAACTAGTTTTGCAGTTTTGTGTTTGTAAGACCAGCAGGCTCTCTTGTCACAACGCATTAACAGCCCATTACCAATCTCCTATGATTAGCAACTTCCCCTGTCAGTTTTTTCTTTTGGTACCTGGGATTGAACTCAGGGATATTTGACCACTGAGCCACATCCCCAGCCCTATTTTGTGTTTTATGTAGAGACAGTGCCTCACTGAGGTGCTTAGTGCATCAGTGTTGCTGAGGCTGGCTTTGAACTTGCAATTCTCCTGTCTCAGCCTCCCAAAGTGCTGAGATTACAGTCGTGCACCACTGCGCCCAGTCCCTCTGTCAGTTTTGATGACACATTTCATATGCCTGATTGTCCTGAAACATCCATTTCAATCTCACCATTTTGGGTACCACTCAATACATACTAAACTTATGGGGGGAGATTAAACGGGGCCACCTAGGGAACTTCAGACCAATGTTTAGAACTCCCTTGTGGGACAGTGAGAGCTCAGGGCCAAACTCTTATGAAGCATCACCCACAACATCAACTTTCCTGGCACTGAACATCAAAGTAAGAGAGGCCTTGCTGGCTGCTCTGATGAGCTTTAGACACCTTGAAGCAGAGGGAACACTGGCCCAGACCACCTGGAGAAGCCTTCAGTCATCTCTCCATTTGCATCAATCTGTGAATTCATTTGCATAAGCAAACTCCAGAGAGTCAGCAATCCTGCTCTAAAAGTACAGCCTGCCTGACCACAGGCTCCTGGGCCAGCCACAGTAACGCAGGCATGAGTGCTGAGAATGTTGTGGACCTTGGCAAATAGGCCTGGAATCTCACTGGGATTGTAAACAGAATTAAGCTGAGCTGCATATGGTGACTTTTCAGCACTGCAGCCCAGGAGAAGTGAGCATCCTTGCACTCCAAAGCTGGGCTCCCCACTTAAAACTGCAAACAGCCAGGCATGGTGACACATGCCTGTAATCCCAGCCATTCAGGAAGCTAAGGCAGGAGGATCAAAAGTTTGAGGCCAGCCTCAGCAATTTAGCAAGGTCCTAAGCAACTTAGCGAGATTCTGTCTCAAAATGAAAAAATGTAAAGGGTTGGGGATGTGGCCCAGTGGTAAAGCACCCTTAGGTTCAACCCCCAGTACCATATAAATAAATAAACAAATAAATAGATCTGGAAACAAACCCCCTCCCCCAAAATCACCCTAGCTTATTCAGCATCACTACTAGATTGTTCACTCATCTTCACACTTCAAAAGATAAGCATCCCAATCAGGGAGAAAATTCCAAGGATATTTTTGCATGAATCAACAAAACACAACCCACCACCTACCATCACATGAATACGAAATCATGTTAGCACAAATGAATGGAAGTTCCAGGCTTATTCACTCCACAAGTGTCTATGAAGAACCTACAGTGTCCCAGATTCTATGCAGGTGGCTCCTGCTGACCTCATTGCCACTGATCACTTTACTCTTCCACTTCTCAAGACCTCTTCCTTCAATCCCAAGGAGTCATAAGTGACAGTCCCATGTTTACTGAAGGGCTCACTAACAAGCAAAATATAGGAAGAGAAATATAAATGAAAAAACCAGAGAAGAAGTGAGATGAGGAAGGTGCTTAGATCAAAAATGAGGAGTGCTGGGTGCCATGGCACACACCCCAAATCCCAGCAACTCAAGAGGGTGAGGCAGGAGAATCACAAGTTCAAAGCCAGCCTCAGCAACTCAGCAAAGCCCTAAGCAATTCGGCAAGACTCCATCTTAAAATAAAAACATCAAATCACTGGGGATGTGGCTCAGGGGTTAAGAGCCCCTGGGTTCAATTCCTGGTTTAAAAAATAATAATAATGAAGAGACTTGAAAAAGAGGAACCTAGTAAAGAGAAGGGACTGCCTTTTACAGAGGGGAAAGCAAAAGCAAAGAAGAATCCATAAGCCCAAATGCATCTCCTATCTAGGGAAAACAGTCATTCACAAGCTAGAGGGGGGCCCTTTGAGGTCTTCTGCACCAATCCCCCCACATTGCCTTGACACAAAGCCTCTTAGAATAGTCACAACAAATGAACATCCTTCCTCTTCTGCCTGAGCCTCTCCAGGGACCAAGGCTTCATTCTCCCACCAGGCAGCTCTGCCCACCCCAACTGCCCTGCAGGTCCTTTCCTCCTTACCCCAAGGGAATGAGCTCTGGGCCCCATCCCATTCCCCTGCACTCCGACTCTAAAAGTTGCCTCCACACTAAATCAGAGACCCACGGATCTGAATGTGATCCTCCCCGACCTTAGCAGGACTCCTCTGGGGCCCGCCAACTTGAACGCACTATCTCCGGATCCTGAGCCCAGTCATTGCACAGTCTTCATAGACTCCAATGTGCATGACAATGACAAATGGCACAGCAGTGTAAGGAACCCACTGGAAGATGCTGTGTTTGGATGAGAGGAAGGCAGAAGGCTGGGGATGCATTAATCAGACTCGGAGGGTACCAGATCCAATCAGAGCCCTACCAAGGCCAGGGAAAGTGTGTGTTCTCCATTTAACAAGAACGATCTACTGTAAGTCAACTCTGTGTCTGGTCTGGGGACATCTAAACATCTTGGGAAAGCTTACAACTTAATGGGGAGCACTGCTCGCTCAGTAACTTGACGGAAAAACTCAGTCAGAATTAAGAGGGAGTTAAGTGCAAAGTGGAGGGACTAGCAGGTACCATGGAAGCAGAAATTCTCATTCTGCATAGGGAATAGAAGGAACGTTCCCCAGGACTGAATCAGAATCCTTTCCCCCAAAACAATCTCATTGGACTCTTTTTTTTAATTCAAGAAAACTTTAACCCAGGTAATATTATAGCCCATAAAATATTCCCTCAAAATATTAAGTTTCATCAGGATATCTTTGATAAGAAAAATGACCTAAAAATTTAGCATCAGTCAAACAGAAATAAAGATGTCATAATTTTTCAGACCATTAATTCAGCAATCTTTACCTCCCTACACTAAAGAGACATGCAAAAGATTGTCATGGAAAATCTAATAAAAACTCACTTAAAATGTTCTAAAATGTTTATAAAATTATCTGATAAATATAACAAACTCTTCCAAATTCATCTTCTATAAATCAAAGACCACAGAGGTAGTAGTATTACTAACAACTTTTTAACTAAGATGCTTTGGGGGAAAGGAAAACCTTCCCCTAAATTCCTAGATTTAAATAACTTAATTAGATGAACATCCAGGGATAAAATAAAAACAAAAGTGACAACAGATTCTGATGCCTTGAAATTAATAACACCCTCCGTATTCTTCTACCTCGTTTTCAATTAATAAGGGGCTCTGGGCAGTAGGGTAATTTTCTTCTCTATTCACAAGATTTCAAGGTGAGCAGCTAATAACCTGCAGTACGTGGCTTGCTTAAGATTAATGGGATGCAGCAAGGAGCATTATAATTTAGAGCTGTTGACCTTGGGCGAATAAATGAGTTGAGGGACAGGATGGACTTGAGCCGCAGTGGTCCTCAGGACCACAAAGCACCAGCTGGGAAAGAAAGGTCCACATACAAACTCCCAACCTTGGATCTCCTCTGAAATGCTGAGACAGTCTGAAAGTAAATGCAGCCAGTTCCACACCAATCCACATGCCACATTTCAAGGGCTTTGAACAAAGTCTCTGCCCATCTCGCAGGTTCTTGGCAAACAGGACCATGAGTATCTCAGTAGCTCAGCTGCAGTCTTTCTATGCCCAGCTCCTGTTTTCACAGAGTGCTCCAGACCCCTCCTTCTGGACTCCTTTTTTCTGGGGCACACATTTCAAGTTATACTACTGGAGGTCAAATGTATTTTTGGTGACTACACGGTCACCTGTCCACTATCCCAGGAGGGCATCATATATCAACTGCCAAGACTGTGAGCAGGGGAGTAAGAGGGATGCTGGGCACAAAACCAGTTTTGCTTCCTCATGTTCATGTGCTGGAAGACCTTTCCTTCCTCGGGATATGGGGCCAAGAGATACCTCAGTCAAAGGAAAAGAAGCTGTCTCAGGATCACCCAGGGCCCTGACAAACTGCTCCTCCTCCAGCTATCCTTCTGGGTCCTCCCTCTACTCTTCCACCAACACAAGATGCCAGGGCATGAGCGAAAGTCAGGATGAGCTATTCAATAGCAGCACCATCACCAACTCATAGGGACACTTAGAAAAATTTGGTGGGGGACGGGGTTGTTGTTTGAGGGTTGTAACAGCTAGAGGTGTGTTTTAGTCAGCTATTTTGCTGCTGCGACTAAAAGACCCAATCAGAACCACTTTAGAGGAGGAAAAGTTTATTTAAGGGCTCATAGTTTCAGAGGTCTCAGTCCATAGACAGCCAGTTCCATCATGGCTGAAGAGTATAGCAGAGGGAAGCAGCTCAGATGAGGATCAAAGAGCAGAGAGAGAGGTCTCCACTCTCCAGATACAAACTGTATACTCCATGAACCCAGTGAACCACTTCCTCCAGCCACACCCCACCTGCCTCCATGTGTGAAATTAATCAGAAATTAACTCACTGATCAGATGAAGACTATGACCCAATCATTTCTCCTCCAAACCTTCCTTCATTGTCTCACACGTGAGCCTTTGTGAGACACCACGTCTAAACGTCGAAACCGTAACACGGTGGGAGAACTGGCTGTGAGTGTAAACAGCCCCACACAAGGAATTGTCCAGCCTCAACTCCATCAAAGTTCCTGATTTAAAAGACTGATCTCATTCACTTATCTTGCTTGATAGGAAAGAAAAATGAGATTTGGAGAAAGTGACCATCTTGCTCAAGTTTACCCAGCTGATGAGGAGGCAGAGCTGGAACAAAAACCCAGGTTTTTCTGGTTGCTTCTCTCTCTTCTACTAAAAGGAAAGGTAGAAGCAGCAATAACAGAAGTGAGTACTGTTTCTTGAGCCCTTCCTGTGCCCCAGGCAATGGGTCAAGTCCTCTGGGTACTTTATCTCATTGAAACTGCACAAGGACCCTGAGAGGAATCTAAGCTTCAGTAAAGGAAACTCTCTTGTGGGAGGCCACACCGTCTGGAAGGGGCAGGCCTGGAGTTCTTACTGAGGTGTGTCCTGCTCAGGAGAGGGCGGTACTGTGCATACACCTCACCAAGGAACGGTGGGCAGTGAGGAAGGGAAGTTAAGGACACACCAACCCAACTCTCTCAGCCCCTTTTGTCACAAAATGCTGGCCAAACATGTGGCAGGCACCTGTAGTCCCAGCTACCAAGGAGGCTGAGGCAGGAGGATGGCTTGAGCCCAGGAGTTCAGGGCCAGCCTGGACAACATAGCGAGATTCTCTGTCACAAAAATAAATAGATAGATAGATAGATAGATAGATAGATAGATAGATAGATAGATAGATAGATACATACATAGATAGTAAATCCTCCTCCCAGGGTTTGGAAAAGCGAGTTATCCTGCCCTCCCTTTCTGAGCTTTATGATGACCTAAAATTTGACTCCAGAAGGAAATTTTCTTCTGAGGCTTGGCAGCTCTCTGAATGCAGGCCAGATATAAAATACAAAAAAACACAGGAATTGAGAAAGCAAAATGACAAAAGGCAATTTCAATTGAATCTCCATGAAAGGAAGAGTGTGGGTAGAAAGCTCAAGACTTTATATCAGCATGGCTGTTGCTGTGGGCAAAGGCCTGGCCACCACAGGAAATCCCCCCTTTCACGATAAGCAAGGTTCCTATGGTTGAGAGGCACAGATCAAGATTCAAGGCATGTGGAGTGGGGGTGCAAGCAGAGACTCAGAGCTCCTGGAGGGCAGGAGGAGGGAGTGTGCAGGCAGGTCCACTCATTAAAGCAGGGGATACCTAAGCCTCAGTTCTGATTTTCTTAATCCACAGGAAAGGCAACATGAAGGCATCCTTTTCACTGAGGACCTTTGCAGTTATAGCCCTCCTCTACCAGGAACATCTTATCTCTATCTCCCCAGCATCTCTTCTTCACCTGGCTAACTCCTACTTTATGGTGAACCTTGATCAAGAGCCCATCTCCTTCCCTGATCTCACAGATTGGGTTAGGCACCCCCTTTCCATGAGCTGCATAATTCCTGGGCTAACTACCACCCAGGAACCAACCACAATGTACTGAAACTGTTCACTAGCCTGGTCCCAGTGAGACTATGTGATCTGTGTGGGAAGGGGACAAGCACCCCATGTTGCACCTGATGTTGTGCTTGATGTGCCAGAAGTATGAATGCCTCATCCTACAGTTTTCCCATCACTCAGGAGACCCCACACCATAGCCCTCTCCTTTCAAGCTGCTCTTTCAACTGCAGTGTTCCATTTGTTACTTCAGGGGATCTTCTGAAAAAGCAACTTAGGCCATGTTATCACCTCCTCAAAAAATACCCATAGCTCACAGGTAGAGTGTGTTGCTTGTTCCTAAATGTTTTCTATCTCTATTTCAACCCTATGACTTATTTTGGTCAATGAAATGTGAGCAGAAGTGACATGTGCTTTATAACCCAATCTCAGTGGATTCCATCATTGCTTCCTCCTTCTGCCACCAAGACAGCAATCTCTTTATCCTAGGATAAAAAGGAGGTGGTACAGGGCCATACCTGACTCACAAAGGTCATATCAGCATCTATGTTTTGATTAAAAGGTTCGAAAAGTGGGCTGCAGCCATTCCTTAAAATTTACTGATATTTTTCTTATTACAATTAGTTATTATAGTTATTGTACAGTTAGTTACTGAGATTTGGTTGTTACTACAGCATAGCCTAGCAAAAGCTGACTCTTAAAATCTCCCATTGTACTCAATATCAAATCCAAAGCCATCACCACAACCTCATCTGACATCTGACTGCTTCTCTAACCTCATTTCCAACCACTTTCATTTGTTCTGCTCTAGCTTTACTGACTGGCCTTCTTCTCAAACATGCCAGGGATACTTCCTCCTCTGGACCTCATGCTTGTTCTCCTCTATGCCTAGAACATATCCAGTGAGTGAAGTCTTCTCTAACAGCCCCATATGAAGTAGCACACCCTATCCCTTTATCCCATATATTTTTCTTTATATCACTTATTGTTAGCTAACATTACATGATATATTAATATAACTATTTCTTCTCAGTTTCTGCCTTCAGAAATCTTCAGGTTGGAGAGTATATCTGTCCTATTTACCTTTGAACTTTTAGACACAACCTGGCACACTACAGATGCTCAATAGGTATTTGTTGATTAGTTCAAGGCATTACCATCTTCCCCACTAGGTTATAACTCCATAAGGGCAGAACATGGAGCTCTTTAAGATAGACTACTTTTCAAACTGACCACATGTTCTTTTTTAAATCCTACTACTCCCACATCTTGAATTTGGATGGGCATTTGATGGCTCAGCCAATATGGTGGAAGTGATGTCAAGTGAAGCCACATCCTTAATGCCCTTGTTCTCTTAGGATGTTTGCTCTTGGAACCCAACTGTCATGTTAAGAAGAAGCTCGGATCATCCTAGACAGAGAGACCATATGGAGAGGTTACATGTGAGGTTCCAGCAGATAGCTCCACTAAAGTCCCAGTCCACACATGCAAATGAGCTGTCTCCAAGAGATTCTAACCACCAGATTTCAAGTTATGCCCGATCTTCCCAGATGAGGTTCCAGCACACACAAGCCACCCCTGCCACATCCAAATTCCTGACCCCCAAATCCCTCAGCGTGACAAAATGGTTGGGTTCTAGCAGGAATTTTTGAGGTATGTTGTTATAAGCCAATGTAACTGAAACATCTCTATCTCCAGCATATAATCAAGTCCCAACATTAAACACTCAATAAATATCCTTGAAGGTGAGGTCATTCATATTGATGCTAAATTCCATCTTTTGCCTTGTCTCTACCAAATCTTAATGAGAAGCACTGCCCATCACCAGAGCCCTTCCAGGATTCCTGGGGCTCTATTCAGCTCTGAAATGGCCATGACCATGACTGTGAGCCAGATGATGAGCTGGAGAATCTCTACATCATGGCTGGGAAGACATGCAAACACACAGTGGTCACTCTCTAGAGGGTGATCACCTTGATTATCAAGCAATGAGAAGATTCAGAAATCCTAACTAGGCTCTGCCTTTGCTGTATTTCATAAAGGAATCTCTTGTCAAGTACTCAATGGAAACAGAATGGTGCCCCAAGGTGGATGTTTTTCACATCATGATATTGTACAGACTGTAAGGTGGCTACAACCATTTCTAATACGATGAAAATGGAAAGCAAAGGCATAAAAGTTTGAACTGTATTCTAAGGTCCCGAGGCTGGAACTTTGTCATCTGTTACTCTTCCATTCCTCCTTGGCCTTGATTTTGCCAACACACATATAGTCAGCTACTAATTTATGTATAAAAAGCAAAAGCAGATTAGCTGCGACCCCCAAAATATTCAAGCTTCAGGGTCCCTCACTTGTGTGAATTCCTCCCCATGGGGACATAATGTGTTCATATGGCATACATTTTAGAAAGATTAACAAAAGCAATATATTTTGACCTCAATCGGTTAAGAGTCTTGTCTCCCTTTCCCAACTTGCCCTGTTGTCACCCTCCTCTTTGTGGCAGATGGCAGTCTTGTGGCCATGGGCAGCACAGAGAACTGGTAAAGGAGGAGATGAGTTGGGTATTGAGGACTATGTGCGTGCCTTGCTTCCAGGTATAGGCAGTGCTAGTTAGAAATACTGGCAGAGCTGGAATTCACAAAGCTTTGGCAGGTGTCTGAAGGGAATAACTTGAATGCTGCATGATGTGCCTATCATGTGCTCACTGATCTCTTAATATAGTGGGAAGGTGTCCATCCTCCGCAATTGTCAGTAGGTGGCGTTCTTCCACCTGCACACAGGTCCACTTGTCTAGCAGCATCTCCTGTAACTACACATTGCTGTCAAACCACACTGGACTCACCTTCTGGATTTCACCTTTGCTTATGCTCCTCTTTGGGCAAAATGTCCTCACTCAATTCCATTTCTTCAAGCCATACAATTTCTTGGTCCTTTGACACAAAAAACTGATCTCAATTTTTAAAAATAGCATAAAACAAAATGCTCAAGAAAGGAAGATACCAATTGCAAACTGGTTAATGAGCACCTTCAAAAAATTTTTTAAGATTAATTACTGCACAGAAGAAATAACCTGATGGGGCTGGGGTTGTGGCTCAGTGGTAGAGTGCTTGCCTTGCACACACGAGGCACTGGGGTTTGATCCTCAGCACCACATACAAAATACATAAATAAATAAAATAAAAGTCTAAAAAATCTTTAAAAAAAAAGAAATGACCTGAAATCTTATGGTTCATATAGGAAATAATTTTACAGATTTGACAACCAGCCTAACACTGTGTATGCCAACACCAGTAATAGGCAGTCGAACTAAAAGGAACTTTGCTAAGCCACCAGTAATAAAAATCAAATTTCCAGCATCCATTCTGGATCTGTGGTTCTCACCTGTGACTTTACAAAGTGCTGATGCCAGAATCCCAGACTTAATGGTTCCAGGGAGCATTCTTAGCATCAGCATTCCTAAAAGTTCCCAAATATTCTACTACGCAAGGCATGTGGGAAACTCCTGCCAGCAATGAATGACTCATCTTTCCATTCTCTCTACAGAAAACAGTATTACAAAATCATCCTCATATAAAGAGCAGATCAACAAGCATTCAGCCAAGAACTGTAAGAAAGAAAGAAAGAAGGAAATGATATTATACAGCATGTCAGGCAGTTAATTAAAACAAAATGTAAAATAATAATAGTTCCATGTTATTTTCTGGATTTTGCAACGTTTGTGGTTGTGTTTGTTATGTAAATGGCATTTTTAACTTTTAGATTAAATAACATGCTGTGATTTCTTTTTATTCATAATGTTGTGTTCTTTTTCATAAAATATATCTCCTCCAAATTGTATGAGCATGAGTCCTCTCCAGGGAAAAAAGTAATTTGTATGTGTTGTTGTTGTTTTTTAAAACAGGTAGAGTCATTAGTCAAATAAGGTATGAAAAAAAATTTTGTGGGTAACAAATTCCTACTGGTCCCAAGAGGATTAGATGTAGAATCTACATTTATCAGCATCCAGCCCATGGGAATTTGATAATTCTGTCATATTTGCTTCCATAACCAGCCCCCAGCACTAGCCTGGCACATCGGATGCACTGGTCAGGGATTTGTTCAATGTGATTTTCTTCCTTTACCCCCTCCTCTACTACTAGATATATTCCAATGATGCAAAATATACATTTTAAGATATTAAACTTATTCCACAGCCCCTTATTACACAGTCACTCAAAGAATAAAGACTGCAATAACACCATGAATGCCATCATGTTCACAAGACAGGACCTAAAATTGTGTACACCGAGTGCAACCAAATTAAAACAAAACCTGCAATGAGCAGAGAAAAAAAAGAACCTAGAGGAAAAATACTGACAGCATATTAATAGTAGTGAGGTCTAAAACTGTGGATTATATATTTTTTCTCTGTACATTTCCTTATTTTCCATTTTATCTTGAATGACCATGTACTGCTTTTATGATGCCTGGATCAATCAGGATCCCAACAGGAAATAAATGACATAGGCAAAGAAGGATGTTTTGAAGAGGGTTTGGTTCAAAGGGGTGATTGAAACCAGAGGTGGGGACAGAGCTTATATCATCTGAAACACAATTGCAATACTGCCTGATAAGACCTGGGATTGCCAGAAGCTTCTTCCCATAAGTGACCCACATCAGTGTCACTGTACTACACTGGCCAGGGTAAGACATACAGCCACACTCAATTTCAACAGGACAGGAAGTGTGATTTAATGTGCCCAGCGGTAGGACAAATGGAATATTTGTGAACATTACTAGTGAAAATCACAGGGCAGCCTGTTTCTCTTGCATGCATGCAAATGGGAGGGTCTGACAGGCAGCTCAAAGCCACACAGGGTCAAGATGTGCCTGCTGAGTGGAACAAATGAGTATCATTCCCCCAAGAGGAAGCGCCCTCTGTCTACTACCTCAGGGAGCGATGTCAGGTGGGAACTTAATCACAGAAAAAAACAATGCTGATTCCAGAAAACTGAGGGTGGCCATCTGGTTCCAAGAAGCCAGTCCAGCATCTATCTCCACTGCTCTTGGTATATAAGAGATGAGGATTTCATGTAAAAAAGGAAAAGTTGGCTTATCACCTGGCGTGATCCTGCCAGGGGTGGGCTGGATGTGGGAAGCCCACCACAGGCTGCTCTGACAGCTCTTGGTGGGCCCCTTTCATCCCACCTTTCCTCTGACAGGCAGCGAACTCCGTTATATTGTTCAAAGAGAATCGATATTGAAAACATTTTCAAGTCAGTCTGGGACAAAATGTCCACAGAAGGCATCTGAAATAAAATAGCTGACAAAAGGAGCTAAATTAACAGGTATGGGGATCCGGCTGCACCCAGGGTGACCTCAAAGCTACTGCTCAAAAATATACCCCCTACAGAGGCCAAATAAAAGGCTACAGAAATACCCAGCCAAGGGGCTCCTAATACCTCCCCAGCCCCTGCCAAAGAATCACAAAGCTCTAAGTAGCCAGACTGCAGGAACCAAGGCCAGAGACGACAGACAACACAGGAGATGGGCAATCTTCTGTGCTTCCAGCCCCAGGAAGCTGCTATGCCTCCCACCTTGGATGGCAATTTCCTTCTGAAACAGTGCTGCTCCTTTTAAAATTATATGTTGCTTCTCTCCCCTCCCTAAGAACTTCTGAATGTAATGATTACAAGGAAGCCTCTCACTACAAAGAATCTGTGCACTGAGAAATTCTCCCCCTTTCTTCTTCCTGTCCCCTCCAAAGTCACATCTTTGTTGGGCATTATCATTCCTTGCTTGAAAAGGAAATCACCCAAGCACAGGGGTCTGCAGGGCATTGAAAGACTACAGGGAATGCCTGGACTGAACTGTCTTCCCCTCACTCCTCAATTCATATGTTGAAGCCCTAACCTCCTCTGTGATAGTGCTGATGGTGGGGCCTTTGGAGGAGGTAATTACAGTTAAATAAAATCATAAGGGTGAGGCCTTAACACAATAGTATTAATGTCCTTATAAGAAGAGGAAGGGACACCAGAAATCTCCACAAGCAGAGAGGAAAGGCCATGTGAGGATACTGTAAGAAGGCAGCTGTCTACCAAACAGAGAGAAAGTCTGCATCAGAAACAAACAATGAGAGCACCTTGAACTTGGACTTCTGGCTTCCAGAACTGTGAGAAAATAAATTTCTAGTTGTTCAAGCCACTCAGTCTACAGCATTTTGTTGTGGCTGTTCAAACGGACTAATACAGTGAAAGTATTCATTACCTCTTAACTGTATAACAAATCACCCCAAAACCTTGTTGTTTAAAACAGTAAGAATTTCTTATCTCACATAGTTTCTCTGGATCAGGAACTGCGGAAGGGCTTAGCTAAGCCATAAGAAGGTGTGGCTTTTCATGTGGCTACCACCAAATCTCATCAGGATATGCCATCTCCTAAAGGTTAAACTAGGTTGGAAGATCCACTTCCAAAGTGGCTCATTCACATAGCTGGCAAATTAGTGCTGGATGTTGGCAGAGTCTTCAGCTTTTTACCACCATGGGCCTGTTACGGTTTGGATGTGAGGTGTCCCTAAAAGCTCACATGTGAGACAATGCAAGAAGGTGCAGAGAAGAAATGACTGGGTTACAAGAACCTTAACCCAATCCGTGAATTAATCTCCTCATAGAGATTAACTGAGTGGTAACTGAAGTGGTAGGATGTGGCTTGAGGAGGTGGGAATTGGAGGCATAGCTTTGGGATACATATTTGTATCTGACAAATGGAGACCTCTCTCTGTGAGCTGCTCCCCGCTGCCACACTCTTCCGCCATGTTGTTCTGCCTCACCTCAAGCTCCAAGGAATAGAGCTGCTATCCATAGACTAAGACCTCTGAAACTGTGAGCCCCCAAATAAACTTTTCCTCCTCTACAATTGTGCTGGTCAGGTCTTCTAGTCACAGCAGTGAAAAAGCTGACTAAAACAGCCTCTTATGGAATGGTATCTGGCTTCCCCGGAGCAAAGGATCCAAGAGACTAAGGGGGAAGCCAGTGAAGTCATATATCATCACTTCTACCAGGAAGAAACAGCCCTGATTCAGAGGAGGGGGAGGCCAATATAGGAGCATGAAGACCGGGAGGTGATGGGGGCCATCTTGACTCCCAGGGAGTCAGAGATTTACCATTAAGTACTATGGGTGTATCAGATGCAACTGATATCCACTCAACTTCCAACTGAACAGGTAAATTCTAAAGAACTTCTTTCCAGAAGCTCTCAAATATTCACTGATAGGCATTAGTGTAAAAGTGCTCCAGCTCCTTTGTTTACCCCTTGAGTAGGATAATTCCAAGGTGTGTGTATTACACTGGCTCCCAGAGTTCTTCAGAAAATTACACTCCAGTTGCCCACAATGTTAACTGCCTTGGTGACACCCTTCGCTGCCTATCTCCTTGCCCCTGGGTCACTTCCCCACTTTCCTGCTCTTGTTCCCTGAGTTTACCGTATAAATAAACTACATGTACTCAAGTCACCAACTCAGGGTTTGCTGATATGCTGGGGGCCCAGCCCAGAGTGATTTGGAGACTGAGAAATTTCCTGTCTTCATAAAACTTGCTTCTAGTCAGGAAGACATACATTTGCACATACAGAAACCAATCTGCATAGCCTCAAAGAGCCAGAAACACAGCAATATTAGTATGTCCCTAAGCAGAACATTGTATTTGGCAAGACCTCAGTTGGTAAGGTTAAAATCACATGAAAAATAGAAAACTGGTAGGGTCACAATAAAAAGGACATTCTATATATTTTTAACTATAGTAAATAAACATCCTGGAGGCTATGTTTCCAAAAAACTGAATTTGTTCAAGTTGAATATGTACTCTAGGAAGTTGCCCTGCTCCTGAATGACCTTCCTCAATTGTCCCACAGTCATTGCTTGGGGGGCCCAAATCTGCCAAAGCAGGAGTTCCAGCACACTGGACACGAGAAATGATGGCCACGAGTTCACAGACTCAGCATCAAATAACATATATCCATACCCTGAAGTAGTTTTCAATTGTTTTGCTTATTTTCATTAAGTAAGAAAAAATAAAACCTCAATTTGTATTTAAGATTATCTTTAATCAAATAAATATCCCTGGGCTGGGGCTATAACCCAGCGGTAAAGTGCTTGCCTCGCATGCGTGAGTCACTGGGTTTGATCCTCAGCACCACAAGAAAATAAATAAATAAAATAAAGACATTGCGTCCATCTACAACTAAAAAAAATTCTAAAAAATAAATAAATAGATAAATAAATAAATACCCCTGTGTTCCTATTTATTCCCTAACCTCCCTTGATGTTATCCTGAGGCCACATAACTGGTTCTGGCCAATGGATGTGTCCCTTCCCAGCTGAGGCAGGTAAGGCCAGGGAACATTCTCAACCTCTCCTAACATGGCAGGAAAGCCCATTGGAGGTGCCCTGCAGCCCTGGGTGAAGATGCAGAATGGACACTACCCTGGAGACCTGTCCAATCTTAACAGGCTTTGTGTGAGCCACAGGTAAAATTTGTTGGGTTAAGTCATGAGATTCTAGGAAGCACAGCCTAGACTAGCCTGACCAAGAAAACCAGGTCCCTAAAAGAGAGAACAGGCTTCAAGCAAAGAGCCTTCAGTAAGCAAAGATGACCAGCTAGAATTGAACACCATTGTTTTGAAAGCCATTACTTCCACAATGGCAAGCAATCATGCTTTGTTATTTATTTGTAATATCAATACAAGGTTTCCATTTAAATAACTTTATTTTTTTAAAAAGTAAGCCAATTTATAGAAAAACAGTAAATACCAAGCAATGTTAGGAAAGTAAAGCCAAATAACTGAAATGCAGAAAATAGCATCGACCTCACCGAGAGAGGTAATCAGGCTGGCAGGCTCTTTTGTTTGACCAGATTGAGCTGTATATCTTTAAGAATGTGAATTTTAAGATGTGGTTGCACAAATAAAGCCACGATATCTCAAAGTCAGGTTGAACAAAACCTCACTTGGCCAGACTCTACAGGGAAGTCTGGTAAAACAGGCCCAAAGGGTGGATCAAAGAAGGGATGCTTAGACAGTGATAGCTATCTGGGGCCAGGCTTCCTGGAAGAGAAAAAAATGCAACCAGCATATTGGTCATATAGTAAGGGAAACAGTAATCATTCAGGAGGGAAAATGGGTATGGGGCATTTGGGGCACAAAACAGACCATTTAACATATTGCTAGCAAATCGTGCAACTTAAAAATAGATTCCTAAGCCCAAGGGTTCTGGGTTCAAATGAGACTCCATCACTTGATCTTTAGCACATCATTTAACCTCCACAAAACCTTGGTTCTCATTTGTAAGATGAGAGCAACGAGAGAACCTCCCTAATCACATTGCTGTATTAAATGACTTATTACATTTATTTGCTTAGATTAGGGCCCACCACAAAGAAAATGCTAGACATTTTTGTTTCCCTTTTTATAATGTGCAGCAGAGTTTAGCAAAAGTTGTTTGAATTTGAATGAAAGAAACTAAGAATTTCATTGCTCATTTTGTTCATCTAATCGACAGTGCTAAAAACACATATACTCACCCCAGCAATCATACACAGAGGCAAACACCCATATTTTGCAGCTAAAAAGCAGGGACTAAATCTAGAATTCAGTATTTGATTGCAGTCTACCACATTACTTAGCCTCTAATTCTTCACTGGCTGAGTGCCCGTGCTGCCCAAGAGAGAGGCTCTGAAAGATTTTTATATTGCATTTCACTTTATTGGGAGAAGTGCAGCAGCTAAATCCCAGAAGAAAAGGTTAAGTATTATTCTATTGTTCTGCAGAAGTTTTTCAGACTGCAAGTGGCAACCCAGTATTAGACAATAAAAATTAATTTAGTGGGTCGGAACTCCCATTTTTAAAAAATATCAGTGCAATGCACATATCACAGAAAACAATTCACACACACACACACACACACACACACTGGCTTGCTGTGTAAATACATTTCTTATTGTGGGTCATGTTAAAAAGTTCAAAATATGTACTAAAAAACCCTTTAAGGTTTCTCTTCATTAGTCAATATATATGTATTTGTTTCCTTGGCATCTATGCATCCAGCCCCCCTCCAAAGTTGAAGTCCTTGAAGCTACACTTGTCTTGTTTGTCGTTCATAAACAATAGCATGAGCACAGTGCCCGACACCTGGCGGATACTCAATACATGTTGATCAAATCAAGGAGATATGATTTATTCCACAAGCCCCACGCATCGAGAGGCCCTCCACTTCTCGGTTAACATTTATTTTGACTACAAAATAAATACATGAGCATTTCTCCTTTCCTAATGGTTTCCTTTCGCTGTCTTCAACTGAGAGATCAGGGTAGGCTGTTAGACATTGATTTGTTGCTCCATCAAGTGCTGTGATGGACTTCACAGACAATCCAGGAAAAAGAATACTGTCTTCTTTTTTTAGATATAGACACTCAGGCCCAGGACAGTGACTTAAGTTGTCCAAGGTCACAGAGCTACTAAGTGTGTCTATGACCCTTCCCCCTGCCCTGAAAGGTCTGTGGGTCCTTAATGCAAAAGAACCCATGTCCATTCTCCTACAAAAGAAGATTGGGGTCTAAGTGGACCTGTGTCCTATTTATACAATCCAATGAACTCTCAAGGAAAGATCCTGGATTCCTGCCTGCATTGCTAGTGTTACCTATCTGGTTCCATCTTAGACCAAGCTCCTTCCCAAGAAAGCATTCTTCTTAACAGGGGTCCCACTGCCCCTGGTGACCTTGCTCACTGCCCAGCACTGGCAAGAAGATATATGGACTTGGGTGAGAGAGCAGAGAAACTGCCCAGGAGAATGCCTGAGATTTCCAAGGCCCCAGAGAACAGGAGAACGTAAAGTTGTTGGAAACATCTATTTATGTTCAGGAATTCCATCCCTCCTTCCCTCCATTCATCTCCCCACTCATCTATCCATTCACTCAGATACCCACCCATTCACCCTTCCTTCCAACCATTCACCTATCCATCCACCCACCTACCCTACCTACCTGTTCATCTATCCACTCATCCATCTATCCGTTCATTCACCCCACTATCTATCCAACCATCCATTTACTCATCCGTCCATCCATACATCTATCCATCATGTATCGAGCATCGATTCTGCAGCCACTCCAGTATTTATCTCCTCTTAGAATACTTCGCACTCTACCTGGCTGAATTATAATTATTACTTTGTTTATTAAATTTTCCTTTTAATACATGAATTATGCCTTTCCCAGGGTACTGTGATCAGGGCTCTAACATAAAAGGGAATTAAATTATAGTAATTATAATGACAGAACCCATAATGACATTAGCATGTATTGAGAATTTACAATGCCCCAGGTTATTGAGTGAGTCCTCCTAATGGCTCCCAGCAACATTCCCAAGCTGAGACTACAGGGGTGCACTGTACTGAAGAAGGAGGGCCAGAATAGTGTGCCCAGGACCACTGAGCTCCTACCCCTGTTCTTGGGAAAGGGACGGGACCTGAGGAGCATCTGAGTTTCATTCATCCCTGTTCTCTTCCTGTCCCTGGAATAAGATGGCCCCATCTGTCTTTCAGTGTCATTATATTTCTCCTTCAAAATCTTCACAGCATTTCCCCAAGGCTTAGACCTTTACCATCTAAAGTAGAAACTAAAAAGGAAAAACCAGAAAATGACAAATTTGGTTCCCAGGAGGCAAAATGCATTTTAACTCACTGAAATTCTAGGGGCTTTTCATATTTTTGTTCTTGTTTTTATCTCCCTAAGGACTAAATGTTCCTTCTCCCACTCCCCAGAGAGGAAAGCAGACTCCCAAAACTGAGCTTTCCCAAAGAAGGCCAAATCTGATTCTATTTCTATGTGTGTTTATATGAGAAAGAGAGATGGAAATTATGGCTGGTTCCTTCAGGAGAACCCTCTCTGTCATTAAAATAATATGAAGTCCAGCACTCATTCAAAAGCCAGACACCATTTTACCTTCCCCTTAACTGGATTTCTGGTAAACCCCAAAGTACTATGACACACACCAGGATGTCCTGCAAATGCCAAAAACTCAGTATGTCTGGAACCAAGTTGGTCATGCTCACCCTATAAATTATTACTCTTCCTGTGATCCTTGTTCGACTATGAGGCCACTCAGCCACTGAATGCCCTACCCTGGATCCCAACCATCTGAGGGCTGCCCCCAGCCTTCACCCAGCCATGTCCTCCCAGAGGGAAGAGGAGTCTACAGGCCCCAGAAGATGTGTCTGTCCAGGCCACACTCTTCCCTCTCCTATATTCCATATTTGGTACCTGGGATCCTTAAATTCCCTACTCAAATACTCTGAGCCCTATTCCAGGGCCGTACGTGCCTCTCTAGGTGGTCCTCCAGAGTGCACGCAACACCGCAATGTGGGCAGCCCCAGGCCCAAGGCAGCCAACGGGTAGCAGAAACACTCAGGTTGGGGTTTCTACCCATAGATGTGCACAAGGCCCCTCACCATGCAGATAATAGGAGGATGGGCAACAAAAGGAATCAGGCCACCATTTTCTGGGGGTTAGCAATTTTTGCTCCTTCCTCAAGCCCACAAACATCAGGGAGAGGCCTGGATTCTACCCCCAAAACATATCCTGAGTTCCCTTTCTCCAGTTCTCATTGCCCTGGTATAAAACCTTCATCACAAGATGTCCTGTCTCCCTCTGGATCTCCACTTTTTCCTGTGACCTACACTGGTTAGTGCTTGAGTTGTCTTCCTTTATTGGGGTGGAGGGGGGACACCAGGGATTAAACTCAGGGGCACTCAACCACTGAGCCACATCCTCAGCTCTGTTTTACATTTTTTTAGAGACAGGGTCTCACTGAGTTGCTTAGCACCTCGCCATTGCTGAGGCTGGCTTTTAACTCATAATCCTCCTGCCTCAGCCTCCAGAGCTGCTGGGATTACAGGCGTGTGCCACCACGCCGGGCTTTGAGTTATCTTCTTAGAACACAAAACTTGTTGGATCCTGCCCTCCTCCTCCACCCAGCCCATGGTGAAAGCATCTCACCTAATATGGAAACCATCCCTCTTTGTCATTTGCTGGTTCCTGCCCACCCCAACAGCTCCATTTCCTTTTCTCTGCACCCATGTGTAAGAGCAGACCACATCAGACTCTGCCCTCTTCCCCACTGCTCCCAACAACATGTCCAGGCTTCCCCTCAGCCTGGGATGCACCCTCCACTTGGCAAGTTGATTCCAGCTGCCAAGATCTAATTCAACAGTCTCCTCCTTTTTGAGGTCTCCTGAACCTAAGAGCCTCCCAGGAAGGTTTTAAGCAGGTAGCTCCTCACTCTGTACCCAGAGAACACAATGAAAAGTGTTTCAGTCTGTTCTGTGGTGTGATTCTGTGTCTACTGTGCCTCTGCACCATGAGCCTTTCAGGGAAGGGACTGCAGCTTTGCCCCATTGTCTCATGTGCAGCACAGAGGGACAGCAAGAACGAAGTGGACATCTGAGGAAGGCAGCCACTGGGCACCCAGGAAGCATCTCTGGACTGTCATGGAAGCCAACAAGGAAAGAACCTTCTGATTGCCAAGAGCAGTAGCACATGCCTGTAATACTGGTGGCTCAGGAGGCTGAGGCAGGAGGATGTTGAGTTCAAAACCAGCCTCAGCAGCTTAGCAAGGCCCTAAGCAACTCAGTGAGACCCTGTCTCTAATATAAAAAGGGCTGGGCATGTGACGCAGTGGTTAAGCACCCCTGGGTTCAATCCTGGGCACCTGACTGTAATTATTTCTATTTTACCAGCAACGACCGTGTAACTCTCCAAGCAAGCCTTCTTTCCTCTGCTCACTTCCTGTACACCATATATGGGTTTTTAAGGAAGCCGAGGAACTATGCCAAGCAGATGGTTTAAATGCACACGTTCCTTACCTCTCGCAGCAGCTTCATGACATGGATGCTGCTGATGTCCCTGTTGTACCGATGGGGACACTAATACCCTGAAGGGCAAAGCCACATGTCCAAGTGACAGAGCCAGCAGATAGTATACACTGGGTGAGTCACAGCTGTACACTGTCCCCCAGTTCTTCCTCTGACGTGTCCATGTGCTCTTTCTTTGGGAAAGGTGTGGGTTTTGATGGAGAAAAGGCTAGTTAGAAACCAAAGACTATTATTGGCACTGTTCACTAGAAGGAGAAAGAGTCCCTCTTCCCTGAACCTGTAGTGCAGGCAAGAAAAGGCTAGGCATGACGCTGAGGTTCCGCGATGGCCTTGGTTGGGATGTCCATCCCCAGCTCCACAAGGGGCTGGGAGTGTCCAGCCGGGCTCTGTCCACAGCTCTGACAGAGCTGAGCCGCAGCCTCCGCATCTGACTCTTGCTGCCACCCTGTGACGAACTGCAGCAATCGCAGGTGGGGAAACACCAGGCTGAAGAGTAAGGTGGGGATGGGGACCCCTGACCCTGATATCCCAAGGAATCCTCCAGGGTCTCCCCCTGACACTTTCTGAGCACAGGGAGCTCATTAAGGCCACATGGATGGGATGTATCTCTGCCCCCCAGAGAAGCAGACCCTGACCATGTGTAGGAAAGCCACATGACCAGCTAGGTGTTGGAACCAAAAAGGAAAGGGTGACAGATAGGAATAATGTACCTCAAAAGCCCCAAGAATGCCTGGCCTGCTTTAGCGGGGCACCCAAGCTCATGCACTCTCTTAGTGGGGAGAGCCCCAAGGCTCCCAAGCAAGCTGCTGGGAGCACAGCCAGATATTATTATGGAGCCCTCAGTAACATTGGTGGTCCCTGTCACATCCTTGCCAATCTCGGTGAAGAGTGAGAAGTGTGGCCCATGGCCCTAGCAGCAGAGGTGTGGCATGGAGGATGCCCCCACAAGTGAGGTCACATCCTTTCCTAAAGAGAATCAGAGATATGAGATGAATCTGATTTTATTCACTTCAGAGCCAGAAAAGAGAGCGCAGAGCTCAGAGCCTTCAAGGACGAGGAAAGGTCTTGGTATTGACTCAGCACAGCAGAGAGAGGGGCCTCTTTGGGGTTGAACAGATCCAAGTAGAAACCCCGTACCCTGGCTCACTCTCATGTGATCAGATCAGCCAGAAGCCTCCCTGAGCACTGCTCCTGGTCTGCATGATGGGAATTACCTGGCAATTAGCGTACCTGTTCCTTCTACTCCTGTGGTCCTCAGAAGAGTCTATCCATACCGTGGTGAGCAACTATGGGCTCCGATGTCATGCGCTGTCCTCACAATTAACCTTGTCTCACTCACATTTCAGGTTAAAGCTAGTTAAGCACTTCCTGTCTCCTCCTTCTCTCCAAGAGTCATTTGCTAACTACGGGACCTGGAGCAAGTTATTCAACAGCTTGCGCCTCAATTTTCTCATGTATAAGGCAGGTGTAATAGGAACACTCAATCTCAGAAGGAGGTAGTGAGGCTCTAATAAAAAAACATCACACTACCCTGCCCAGAGAAAACTGTATCCATATCTTAATTCCAGTGGGAAAACTGACGCTTCTGGAATGCCGGGTGTACAGAGGCCACAACAGACGGACACAAGCTGCCACCCCTTCAAGTGGTCAGAGGAGCATGTCTGGCCAAGTCTCCTCAATCCTCCTCCTCAGAATTCCTCTGCAGAGAACGGGGACTTCAGCTCCCTGTGTACTCCAAAAGAATTCCCACCCAGGGAATCATGGCATCCTCAATTTATGCTCAGTGGGAGAAAGGAGAATAAATTACCTGCTAAATCTCTTTCTTTTATCTTAGCAATCTTTAATGACTAAAAAGAACCCTTCCCTAAAAGAAAAAAATGCAATTATTTACAGTGTCTAGAGGCCCCTATTTTCAAGCTATCAGTAAACAGCTTCTAGTTTGGCATCCACCATGTTCCAAAAGTCCACACAGAGGCAGCCAGGGTATTTTCATTATTAAAGTGCAATGGCCTCGCCCCCAAACACTATGTGCAGCTCAAATTCACATCTGCAAATATCTCCCATTGACTCTGGAGTTCAGACACCCTTGCATAATTGGCAACTTACCTCATTTTAATTAGCTGTTGTTAATTCCTATTATTACTGTTACCCTTAATTTATTTGGCGGCTAAAATGACTGCATTTGGGAGCTAAAGGAGACAATTTGCTCTCCCCCAGCCAACTCTGAGATCTTTTTAGAGCCAGTCTTTTAGGGTAGAGCCAATCTAAAATCTCCAACTATAAGGATCCTTATAAGTGAATATTTAAGGTGAAGTCTGACATCTTAAGACCTCTCTCTAAACACACAGAGTAGCTAAAACATACAGCTGATCTCTAGAATATTCTAAAGTTCTGTTTGTTATAAACAATAGTAGTTTTTTTAAAAAATGAACCAAATTCCTATAGTCTTAAAGACTAAAGTTTGAATAAACCATAAAAATAATTAAAATATCATTTGCCATTACTAAGCACTGACTCTTCAGTTTATGCTAAGTACCCAATGTGTTTTTTTTTAATATTTTGTTTTGTTGTAGATGAACACAATATCTTTTTATTTTATGTGGTGCTGAGGATCGAACCCAGTGCCTCATGTATGCGAGGCAAGCGCTCAACCGCTGAGCCATAGCCTCAGCCCCCCAATGTGTTTTATTTCATTTAATCCTCATGATTATTCCGATAAGTGGATATCACTTTTTCATTAGCAAAGTCAACTTCAGAGAAGTTGAGAAACTTGCTTAAGTCCACACTGCTTATATAAGCAGAAAAGCCAGTATTTGAATCCAGGTATGCCTAGTTCCAGAGGCTGGTGTCGAGCCCTGTATTGATTGTCTTGCACCTGTAAGGAGCAGTGGCTTGCTCAGAGTGTAGGTGAAGGTTAAATGAGTAACTAGGCATTAGGTCTTTTGAATGCCAACTGGTTCCTGGTAAATGTTCAAAGGAGTAGTATGTTATACTCAGAATTTGCCCTCGGCAACAACAAGGAAGACAAAGATGAGACGGAGAAAAGAACCTCAGAAAGCTTGTGGAGATGAAGGAAGGACCTATAAGCATAGTCTACCAGTAATTAGAAACCACGGGAAACTATGGTGACCACAAGCGAGGTACAGAAGGCAAAAAGGAGATTAGAAAAGGCAGCAGCACCTGAGGCTCTAACACAGTTCCCCAGTCACCCTAGGAACTCAAAAGCTGAGCTCAAGAATTAGGCTAAGCTGGGTGCCATGGTGCACGCTTGTGATCCCAGTAGTTCGAGAGGCTGAGGCAGGAGGATCACAAGTTCAAAGCCAGCCTCAGCAACTTAGTGAGGCCCTAAGCAACACAGCAAGACCCTGTCTCTAAATAAAATATTTTTTAAAAGGGGTGGGGATGTGGCTCAGTGATTAAGCACACCTGGGTTCAATCCCCAGTACCGAAAAAAAGAAAAGAAGATGAATTAGGCTAGAATATTTCAAACTCAACAAGCTGCTACAGGGAGCAGGGTGAGAGTTTGAGGCAATAGGAAGAAGGGAAGCAAAGAACAAGGAAAAAAAAGATACAGGATGAGTTCCCAGGACCCAGAACTCATGCCAGGGGCTGAAGCACAGGCTCAGGTGGAGCACCCTGGGTGAAGCTGGGCAGGATGGGTAAGGAGGCAACAGCAATGGTCCAGGGTCCCCTTGTCCACCTCACTGCCATATTAATCCTACAGTCCTTCAGGTCTTAGTGAAAGCCTACCTCATTGGCAAAGTCTCCTTGGACCCCAGACCAGAACAGGTCCTCAGGTCACCTGCTGCCAGCATTCCTTCACGTCTCCACAGGGAGACTCGTATGCACTAGTCGAATTATTGGGGAAATGCCTGAATCCTGCACTAGACTGTAATCTCTCTGAGGGTGCATGCCTTATCTTATTTTGCATGTCCTTAGAATCCCAGAGCCAGCAGGATACCTGGGACAGAGTAGCAAGACACAAAAATGTTTGTTGAATGGTGAACACATGAATGAATGAAGAAACGAAGGAAACCATCAAGTTCAGACTCTCTTCTCATGGTCCTGCCAGGGACCAACCATGGTCCAAGGCAGCAAAGTTCTCTCTGGGGATACCCTCCACCTTCTCCCTATACCTGAAAAGGAGAAATGAAGAAAGAATGTGTTATTGATGTATTTTGACATCTTGGACTAAAAGCTGCTACACAAGAAGCAAAGAACTAATAGCCATCATCTCTCAAATTGATAGTGGGCTATTCAAGGGCTGATTTCAAGGACTTTTTGAAAAGACCAAAACAAACCAGGCACAGGCACGGTGACGTATCCCTTTAATCCCAGTCACTCGGGAGGCTGTGGTAGGAGGATCACATGTTTTGAGGCCAGACTCAGCAACTTAGCAAGACCCTGTCTCAAAATAAAAGGGGCTAGGGACGTAACTTAGTGATAAAGCAGCCCTAAATTCAATCTTTAGTACCAGAAAGAATAAATAAACAAATAAATAAAAGGATATGCTCCTCTTCACATCAGCCCTCATCCCTCCTTCTCCTCCTTACTGGCAGTGTTGTCCACTAAGCAAGACCCAAGAAAGAAGATAAACAGTATAGTGTCACAGCCCATTGCAAGGGGAGCGTGATGGTCTGGGAGGGGCCAGTGGAGAGGTGTACATCGCCATTGTTAACACCCTAGAGAATGATGATACATACACAGGCAGCTCTGTGGGAAAAGCTTTCCCTTACCAAGTCCCAGGAAAAGCCCCTCAAGAGGAGCTTTGATGCCGGGCGTGGTGGCTCACGCTTGTAATCCCAGCACTCAGGGAGGCTGAGACAGGAGAATCGCGAGTTCAAAGCCAGCCTCAGCAAGGGCGAGGCGCTAAGCAACTCAGTGAGACCCTGTCTCTACATAAAACACAAAAAAAATAGGGCTGGGGATGTGGCTCAGTGGTCGAGTGCCCCTGAGTTCAATCTCCAGTACC
>CM053413.1:41725239-41907180 GCA_028644305.1 Xerus rutilus
GCTTGTAATCCCAGCACTCAGGGAGGCTGAGACAGGAGAATCGCGAGTTCAAAGCCAGCCTCAGCAAGGGCGAGGCGCTAAGCAACTCAGTGAGACCCTGTCTCTACATAAAACACAAAAAAAATAGGGCTGGGGATGTGGCTCAGTGGTCGAGTGCCCCTGAGTTCAATCTCCAGTACCAAAAAAAAAAAAAAAAAAAGAGGAGCTTTGATGAGTACAGGCTGTTTCAGCTTCCCAGAGGCACTTAGTAGTGAGGTCAGAACCTAAGAGCTTTTAGGGAGCTTCTCCCCCAGGAAGCGAGGGGGTTACCAGTGTTCCATGTCTTCCAAGAATGAGTACTGACCAAATAATTTGTCTCTAGACAATCATGATGCTACATCTAATACAGGACATCTTCATAGCACGCATTTGCAGGCACACGTGCCCACATGTGCACAGATCAGAAGGGACAGAGGATGTTTCTGTGACAATTTAGGTAATGAGCCCCAAATAGATGAAGGTCAGAGCTGAAGACAAGGGTAAACCTCTGTCCTCTCCTTCATAATCCCATTGGACTCTCTCCACTTCGGATTTCTGTCTGTGGAGTTCATTCATTCTCCACGCTCACTCATTCAATGACTCCACAAGTATTTCCTGACAGAGACCATTACAGAAGCCAAAAATAGTGATGAACAAGCAAGACAAAGATCTTACTCTGGGTAGCAGACATTCTTGGGTTGAGGCAATACCACTGACCTCAGAGGGTGGGTATAGGATTCAAAGGTAGTAAGAATTAAAATAATGGTTGCTGCCATTGATTGAATTCCTACAATTGCCAGATGTTGAGCTAAATTTTATACTCATGATCTAGTTTCACCTGACAGCAATTCCATGGGACAGGGATCATGAAGAGTAAAATAGGAAATCGAGAACTGAGAAACTGCTCACGTCCATACACTACCCACAGGTGGACCCAGGGTTCGATTCCACAGTCAGATTCCAGTCCCAGGAACCTTACCCCTCAGCTCCACCACTCATGTCTGGCCTGGGCAGCAAGCGCTCCTGGGATATGTATGTCCCCATCCTCTGAACTAATCAGGTTTCATCTTTGACTTCCCTCCCCAGAGAGACCTCAGCTCTTCTCCCTGGCTCTAGCCTGGGCTGTGAACACAGCACACTTGTTGAATAAATGTTGGCTTTCTTTCCCTTTTTTTTTTATTTGGCAGTTTAAAGCAATTAACGTCATTTAGTCAAGCGTGTTATTAAGTCAACATTCAAGGGAGGGTGGATCAGGGGAAATGAATATACTAGGTTATATAAATACCAATTTACTCACTGTCTAAAATATCACAGAACTTCATCATATGTCAAATATTTTAGTCCCTTTTATTTTTGCCTTTTACATTCAAAGATGATTCCATCTCCATACACCACTCAAAGAACGAGTCTGTACTGCAAGGTCTCTTGGGAGAGAACATTAGCAAAAATGTAGAGAAGAATTTACCAGTGTGGGAAGTCATTTCTACCTTCTCTGACATCAATGCTGCTTTCATCTTTTCTTGGCCCTTCAGCTGAGTCCTCCTTGCCATCTACAAGAGTTCTCCCTGGTGTGAGTCTGCTGCCCCTGCTAAAATGCAAATGGAGGTCTACACCTCCCTCCACTCCAGCAGACGCCCCCACAGTCAAGGGCAGGGCAACGGATGTTGCAAGGATGGACACTGGGACAAAAAGGAAAAGAAAAAAAGAGCCTGTGCATGCCTGTAATACCAGCAGCTTGGGAGGTTGAGGCAGGAGGATTCCAAGTTCAAGGCCAGCCTCAGCAACTTAGCGAGGCCCTAAGGAACAGAGCAAGACCCTGTCTCTAAATAAAAGACAAAAAAAGGGCTGGGATGTGGCTCAGTGGTTCAGCGCCCCTGGGTACCACAAAAAAATTTTTAAAAAAGAGCCAGAATCAAGTGTCACCCATCTCACAGCTAGCAGATTGGAAATGAGGTTGTATATGCCATTCTGTGAAGCTGGGCCAACTCTACTCACCTCCCAGGAACCAGATCTCAGCAAGCCCAGAAGGAACAGGCATCATCGTTCCTGGCCTCAGAGAGATGACTTCTGCTCAGAGAAGGATATGTGCAAATAATTGCCCAGCAGGTATAATAACAAATACCAGACGCAGTGGGTGGTCTGAGGAGGAGGCAGCCAGTATAACATAGATGCAAAAAAACACTTGGTAATTCCTTTAAGTGTGAAGCAAAATACCAGATAAGCTTAAGACCACTGCTCAGCCTGCTGTGCTCCCCACCTTCCCTCCTCCCTCTTTCTTTTTTTTTTTTTTTTTGGTACTGGAAATTGAACTCAGGGGCACTCGACCACTGAGCCACATCCTCAGCCCTATTTTGTGTTTTATGTAGAGACAGGGTCTCACTGAGTTGCTTAGCACCTCGCTGTTGCTGAGGCTGGCTTTGAACTCACAATTCTCCTGCCTCAGCCTCCCTAAGTGCTGGGATTACAGGCTTGAGCCACCGCGCCCCTTTCTCCCCTTCTTTCCCCGTCTTCCCTGTCATCTCATTCCAGTACTGACTCTAACTGGGCCTCCTACCTTGCAGAGCCCAGTAGTTACGTTCCAAGTCAACGAAGGTAAGTGCTGGAAACAGGAAGAGGCAAATGCAAATATGTGAGAGTACTGAGGGGCTTACAATGGGGTTGCACCTGATATGTAGGACATATCGCTAGCTCAGGAAAAGATCAAAATTCAAAACTTGCGCTTACAGCTTCTACGGAATGCATAGTGCTTTCCCACCGTCACGAAGCCAAAACCGTGTGAGTCAGGGACCTTCCGCACCGACTTCACCATTCAGACAGGCCTAGGTTCAAGAATCAAAGCCGCCACCTATCAGCTACATGATCTTGGGTAAGTCATGTCACCTCTCGGAACTTAAGTCTCCACCCCTAGAAAATGTCGTTATCGGAGCACCTATCTCATGGGATCATAGGAAAAGCGAAATAAAATTTATGTGGAGAGCTTAGTATTGTGACTGGCTGAGAGTGTTAGCTGTCATCACCCATCATTATTATTGGAGAAAACACAGTTTCGTCCCAAAGATCAATGCTACATTTCCCAGAATAAAATTGAACTAGCCTATAATTTATCCTGGTAACATTTAGAACACTGTTTTTTAACACATTTATTAAACTCTGAAGTCAATTTAATGGTCAGAGCCACCCTTCCAAAATGAGCAGAACAGAATAGAATAGAATAGAATAGTGAGGAATAAAGCACAACAGAATCAAGTTGAATAGATTAAAATTAAAATAGGATACAGCACAAAATGCAAGATTGCACTGCAGAGGCTGTGATGTTTCAGGAAATATGCATTTTACCTGTGAGGTTAAGCGTTATGAGTTGCAATGAAACATGCATTTCTTTTTTCTTTTTTCTTCTTTTTTTCTTTTTTTGGTACCAGGGATTGAACCTAGGGGTGCTAAACCACTGAGCCACATCCCCAGGCCTTTTTATATTTTATTTAGAGACAGGGTCTTGCTGAGTTGCTTAGGGCTTCACTCAGTAGCTGAAGCTGGGTTTGAACTCATAATCCTCCTGCCTCAGCCTCTTGAGCCGCTGGGATTACAGGCATGCGCCACCGCATCCAGCGAAACTTGTAGATCTTACTGTGGGCTATGGGCAAAAAAGTCCTAAAGGTGCTGACTCAAAAAACATGCATTTGGGGGGCCCAACAGGACTGTAGGGGAGCAATCCATGTATGAGGGCAATTAGGAAAAGACTTTTATGGGAAGCAGATGGCACCTTTCACACTGATGTTCACCAAACAATTTTCTGTTAAAGGGCTAGAAACCGTAGGTCCCCATAATCTACTTGGTAAGAAGAAAAGCCATCAGTGATAGGTCAACAAATTTCTATCTCACAAATTAGAGAGTGGCTACTTCAACTGTGCTCAGTGATTTCTAAATAAACTGCTTCAACAATCAGACGTGCACCTGGGTACCTTCTGACTTAAAAGATGCGATGTCTGACTTGTTCCAAAGCTCTCATTTCTATTACAAAGGAAATTTTCATTTATGTTATCCACACTAAGGATGGCTGGACCCAGGACCATCCTGAGCGTTGGCCTTGGTTCCAGGACAGAGCAGCCACCACAGCCTCTAGCCCAGGGTAACACAGACTACACACACATACACACACACATAAGCAAATATATGTAAGCAAATATTACACACAAATGTAAGTAAACCTCAGCAGGAAGATATGCATAGGCCAGAAGAGAAAGGAGGGAAAGATAGGGGACCTTAGGGGAATCCAGAAATCTTCCCCGAGGAGAAATGTACACAGTGCTTCTCATAGCATGGTCCACAGACCACTATATCAGAATCCCCTGAGATGTTTGTTAGTGTGCAGAGTGCTCAGCCCTGGACCAAGCTTACCGAGTCAGAATTTCTTGGGTGAGAACTTGAAATAATGCACTTTAATAAGATCCCCAAGTGATACTGCTGCATGCTAAACTCAGACATGCTGTAGAATCGGACTCCGCAGTCAGACAAGGGCAGCAGGGTCAGCAGGGGGTTGGGCATGGTATGATCAAAGACACAAGCATGATGCATTTGGGGAATGTGAGCAGGGCACTGTCACTGAAGCATTCAGGGTGAGGACGTGAAAGGTGGCCACAGCAGCAAAGGAACTTTGGCACCCAACGCAGCTCTGCATGCCTCATTGAGTATTCAATGGATGTTTTCTGAAGCAGGAAGGAAAGAAGAAAACAGTCTCAACATTTAGCCAAAAAAGCAAATGCATTCTCATGAGTCTGTTAAGACAGCTACAGATTTTTCCAAAGCATGATATTCTACCCCAAATGAAGTGCTCGATCATTTGAACTTAGGTTTTGGGAAATGAGAAGGTTGGAGGCCTCCGGTTACCAGAGAGATTACCAGTATTGAATAAACATTTGACTTATTGTGCTAACTTCTAGCTGCTTCACTAATACAGATAGTGTTAATAAGGGGAATGCTCCCTAATGATCCATGGAGACCATATATTTTGGCTGCTATGAGATACTTTGGGGGAACATTCTTTCCAGGTGAAATTCAAACTTAAATGTGATTTAACTGAGGACAGGTTGCAATTACTTCCTTTTGCAAAGTCAAATAAAGCAGATTTCCAGGGAAGGCCAGGCAGGGAGCTTCAGAAGGGCTCACAGAAAAGGGAACATAGAGGTCATCTGCTCAGGGTTACCTCTCTGTCATACAAGAAGTCCACTATGGGACATGGACCCTTCCTTCCCTCTGTGGTTTCAAGGATCTGACACTAGGCAAGTGCCCAGGGCTGGGAGTTGACACCCAGCAATCTGAGTTTGGACCTTGAATGACTTCCTGCAAGATCCAAGGCCTGTCACGAACCCTTGTACAACCATTGTTCCCAACATTGTCCCTGCTCCAAAGTCCTTTCATTCCCTTCTCAGTGAGTAAGCCAGGCTCAGCACGAAACTGGAAGCTGGGCATCGGATTCTGGTCACTGCAGGGCCACATGGGTGCTCTACTGTGCAGAAATCACAGCCTACAGAAAGAAGTCTTGTGTTTTAGAGAAGATGGATGCAAAATTCCTTGATTGAGTCTCAATACCTTGGGGAAGTAGAGGCTGGAATGAAATATCTTTTGGCAAAACCGCCCCCTACTAAATCCGTATAATTTAATTCCCATCTCTCAGCCAGCTGTTCACCCTCCATCTCAGAGGGTCTGCATTTGGTGCAGGCTCTCAGAACGGCACAGGTTAGGCCATGGAAGGATACAGACAATTGCACCTGCAGGATGCAAATGCCAATAAAAATAGCCCAAACTTGCTTCAGGGCCTCTCACGAGGCTCTTCCCCTGCTTGAAGAAGCCGGAAACCATCCACACAGGGCAGGCACTGCCATGAAGTCACCCCAGGAGCATTCCACGCTTGCAGCAGGTATGTGCAGTAGCAGAGGAGATACAGCTCGGACAGCCTGCAAAGCACAAACTCAGAAATCTAGTCCCAGTGATGTAAACAACAAAGAGATTAAAGGAAGCTCCTTCATTGAGAAAGTGAAATAAACGCTCAGCACACACCAGGCACACAACTCGAAGCTGGCAGGGCTTCAGAGATGGCCAGGTGAAGTGTGCAACCCTGTGAAGGTGAAAGGGACAGAAATTAAAATTCACATTTCTCCCTAATGTCACTGGGAATGTGGCATCCTTGCGCTTTATGGAATTAGCTGTAGCAGCTTCCTGATTGCCTTTGCGGAGTCGCCTCCCCCAGGTTGATGGTGGCGGCTGCGGCGGCCCCATCAGTCTCGCTTGGTGCTCCTCGTGCACCCGCCCGGCACTGCGGTGCTCCCGCGGCAGCTGCTCGGCCTGGCACTGCAGAGACTCTGGGACCCCTCAGCCTGACTGGATGCTGCTGAGGAAGACTCAGTATATTTGCAGGGTGCTGACCCAGATGGGCAGGGATGCTCCCAGGGGCGGGGAGGGGGTCGCCTGGCTGGGAAAAGTGAGTACCCTCTGGCTCTGCTGTCTGGCAGTCCCTGCTGGCACTGACAGGGCTGTAGGTGAGGGACCTGCCTGCAGGGCTTCAGAGCTGGATTGCTGTAGCTGGAAGGCAATCCCCAGTTTTTGCGGCATCCATGACTGACGCTGGGGATCGTAAAATCCTGACATTGGAGAGTAAACAGAAAAGGATGGAAGGACTTCATTCTTCGCCTGGGCTCCGTGGTGTTATTTGCATCCCCAGTTTGTAAGGACAAGGAAAAGGCTGGGCAGGCAATTCCTTTCTTTGTTTATCTGTACATTCATGCATGCCACAAGGAAACCCTGAAGCCCACCCCAGGGACAGCTATGTGCCAAAGCGGGGTCGTCCCTCAGTCAGAAAGAGCAAGCCTGCCCTGGGTGAATTTAATGTCTAGCTTACCAACCTCCTGCCTCCCCTGCCCCCACCACCACCATGCAGGAGATAAGGGGTCCTCAGGATATCACACATCCCCAGACCTGCCAAGGGCATGGAAGGAGCTGCCGGACTCATTCCATGCAAAATGAAACTGATCCTAGGGGTTAAAGGGCTGAGGTCTTCAAGCTAGCTGTCAATTGTACAGAAAAACAGAACAGGGGCTTCACTGCGAGAAAAATATAAGCACCAACAAACATATGGGAAAGGGAGACAAAGAACAGGAACGAAACTAACAGAGGAGATAAAACTGGACACTCCCCCAGTGTCTAGCTCTGGACTAAGGCCGTCATGAGCCTCGGTACTTCATCCTACCATGACCTCATTTTACAGGTAAGGCACCTGAGACTTTGACATTCCGCTAAGGGTCAAGCTGGATCTCAAAGCCAGGTTTGTCTGGTCCCAGGACCTCAGAGCCCAAGCTGGCTCTCCACCCATTGCTTTATACACAAAGGGAAACTTTACCAAATCCAATTAGATTCTCAGAAAGCCTTCTCAGGAATCAGAGCTAATGAGGGGAGAACTGAGCCTCAGAGGAAACCAAAAGTCAAGCAACATTTTATTATGATAAAAGGGAGAACTATAGAAAGCTAGAGGACTGACTTACTGGCCCTCCCCACATCCAGCTCTTACCCCTTTTACATTCTGCATTATGCAAGCAAATGACAACGCACCCAAGCAAGGAGACGAAGAATTCCATGGGGGAAAGACTAAGGGCAAGGAAGCAGTGTCCATCAAACACCCTGATGAGCCAATAACATGCAAAGACCAAAGCAAGGGACAAGAGGCTGATCTTAGGCAATGTCCTAATGCCTCTCCTCTGATCCCATGCTACCCCAGGTCCCTGAGACGGGATTTATATGGCCCAGCCTCGAAGACTGTCACTGAAGCCTTGGGCAAAATTATATTCTCTGTCTCAGTTTCTGCATCTCTAAAATGGAGATGCTAACAGACCTCAAGTGTGGTTGTATTGAAATAAATAAAACACAAGACACAAAGTACAAATAAAGCATCTGCATGCTCAGTGTTCTTGCTTCCTCCTAAGAAGCCCTGGGAGGGCTCCATCATGGGCAGCTTTGTGAAGGTCTCCAAACAAGGCCTCCAATGGCCATATTTTAACTGCCCCCCTCAAGCAGACAAACTGACATCTTAAGCTGCCAACACTTCCCAGTATGTGGAAGCAACTAGAAAACCAATCTGACAGTAGCCCATCTTTTCCAAATATTTCCCGTAAGCTACTTATTGCGAAGCATCCTGTATGCATCTTCTCATTTGTGTCTTTTAACTTAGAAGTTAGTGCCACTATGTCCTCTGATAGATAAGAACACTGAGGTTCAGCCACTGACTGGTTAGGATCATACGACTCATAAGCAGAAGCATCTAGATCCAGACCTGACTGACCCAGCTTGGATTCAGACTCTCAATTTTAT
This sequence comes from Xerus rutilus, assembly GCA_028644305.1. Lineage (NCBI taxonomy): Eukaryota > Metazoa > Chordata > Mammalia > Rodentia > Sciuridae > Xerus > Xerus rutilus. The sequence goes on from CM053413.1 coordinate 41,733,613, forward strand.
ACAAGTCCCCCTTCTCATGACCAACCTTCTCTCTTAAAAGTAGATCTTTAAAAGTCAATCCTCTGATTTCTAAGTCTCTCTATATTTCCTATCCATCTTAAGGCATTTGTTTCCAGCAAAAGAAAAAAAAAAGGAAAATCTTGCTATTCAAGTAGAAAATCCAGCTATGTCTCCATAATTCCAAAATTCCCATTCTGGGAAATGTGTATCATTGGTCTTTTTCAAAAGATTAGTGGGCTGTGACCCTCTCCTGAGAGGATTACATCTTATTTTAGTACAACCAGGTGACTTCTGATATTCTGAAATACTTGAACTTGAGTACAGACCTTGGGATTTTTATATTAGTTACCGGTGTTTTTGAAGAAAGGAAAACAGCACAAGTTCATAAAAACACACACACATACAAACACAAAAGCCCTTTATTGGTAGCCTGTTAGAGATTTGCTTCAAGTGTGCCACTGGAGTCAGTGTACAAATTCTGTATCGTGAAAGCAAATGACAATAGGATCCCAACAGAGACCCAGGCCAAAGCCCAGAAGAAAGAATATTCAAACTTCAGTTTTACCATCCCAGAAGCCAAATGACTATCATTTATGTCCGTGGGGCAAGAGTCTATGCCCAGTGAGCTGTCTGCACATGATGTGATCGTGTTGTGCTAATAGACATTTCACTAATAATGGAAACCAGTAGGAGGTGGAGAGTAAAGCTGTATGTTATGACTCCAGGCCGAAAACTACCTACATCCAATGGATTTACTGCCTCCCACATCTATTGTTCTTTGTACAATATTTTTCCACCTCTGCCTCAACAAAGTACCATGGAAAAAGCATTTCAGGTAGAAGAGGTATAAAGAGCCAAACGTCTGCCCCGTATTTCTGATTTTCACCTTGCTTTACAAATTCTTGTACAATGTTACAGCAAGAACAAACTTTAATCCCACGACTGTCCACCTTCACTGTGCAAGCAACGAGATTAGGAGGATTTAGAAAAGCAAGCAAAAAATCCACTCCCCCCTGGGGACATAATATATACTTTTCTCTGTTACTGTGGCCTGGTTGCATTCAATGTGCATGACATATATTGCCTTCATTTTATGAATTCATCATGCAATCAAAGTGACAAAATTCCAGGAGTCTCTCTTGTTCTTCACTAATAATAAAGCAGGATGATATCAGTGAGAGAGTAGCAAGAGAACTAAGGAGTCCCATGTACCATACACTATTCTAAACAGCCTCATGGGTGTTATATTATTTAATCCTTCCCAAAGCCCCATGATACAGGTGGTTTTATTATTTGTTTCACTTTAGGATGAGCAAATCAAGGCCCAGGGCAGTATTATTAGTGACTCTCAGGACAGAATTCAGCCCCTCAGCAAGTGCTCTTTTGTAAAAATCTCTTTTTCATCTGTGCATGGCTCCCTGTAATAGAAATCTAGACCATTCTAAAACCAGATACTCCATTCCCTCCTGGCAACTGAGAGTGTTTGTCAGAGAAATTAAGAAGAGATTGCAGGACTCGGTTGAATGCATGGGAGGGTCTAGATTCAGGAATTTCACTTGCCAGTTATTCTTTTCATTCCATTTGAAGGGACATCAAAGTCTCAGGAAAATAAGTCACCAAGTGTACCATGTATACATTCAACGTACTTAGCAACAGGAGCAAATAGATAAATAGCAGGTTTCACTTTTCAGGGAAAACATGAGGGGAAATGCTCTCTGGTTTTTGCAGAAGAGTTGAGTCTTCAAGTTAGAGCTGAGATTGGCTGCTGGTCAGGAATTCCAGAAGGTTATTCTCTTCCATGGCAGCTCCACTTTCCAGGCTGAGGACTGTAGTGGAGGCTGCTTGACATCTCCTTTTTCCCTACAGACTAGGGACATAGCAATCAGCCTTTTCATTCTCTATCAGAAATCAGGCACATCCCCTAGCAGGCACAAGCTCACATTGGAAGGTAAGGAAGTCGTACTCAACCTCATGGGGGCCCAGTCTTCACCACCAAAAGAGCACATTTTGAATGTCCACCTCAGAGCAGAGCATCTAGGGGAAAAACAGCAAGGGTGCCAGCATCCCAAACCACCCAGCCCTTCACATCTTTTGTGAATCCTGCTGATGACTTCAGCCATGCTCAGGTGGGATGGGCCAAACCAGCAGCATATACTGTAGAAAAAAGTCAGAGGCTTAAAGGTCACAAAAAGAAAAACAAAATAATAAGTTTCAATCCCATCCCCACCTAGCTGGTACTACCTCCCTAAGCCTTAAGACCCATCTGGGAGGCAGCTAACACAGGTCATCTCCTAGTGGAGGGATGACCAGATCAGATTACGTACATCAGCTACTTTCATATAAAGAATGCTTTATTCACTGGAAACACCACACCACCACCACCAAAAAAAAAAAAAAGTCCAGCTCTAACCCACTCTCTTCCCTGAGAAGATTATGACCTTAGTGGATGGTGGAAAGCCCCCAGGGCAGTCAACCTGACGATTTGTGGAAACAAGTGGCTCTTGGGCACTTTTCTGACTATTGGCCCAAATAGAACCACCAAAGCTTGGGCAGATTTACTCTCATTACTGACACTTTGCTGATGTCCAGTGCTAAGTAGAATAGCATTATGTACAAACAACTTTTAAAAGCTATGCAGCCATGAGAGCAAAAACCCACCCCCATGTTTCAAAGTGTTGCTATGTTTATACACCGAGGGGTGGCAAGTTTCACTCACTCAATCTCTTTTAGGAGATCAGCACAGGGCAGATGCTCAAGGCCAAAACATAACAACAGAGTGGCCAAGAAAGCTCTAGAGAGGAGGGCAGAACCAGCAGGAGGAGCCAAGGAACACAGGATGCCCTTCAGTGCCTCCTGTGGGTGGTGACAGATGGCCATCCCCACATATGGCTTCATCTCCCTGCCCTTTGACTGAGGGAAGATGGCCATGCCCAGTGAGGTGCCTCAAATTCCTGTTGGTCTCTAGCATCACTCCCCATGAAGTTCCTGGGAGAAGTCAGAGCCCATTCTCACAGGAGGATCTGCTTGGCACGCTGACCAAGAGAACACTTGGGTTAAGGAATGTCCGCAATGGCTTCTGCAAGAACTGTGCAGCACAGTCAATGGCCAGAAGTGCTGGGCTCTCCTACAGCTTATGGGTCTCTCTCTGGGCTGTGAGGCAGACAAGGGTACTTCCTCATCCTGATCCACTGGTTGGGTGGCAGGAGGAGCAAGGCAGGAGGTTAAGTAACCCCAATTCCTGGTGGCAGGGGACAGTTTTCTCTGGTTACCTCCCCCTGGCCTCAGGTAGGAGAGTGCTGACCTCACAGTGCAGCACACAGATCCTGACAGAGGTTGCAACTGCTCCAGCCCTTTCAATCTAAAGTTCTTAGTTCTCTTCCAAGGACCAGGTAGGGATCACCTTGCTACAACGCCAACCCCTGGCCCTCACTCACTCATCCTTGCACTTGTTCACTCACTGAGCCAACAGGTATGCAGGCTCTGCAGTTGCTTATGCTGCAGCTAATAATGCAGCTAATAATGACCATGACTCACTGACTGGAGTCTTAGATGTGCTAGACCCTGTACTAAGTGCTTTGCATATTTTATTTCACTCAATCTTCACCATGGCCTGAAAGTCAGACACCATTGGCCTCCTATCCCATTTAAAGGTGCAAGTTCAGAAGTGTTACTTTACCGAGGTGACCCAGCTAGGAAACGGCAGATCAGGGATTCAAATCCACATCTATATGACTTCAAGACCATGTCCTCTCAGCTGTTAACTCAGGCTTTAATTGTTTCTGAAGTAATTTCCCAGATGTTATCTCCCTTAATCCCCCCAAACACTCCTGAGGAAGAGAAACTCGAGTATTACTCATTTTTTTTTTCAAACGAGAACTGAGATGGAAAAAGACAACACAAAAATGAGACAGTGCATGGGGCTAGAGTTGTGGCTCAGTGGTAGAGAGCACTTCCTGCCATATGTGAGGTCCTGGGTTTGATCATCAGCACCACATATAAATAAATAAATAAAATTTTTAAAAGATCCATTGACAACTAAATACACACACACACACACACACACAAAATGAGAGAGTGCAGATCTGTGGCCAGGTGTACAGATTCCAGAAGCCCCTCAGTCACCTTGGGGAGGCTGCTTCCCTTCCACAATCCTCAGCTTCTAAATCTGTAAAGTGGGATGAATGATTCTCTGCCTCGTTGGGTTGTTGAGAGAATTTAGTGAGATAACGGCAGAAAGTGCTTATCACAGGATCTGGAATAGAAAGACGGCAGAGTGAATGCTACCTGCTTTTACTATTAGATGCAATGATTTACCCAAGGCTACTAGGAAAGTGCAGATGGAAAAGATAAGCAGAAGGAGCTGCTAGGCCAGTGCCCTTTCCTTTGACAACCTAGCATCTCCAAGACGGGCACCTTTGGAAATAGCCCAAGCTCTCCATCTATTACCACATAGAATTCCACTGCAATTGGAACAATGGTGGGCAAGGGAAGCCTCCTAGACTGAACAGGGCTGAAAGGATGAGCTATAGAGAAGGAAAACCAGAGCACCAAAATGAAGGCAGCCTCACCCACGGGGGGCTTAGTCAGGGCCCAGTGGACCCCGTGCTTGGTTTAATGCTCTACTGTCATCATCTTGAGATGCTAAATATTTTTTTTAACATGGGATTCTGCACTTTGCAATGGGCCATGCAAATTATACAGCTGGTCCTGATCTCAGCAGGTTCTCACATTCCAGCTGCATACAAAATCCCACACGCTGGACAAATCCAAGCCTGGGGGACTGGATCACTCAGTTCTGTCCCAGCACCCTGGCTCACTCTCTCAGAACAACCTCTCTGGCAACCTGAGAGGGCAAGAACAGGCAGCAGGCAGCATCTGGCACATTCTGTTACAAGCGGCCTCCACTTTTATTGGCCTGGGCGCACGCACAAGCAAAACCTTAATAAGGATAATGATAATGGCGTGTTCAACCCCCAGTATTGATGGGGAGTTGCTTGCCCTAAAATGGATAACCAAAGGTCCTCTGAGTGAACCCACAGCATTACAGCCCTACCCAACTTGCCTGTTCAGATCGCTTACATGGATAACAGCTCTTTTAACCTTGGGAGGGTACTGTTTTCCAATAACAGGTGCCAAGATAAATACTCCAAAGTGCACGGAGTGAAGCAACCACCATCTATTCCTTGTCAAGAGATAATGTTCTCTTTCCCAATACAGCCTTGAAATGCACACTCACGGTTTGGCTCTTGAGTTGTTTATTTTCATAATCTTGATTTGGGGTAAGTGAGAAGCAATGAAACACATACATTTCATACTCCTTATAAATGTAGCATCTTATTTGAACTTGTTCAAAGCAAATGAAAATTGAAATGCTTATCATTTGTTAGAAACATACCAGACCCTTTACAGAATTTCTTTGTAAAATAATTTGATACTGGAAAGCAGGTGGGCTGGCGAGGTACACAGACAGCCCCTATAACATGTTAACCTCACAGAAGCCCAACATACCCAGGGTCATGGCGCAGGTCGGATCGCTCTGCAGGGGGTCCTGGCAATGCTTTACATTCAGGAGCAACTGCCTCAGGGGAATCTGCCCATCACTAAGTACTCAGGGAAATCTCACCTTCCTCTACCTCATGATTTTACCTTCCTGTCTTAAAGGACGGGCTAAGTCCTGTTTAATGGACTGAGAAGGACAGCTGAAGATCACCAGAGCCTGACATCAGGAACTCTTCCTCTCATTGAATGATACTCAAAAGCTTTCCTTCAGCCACTCGAGGTGAAAAACAGGCCATTATGTCTCTTTGTGTAAAAATGACATTAAAGGGGGGGGACTCTCGTATGCTAATTTATAGACTGGCAGTTTATAACATCTATTTAATTTCTTTCTCACTCTCAGCCATTGCAAAACCTCTAAGTCAAATCATCATGTTGGGGAACCCACGACCTGCTAAAACTCTCTATCCAGAAGACAATGGAGGTCTCAACTCGGAGGCTCTTTCAACCAGCACTATGACTATGAAAGGTGGGGGAACCCAGATATAAATGTCACTCACTGCTTGACAGATGATGTGTGTTTGGATAAAGCCAAAGTCTATTTGTTGGCTTCTATGATGGCAAATCTGGATTAATGACAACCCTGAAACAAAGGATCCTGCTCACGTGAGAAAGCGCACTTCCCTAAGTTAAGCCCAGCACACCAAGTCATCCATTGATCATCCTAAATGGGAACACTAAACACCAACTGAAGATCAATCAAACCCTGAAAAAGGCTAAAATCCCAACCTTGCACTCCTGTGAGCATGTGCTTCAAATTGCAAGGAAACAAAATACCTGAAAGAGCTGCAGATATTGAGGGTAATCACTTCACTGCTATTTCATTTTTGTTCGTTCTACACAGCTATGTCTTTATCAAAAACTGGAAGCTCTAATTGTGCTTGCCCATGCCTGACAGCTTTCATAATTGTTAGGTGGTTTGGTATTCACATGTTTGCCTAAAATCAAACTGGTATTAGAATAAACTAATTAATTAATTACTTAATTAATTAATTAAAACAGCATTAAAACACCATACTAATAGATCAATTCTAATGACCACATTGGAATAAAAATCTGAAGTCCACCTCCAACAAGAAAATTATGCCTATATTTTCATTTCCCTTTCTTGTGACTAGCATCCATAAATCACCCAAGCAAAACAAAATAGAATGTATTCTGATAGGAAAGAAATCTTAAGAGATTTTTTTAAAAAAGAAAAGAAAGAAAAAGACTGAGTGAAAGAGGTTCATGAAAAAACTTGCCAAGTGACTGACCATGTCTGAGTTTGCAAGTGTAATTGGATATTTGCCTAAAATGCACATCCTGGGCTACTGAAACCAATCAACTGCCCAGAAAGATTGAAAACTGTCATTTCAGAAATTTCAAGACTTTAAAAATTAATCTGCAGGGGAAAAGTCCAGTCACTTAAAGTGATGCTATGTATCAAGCCATCGGCAACCCAGGCCAAATGCATTTCTCTTTTGGGATGGGAGGGAACCATGTTTATTCAACACAAATGTTCAATGAAATAGAGCCTCCTTCAAAATCTGTAATGTCAGGCTTCCTACGCAGCACATTGCTACACAAGTCCTAGTGCGTGAATACTCCTTTTTAATTATTTAAAAGTCCATCAATTTCCACATGATGATGAAAAGTCATAATTATAAAAATGGCTTAAGGAATCAACTTTTTACTTTGCTGACTCTGTCCTGTGGAAAGAGACATCAAGTTTATCTATTAAAGCCACTCTCTCAATAAATAGTTGATAACACAAAATCCTGATTGTACATTCCAAGAAGAGCGTGCTGGGTAAGTGCCCCAGGAGGCGTCCGAGGCAAATGTCAATTCTTTTCTTTCCTTAATGGCAGAGAAGCATACTACCTGTATTTCTGCCGTGTATTTATCATCATGATTCTGGAAAAATGTAATGGGAACCCTTCGTTCCCATTTCACTCTCAGAAATGCAAGCCTCAACAGAATGAAAAACTCAGTTCCTACCAAAATCCCCCTGAAGAGGATGAAATGAGATTCACACAAGCTTGATGTCTTTTATTGTGAGTGCTAAAGGTGCGGATCCTATGAGTTTAACAGCCCAGGTTCACAGACCTACTGGAATGCTTCTCACTGAATCCCAAAATAGCAAGGTGATGAAACCAGGCCTCCCCAAAAGAACCCAGACAAAGTGCATTATTTGGGGAAAATGAGGCAAGATGAGACGGGGTTGCAGAACGCTAGAGTGAATGTGTCAAAAAAGAAAGTTAATTACAAGTTGAAGTGAATGGAAACCCCTGCAGTATCTGCCAGCCAAGCACAGAGCAACACACCAGTACTTTTTTCCCTTCCTGGGGCTTGCTATGCTCTAACAATCTCGAAACCTCTTGAGATTCACGCCAACATTCGAGTCTCACCGGCTTCCATTTTGTTCAGAAAATATATAGCTTTGCAAAAATATGCCTTACTGCATTTTATAAAACCAAAAATACCCCCTTCATATAGTATTAATTGGTTGCTATTTCTGTGCTCAACAAAGACAAAAAGAATTTGAGAAAGTTTGGCATTAAAAACTTAATGTATTGTTGTAACATTAAGTAAGAAAAACCATGGTATTAAGCAGAGACAAATGAGAAAATAATTCTCCTTCCTAATGTGATAATGAAGTATATTGCTAAATGTTTATGTTTACTCTGATGAAGTCAGTAATAATGCTACCATCTTAAATTACAGTACCTGATGAAAACATGTTACCCAAGTGGCAGTTTTCTAAGTCTTTAAACACCTTAAAATAGATGGCCAATTCTTATTTAACTTCTATTTACAACAATTACTTTGTAAAGTTTAAGCCTTACTGCAAAAATTACTAAACTCTCATTTTAAAATTGAATATATTCCACTGAATCACAACATGAAGTGTCGATTAAAGAAATTACATACAATACGTAAAATTACAATACATAAAATTACATAGTGGTATACAGTACAACTTTCTTAACTGAAATTCAAGTTTAAATGTCCATTCCTTAAAAGTGCAATTACAGTCTATTATGGAACATGTTACTGTCACCTTTGAGTTCTTTTAATACAATGTTGTATTTTGTAACCAAGTTTGCTAACTTATTTTGAAAGTGTCTTAATTGGTAAGGATTCAGTGAAGTAATGGATAGATGCAGACAGCTTTGATTTAGAGGAGTAATTCCTTGCATTAGTAGCCAAAAACTTTAAAGAAAAGCAAGAGAGGCAATTGTCTTCTTGCTTTTCCAAATGATGTTATACCTCCCACACTCTGAGCATCTCAGATCTTTTCCCATTCATACTCTGAACTCTCTATACCAGTTATTTCCTAATTTTAAAAACACAATCATATTTGGGAGGTGATGGACCAAGATGGCCAAAAGACACCTGCAAAAATGTCTCCCAACTTGTCTAACATACCCTTCCTAACACTCATGAAAGTCCTTGCCAAGCAACCTGAAGCCATGGGCATTTCAGGCCCCCAGAGCAGATGATTGCCAATCAAGTACTAAAGCAGATACCCATCCTGGAACCTCATGCTGAACAACACCTCACCTGCCCCTCACATCAGATCACAAAATACCAGGCAGCAGCAAGAAATGACAACAAAGCCATAAACAGCTGGAAATAATTCCACAATTGTCAAGCAGCAAATATGACAAAAGCAAAGCAAGGCGAATGAATTCAATATCAGAAAAGATGCTGATGAGAAGGTAAGAGAGGCATTTAAGCTGTTTCCAATTTGCTATTATAGAATAACCAATAATGGGGTTGATGGGGTTTTGTGCAGTCTGTGTGTGTGTGTGTACGTTCTAACTTCAGAAAGGAAAAAAAATCGTATTTCATAGGCTTCCACCAAATGTGAGATAGAAAACATGTAAGGGGAAAAAAAAGGAGGCTCTGAAAGGATTCTTTCAGAGTTGCTACAACTAAAACATGCAGAGGAGAAATATTTCTTTAAAGTTATACAAAATGTTCTGTTCTTTAAAAGCATAGGGAAAACACACAGGCAATGCCACAGCCTAGAGTTCTTTGCATACAACATCTGACAAGTGGGCAAAAAAGCCAAAGCAGAGTACAGACTGGGACTGGTCCAGAGGACAACTACACAAGGGGAGAAGGTCATTCCCATAAGGAGGATCACAGGTATGTAAAATATCGCCTTCTATAAAGGCATATCATAGAACCAAGTTTATATCAACTGACTATTGAACTTCTCAAATTACAGAGGTGAGCAAACAATTTTCCCAATGGTTTCAAGGAATATGGGCTACTGGAAATTTTTAAGCCAACATACTCTGTCATCTCACAGTGGGGTGATGCTGTATTATGATATTTGGATTTCAACTGTTTCATATAATGTCCCCAAAAATGCTACTCTCTGAAATGGAATGCCATAAATAAAATACGTACTTGGTTACCAGGCAGCATGCACAACACATATGGTACGTTGGCCCAAAAAACACATTTAAAAATGCTTTAAAAGTTAACTTAACAATTTAAGCTGTTTGTACCCATTTTCATAGAACTAGCCCCTAAAGGCCAATTTTATTTTCTATTTGCCAAGAAAATATGTGGATTAATCCTGTTGATTTGCTAACTTGAAATTCTCTTAAAGCCTCTATTCTGTCTTCCCTGGCCCATTCTTTTTCTGTATTTTTTAGAGGGGAGAACGAAGGACCATATATCTCACAATGTAATTTTAAACATAATGCTGCCTGTTTGAATTAAAATTGATGCAGCTTCTGATAAAAGCCTAATAATCAATTCTCTGTTCTCATTACTCTCCAGAATTATATGGACGCAGACCAATTTCTTAAGTTTGTGGACTACTCTCATAGGTTATTACTCGGCAGTGCAGCTGAGTGGAAAGATAACCACATTCATTCTCCTTATCTGTAATGATGTAATGCATCCCAGCCCTGGGTCTAGATGATTGGGGAATAATGGGATTGTACAACTGCAGGGATGACAAACAATAGTGCAGCGTCTTTCTCTGATACACTGAACCCCACTGAGCCTCCAATGCAAGGTGAAAAACATCATAAAACATGCACTGATTCTGCCCCTTGGATGAAGTTAGCATTTTTTTGGCCTGAGGAGCATTTGCTCTCACACTGAAACGGCAATACCGACACTGAGAGGAAAGCCATGCAAAAACACTCAATTTCTAAGCCCCAGCCAGGACAGTGCAAGTGAGTATCCTGCTTTTCTTTGTGTTTAGAATCAAGTGTCATCTAAAAATAACCGGTTGGTAGAGAGAAGTCACTGCACAGTACAATGCCAAGAAATCGGGATCAGAGACTCCTCTGATAAGTGATGCAGCTCGGGGCTCACGTTTGTTTGGAAAACTAAATCTGCCTCCATTTTCTGTGCTGGAAAAAATCATCTCTTCCTGCCACCACGGAAACCTTACCTTTTGCAGAAGCTGGGAACCGGAGTACTTAGCAGCGATGGATTTTATCTCTCCACCAAAAGCGGAGGCCCACAGCTTCACCCTACAGGGAGAAAGGGCACAGGAAGAAATGTAATACTCGTGCCACAGTCGACACGCACGCACACACGGAGCTATGGCTGAAGGAACCGAGCGATGTAACATTAAAGAAAAGAGGGGAAAAGATTTTAAAAGCGCCTTGGCAGAAACTACCCGTGCTAACTGCAGAGCGCAGCGCGGGAGGGGATACGACGGGGGTCACATAGTTCAGAATGCGCAAAGTCTCCCGGGCTCTCCAAAAAGCCCGGTGGGTTTCATATGAACAATCACCTGAAGACTCGATCACCCAAAACGGGCATCACTGGACATACACTAGTCCGGAGAAAGCCACCCATCCCCCTTCCCAAAAAATAAGTGAGATGACAAGGTAGCAAAAAAAAAAAAAAAGGAGGTAATTAAACGGCCCATGGAAGTTGGAGTCGGTAAACAGGCTCCAAACTTGGTGCAGTCACTTGAGGTGAGCCTCTTCAGGTCTCACTCGCCAACCTGAAAGAAGGGATGAGAGGATCCCACCCCAGCTTCGCCGCCTCACGCTGGTCCTGAAAGGCAGGTGCGAGAGGCGAGGCCGGCGAGGCCGGCGCCCCAGGCAGGTCCTGTCCAGCCGCACCTGCAGGCGCCCAAACTTGGGCACAGTGGGTTGCGGGCGGCTGGGTCCCCTCCCCGGGAGGAGCAGCACCGGCACTTACACGGACAGCGGGATCTGCTGCTCCGAGCGCACCACATCCCCCAGCGCGGCGTAGAGAAGCGCGGCGGCCAGGAGCGCGGAGGCCCCCCGGGACGCGCGGCGCTGCGAGCCCGGCCCGGCCATGCTGGGCTCTCTCCGACGCGCCGGCGGCGGCGACGCGAGTGGCCGCGGGGAACTGCGCGGGGCGGGCGGTGGGCGAGCGCGCTGGGCTGCCTGCTCTGCTCTGCGCCGCCCCGCCTGCCTCTCGCGCGCCAGGCTCACTTGGGGAGCAGAAAAAGGAGCAGGGTGGGGGGGAGGGCGGAGAGGAGGAGGGAGGGAGAGAGGTGGGGAGGGAGGCGGGCGCGGGAGGAGGCAGGGAGACGCGCCTCTCGCAGCGGCGGCCGCCCGGCCCCGCCTCGGCGGCCCCGGGGAGTCCGGCGGGCAGCGGCGGGCAGCGGCGGCTGGGCGGGAGGCGCTCCGCGGGCGGGGACTCGCAAACTCCAGTGTCCTTGGCCGGGGCAGATCGCGCCCTGCCACGCCCGACCCACTGCGGCCGCCGAGTTTTTTACAACTCTGCAGTCCGCCGCCGCGGGCGCGACTCTCGGACTGCCCCGAGGCTGGCCTCAGGCCCTGGCGACCCGAGCCCGGGTGGGGATGGGGGCAGAAGGGAGGCCAAGGGCCCGGCGACCCACACTTTGCCAGTGACGGCTCCAAGTGGGCGCCGCGTGCTCCGACCGCCCCCCCGACTGGGCCAGGTCAGGGCCGGCGGGGTCGAAGTATGAGGAGCCTAAAAGGTGCCGCCACCCCCACCCAAGCTGCTCAGTTTTCCGGGTGAAGAAGCAGAAGTGTGAGGAAGGAGTCGGCTCGCGGCGGCGGAGAGGATAGCACGCGGGGCGGAGCAGGGAGGGGATGGGACTGGGGGCTTTGGCTAGGGTACCAATGCGTGGCTGCGCACAGCTGCTCCTGGGCCGCGGCGCCCGACAGGAGAAGGAACGGAGGGAGGCGCTGCCGCCGCGGCGCGGGCGCACGAGCGCGGGGCTCCGGCGTTGGCCCGCAGCGCAGCCGCCCCTTGCGCGTCCCACCGAGGGCCCGGGGCTTCCGGAGCTGCCTTCACACCAGCCGACTGAGGCCGGAGGTCAGCGCCGTTGCAGCGAGTGGCAGCAGCCGGGATGTCAGGGCTGAGAGGAAGCAAATGCGGCGCCGAGTCCATCCTGACCCGCGGACATTTGATTTTGGGGGAAAAGATTCCCCACCGGCTCCTCACGCCAGCCCCAGCCCTCTGGACAGGAGCCGCGGAGCGCCGGCAGAGGTGCTGTGTAGCTGCCGGCAGAGGAGGGGGCGAGGGAAAAGGAAGTCGGGGAAACTCCTGGGTGCCCGGAACTAGGCTTCCCTGCGGCCTTTCTCGTCACCTCCCCCACTCCTAGACCCAGCTTTCGGAGCCCCTTGTCCCCGTACGAGGTCTGGGGTGTGACTAGGAACTTTGTGGAGCCCTCGCGCGGGCTGGCGGTAAAGACCGACCCAACTGAGGCTGAGTCATCCTCTCCCGACCGAGCGCAACTCGGATGACCCTGGCAAGCCGCGCGCTCCTGACGTCGCCAAGTCTCCCAGCGCTCCCGCCGCCTAGGTTCTCCTTATTTGCATGCTTTTCTGCAACAGGGCTCTTGCTTTCTGCCCAGTCACCTGCCCTTGGCAGGTTGCGGGGAAGTAAGGGTGGGCTCCAGCCTCCTCCGAGTGGTGTTGGGCTAGGATCCAGGCCGGCTTGCCTGCCCAGCAATCCCTGGAAAAAGTTACCTCAGCGGATATTGGGATTGATATCAGAGTTAGCTGCAAGGGGCGAAGGACCGCGGATGGGCCGCTCATGGGCCATAGGAGCTTTTTCCGAGTGTCAGCAGACCCTGGGCTCCAGTGGGCTTTGGCAAGTAGCGCTCGCACCTAGGGGAGCAGCGCAGGGAACAGGCCCCACCCGGGGAACGCCAGGTGCGCTCCGCCCACGGCAATGTCTACAATCTCTTCGGATGACTAACCGGTTATAATGAATTCTCCGCTTCTATGCACACCTCCCGCCTATGAAAACGTGCCAGTCCTTCCCAAGCCGAGCCAAGCACGGCCTGACCCCAGGGCAAGTGGTCCCAATGGCTTTAACACTCAAATTGGGGGCTGGGGAAATTTAATTTTCCTGTCAGAATGCAAGAACCGTCTTTCTAAATGAATGTGTGAGTGAATGAAGGAGTATGCATGCTAGCCCTTATTCGTAAGACTTCATCCGTTTTCTCTATGGTATCTATGTAACAGCCCTCACGCACCCACCGTTCATCCACTCAGTAATGACCCAGCATCTTTTACATGACAGGCACAGTTGGACATGATGGGAAACCAGAGATGAACAAATCAGGCGACCTGCCTTGTGGTGGTTGCACATTAGGAGGGCGACAGGCTATACCCCAAAAGTCATAATGATGAATGCATAATGTTCCACTTTGACCAGCCACCAACAGTAGTATGTATGAAGAAAATGTGCCTGTGACACCCTTACTATTGTTAACCTATTAACTGATGAAAAAAATGTAGGCACAGAGAAATGATACAGCTTAGTCATGTTTAAACAACCACCTGACTGCTGGAGTACACTGAAGGCCAGTCAACACCAAGGTCATGACAATTGATAATGAAGTCATTATGCTCTGCCAGCCTGACACAGGTGAACTCAGAAGTTGTTTCAGAGCAACTAAAGTGTAAAAGAAATGAGCCTGGGCACAGGAGTTGCAGCCCCAGGAGTCTAGCATTTTGAGCATTTATAACTGTTACACACAGACCATCTTAGGCAGAATATGACACACATAACATTTAACATGGGTCCCACAAAATGTTTCCTACTATATCAATTTTTGTTAAAAAATTATCTGATATTTGACATTTTCAGAACTCGAAGTGTTGCAGAGATTTAGGGTCCTACCACTTACATAATCTACCATTTCTTCCAGAATCACAAAAATCAGTGCAGAAAGAGATCTCTAAGCTACATGGTCCTATACTCTTATTTAATAGAGGACAATGAAGCTGGGATTTAGCCACTCATCCAAAACCACACAGCTGCTTAAAGAAGGGTCACCTAATTTCAGGTTAGGGGGTTCACATAGCCACAGCCAGATGCACATTCCAATATACCAAATGCAGCATCAGGCATTGGATCCTACAAGCCATCTTCACCCAGAAGCGTATTTTCCCACACCCAGCTCTCTATTGAACCTGAATCCAGACAAATGAAACTTTGATTGGCTGACCAGCACACCATCCCAATCCAGCAAAGGATGTTGTACCTAGTCTTGCAACAAATGGCTGATGGGGTTTTAACAGAAATGGAAGGTGAAACAAGTGAATGTTTTAAAAACATTCACCTGATCCCAAGATATGGAATGGATTTCCCCTGTGGCCCCTAGCAGTTCTCAGGGAGGAAAAGCATTGCCCCTGGAGCATGTTGTGCAGTTGAAAATTTTCCATTTGTCATAACAACTAGGAGTTGTGCTGGCATTTAGTAGATAGGGACAGTCCAAGGAGGAAGAATTGTCCTGAGCTCCACAAGACTTATAAATGTCCCACTGGGTAGGAGAAAAACAGTTGCAACTATCTGAATGTAGAACTTAAATCCATTTTATGTATAAATACAAAGAAGATTTTGCATGGTTTAAATAAAGACTGAATTTTCCAGGAATGCAAACACTATATAAATAAAGGAAAGGTTGTCTTTTGTGTTTTTTTACTTTGTTTGGTTTGGGTTTGGGTTTTTTTAGATCCTTACCAAGAGGTTTTGTTTGGTTGGTTAATGGGTAAGGTTTTTTGTTTTGTTTTGTTTTGTTTTTATGGGCTTTTGTTTGTGTGTTTTAATTGTTTTTGTTTTTTCCATTTTAAAAAATTACCGCCCCCACCAGTAAGGGTACATACATCTCCAGAGTCACCATTTGGGATTTCTTTCTGTGGTTTGCTCTTCACTGTCTGCACATAGGACTCATTACGTCTTACAGTTAATCTTGCACAAGCATTTCACATAGTAAAACCATACATTTTATTATAAATTACTCTTATTTCTCTGATATTACTAGAGAAGGCATCTTATTGATCTTGTTTAAAAATTCTGACTTAGAGTAGGGTATAGTGTGATTTTCATATCAGGATAGTAAAGGTAATGTACAGTCAAAAAGAACCATAGAGATCTTCTGCTCTAGATTAGAAAAGGACACCAGTTTAAAGGCTGTGAGGTGGTTAATGCGAATGCAGACTGTTTCACCCTGAACTACCAAAACAGCAAATGCTTGAACCTTTAACACAGCAATTCCTCTTCTGGGAATTTATCTTACAGCTACTAAATAATGCAGATATACAGTTACTCATGGTCACATTATGACCAAAAGCACAAGACCAGAAGCAACCCACCTGGCTATCAGTGCATGACTGGTTTAAGAAAATGGTATAGCCATACAATGGATGCTATGCAGCTATATTTTTAGAGGGTGCTTTCCATATGAGTGTGAAAAGATCTCTAGGATATATTAAATTACTTTAAAGTGAGATATATAGCAGTGTATATGGTTTTGTTATACCTTTGTTATAAGTGGGAAAAACAAGAACATACATTTGTGTTTGCTTGTAGGAACAATAGAAGATACGTAAGGTACAACTATTGGTTATTAGCTGCTCAGAGATTAATGGAAAAGAATGCTTAAAAAAAGTCAAAGTGAGGGGCTGGGATTGTAGCTCAGCGGTAGAGCGCTTGCCTCGCATGAGTGAGGCCCTGGGTTCGATCCTCAGCACCACATACAAACCAATAAAATAAAGACATTGTGTCCATCAACAATAAAAAAATATTAAAAAAAAAAAGTCAAAGTGACATTTCACCATATACATATCATGTCTGCATCATTTTAGTGTGAGGCCATGTGAACATATTACTTATTCAAAACAATAAAAATAGACACATAGCTTCTGTAGCAGTTCAGGCAGTGGAGCCTAGGCAAACGCTGAGAGTGTTAGAGTGAAATGTAAGAAAAACTAAAATCTTTGAACACCCTCCCAGAGTGGCTCCTAAGCCCCCAAGGTTCTGATCCAGGAAGCCCACATTGGGGTATGAGATGGGGGGAATTGCATTTCTAACAAGCTCCTCAGAGGATTCTGATGCCAATGGCCATGGAACATTTTTTGTGAGCACCAGACTTCTCTTACACAAAAGGTAGTGATTTAGTCAGCTTTTTCAGCACTTTGACTAAAAGAACTGACCAGCACAATTATAGAGGAGGAAAAGTATATTTGGGGGCTCACGGTTTCAGAGGTCTCAGTCCATAGACAGCAGGCTCCATTCCTCCGGGCTTAGGTGGAGCAGAACATCAAGGGAATAGAGTGTGGCAGAGGGAAGCAGCTCACATGATGATCAGAGGCAGAGAGAGAGACTTCACTCCCCAGATACAAAATATATACCCCACAGGCATGCCTCTAATGACCCACCTCCTCCAGCCACACCCTACCTACCTTCATTTACCACTCAGTTAATCCCACCAGAGGTTTAATTCACTGAATTAAGGCTCTCACAATCCAATCATTTCTCCTCTGAATCTTCTTGCATTGTCTTACACGTGAGCTTTTGAGGGATATCTCACATCCAAACCGTAACAGGTAGGTAGTACATGTACATCAGGTAGAGCCTGATGGTATTACGGATTTCAGAGTCAAACGAGCCCAGGTTTTAGCTGTGGCCTGCCCCCATGATAGCTGTGAGACTTTGGGCAAGCCATCTAAGCTCTCTGAACCACTCTTTTCTCAACCCCCAAAGATAGATAACAATAGAGCCAACTTTGCAAGGACACACGGAGGATGAAATGGAATAATGCACCTATATATTCAAAAAATATTACTACTTTCATCCTGAAAACCCAGCAAGTCTTTCCACACCTGAGTACTGCTCTGGTTCTCACTCTGCCTCACCTACTAAAACCCCTGGACCCTGGACTGAAGCCCAGCTTCCTGCTCTACCATCACTGCATGCATGCCCGCGCACGCACACACACACACACTCACACACATATTTGCACATGTAGAATCCTTCCCTTCATTCACCACCCTGCCTGGATAAGACATCTATGTTTCATCCCTAAACTCATGTGACTGACTCCTTATGGGTCATCCCTTTACCTTTTGCCACTTTAAACACATCTTTTCTTCCCATAGCAGCCAGAGCCATCTCCTTAAAAACAAAAATCAGACCATAAGCATTTCCATGCTCCACATCCTATTCTGGCTTCTATGTTAAAATAAAATGCAGGGCATTCAGGTCCTTGGATCCCCCTCCAATCTCTCTCCATCCTTCTCCCTGATCACTGTGCTTTAGTAAGTCTCCTTGGGTTTCCCACAAAAAGTTGAATTTGTTTCCACCTTTGCATGCACTGTGCCCCTGCCTAGCAGATACTCTTCCTCCAGATGGCCCCGTGGCTGTTTCTCACTGATGTCGGGTCTCTTCTCAAAAGTTCCCACTGTGGCTGGTTGAGATGGCACTCACCTGTAATCCCAGCAGCTTGGGAGGCTGAGGCAGGAGGATTGCAAGTTCAAAGTGAGGCTCTTAAGCAACTTAATGAGATTTTGTCTCTAAATAAAATATATAAAAGGATCAGGGATGTGGCTCCGTGGCTTAGCACCCCTGCGTTCAATCTTTGGTACCAAAAAAAAAGAGGAGGAGGAGGAGAAGGAGTAGTTGTAGTTCCCACTGTGGAGAGAACTTCCCTGACAATTCCAGGTCAAACAGAAACACACACATGTACACACGTGCACACAGACCTTTATGCTCTTACTTTGTTTTTCTTCCATGCAGTTATCACCACTGATTTATTTGTTCACCTCAGGTCTCTCCCACTGGATGAGATGTGCCCTCCTTCATGGTGTGGCCCTAATGGCTTTAGCAAATCCTTGAATGTTGTGGGAGTTCAGTTCACATGAATCAAAGGATTGGAATGGACATCAGCTCAAGATTCCTTTCTCCTAAAGTCATACCTCTTCCCATTCTCCCCAAATCATACTATCTACCTCATCAAGACCCACAGCCTTTAAAACAGCACTAGATATGCCAAGAAGCTGAGAGCCAGTGAAACTGGCTGAAGATGCCTGAAGAGCATCCTTAGTTACATTGTGGGAGGATGCTGATTGAAGGAAGAAGAGAAGGAGAAATAAGGAGGTCATATTGAAAGCTTAAAAACATTGTAAAAGTGTCATATCGAATCTGCTTTCCTTCTTTCTTTCTTTCTTTTTCTGCTTCTTCTTCTTTTTTTTTTTTTTTTTTTTTTTTTTTTTTTTTTGGAACTGGGAGGAGATTCAACCCGGAGGTGATTTACCACAGAGCTACTTGCAATCCTCCTGCCTCAGCCTCCCACATCACTGAGATTACAGGTGTGTGCCACCTCATCTTTCTTGAATGTTGGTTTCTAAGCCATACACATTTGCATGGCACCTTCAAAACTCTACTTATCAGCCAAACTTGGTGGCTCATACCTGTAATCCCAGCAACTCAGGAGGCTGAGACAGGAGGATTGTGAGTTCAAAGCCAGCCTCAGCAAAAGCTAGGCACTAAGTAAACTCAGTGAGACCCTGTCTTTAAAATACAAAAATACAAAATGGAGCTGAGAATGTGGCTCAGTGGTCCAGTGTCCCTGAGTTCAATCCCCAGTATCCCTCCCCCCCCCCAAAAAAAAAGAAATTCTACTTACCACACAGCAGTGGTTCTGCTAGCCCATGTGCAGGTATTTGCCAAAGTGACTGTTCAGATGGCAGAAGAAGAGTCTGCAGTGAGGAGCAGTTTGGCCATGTCTGAAATGCAGTTCTAGGAAAATAGGGGCCTGAAGACAGTGTCAGGTTTATTGTGCTAAAGTTCCCTGCCCGGAATAGGTTTTAAGGCAACTTCAATTGGATTCAACCAAACGTGACGATCCTTTCAAATTTGCTGGGTCTTCCCTTGAATTGAAAGAAGAAGGCCCTTGAATCAACAACACCAGAAAAGGCCATGAGTAGACACAGGGCACTTCGTTCCAGAAGTGACCCTTCTATTTAGGAGTTGTCTCAACTCTAAAGAAGCTGTCCAGGACAGGGACACATGCCCACCCCAGAAGAAGGACTTGGAAGGGTAGGCTGGCCATGGAGCAACTCACCCAAACCCACAGATGTTGGCCAGAGGTTAGAGCCAGCTGATCTGCCTCCTGATGCAGGGCAGGACTGAGTTTGCAGGGCCATGTGCTCCTCTAATCTTCCCCTGCCCCAGCACCAGATCAGCACACTGACCTTTATAAAGTGATTCTGTACATGAGTCCATGTATGTGACTGTGCATGAGTACCTGTATGTGCATGTAACTGGGTGGGGGATATATATCTTTATGTATATCTGTATGCACATGTATAATTGTGTACAAATGTGTGTATGTTTGATAACTGGACACTGCGGTTTTCCTGTCTGCAAAAAGCAATCTGTCCTAGGGTAGAACAGGCCTAGCATCCAGCTAGGGGGACCTCATGAACCTAACTTCAGCTTGCCACCTTGTTCTCTGGAGAACAGTGACCACACCTCGCACACAGCCACACTCACCCACGCAAGGAGGCAGGCAGTTCCTATGTACCCAACCTCCCTGGTCAAGAGAAGAAAAGCTCCTGGGAAATGAGGAGCCCTTAAATGAACAGTAACAGCATATGCTGATGTCGCTATTCTGGTTTTGTTTCACATTCAACACATCAAGCCAAATGGAAGAAGAGAAGGACACGTTCATGCACCATGCACCTTCTAATTGTCTGAACCGCAAGTTGTCTATTTTCTCAGAGGGCAAACTGCCTTCTGGAGGTGAATGACAGAAAGGGACGTCTCCTGGGATGACATTATTTCTTTGGAAATATTTTAAGAAATGTCAAGGTCCCCAAATGTCCATCAAATGGGAACTGGTTAAACAAATCCCGCTTTATCATATAATGGAATTTTCATATAGGCATTCAAAAGAAAAAGCAACTTCTATGTATTGACATGCCCATATGGCAAGCTGTCTGTAAGTGAAAGTGTTAAACAGAGAAAAACCACAAGTTGTCAAACAGTATGTGTAATGTAAACCCATTTGGGGCTATCTTAAAAACATTTATATGTGTATAGGCTAGGTATAGGTAGAAATATCTACTGAATATCTTCTGAATTGATAAAATGGAACAGACTGGAAAGTCACATGCTAAACTGTTAACTCTGGTTACCTCCAGAAACCAAATTGAGAAATCAAATGGAAACTTTCACTTTTTACTTTCAACACTTTGGGATTGTTTGAATCTTTACAAAAAGCCTATAGAATAGAAAATGGCATGCCTGGTGATATTAACACACAAAGCATTCAAAGAGATGTCCCAAAGGGATGATTTGTGTGTAATTGCCTTTTCTAAAACCATGGTATGGACTGGGCACTATGGTGGGCACCTATAATCCCAGCAGCTCACAAGGCTGAGGCAGGAGGATGGCAAGTTCAAAGCCAGCCTCAGCAATTTAGCGAGGCCCTAAGTAACTCAATGAGACTCTGTCTCTTAATAAAATACAAAAAGGGCTGGGGATATGGCTCAGTGGTTAAGTGCCCCTGGGTTCAATCCCCTGTACCAAAAAACAAACAAACAAACAAAAAAAGCCACGGTGTGGTAGGAAAGGAAACCCACCGGTGGTCACGAGTGAGCAGGAGGAGAGGAGGCTGCTCCTTGGGGCTAGAACAAAGTCCTGTTAGAAGGAAGTGGTACATGACATCAGTTCAGACACATGATCATGTTAGCAAGCTTAGATGGGGCACTGTGGCCTGGGTGGTCCCCTGGCCCTCTATGAAGGGTGCATTTGTGGAATTACCCTCATTGTGTTGTTTTCACTAATAACTACTGCATTTTAAATACTGAATTTCAATACTACAAATATTTTTAATGGCTGTGTTGGGGGGGGTGGTAACACAGGGTATCTTAACTCCAAGAATATTAATAATCAAAAAAGTAAATTAGTTCCTCCATTCTTCCCATGCCCCCTCCCTCATTGGTGAAATGAGATGGACATCATTGTCCTAGGTACATGTATGACTGCACATATGGTGCGACTCTACATCATGTACAACCAGAGAAATGAAAAGTTGCGCTCCATTTGTGTACAATGAATCAAAAACCATTCTGTTGTCATATATACCTAATTAGAATAAATAAATTTTAAAAAGTGAATTATTTCTCTGCTATATTATTTTTGCAAAAAGATAAATACATTTAAACTGCTGTATGAAATAACCTAATTTCAAATACACACACACACACACATACACATATATATATCCTCTGAAATCAAATTTTGAATTATTCATCCTCAACTTCTTGCTTTGGGTCAGTTTCCCTAATGTCACCCAGCAACCCTTCACACATTCAATAGGCTACACTTTGAAAAAGAAACTAAAGTTGAAAATGGTCTATTTAAACACATGCACATTCCAAAAGCAAAATAACTTTAGATGAGACTAGTTACTGTTTCTTTTTTTTCCTTCTTTTTTCTTTTTCTTCTTTTTTGATGATGCATGTACGTATGTATGCTTTTTGGCTTTTTGTTTGTTTTTGTTTTCGTATACGTGTGTGTGTGTGTTACTCCACCACTGCGCTACATCCCTAGTCCTTCTTTTTAATTTTGAAACAAGGTCTTGCTAATTTGCCCAAGCTGGACTGGAACCTGTGATGTTCCTACCCCAGCCTTCCAAGTCTAGGAGATTACAGGCCTGTGCCAAGCCTCTGTTTTTAAATACTCATCATTAATAGCTCTCTGTCTCTCTCTTGCATAGAATAAATTGACAGGAAGAACCAAATACAATTTCCTGTGGTGAAAAGAGGA
The DNA here is from genome assembly GCA_028644305.1 of Xerus rutilus. Classification (NCBI taxonomy): domain Eukaryota; kingdom Metazoa; phylum Chordata; class Mammalia; order Rodentia; family Sciuridae; genus Xerus; species Xerus rutilus. Next base: position 41,756,206 of record CM053413.1, read on the forward strand.
ACTGTAAACCCTCTGTTCATTTAGAGAGCATAGGGGTTCCCTCATTGTATGGCTATTTCATTTTGTAGTAATTTTGCATCTTTTTTATAATATTTCATATATATACATATATTTGTGTGTATATATGTATATGTGTGTATGTATTATATGTATGTATATGTTGTGTATATGTATGTATATGTATATATATACATATATACACACACACATATTTCCTGCTACATTAGTTGGTGAGGAGTAGACACTCACAGCCTAATTATTCAAATATTCTAAGTGGTCAAATACACATGCCATTTTCCTACATTCTAGATTACTAACAATCATATATTTAAGGAATATGTTTGACCATAAGGATATGGAGCCTAATCCAGATGCACTTGAACAATTAAAATTGATTTGCCAAACTTGTTCTTTTTTACATGAATTAAAACAGCAATATCAGTTAATAAAAATTATGAAAATCCTTTGCAAATTCCAATTTTAAAAATTTATCTCAGGAAAATAATCATGAGCATAAAAATGCTTCACTGTAAGAACATTTATCATAATTTTATCAATAACAGGATAACAAACCACCTGCCTATCTGAAAAATGGGCTATTGGTTAAGTGAATTATGATTGATTCATATAATATTATGTTGCTATTAAAAAGTATACTGATGCTACCTTAACTACAAAAAGTCACAATGACCAAAAAAACAGCTTCTTAATATATAATATAGATTTATATAATAGCAATCCAATGCTTTAAGATAATTATTACCAATGAATACACACAAACCACAAAACCACTCAAACATCTCAATTATTGCAGCACTTTCTGTGTTGCAATATAAAAGCAACCATTTCTTTTATAGAAGTAATGTGTGAACATCATTTTTTAAAAAGTTCATTCAGTACAGGAAAACAAAAGAAGAGATCAGATATCTCCCTTTTCCCCAAAGGAAATGACTGTGAACAATTTCTAGTTTTAGTGTTTTTTTGTATTTTGGGGTTTCAGGCCGTGTGTGTGTGTGTGTGTGTGTGAGTGTGTGCACACGCGCGCGCATCACTGTAACTTTAACACATGTAAATTTCTGTATTTTTATAAATTTTATCCTTTCTATGCTTTCTCTGTTTCAAATACTAATATTTGGCAAATATATAACAATTTTTACATTATCAAGGTTTATAATGTTTATACTTACTTTACTTTATAAGTTAATCTTCCAGACTTTGTCTATGGATTCACCATAAAAATTGAAACCCCCAAAGCCACATTTATGGTAATAAACTGTTATGTACTTATGATCAGACTCTGTGAAGCTGTGGAGGTTGACTGGACCCACAGAGAACACACAGACTTCTGGTACAAACAAGATTCTTTCAACTCAGTCTTTTTACCTTTCTCAGAGAAATCTTTAAAAAGATACAAAGATATTTAAAAATCTACATATTCCATTTTCATCAAAATTTGAGGGCGGATAGAGTCTACAAACTACAAAAAACAAGTAAAGGCTGCCCAGAGGAACAGGTGATACAGAAGCTTCCGTGCGAATGAGTGGATGGAAGGACAAAGGGTATTGAGGGGTCTCAGCATTAGCAGACTCCAGAAATCACAGCTGCTGGGAGGTCAGACCTCTCCCTAAAGCAGATGCTCTGTCTCTCATAGCAACAGTGGATATAGGACTGACCTAAGCAAAACTGGAGGTAGAAGCCCTCCAGGATCCAGAGTGGTTCCAGAAGCAAACAAGAAGTTACCACACAAGGACTCACACAGCTATATTGAATGTAATAGCCCGCCATTATTACAGCAGAGGAGGAGAAAGCCTGGGGACTGTGGAGGCTGTTGGGAGGAAGGCTGGTTCAGCTTATCCTAGCCCTGTGCATACACGTGAAGCTCCTGCAATTAGTGATCTAGGAAATCAAGCAATTCAATGATGAGAAGAAGAAAGGGGAGGAAGGTGGGAAAGCATGAAGAGGAAGAAGGAGGAGAAGAAGAAGAAAGACCAGGAGAAGGAAGGCAGAGACCCGTGACAAGGAAGAACCACTGGTCTGGCATTAGTACCAAGAGTTTATTTTCAAAAATGTGAAAAGAATATTGAATTTGCCAAAAAACAAAGAACACTCACACACACACACACACACACAAAGAAATAAAAAGACGTTTTGTTATAGATCAAATAAAAACTGTTATCACCAACTTTAAAAACATAGGAAGTAATGCCCCTTGGGGACAGAGCATCACAACATAGAAATGCAAGAAACTCAAAGAGAAGATGAGGTAATGGGAGGGGATGAAACATAAGCTTGCAAAATTCCAGAAAGAATTAAAAGAAAAAAATAAAATCACCAAAGAGAAAGAGAAAATTGAAGGCAACATAAGGAAGGAAAAGTACTATAGAAAACAAAGTAAGGGACGTAGAGAATAGGAATTAGAAACGCAAATGAAATAGTAATAAAGAGTTAAAATATTAGCTAGAAAATGAGATACTGGTAATAGGGCCAAGGTGATCCAATATATGCATGATTGTAGTCTTCAAAGAAGAAAACAAAGACAATGAAAATAGAAAAAATATTTAAAGACATAATTGAAGAAAACTTCATGTAAACATAAAATTTGATCAAAATTTTTAAAAAAGGCATACTGTACATTCAAGAAAGGTTATCCTGAATGTTTAGCCCTGAGACTAAACCCTGGGAAAAGAACCAGGTTTGTATTTTGTTCTAAATTTTTATTCGTTCATTTTTTTTTTTTTAATTTTTTTTTTAGTTGTTGATGTACACAATGTCTTTATTTTATTGCTTTATATGTGGTGCTGAGGATCGAACCCAGGGCCTCATGCATGCAAGGCAAGCGCTCTACCGCTGAGCTACAATCCCAGCCCCTTATTCGTTCATTTTGGTTATACATGACAGTAGAGGAACTAGGTTTGTTTGTTTGTTTGTCTATTCATTCATTCATTTATTCATTCCAGGGATTGAACACGAGGACATTTAATCCCTGAGCCACATCTCCAGCCATGCCCTCCCCTTTTTTGTTTTTATTTAGAGACAAGGTCTCCTGAGTTGCTTAAAGGCCTCACTAAATTGCTGAGGCTGGCTTTGAACTTGCAATCCTCTTGCCTCAGCCTCCCAAGCCTCTGGAATAAAGGCATGGTTTAAAAGATAAGAAAAATACCCTTTCGACAGACAAGCAAAAATACCAAGATTTTATAAGAAGAAAGATTAGGCTGGCCTCAGGTATCTCCCCAACAACATTAAAGAGCAAAAGATAATGAAGTGATTTCAACAGGGCTTTTAAGGGGGAAAATGTGGTCAAGTATTTTTATCCAATCAAACTGACTTTCTACTGTAAAAGCTACATACAAGCAGCAGTGAAAAAGCAAAACTTCCAAGAATATACATGAGATCTTCTTACAAAAGCAATCAAAATATAGATTTTAGCTAAACAAGAGCTACCTGAAGAAAGCCAAAGAACTGTAGGTGAATGTTGAATATATTTAACTACAGAACTAAGATTAAACAAATGTGAATTTTTTTTAAATATTTATTTTTTAGTTGTAGGCGGACAGAGTATCTTCATTTTATTTTTATGTGGTGCTGAGGATCGAACCCAGTGCCTCACACGTGCTAGGCGAGCACCCTACCACTGAGCCATAACCCCAGCCTCAAATGTGGATTATTTTTATAGTAGTTGATAAACTGATTCTTAAATGTATAGGGAAATGCAAAGAACTTAGATAAAATGATTTTGAAAAAGAACATAGTTGGAGGATTTACAAGATCCAACTTTAAAACATTATAAAATATGGTAATAAAGACAATGTATTGCTAAGGCATAGACATAAAAACAAGAGTAGAGAGTCTAAAAATAGACCTACCCTTAAATGGTCGATTGATATTCTTTGAACAGTGATCCCAATTCAATGGGGGAAAAAACTATCTTTGTACAATTGTGTATCTGTTTTGCAAAAAAAATGAACCTCTACCTTTGTGTCACAAAAATTTAAAATTTCTGAACACAAAAATTAACAGAAATGTATCGTATAGGTAAAAGCCTAAAAGCTTAAAACTATGAAACTTCTAGAGAAAACATAAAAGAAAAATCTTCATTACTCTATTGTAGGCAAAGATCTCTTAGGACACAATAAATGTTAATCAAAAAGGAAGATACTGGGGCTAGAGCTATATCTCAGTGGTACAGCATTCACCTGGCACATGTGAGGCACTGGGTTTGATCTTCAGCATCACATAGAAATAAATAAATAAAATAAAGGTACTGTGTCCATCTACAACTGAAAAAAATTTTTAACAAAGAAAGATACTTGGAATGAAATTAACCAATTAGATCATGTGCATGTACAAATATGTAACAACAAATCCCATGATTCTGCATAATTATAATGAACCAATAAAATTATTAAAAATAAATAATTCACACACAAGAAGATACTGATGGTTTGTACTTCATCAAAATTAAAGACACTTGCTCTTTGAAAGCCATCTTAAGAAAACAGAAAGACTTAGTTTTAAAATATATTTTAAAAATCCTAAAACTCAATATTAGGAAAATACACAATTTATAAATAGACAAAAGATTTCCACAGACACTTCAAAATGAAGATTTTTGGAGGGCATCAAAAGCACATGAAATTATGCTTATCATCAATAATCAAAAGAGAAATGCAAATATAAAGCTGCAATGAGATACCATTACACATGCCTAAAGTAGTTTAAACTGAAAAGCTAGCATTAGAGAGGATATGGAGCACATGGAACCCTCATGTACTACTGCTAGGAGTACAAAAAGTACAATTCTGGAAATTACTGGAGAACGGTCTTATCCAGATGGACCTACTCTATAACCCTGCAATTCCTCTGCATTTACTCAGGAAAATGCAAATGCGTGCTTACAAATTATACACAAATGCTTCTAGTCCCTAGTTGAAAACAACCTGTGTCCATTAACAGGTCTTTGGATAAACAGATAGTGGTCTATTCAAATAATGGAATACTGTGCCCTACTAAAACAAACTACAATACATGTGACAGATGACATAAATGAATCTCAAAAACATAATGTTTGAGGAAAAGAAACTGTATATAAGAACATACTCTATAATAATCCCAAAATATGTGAAGTTCCAAAACTAATCTAGAGTGGTGAATCAGAAAATGCTCACCCAGTTGGGGGATACTGGATAGATGACTCTAAAAGGAAAAAGGACACTTTCTACGGTGATGCAAATGTTCCAAATTTTGTTTTAGGTGATATATGCACAGGCAAAAGCTACGGCCAAACTAAAAAAAAAAAAAAAAACCAAACCCTTAAGCATTGTGCCTTGATTTTTACAAAAATTATAGTTATTAGATTTATTTATACACTGTACTCAGCAATAATAATATTTGTTTCAAGAGATACTGATGGACTGTCTTGCTTTGTTATAATCTTTTTTGCATTATGACTATGGCACTTTATGGAGTCTTCATAAATGTGATCAATTGCAATAATAAAGTTGTGAAACACTTAAAAATGACAACTGGCAGACTAGGGAAATATTCGCAACTCATCTCTCAGACATAGGGCTAATCACCCTTATGTATAAGAATTCTTAAACTCTTTTTAAAATATACCATAAATAGCCAAAGGAAAAGAAGCTTTGCTCTGGGAGTAAACTGGTTTCCTCACAAGTGGATTCCACTCTTGAGTGTAGCCACTTTCCCTGTTTCTGGTTTCATTTTCACTTCTAATCACCATTAGAAAAAAGGCAAGAGGGAGGGAGGGAGGAGAAAAATACCTAGATATATGCTGAGATCAAAAACGTGCTGAACAGAGCTATACCAGCATAGCAGTCACTCTAGGCGAAATTATGGGAGATATTTTCTTCTAATGGATTATCTCTGTTTTCTAGAATGAACATATATTACTTTCTTCTCATATATAGGAAATGCCATAATGCAAATGAGAACTATTTTTGGTGAGCCTATTATACTTACAAGTACTTTAAATAATTTTCATGGAGTTCAATTTATGAGTCAAAATTTATTCCTTCAACAGGCAATGGTTTTATTATTCATTTATCCCCACCCACAGAACATGGATGAATTAAGAGAGCTTCATGAACTTTTTACTTATAAATGCTGCATAATTTTATATTCCAAATAGCAGAGAATATTTTTAAAGCTCATTAAAATCTACCTAACTTACATGTGGAGTTTTCTTCCATAGTTTTCCTCAGAGATGGTGTCCATATTGATTCGTAAAAATAGACGAAGAAAAAGAATTCACGGGCAATTTATTTGTCTTTTAAAAAAAATAAACCTTTGTATTATTATACAGTGCTTCCGACATGCATAAAAGTAGAGAATTGTTTGCTGAACCCTGTATAACTATCACCTAGACTTAAATATTTTACCACACTTACTTCATCTATTTAAAAATAAATTAGACATTATGACATTTCATCTCTGAACACATCAGCATGCATTTCTAAAAAATAAAACATCTTACATAACCACAAAACCATTTTTTCACCTAACAAAAGTAACAATAATGTCTTAATATCATCTAACACTTTGACTATATTCCAATTTCTCATTTGTATGAGAAAAATACAAAAATACAAAAATGTATTTTTGTACTCATTTGTTCAAATGAGGAGCCTTAGAAGGTGTGAATGACCATTTAATTTCTAAAAAATCAAATCTTTTTTAATCTAGAAGAGTTTCTATCATTATCACCACACTTTTCTCCTCTTCTTCCTCTTCCTCTTCTTCTTCCTTCTTTCTTAATGTTTTTATTTAAAGAAACTGGGTTCCCTGTTTCATAAAGTGTTTCTTGGCACTTTAAAGAATGACCACCAAAGAATTCAGTGCAAAAAAAAAAAAAACATCATCTCCTAACACAATATTAGATTCCTATGTCAACGTCAAAATCTTACAAATCTTTTTTTTAATATTTTTTAGTTGTTAATGGACTTTATTTTTTATTTATTTATATGTGGTGCTGAGTATAGAACCCAGTGCCTCACACATGCTAGGCAAGCGCTCTACCATTGAGCCACAACCTCAGCCCAAATCTGACAAACATCGATCATGGACTTCAAAACTGTAACATGGGTAAAGGGGCAGGTAGAAATATTAGAAAAATACCATAAAACTAGCATATAAGTAGACTGATCTAACTCTCCTTATTAATCTTTTTTTATTAAATCCCTGATTTTAAGAAAGCTGCCATGTGTTTGAATCCTCTTAACATAGAAGAGACATCACCTTTTCCTTTCTGGCCTGGAGGAACACAAGCTTATACAGCTCTCAGAAAGCCTGACCTCAGCTAGCTTTAACACCCCCAGAAGAAGTTAAAATGTGAAAGACAGGAGCCCCATCTGATCACATACAACAGGGATAGCAGAAAACACTTTAAGCTAATGACATCTACAACTAACCAGATCTGGTTGAACCCAACGCACTGGACTCTGATTTACAACTCTCATTTCTTCTAAGCTCCATTTATTTTAGACTGCTCAGTCACCAAGAGTACCCCATCTTTACATTTCCCTGAATATTAAGCTAGACAATGAATTCTTCTCCCAGCTGATTAACTATCTTTAACCCCCAGGCTGTTTGAATATTGTATGCATGTTAATTTAACTCCATTTCAAATTCTCTACTATTGAACAACAAAAGAGACAAATATTAACTATAATGGAAGGGACGTTGCTAGGGAGATTTTTATACAAGATGCAACCAAGACAGTTTTCTTATATATTTTTTTATTTGTTCTAATTAGTTATACATGACAGTAGAATGTATTTTGACACATCATACATAAATGGAATATAACTTCTCATTTGTCTGGCTGTACATGATGTAGAGCTACACAGGGTAATCATATGTGCACATAGGGTGATAATGTCCAATTTATTCTATCATATTCCTAGCCCCATGCCCCCTCCCCTCTCTTCACTCTCCTCCATCTAGTCCAAATTACATCTATTCTCTTCCCCCCTTATTGTGAATTAGCATCTGCATATCAGAGAAAATATTCGACCTCTGGTTCTTTGGGACTGGCTTATTTCACTTAGCATAATATCCTCCAGTTCCATCCACTTACCAGCAAATGCCATAATTTCATTCTTCTTTAAGGCTGAGTAATATTCTATTGTATATATATACCACAATTTCTTCATCCATTCATCTGTTGAAGGGCATCTAGGTTGGTTCCATAGCTTAGCTATTATGAATTGAGCTGCTATAAAATGATGTGGGTGCACCAAGACAGTCTTCCACATAGAAAAGGAAGAATTCTCAAATCATCTAATATACAGTTGAGCATCTGCTGACTGGCTTAGCTGCTGACTCTTTCCTATGCTGGTCACTGGGGTCTGGAAACAAAGAGATTTTCCTAGCTAGACCTAGGTCACACATTCATCCCTGGGGTCAGAGGTCAAGTCAACTTTATCCCAACCTAAATCTAAGAGTGGTGAATAGAGCATTTCCCAAAGAAATCAGAGAGCATTTATCAGGAAGGATGCAGCAAAATCAACAGATGGGCATCCACAGAACCGTAAAACCAGAGTTCCACATGCATAGAGAAGGGGTTTTCAAGGGTGCGTGTCCCCTCTTTCTGTTCAATGCCAGGACCCAAATACTTTTCAACCAATTACCCTTGACCCTTCTTCTAGTAGTATTTCATTCTCAAGACTCTGGGCCCATCAGGTCTGCTAGCCTATCAGGTAGGCTTCCTACAGTATCCTCTATCCCATGCAGAAATTCAGCATCTCCAATTAAGTGCAATTTTCTAAAAAGTCTTTAATTGAGTGAGTTTTGAGGTCCCAAACCCTGGGAACACATCACAGTTCAGCTCTCTAGGTGTCAAGTCAAGCCTCAGTGAGAAAAAAGTCATGTATTTCTTGATTTGGTTCTTTTTTTATTTTTTATTTTTATTTTTTTAGTTGTAGGTGGACAGAATATCTTTATTTTATTTTTATGTGGTGCTGAGGATTGAACCCAGTGCCTCACGAGTGCTAGGTGAGCATGCTACCACTGCGCCACAATCCCAGCCCCTTGATTTGATTCTTTTAGACATCGGAAGGCAACATAAGAAGCCATTTAATTTTTCAGTGAAATGGAGGCAAAGAGTCTTCAAATTGCTAAACAGACTTCATCGTAAATAGATTCCTCTCCAAGCTCTGCTAACCCAATGAAGTTTCTTGGTCCTGCTTTGTGGCTCTTGATTTTTTTCCCCTTCAGCAATCAGCTCAGAAGCAGAGGGGAATCTCTATAAAGGTGGGCCTAAAATGACACCAGGATTCCTCTAGCCCTCCCAGAATGACTTTGAACCTTCCAGTGAGGGCCACATGTAGGCCTCTTTTTAGACGCACAACAAATGTTAAAGGATAATAAATAAAAGAATAAAATGAAAATGAGCTATGTTTGCAAGTGAACTTATGTTTATGCAAAATATTTGTGGAAACAGGCCTTTCCACTTTGGAGATTCTGCTAATCCATCACCATGACACTAATGTTGCAAGAAGCAAACCCGTCAGGCAGTGACCATTACTTTTTAATAGACCACTCCATTTTCAGCAATCACACTAACAAAATCAGGACAACTGAATCTGCTTGCAGGATATGCAAAATTGGAAACACTTTGCAAAATGCTCCCCTGCACATGCAGTGGGTGGTGGGTGATGCAGGGAAGCTCCCTTACAGGTAGGACTATGAAGGCAACATCTGATATGCAGACTCTTCCAAAGCCTGGCCCACATCTGTGTGATGCCTGCACACTCAGTGCCAAGGTTGCTTTTGTTTTTCTGAAAGTTGTTCTCATTTTGCCCAGAAAGGCTCTGCTTAAGGGCTGGGTCTATGGCCTTGGCTTTCAGCTTATATAAGATGCTAAAGCACATGCTCTGCATCACGTAGACCAGAGTACGATTTTAAAACTGCTTACCAAAGAGATAAAGAGAGAGCTTTCTTAAAATCATTCTTTAAGTCTCTGATGCATTTGTGACTGCACCAGAGCACAATTCATTCATTTGTTCCTTTGACAAGTACTTTCTAAATGGTGAGGAACTGTGCCTGGTATCATGGAATATGCATATTTGTAAGTTCTGGTTCCTGCTCTCAAATGAGAAGGAAAGACACAATTGGCCATACTAAGCACCAGAACTTGTTAGTGTAAAACCACAAGTACAAGTAAGGAGTTATGGGATCATAGATAAGGCGTTTATGAAACTTCATGGGAATGGAGAAAAACTTCAGGAAAAAAATTGGGGGCCTTGACCTTAAAGGAAAGCCAGAAGTTATTATTTACTACTACAACTACTAGTACTTTGTTTTGTGGCACAATTTCAAAAGTAATATGTTTGTATTGTAGGAAGTATTCAAAAGGTCACAACTCAAGTAAAACTACTATTGGTATTCCCATTTTTTTCTAGAAACATGATACATTTTTCAAAATGCATTAATATCTTATGACATGATTATCATCTGCTTAATCTCCCTTCTGTGTATGTGTGGGCGTGTGTGCATGCAGGCACCTAATATTATAACAGAAACTCTGTCAAGTGACATAATCAGAAGTCCTATATAGTTAGTAAAAACAAATCAAGTAAAGCAAGGAATCATCATATATGATAAAGCTAATGTGTAAAAATCTTATTTTGATCTAAAACCATGTTTCTTCACTTGCTATTCTTCTGCTGAAGGGCCTTGTCTTTGGTTGTAGCACTGCTGAGGGGAGCATTCCTAATTACAAGGGTAAGCTGTCCTAATGCATTATGTAGAAGTATTAGTTTCAAATTCTTTAATATGGCATAAGAATTTAGAGATGCTTGCAGAGTAATCTGAGTGTAAAAATCTTGCAATTCTTTTCGGGTCATTGAGTTGCCTTGCCCACCTAATTGCACAGCATTTTACAGTGATTACCATTTATCTAGTCTTTCCAGAGTGTTCAATTCCATCTTTACAGAAAGCTCTCTTGAGTTTCACTCTTTTATGTCCCCTGTGGACATAGTACTCAAATACCTACAAACAGGTCATTATGATAACCAACACAACTAGCCATCAGCATATTTAGGAATCCATGACAACTGGCTGAAGCAAACAAGACAGGAGTATGAGTTGCCAGCAGCCGAAGCATCCAGGCTGCCATGGGATTTCATCAGAAATTGTTGCACACAAAATCTCTCAAGTCCAGCAAGGTGGCTAATAATTTCTACCGTATAGGACGAACCTTTTTCTATATGGCTATATTATTTTTTTATTGTTGCTATAACAAATTACCACAAACCTTAAAACAACACCCACCCTAACCTCACAGTCCTGTGGACCACAAGTTCAAGTGGAGTTCTCTGCTTAAGGTCTCACAAGGTCAAAATCAAGGTGTTGGTCAGTCAGGCTCTATTCTGAAAGCTACAGGGAAGAATCTACTTCCAAGCTTTTTCAGGCTGTGTGTCCCTGGTGGGAGTCTGAGATTGCTCTTTCCTTGCAGGCTATCAGCAGGGGTCTACTCTCAGCTCCTAAATGCTGCCCATGTTCCCTGGTATGTGGCATCCTCCATCTTCCAGCTAGCAATGGCATATCAAACCTACCCTTGTATTTCACATCTATGACTTGCCCTTCTGTTACCAGAAGAGAAAACTCTTCTTTTAAAGGACTCCCGTGATGGGGACAGGCCCACCCATAAACCTGTCTTGAAGCCATATAACAAATTGTGAGAGTGGTAGCTCATCATATCAATGGGTCCTGGGGATTAGAGCAATGATGCTCAGAAGCCAATTTTAGATTCTATCTACCACAGCCATTAACATGGGGACAAAGAGAAAGAACTTTCCAGGCTAATGTAGAGCATATGGGAATGAAGAACACCGTGTGAAGAACTTGGGGAACAACAATACTATAACTCCCTGCAGTCTCAGCTGTGTCCCCCTCTGCTTCTAATGTCCCAGCTAAAAATAGACACAAAAATAGGGAAGAAATGTGAGAAACTAAACCAAGCTAAGATATCTACATAATATTCCTTGGATTGTATCCTAATTATTAGCTTAAGAAACGATGAGTTAAGAAGCCAAAGTGTCACCATATTCTTTCCCAAACAGAACAAGAGCAAAGGACTTGGAAATAATCTCCATTTGTCTAGTAGAAAGAATGACATAATGACGTCAAGATGCACCCACTCTCTAGCCATTCATGTAGAAAAAGATTAAAGTGAAAATTCTCCATGCTAACTGGTAGTCAGAAATTGCAGTGTTCATGAGTAGAACTCATTGAGGATACAAGTTTGTAATGTGCTGGAAAGGATAAAAATATTCATACCTTTTGACCTAACTTTGAGGACTTTATACAAGGACATAGCCCAAAATAATTTTTTAATTATGCAAGAAAGTGTACTTGGCATCAAAGTTTATATACCATTTTTTATCCACGTGTTCATAAATAAAAAATTGGCAAATTGTGGTCTCACCATCCGATGGAATATTACACAGATATTGACATTTTAATTGTAAAGAATATAATGGAATACTTAAAAATGTGTATGACTCCTTAAGTTCAGAAGTAAAATACATAATCTTCTCTATCCTACTATTACAACTGTGTAAAAACTGCATCTGTGCATAAGTGAGATTTGAGAGGGAGATTGAAAAATGAAAAAAATTTGATTAAGATTATGGATGAATTTTTCCTTCACTTTGATTTATATTAATAGTACTACAAGGTTGTTTGTGCAATAAATAATAATGATAGCAAGCTTTTAAAAAAACTCCTAAAGATTCTCACTGCTGTGAATGTCACTGCACTCTCACTGATTTTAAAGGCACCAGGGACAGTTAATCAAACTAAATATAAATTACAAGTCAAGGCCAGTGTAAAGTGAGCCCTCACCTCTGAGCTCAATTCTTGAAGCAGCCTGACAAAAGGGAATCACAAGTACATTTCCTTCTATGTCCTTTTTCATGATATTTTGTGGAAATAAGTACATGTGGTATTGAAAATCGTATCCCTTCACATGTGAAGTAATGACCAGGAGGAGGTAAAGAGAATCAATGGGATTTCCAAGTCCTGGAAAGAGAAGAAAGACTGGTTATTTATATGTATTATCGGAAAGAGGAGCTAAAGTCTGTTTCATCAGCCCTACCATTTCCAGAATTGTTAACTAAAAGTGACTTTGTCCCAGTGGCTTGGGAGGCTGAGACAGGAGGATCTCAAGTTCAAAGCCAGCCTCAGCAAAAGCAAGGTGCTAAGCAACTCAGTGAGACCCTGTCTCTAAATAAAAAATACAAAAAATAGGGCTGAGGATGTGGCTCAGTGGTCGAGGGTCCCTGAATTCAATCCCTAGTACAAAAAAAAAAAAAGACTGTCATTTCTTCATCATTTGGTAATTGTGTAAAATTTCTCTTAAATGAATTCACATTCTTCACCAGAACTGGGCAGATATTATATTCAACTATTAGAAAGTGATTTTACAAGCAAACAAACTCAAAATTACAGCACTTCACCAAAAGCTGGGGAGAACTAACCTGTTCTCCTATTGTATAAATTTTACTATTGGAAAATACCCAACAGCATCAACCTGTTCTATTCTCAGATGAAAATTGGTTTTGTTCTGTTTCACTGGTTGCTGACTCTGTCTCATAATGGGACATGCACTGCAGTGCCCTGAATCTGGAGTCTGGAAATCTACTAGAGAACCTATTACTGTGGAGAGAAGATCACAGTCCTCAGGAAGGTCCATGATGGATCCTATGGCATTGACCTGTGTCACCTCCATGGGCTTCTAATTTCCTCTGGCTTTATTTCTATAAAAGAAGCAAACGTTGTAAGGAAGTAGTTATTTTACCATATTTAAAATTTCTCCACTAGTCAGCATCACTCAAGAAAAATTCATGTCTCTCCAGCTCTAGGGGATCCATTGAAAATCCTTTAAATTGTCATATTATCCTCTCATTTGCTTCTATTTTAGCAAAGCAAATGATTAAAAATTAAACTTTCATTTAGAAGTATAATTATTTCAAAGGATGTCAGGGCTTCATGTTAAACAAATTTAACTCAGCAAATAGAATAAGGATTTGGTATTTCGATTGACACGTTAATGAAATAACCATAATTTGATTAAGGGAATCAATCTACATCATCTTATTTATCTAAACAGATTTCTCTCCTTATTTATTTAGTTGTCATGTATGTAGCTGTGTTAGTTATTCCTTCTGTTTCTTATCTGTGATTCTGAGTGAATCAGAGATATTTTTGTTTTAAATCAGGAGGAAGATTTTCTATATACATGAAAAATAAAAATTAATTAATTAGCGTTCCCTCAAAGAGAGTGGGAAGGTATTAGTTATGAAAATAATAGTGATAGTAACCTGAATTTCTAATCCTTGACAATTCCCCAAGTAACATGAAATTTTGTTCAGAATAACTGAGATAAGCTAGTGTTGAGTTGAACAAGGCCACTCTCTAGCCCAGTGCCTGAAAAGTTCTAGATCAAATGAAAGAATGAATAAATGACCTTCTAACTGTGGTGAGCAGCCTTCTTCTGTTGCTTCCAGTGATACCTGCCTCTTGTGTAATCCTCTCCCCATGGATGTAGGCTGAATCTAGTGACTTGCTCCTAAAGGCACTGAATGTAGGAGAATAGAAGTAATGTCTCTCCCAAGGCTAGCTAACAGAAGACCACGACTTCCATCTTGCTCAGAATCCTTCTCTGGTCCTCTCTCTTGCTTGCTCTGTGTTACGGTTTGGGTGTGAGGTTTACCTCAAAAGCTCATGTGTGAGATAATGCAAAAAAGTTTAGAGGAGAAATGATTAGGTTATGAGACCCTTAACCCAATCAGATGAAGGCAAGTAGAGTCCGGCTGGAGGAGGTAGAAATTGGGGGCGTGGCTTTGGGGTATATATTTGTATCTGGCAAGCGGAGTCTCTCTCCCTCTGCTTTTCAATCAGCATATGAGCTTCTTCCCTTTGCCACACTTTTCTGCCACGGTGTCCTGCCTCACCTTGAGCCTGGAGGAATGGAGACAGCCGCTAATGGACTGAGACCTTTGAAACTTTGAGCTCCTAAATAAACCTTTCCTCCTCTACAGTTGTTCTGATGGGGTCTTTCAGTCTCTGCAGTGAAAAAGCTGCCTAAAATACTCTCGTAAAGCAAGATACCACTTTTTGAGCTGCCCTATGAAGAGGGAAGGAACTAAGAGTGTCCTCTAGCCAGTGAGGAACTGAGATTCAGTCCAGCATCCAACAATAGAATCAATCCTCCCAACCACCATGTGAGTGAGTTTGGGAAGTGGATTCTTCTCAAGTCCAGCCTTGAGATGATTACAGTCCTGGCCATTTGCAGCATGATACTCTAAAGCAAAGGATCCAGTCAAGCTGTGCCTGGGAAAAGCTATGATATGATAAATGCTTTTTTTTAATTTGGGGAGGGTGAATAATTCATTACACTGCAATAA
Organism: Xerus rutilus; assembly: GCA_028644305.1. Classification (NCBI taxonomy): domain Eukaryota; kingdom Metazoa; phylum Chordata; class Mammalia; order Rodentia; family Sciuridae; genus Xerus; species Xerus rutilus. The sequence goes on from CM053413.1 coordinate 41,771,637, forward strand.
ACAATACACTGACCAATAAATTCATGCATGGCAGAGCATCTCTTCCTGGACACATTCATTTTTAAATGCTTGAGCTCTATCCAACTGCTAGTTCAGAATTACTTCAGATGATATGGTCTCCATGCTAAAATATATGATAATCCAGTCAACTGCCCAGGTAGTTGGGTCGCATCGTGATGAGTCCAAGAAGTAGTGGGAAGGAGGCCCTTGTGGGCATTATGATAAATATACAACAGAAGTATCGCTCTTTGTCCCTTTTACTTTAAGATTGAACCCCACCAGCAGCTCAGTAGACCCACTAGATTTTATTGGGGGAAGGTGGTTAAAGAGAGGGTGGTGAGCAAGTTGGCCCCTGAACTTATAGGGAGGGACCAAGTATACAAATGGAAGCCCATATACTCTATGTCTAAATATTTAAAAGTTATAGCAGAGCTAATCCACAGCAAAGCACATGGTCTCATTGAGAGCCATCCCACTCCTCACCACACAGACCTCCTCCAGGAATTCAAAGGAGTCCACTCTGTGCTCCAATACCAAAGGTAATGCCACAAGACTGAGGAGGAGCATGGTTATACTGTGCAGGCTAGACTCTCAAGTTAGACTTAGTTTGGCCAAGGACAGATAAGGAGCAATCCAATCAAGCTGCCCAGGGAGCCAGGTCTGATGGGGCAGCCAGCAATAACTCTAATACTGAAAGATCATCTAACCCAGGGCTGCCTCACCCATCATCTCAGAAGATAATTATGCAAAACCTCCAGCAGTCCTTAGCAAAAGTAAAGCAGGTCAGATGAACTCAGTCCATCCCACACAAACACCATGCAATCATCATCCATTAGAAGGCCAAGGCTAAAAGGAAAGCCCAACGAAAGATTAAGCAGCAACCAGTTGCCTACTTTTGAAAAAAAAAAAAAAAAAAGCCCAGAAGGGTTTATAGTCAACTGTGTCCTTCTGCACCTATCAGATAGACATACTGACGTACTGAAGAAGCCAGGCTTCAGAACCTCAAACATGGCTGGAACAACAGTCTCCTTTCATTCAAAAGAAAATGGGCTGGGTTTGGTGGCACACACCTATAATCCCAGCAGCCCAGGAAGCTGAGGCAGAAGGATAGTGGAGCTCAAAACCAGCCTCAGCAACTAGCAAGGCCCTAAGCAAATCAGTGAGATACTGTCTCTAAATTAAAAATATCGAAGAAGGGCCAGGGATGTGGCTCAGTGGCTAAGCACCCTTGGGTTCAATCCCCAGTACCAAAAAAAAAAAAGAAAAAAGAAAAGAAATTTAAATCACTATTGCAATAGCTAATGGCCACTGAGCATTTACTGTGTTCTGGACACTGTGATCTGCTTCCCCTGGTGAACTCATCGAATCTTGGGGACAATCTGTTCAGTGGAGACAAGCACTGTAAAAGGAGGAAGCAGAGGTCCCCTGGGAATTCAGCATGGTGCAGCAGTGCATGCTCTTGCTGGTCCTTTTGGCCATTCCCATTCTAGAATCGAGTGTCCAGCAAGGTCCTGTCCTCAAATGGAATAGCCTAAATCCTAAAAGAGAGTTCTCCTTCCCTCAGTCCCTGCCTACCGTTCGCTATCCCTTCCACCTACCCCTCCCCCAGTCAGGTCTACAGTGCCAAATCCTTGAAACCACCCAAAGCCCCCTTGATAGTCAATGGCCTGAGAAATCCTAGAAAGGTTATTTATCCCCCTCTTGCTTCTCTTTCCATGTCCATCAAATGGGTGTGGTGGGACATTGCTTCATTCATCTTTTAAAAAAAGCATAATTGATCCTAATGGAAATGGACACTTATGGCTTACAGAATTACTTATCTCACATTTGAGCACCAAAAACATAGAAATCCTATGCAAGATATAGGCTCCTTCAAAGTTTCCCCATAAAACCCATTGTTTAGCACAGGCTGCAGTTATAATATACAGAAAAGGAATCTATGACAAAAGCATTCCATTTCTTTCCTAGAAAAAAAAAGTTAATAGAGGGGTTATAGTTCTGCCTAACTTCTAGTAGTCATTCACTTAATGAATGAAAAAAATGTTAAAGTTGAGATTACATACTAAGATCTATCTTACATAGGGAAATGTGTAAAATTTCATTCATTTTAATATCTACATAACATTTGATTGATATCATTGTCTTCCATTAAATTCTAAGTTCAATCAGGGACTGTGTCTGTTTTATACACCAGGACTTAGTGCCAGTGCACATCAAACTTCAATAAAATATGCACTCAGATATTTATTGAAAGTCCCAAACATCAGACACAGTGCTCTGCACTCAAGTCTTATTATTCTAATAAGTCCTTCTTTTTTTCCTCAGGGGAAGTTTAATGAAAAATACACTGGGCTAAGAGTTAGCTTAGATTCTCACTGTATTTCTGCACTAGCTCTGTGGCCCTGGGCAAGTCACTAACCTCTCTGAGCCTCAGTTTTCTCATCATTAACATCATTAACATCATTTAATAATATTGCCCTATTTCATGAAGGTGCTATGAGAGCAAAAGCAATCTAAGACAGTCATTTTCTTTTTATTATGTGAAATATTCACTGTCTGTATTTCCACTGGAATATAGGTCTCATGACCTCAGAGATTCTTGTCTGTTTTTCTGACTGAGCAATACCAAACACCAAGATGTGTTGCACTTCAATGGCAATTGAGTAAACTAAATGGATGTCAGGGGTGATCACAGTAGAATCCATCATCAAATCCACTAGGTGTTGTGGCATTAGGATGGCCACTCCAAGATAGCTAGAGGCAGGAAACGTCTTATCCTCAATAGATCCTTTATAATATGATCTTTTGAGAACCTCCCATAATTAATGTTTCTACCCACCTCAACAGGTACCATTGACTTACATGTGAGACACTTACCACCTGTAAGGTGATTCTAGTAGAAGATGGACACATTATTGATTCTCTTTTTTTATTTTTATTTATTTATTTTTTGTGGTGCTGGGGGTTGAACTCAGGGCCTTGTACATACCAACTGAGCTATATCTCCAGCCCTAAATTGATTTTCTTTTAATCCTTAATGTTACTGAAGAAGACAAAGTCTCATTTTAAGGGTTGCATTAGTCAGCTTTTCATCTCTGGAAAAAAATGCTTGAGAAAATCAATTTAGAGGAGGAAAGATGTATTTGGATTCATTTTCAGTCCATGGTTGACTGGCTCCATTGTTTCAGGGCCTGTGATGAGGCAGAACATAATGGCAGAAGAACATGGCAGAGCAAAGCTGCTCATTCATGACAGCTGGAAGAAAAGAAAGAGAAAGGGACCTGGACAAGTCATGGTCCCCAAGGGCATGCCAACAAGGACTCTCTCCCTCCATCTGGATCCCACCTCCTACAATTTCCACCACCTCTCAATAATCCATTCAGTTATGAATCCCTCAGTGGATTCATTCGCTCAGTCAACACTCAGGATTCAGTCACTTCTCCAAATCCCCAGCTCTGAACATGGCTGCTTTGGGGCTCAAGCCTTTAACAAGTTCATGAGTCTTTGGGGGACACTTTATATCCAAATCATAGCAGGAACAATGGTGGACAACCCTCTAATAACTTGCTGGAATCTGATTTTAACAAAGAAACAAGAAAATTTAGGCTCAACAATTGCTGCCAGCCACAGGATAAATCTAGAACTTGATAATATAGTTTTATTTTCAATATACTTATTTATGGCAAGCAATACCATTTTGCCATTTATGATAAGGATATAAAATTTCCTTCCATTTAAAAAAGTAGGTAGCTTTGAATAAAATCATTAAGCCCTGCACCTGCCACCTCTGGCTGGCTTTCTCCCTACTCCTCCAGCACCCAGTCCCTGTGTCCTCAGAGCCACAACCAGTTGCATCAAGCAAAACTTCTTCCTCCCAACTGTAGGGCCACTGCCTGGCCACCATGGTGGTACCTTCTGTGACCCAGTTCCCACTGAGGTAGAATGTATTGGTGGATTTAGGTCATCAACCCCCACCTTCCAGGCATTGGAATGAGGTCACTCCCACCCAAACCACTCTGACTAAAGCAAATTCCCTAAGGAGAAAATCTGAGGAATGATGGCTGAGACAGCACAAGCAACATGATTTCTGTTTGTGACCATGACAGGGGATACTCCTGAATACCCCGAGCTTCAGCCTCTTCACCATTTGCTATATATAAAAATTTTTTCTTACACCAGGGGGCAATATCCCCACTTCCCTGGTGAGGTTTTTGTTTTGTTTTGTTCGGTACCAGGGATTGAACTCAGGGGCACTCGACCACTGAGCCACATCCCCAGGCCTATTTTGTATTTTATTTAGAGACAGAGTCTTGCTGAGTTGCTTAGTGCCTTGCTTTTGCTGAGGCTGGCTTTAAACTCACGATCCTCCTGCCTCAGCCTCCCTAGCCACTGGAATTATAGGCATGTGCCACTGCACCAGGCTCCATCATGAGGTTTTGCAAAACAACACTCCCATGATCAACATGTAGGACTCAGCTATCAGATCTTAGCTGGCCAGACCTGTGCACCATACGTGCTCAGGAAGAATGTGTTCAATCCCACCAAGCACGAATATTGAATAGTTCAAACTAAAGCCCCAGCCTGAACCCCAAACCTGGGTGGAACCAAAGTCTCCCAGGATGCTCACTGCCACTTCCCAGGACTTCTCTGCCCAAGGCACGCTCTAGCCCAGCAAGGACTTGACCACGACCGCTTCAGCACAGTTTGCATGCATTGGGTTCTGCTGGACTGCAATGTTGCATTTCGTAACGCCCGCCTAGGGACCAAATGCAGAAGCGATGCAGAGAGTATCGGGTGGTGCCCTCGGGGGAGGGATGGGAGGTTCCTGACAGGATCCCAGATGGCACAGGAAGAGAAACCATTAACCAGAAAATGAAGAAAACAGCAGGTCAATTGGGGGCGGGCCTGTGATGCAAGGGGGCCTCTGAAGCCTCAGAGTCAGGGGCATTATAGTACCACCCCTCAGCACACCCACTGTCATGTGCAACTTATCCAGAAATCCTGGGGTCCCAGGTCAACAGTGAACTGGAAGCTGCTCATGGATGCCCAGATTTAGGGCTGCAGAAATGTGCCTCATCTTTGAGTTGCAGGCCACTCATGATCACAGGTTAAGGACGTGAGGATCTAGGTTTCTTTTTTCTTTTCTTTTCTTTATTTTCTTTTCAGCAATCTAGAGCTAGTCAGCCTGGTGCACAGCTTTTATCAGTTTTTTTTTAATGTTTTTTTTTTATTATATTCTCCTTTACTCCTGCTCCAAATGCTCTCAAGTGCAGTTAATTGGAGGAAAAATTGACCAGAAGTCCCTGCATTGCACCCAAGACAGTATTTGATTTTTCTAATGACCCTAGGAATTCCCTCAGGGCCCTGCTTCTAATAAACCAAGCCTTGGAAGCAGCAGAACCACTTTCCCCACTCTAACAACCCTCTTTAAAAACTGTGACTCAAAGGTAGGGCCCTGCGTAGACTATCTGGCTCACAGCTGTGCCTCCGAGGCTTGGTCTGGGGCCCTCAATCACCCCTAGAAAGGGAATAAAAGGAGACACCAGCTGCCACTAACTAGGGCCAGGCCTGGGCCACATACTCTATAATCCTATATCTGGGGACCATTATTAAACCCATTTTACAGAGAGGAAAGTAAGACTCCTGGGAATGAGTGACATGCCTATGGCCCCTCCTTTTTGAACTGTAGACTTAAGCCCAGAATCTCTGTCTGTGAGTCTCACATGTTCTCTTTCCAGATCCTGTAAGGTTTTTACTGGGCTATCTGCAATTTTCATCTCAACTTCATTTGGTGAAATTAGCTACAAAGCAACTATTATTTTCAGGCAATGGGAGTGTTAATCATTCACCCTTATAGGTCACTGGCAGCCAAACGCAGTTTTAGAAGGTTACATTAAAGAATATTCTATTTCATTTATTTGCCTGTCTATGGCGAAGGCTTGGGCAGTGGTAAGGTTTCCTGCAGGCTAGTAGATCTGGGTGCTGAAGTTGGGCATACTCTACATGGAGACACACTTGCCCACATTGATGTCAGTGTCACGGAAAGTTTAGCCTGATGAAAGCCTATTTCTTTGCTTATACTTTCTACTGCAGATTTTCTCCTTCTGAGTGTCCTTGGAGTTTAAAGCCTTCATAGAGCATTGTAATCTAAAGTCACAACAACGATGTATATTTCCTTTTCAAATGTGACCAATGAGAAAAGCCACGATCATAGATTAATACTCTGGAGGCTTAAATGGAGCATCATTCCAGGTCTGAGACACCACAACACCTTTACCACTTCTTCAGCCCTATCCTTGAAGAAAATTTTCCATTCTTCCCAGAAAAAAATTATGTCAGAAAAAAATTCCCTGATTTCTTCAGCTGCATTTCTCCTTTGTTTGGCCTTGGTAATGTGGGTAAAAACTAAATGTTGCTAATAAAGAAAGATCAAGATGTCATACAAGTAAGAGAAAAAAAGACAGACAATCTAACCATTATATTAAAATAAGACCCATACTTCTAGTCCATAAAGAATAAAGTTTTTGCCTTCCTCAGTGATTAATGAGGATCTGTCACGTGCAGGACGGAGCTCTAGGCTCTAGTGAACAAAACTGACATTGTCCCTGCCTTCACAGTTCACAGAGTAGCAGGGAAGAAAGGCTCCAACCCACTGGTTACATATTATAAATTAAGCCTTATGGGGAACTTGGGGACATAGCATAGGAGCATCTAACTTCGCTTGGGGTCAGGGAAGTTTCCCCAAAAAAGAGAGAGTCCCAACTGAGCTCCAAAAGAGACGGCCAGGTAAAGAAGGGGCAAGAGCAACCAGGCAAAGAAGAATATTTGGGGTGTGTGGACAGAAGAGGAAGCCAGCAGGTGGAAAGAACTGAGAAGATTCCAGAATGCCCAAAGTATGTGGATCAGGAACAGAGCAGTGCCAGGTGAGGTTTCAAAGGTCCTGACCTATCAGTGGACATCATCTCTGCCACAGGAACCAGTCCCAGTAGTGTAGGCCAGAGGGTAAGCTCCATGAGAACAGGGACCAACCCTGTTTTTATTTGCCAGGTTTGGTGTATAAGCTAGCCCAGCGCTACTACATAGTAAGTTCTCAATAAACAGAGGCATTTCTATATCATTGCTACAAATCTTCATGCACAATAATCCCCCTTTTTTTTCCATTTCCTCCCCCCATAACTAAATATTGCTCCTGTTTCTTCCATTTTCCTCTTCCTGATTTGATTCTTCCTTCCTTTCATATTCTTTCCTATTTTCTTCCCATTTTATATATATTTAACATTGCCTTGCAGTGCCAAACAGAAGGGGGAAATTATCCAGCAAGTTCATTAAGGGAGAAAAACAAACAAACAAGGACAGCCTTGCCTTAAATCTACTCACTCTAGAGTGCTTCCCATCTGGGCAGGGCCGGTGGTATCTGTACAACCAACTGGCAAAATGAGGAGGGCTTTCTAGTCTATGCTTTAAGTGACAGGTAATTTATACCTGAAGGGAGTGGTGTAATTCATCAGCAAGCTTCTTTTCATTGATGATGATGCCAAAGCTTGAGGTGGCATGCAGAAAATGCTGTGTGCCCCAAGAGCCAAATTGGTCCCTCTGGGACTGGAAATGCAATTTAGAAACCATGTTTAAGGCTGATGTACATACCACTTTGAGTCATCAGAGCTCATCCCTTTTACAGTGGCAGAATTCACTAAAAAAGGAAAAAAGAAAAAAAATTGGCACAGATAACTCTCCAAACACTCATATGCATATCCTGCATTTTGTTTGCAAGTGGTTTGGATTCTGGGAGATCTTCCTAGAAACCTCCTTAGTAAGCAACTTGTTTTAAGGGTTTATTTGAATTTGTTTAGTTGAACTTCCCAGCCTTCTGCGGGGCAGTCATCCTTTGCTTTAATACCCAACTAAAATGACTCATCATTCCACAGCCCAAAGGTTCTCCCAGGTGCTCTAAAACACAAGCCTCTGTCTTTTCTTGCTCCAAGTTCCTCCTCACACTGCATCTCCAGTTCCTTCTGAAGCTCAGTAAAGCCACCCTCATTTCTTTCCCAAGTGCCACCATGCCAAGGCTTTGTATATAACAGACCTTTGCAAAATCTGGAGTGAACAGAGGGCACTTACAGCACAGAGCTGAGAGAAAACTTCAAACTGAATGCCTGACATGTGTAGTCACTAAAAATAAGCCAACTATCCTCTGATGCACAGTGTGTCTGGCTGGGTGTAGTCACTATGGGCCCTTGGGTCATTGGCCCTGTTTCTCTGAACTTCCAAGAGCTTTTCTCCCTCTTTATTTTCCAGATGCACTCTCTTATTCTCCTGTAAGTCACAAGCAGCTATAGGTATTTCATGTCCTCAAATAGCAATTGTTTCTTTTGCAATTGTTTCTTCCCTGCTGCACATTTACTGGAACACTTCAGGAAGAGGAGCCTACTTTTTTTTTTGGTGGTGCTGGGGATTGAACCCAGGGCCTTGTGCATGTGAGCCGCGCACTCTACCAACTGAGCTATAGCCCCAGCCCAAGGAGCCTGCTTTTAGAAGTCAACACCTGCAATGTCTGCTTCAAAAATTCAATGGCTCCCTTAGACTGCACAGTCTTCCTGTCCCTTCACATTTCTCACTTCATGACGATGATATTTATAAACAAGAAATGGCCCTAAAACTACCATTTTATAATAAATTTCTAAGTACCAGATATTTAACAAGCTCTATTTCACTTAATCTTTGTAACAACTCTGTGATTAGCATTATTCTTTCTGTTCTACAGATGGTAGACACCATAGAACTAAGATTGGTTGAGCTTCTACTACACATCAAGTTTTAGGCTAACTATGTGGCACAAATCAATCAGCCTTTTGAATTCTGACTACTTTATAAAGGTGAAACCATTACCACCAATATTTCACAGATAAGGAAACTGAGATTCAGAGAGAAGAAATGATAGATTAGCAGCATCCAAACAAAATTGGAGCCCAGATCCCCAAGACTCCAAGACTAAGATTTTTCACTCCACTAAAGAGCTTCAGTATGACTGAGCTCCTGAAATTTTAGGAAAAATCCCTTAAAAGACCATGAACATTGGGCATGATGACATATGCCTCTAATCCCAGATACTAGAAAGGATGAGGCAGGAGAATCACAAGTACAAGGCCAGCTTGGGCTACTTAGTAAGACCTCACCTCAAAAATTAAAAAAATAGGGCTGGGGCTGTAGCTCAGTGGTAGAGCATGCATGAGGCACTGGGTTCGATCCTCAGCACCACATATAAATAATAAACAAAATAAAGATCCATCAACAACTAAAAAAAATTTTAAAAATAAATAAATAAATAAAAGATGCAGAGGAGGAGAAGGAGAACAATGGTGTTTGTAAGTTAGCTCTGAGCTAGCCCAGGGTGTGTCTCAGAGAAGGTTGTCACTAATTAGTTATCCAAAGAATGGAAGATACTGGTTCTAGATTCTTCTGCAGAGATTTCCAGGAGCACCATTCCTAGTTAACGGAGCTTATTCCTCATACTAGGTCTTTTCTTGGTTATCATTCAGTATCCCCCACGATGATTCCATTGAGGGAATGCCCATTAATTAGGGAAAAGCATTCTTGCTCAGAGCTATGCATTATATTTTAATGTGGAGAAAGAGGGAAGAACAGTAACTGTGGCAAAAATAAACAAGACTTTTTTTTCTGACAAAAACTCCTGCCAGTATCATCCCTGATGTCCTTAGATCTCTGAAAAGCATATTGGATGTTGGCATGATGAAATGACCCTACTGTCATCAAAAGACTGAGAAGTTCCCATTTCTCTCCCAAGGCATCCCAGGGGACCTGCAGTTGGATTCTCCCTGTTTCTGTGCTGTGTCAGGAGCATGGCATCCCAAACACTGAAGATGGCCTAGGACACAAGGGAGAAGGGGGTCATTCTCCTGGAACATGAGACTGGAAAAGTGAGGTTCCAGGCCCCTCTACCCCTAGAGGCTAAATTCCTAGAGGGAGCACATCTATGCTGGTTTGACTCACAGTCTCTCTGGAAAGGAAACAGGAGAAATCAATATGAGCTCCCACCGGACATGCAGGCAAGTCTACACCTTCCCCTACCTTCCAATGGCAAAAAAGAAAAATGATGGCTTCCAATATTGGGGAGAGTGAATAGCGGAAATCAAATTAGCATCATGGGTCACAGAGCTTTAAAGACATTTATCTCATTTGACTCTGCATTCTACATTAAGAATTTATCCAAAGGAGCCAGACGCAGTGGCACATGCCTATAATCCCAGCAACTTGGGAGGCTGAGACAGGAGGACCCAAGTTCAAAACCAGCCTCAGCAATGGTGAGGTGTTTAGCAACTCAGTAAGACCCTGTCTCTAGATAAAATACAAAAAAATAGGGCTGGGGATGTGGCTCAATGGTTGAGTGCCTCTGAGTTCAATCCCTGGTACCAAAAAAAAAAAAAAAAAAGAACTTATTCAAAGGAAATTATTTCAAACGTGTGATGTATTAGCTGTGAGGCTGTTGGTTCCCAGCAGTGGTCTATAATAGCATAAAACTGGAATCAACTTAAATGTCCAACAGCAGAAAGATGGTTCCATAAATTTTGGCTCAACTCTACAATGGAATATTCAGCACCCATTAAAACAATAATGTAGGTTGGGGTTGTGGCTCAGTGATAGAGCGCTTGCCTAGTATGCGTGAGGCACTGGGTTTGATCCTCAGCACCACATAAAAATAAATAAAGGTATTGTACCTTTATTGCACCACATAAAAATAAATAAAGCTATTGTATCTACAACTTAAAAAATTTTTTAAAAAAACAATAATGTACAGTTCTCTTCATTAACATGCAAAGCTGTGACATAATGTTAAAGTGGATTAAATCAGAATGGTTCCATTTGAGTGTGTGTGTGCATGGATGTGTTAGTAATGGGTCATTCTTGGGGGTGGGATTATTTTATTTCATTTTTTATTTCGTTTATTTTTGCCACAGTTACTATTCTTCCCTCTTGCTCCACATTAAAACTCTCATGAAAAAACTTAGTAAGTCTAGAAATAGGATAATCAGGAAACATCAATCATGATATGTCTATTTCACCAGAAAGAACTTTCTTGAGAAATTCAAGGTCAAAGACAGATTCCAGGAAGCTTCCCTACAACCAAATGGGTAGAAACCACATTACTGCTGAATGATCAGTTGGAAGTTTGCCCTTGAACAAACCTGAATGGTAAAGTATCCCCTCTCCTGAAAGACTGTGCATTCTGCATGAATTCTGGGCTGGGGTCTGTTGTCTTTCCATTTTTCTGCCTGCAGCTCTGGTTCCGAGGTTCAGCTGCTCCACTTCTCAGTGTCATCCTCTCCATGAAGCAATGCATCTTTAAGGATTTACTGAGAACTCCTCCTGTGCCAGGTACTGAGCTGAGCACCTGAGATTCAGAAGACAAGAAGTGGTCCTATGACCAGGAGAGGAGCTTTCCCCTTGGGAGCGAGTGTTCCCTGCAATTCCTTTAGCATCCATCTGCATCTCCTGGAGCACCTCCTTTTTCCACCTTGTCTTACCCTTGCCTTCTGCTTCAAAGCCTCTTCCCATCAGGCCATCTGTCCCTTGAGGGCTGCTCTGAATCTCCCACAGCTTGTGGTGGCGTGGACCGCCATAGCATAAGCTCAATAAATATTTATGGAATGACAGACTGAATGTAATGACTACCAGAAAAGCACATTTTTCTTTATTTAGATTTAGAGGAGTGTGATGTCTAATACTCTGTGTCACTTGGAACTGTTTTCAGGTGTAAGTGACAGAAAACAACCCAAACTATCTTCAGTGAAGGATACACTGTCTCCCATAATGTGAAGATTATAAGCATAACTTCCACTGGATCTAGGGACTCAAACAATGCACATTTTGCTTTCTCTCTGTTTCTTTCTCTTTCTGTTAGCTCCAACTTACCCATGTTATCTCCATTCTCAGATTCTTCCCTCATGAAACCAAAATGATTCCCAGCAGCACCAGGTTTTCACAGATCAAAACTAACATGGAGATTGGCCTGGGAAAGAGTGCAACTCCAAGCAAAAATCTCCAGAATGGCTACTTGGTCCTAACTGCTTAGCCTGCGTGGTGTGCCCAACCTGACCCAATTGTGGAGTTGGGAAATACATGTCCTGACTGGCCAGGGCTGGACCATGCACTTCTTTCTGTCTGCACCAGGGAGTCAGGGGAGGCTGACTCCCCCAAACAAAATCAGTGTGCTCTTACCAGAAGAGGGATGCCAAGGGCAGTACCATACCCCTATAATCCCAGTGGCTCAGGAAGCTAAGGCAGGAGGATCACGAGTTCAAAGACAGCCTTAGCAATTTAGCAAGGCCCTAAGCAACTCAGCGAGATCCAGTCTCTAAATAAAATATAGAAAAGGTCTAGGGATGTGGCTCAGTGGATAAGTGCCCCTGAGTTCAATCCTCAGTACCAAGAGGTAAAAAAGAGAGAGAGAAAGGATTTGGAGGATACAACCAAAAAGCATATCTTGCCCAAATATCTTGAACTCAAACACAAACCATTCCCTTTAAGGGTAAACATCTTTGATTTCTCCCTCTGCTTGAGCAGCAGAACCAAAGTCCCCTTTGGAACAATATAACCATTTCAAACTAAACATCCTTGCTTTAGCCAAGGGCAACCCGTGGATTTATGTGAGCATGATCCAGGGCAGTCATTCTCCACCAAACTCACTACACATGAGGAACATCTGGGAGGGAAGGGTATTATATGAGCAGATGCCTGGTATGACCCTCACCCCTATTCTGAGTCAGTCTGGACAGGACTCCCTAGTCATCCTCTCTCTGCTGTGAATTACAGAACAGCAGAGGGAAGACAGCCTTGGTTGACTTTGAGAAAGGGCTGACAGCAAGTCCTACCACTTACTAACCTTAAGACAGTGGGCAAGCTAACTGTCCCTTAGAAGGTCATTGTCCTCATCTGTAAAATGAGAGCAATGAATTCTAGTTTGCAGGGATGCTGTGAGGATTAAACAAGATAAGGCAGACATACTTCGGGTACTAAAAGGTGCACAAAAATTCTTAGGTACAGGTTCCAAATGAGATTGCCAAGGGGCATTTATTGCTCATCCCTGCAGAGCAAACCTTGCTATGTTCCCAAATCACTTGTCTGTCAAATGCTAGCCAATCATTCCATGTTTCACTAAAGAGGAGCAGTTTGTCAGAAGACCTAATTCAAGTAATCTCTCTTAATAATATCATAATGTGAAAGGATATATATATATATGTGTGTGTATATATATATATACATGGAAATATATTAGCATATGCCATGCTCAGCATGAAGTACAAAATATATATGTATATGCAAATTAACTTTATAAAACAGGTACTCCAAGAGCATTTTCTGAATAATGAGTGGTGAAATTATTGGTCACCCAAGCACCAACAAACATGTGTTTTTTCAGAAACTTCAAACATGTGTTTTCTGTATTGTTGACATTATAGGAAAGAAAAGGTCACAGGTGAAATGTAAAAGATTTTACTATTTGAAACTGTTGTAAGAACAGCCTCCCTCTAGCATAGGAATACCTAGAAGGGTTTAAATGTCACCAACAGTCTCAAAATTATTGCAGTGGATTTGCAGGGGGAAAAAAAGGGATATAAAGGGCCTTTTTCATTAAAAATGTTCTTTGATTTTCAGTTGTAGCTTTGGCAGAGTTATTGGCAAGGGAGCGATTGTAGGGGAACATTGCTCAGATGGTGGAGGGGGACGAAGGCATTTGTGGCAGTTTACACATGAAAGGAGTTTTGCCTCAAAGAGGAAGTGCAGACCAGGCAGCTGAGCTGACTTGTAGTCATTAGGTTAATTTCTACCAGGGAAGGAGACTGAGCAGCATACATTGGAGCACCCTCTCCTACAAGACTTAAAAACACCGTTGACTACCACGTCCGGGTTGCAGACTCCACTGTGCTCCTTCATCTCCCAAACATTAACCGATGCTGTGTGAGCCGATGCTGTGTGAGCCAGGCTGGACCCAGGATTACAGCAGACAGTGAGGCCTTTGAGGAGCACAAAGTCTACAGGTGCCCATGAGGCTATGAAGTGGAGGCTCCAAGGACCCTCGAGTATAGGGAGTGCCAAGGACTGAGGAAAAACCCATCCTGGCCAGTGCACTAAAGCCACTCCTTGCCAATAGCAGTGCAGTAGGTACCCTTGAACGGGAGGACTCTGGAACTTCTCTGATGGTCTGCTTGGACTGGAGGACTCTCCTATAGTGTGGCGGTCTAGATAGCTTCCACCAACCTGTCTCTCTCCTTCCAGCCTCATTTCAGCATCTGTTTCTTGGAGAACCTGAACTAGCCCCCTGGCAGCAAAATCAAGACATACAACCAACACTCAACTGCAGAAGAAAACACAAAGGAAAATTTGTCTGTGCCAGGCATCGCTGAGCATTTAACACCCACCTGGGAGTAGACATAGCTTACAATTTCTAAGGTAAGTACTGCTCCCATTTCTGTGGGACAGAGGGGACATATGAGGCTCCAAAAGGGCAAATATCCACCTGTGAATAAGCAGTGGCCCCAAGGTCTGTTCACAAGCACCTGGTTCCAGGGCATGGATGTTCACTACTTCACCATGGCAGACCCTTCCAGGACCACCATGCAGCTCTGACATCTCCATAGTGTACCCCAAGAATTCAGGGTGCGAGTCCCCACTGATGCACTAGGAGGAATAGTGAGGCCAGAAGGGGAGGTTCCTAGCTGCCCAGGTGGGATGAGAAGGGTTCTGCTTATGCCTGGGGCCAACCCAGAAGCCAGAAGCCAGACCAAAGCAATGCATCAAAGAGCCCACTGATGCAGAGCCCAGGAGGTTCCAGGATATGATATGAGACAACTTCCCATCAACTCCTGATTCACTGGGCTGAAAACAAAGGCCACCACATGTCCACCTCTTTGTCTTTCTCCTGCTGATAGTGCCTCAATCTCCATCTAGAAACTTTTATCTCTCCCAGTGTAACCCCTGTGTTTTGGGTAGAGTTCAGTCAATCTCTGATAGAATAGGCTTGGCATTAATTTCCCTTGGGAGGGATAATTTATGGGGTGGGGGGTACTGGCAATTGAACCCAGGAGCACTTTATCACTGAGCTACATCCCCAGCCTGTTTGTTTGTTTGGTACCAGGGATTGAACCCAAGGGCACTCTACCACTGAGCTATATCCCCAGCTCTTTTTATTTTTTTATTTTGAGACAAGGTCTCCCTAGGTTGCTGAGGCTGGCCTCAAACTTGCGATCCTCCTGTCTCAGCCTCCTGAGTTGCTGGTATTACAGGCATTCGCCACCACACCTGGCAGGGAGGGATGTTTGCTGCAGAATGGGCTTGGGACTCAGTGAAGGCAAACAGATGTGGTGGGACTTCTGCAGAGACTATTGAGTGAGAAGAAGGCTCTCCTTTCCCATTGGGCTGGAACTTGCCATACTACAGACCTGGAGCCATGGACAGTGAGTCATCTTACCCAGGAAGGAAACCAGCAGGCAGTACAAAACTGAGAAAGGGGAACATTGTAAACACCCTAGATCCAAGTGAGCCTGAAATCAGCACGCCAATGGATTTTTCAGTTATCTCAGACAATAAAGCCCATCTTACACCACAGGCAGGTTTAGGTGCTTTATTTACTGTAACTTGCAAAGGAAAACTTTTTGACTGTCCAAGGCTGCCCTCCCACATTTTATCTGTCTCCTAACTTTCCTGCCAGCCCTTGTGTTCTGGCCACACAATTAAGATCTCAGAGTTCCTTTTATCCTCCTAAAATCCTGCATGCTTGTCTGCAGGTAACCAGAGTCAAGACAAGCCACAGCACCTCTGGAACATGCCTACTGAGCGACTGCCTTCCAGGGGCTGAGAGCACTCAAGCCCCGCCCTGCTAAAGGGGCAGAGACCCTGAAACATTCTGGCCCCTTCCTTAGAAACTCCCCTTGGTGCTGGATATGAGGAAGGCTGCCCCAAAGCTATAATGGCAGGCTGTGTGGAGGGTCTCAGGACCATGAACTTGCAGCAAGGAAGGACAGATACATTTACAGAGTGAGGGCCATATGCCAAGCACGGGCCTAAGCTCTTATCTTTACTGACACCCCATGATGTTGATGCCATTATTACCCACCCCCATTTTACAGATGAGGACATGATATTTAGATAGAAGAAAGATTGATGGAACTTTTCTCATCCTTTCCCCATTCCATTAAAACTGTGTAGCCTTGTTGTTTTTCTTTTTTACCTTAAAAAATGGGTAATATAAATTTATAATCTAAAAACTTCAAACAGTACAGAGGAATTCAGAGGGAGATCTCTCTCTCTCTCTCTCTCTCTCTCTCTCATCCCTGTCCCAAAACTCCAATATTTATTGAATACCTGTTAGGTACTAGGACCTCTGCTAAACTTTTTTTTTTAGAGGGGGCTAAAAAATCCCTGGTACCAGGGATTGAATTCAGGTGCACTCAACCACTAAGCTACATCCTCAGCCATCTTTTCTGGGTTTTTTTGTTTGTTTGTTTTTGTATTTTATTTAGAGACAGGGTCTCACTGAGTTACTTGATGCCTCACCATTGCTGAGGCTGGCTTTGAACTCATGATCCTCCTGTTTCTGCCACCCGAGCTGCTGGGATTACAGACATGTGCCACTGCACCCAGCAGCTTTCTAATTTTTAAAATTTTATTATTTGTTCTTTTTATACATACATGACAGTAGAGGGTATTTTGACATACTATACATGCATGGAGCATAACTTTTTCTAATTAGGAAGCTTTTTGCATTCTTCATTTAATCCTCAAAGGGACCCTATGTGACAAGTGTAATTATTTTTTTAAATATTTTTTTAGTTGTAGATAGACACAATATCTTTATTTTATTTATTCATTTTTATGTGGTACTGAGGATCAAACCCAGTGCCTCAAGCATATGAGGCAAGCACTCTACCACTGAGCCACAACCCCAGCCCGACAAGTGTAATTATTACCATCCCTTGTTGAAGATGGTGAAATTGAGTTGGGGTTAGATGGCGAGGACAGAGCCCCAGATGCCCACCCCAACTGTCAGCCTCCAAAGCAAAGCCCTCCACCTCACCCATATGCCAGAGCCCCTTCCGCTTGGGCCTGGACTTTCCACTACAGACTCTCTTTGCAAAAGTTACTGTCAAGTCTCAAATTTGAGAGTCACTTGGCTTCTGTGGGTTTATTTCAGAAATAAAAGCAAATTGCTTCCCCTTGTACCAGAAAGATCCCTGTGTAATGCTCTGGCAGCATTATTGACCATTCCCACCTCTTTACTATAGGCCATATCCGTACCCTTCCTCGGTGCCTTATCCCAGCTCAGGGGTGACTGGACACACAGCAGCAGTTTCAGGATTCCCTTGTTCTTTGCTCAGGAGAAAAGAATGGTCTGGAATGATAACTGAGGTCTTATTTTCAGGCTGCAGGGTACTCAGCTATCTCCACCCACTCCAGCAGCACAGATGTGGATATGGGAGATTGGAATAAGCCAGTTAATTAATATTCTCCATGACAGTGCATGTAATTCCATCTATCCATCTGCGTAGAGGGGCCCAGCAGGTGATTGCCTGCATCCCATTGGTTCACAGTTGGCAGGGCAGAGAAGGGATCTCAGCGCTGCCTTCTCAGTAGCAGTGAGAGGGAGTGTGGAATTCTTTCTCCGCAAAGCTCCATTTGGTCCCCCACGCCACCTGCACATAGCAGCATGCGGCCCAGGCCCTAAAGACTTCTCTGCTTTCTGCCTACACAGAACCTCAGGCAAGGGAGAAAAGACTGCAGAGAGAAGGGGCATCCTGACTGCTCCATACTAGTTGAATTATCAGGGGTCAAACAGAAGCAGGTGAGATGGTGTGCTTCTGCAGTCCCAGCTACTGGGGAGGCTGAGGCAGGAGGATTGCTTGAGCCCAGGAGGACAGCATAGCAAGGCCCTGTCTCAAAAATAAAAAAAATTTAAAAACTTAAAAAATTCAAACAGGAACACAGAAGGATAATAGGCCTGTGGGTGGTGAAGAAGAGGATCTGCCTCCGAAGTTCAGGCTCAGAAGCCTTTGCTGGGAGGAAATTGTATTAATAGATGAGTGATAAATACAGAACAGCTTCCAACCTGCAACCAGGCTGCCTCACTGGTGGAATGGAGCATGGTGTACTGTTCTCTAGCAATGCACCTTCAGGAAGCCTGGTTTCCCCCAGTGCCTGAGGGCAATGGCAATGCTATTTTTTTTTTAATTTTTTCTAGTTGTAGATGGACACAATGCCTTTATTTTATTGCTTTGTATGTGGTGCTGAGGATCGAACCCAGGGCCTCACGCATGCGAGGCAAGCGCTCTACCGCTGAGCTACAATCCCAGCCCCATGGCAATGCTATTAAATGGCTAACAACCAGTTCTCAGGGGGAAAAGTTTGTTACATTTGCTGATTCTGAGGGGTAGATGCTCCCACCATGTCTGATTTCAAGCCACCAAGGAGAAGTCACTACAGGTGGAGGTGGGAAGAGAGCTGTAGGCCATCATTCTACACTTAAAATAGATCTAAATAACCTTGCAATCATTGATAAGAATAAAATACATAAAATAGAGCCGGGCGCAGTGGCGCACGCCTGTAATCCCAGCACTTTGGGAGGCTGAGACAGGAGAATGGGAGTTCAAAGCCAGCCTCAGCAAAAAGCCAGGCACTAAGCAACTCAGTGAGACCCTGTCTCTAAATAAAACACAAAATAGGGCTGGGGATGTGGCTCAGTGGTCGAGTGCCCCTGAGTTCAATCCCCGGTACCAAAAAAAAACAACAAAAAAACATAAAATGGGATGAGATGAGTATCTATGTGCTTTCTGCACATTTCTATGCTTTTTTTTGGTATTGAGGATTGAACCCAGGGGTGCTTAACCACTGAGCCACATTCCCAGCCCTTTTTGTATTTTATTTAGACACAGGGCCTCACTGAATTGCTTAGGGCCTCGCTAAGTTGCTGAGGCTGCCTTTGAACTTGTGATCCTTCCACCTTAGCCTCCCGAGCCGCTGGGAGGTGTGCGGCACTGTGCCCAGCTTTATGTTTTTTTGTTACCATAATTTATTTTATTGATAATGTATATATAATTTAATGTTTGGTAATGGCTGTGTTGAACAGCCATCTCACAGAATTCCCCATAACACAAGTCAGTTCTTGGAGCCTGTGTGAGCCAGCACACCACTAACTGGTCAGGAAAGGAAATCATCTATGAGTCATTTCAATTTCAAAGGAGAATCAGACACTGATGATCATAGCGATGGAATTCAGTGTCACCATGTGCTAGGAAGCGAGCAGCCCCAAGATGCCCCAGCACAGGCTTGGTGGAGAATGGGGATGGTCAGCTTGGCATGTGTAGAGACCACTCAGCGACAGCCCCACCCTGAATATCTAATGTTTGGGAGCACTCTTGTTAGAGATCTGTGATCTAAGACACCAGTGGATCTCCCTTGGGACCAGCCTGTGTCAGCTTGGGCCATTCTCCCAGGACTCCTAGGTCATGCCTGGAATTGCAAAGACTGAGAACCAATGACCCTAAGCCCAGAGAGCCTCTGGGGTCCTTTTCCTCCAAATGTTCTATGGCATGGCAGACTCTGGGAGCATCCCAGATCTCTGCTGTGTTGAGGCTCCATCTCATCCCACTTGGGAAGAGCTATGGGGCCCTCCTGAAGGATTGTGGTTTACATGGTTTCAGAACTGAGATCTCCATTGCTGGGTCCATGAAGTGCCTGGTGCTGCTGAATACACTACAACCTGAAGCTCCTGGCATGTGCAAAGGAGTATGTTGTTTCCAGTCACTACTCTGCTGTGAGTGGGCGTGAAATGCACCATCTTTCAAGCAACGAGCTGCTGCTCTATGTTGTCCCTGCTGCTGGGAGCGCCACCCTGCCCCTTCTCCCTTCCTTGCTTGCCTCTCAACAAACTCCTATTGACTTGCAGGGGACTGTGCTAAAATCAAAAGCAAGTGACAGTACAATACGCAAACCAGGATCTCCGCTTGCAATAAATACTCACACATACTAGACAGGATGGGAAGAACATATGTGTATCACTGCGGGATTTTTTTTCCGTGTTTCTTCCTGCAATCTATATATTTCCTCTACATACGTTAATTTTACCAGCATGGAAGGGCCTCTCCTCGTTTTCTCTGTGAAGTCTTTCTTGCCCCTACACCAAGCCAATCGGTTCGTCTTCTGCACCCAGTCACTATCTTGTGCACCCTCTATTCTTGGATGCGCCCCATGGGTTGTACTTAGCCTTGTATTTCCTCCTATTTTTTCCACTAGACACAAGCCCCTCAAAGGCAAGAGATTGGCATGCCCTCCACCACAAGCTTGCCCATCCTCAGCTTCTGACCCCATGCTTGACATAAAGAAGCCCTATGGAACTGGACTGGATCCCACCCCAAGGATCCAAGGGCTGGCAAATCCCACCATGAGGACTGCTTTGACCTGCAGGAAGGGAGGAAATGGTGACCTCTGACCTTCCAGGAATATCTGCCAGAATATAAACTATACAACATTGTCAAGGACAGACCTCATTCATTTTTCAATCTTTCATCTGTGTGACCATTGCAGAGATGAGAAAACTGAGGCCCAGAGAAGGACTTTCCCAAATCACACAGCTAGTCAGTAGTAGAGCCAACTAGAAATCCATGTTCTTTAATCTTAATATTTTCTATTTTACCACCTGAGAGTACAGAGAGAAAGTAGGAGGTGCTAAATAATGATAAGAAGGTTAATATTTATGGAGAGCTTTCCTGGGCTTTCTCGTGTATTATCTCATTTAAGCAATACTGTAGGTACTACCACCATTCCCATTCTATTAATGAGAAAACTGAGGCTCAGAGAGGTTGAGAGGCTCTCCCAAAGTTGCACAGCTGGTACAGCCAAATCTATCCTCCATCCAAGCTCCTGCACTATTAGTGACTAATGAAACTGAAAAGCCAGAGCTCCAATTTGACTAAAATTTTTAAGAGGAGAAAACATGGAAGCACTGCCTTCAAGGACGACGCAGGGCCGCTGGAGGCTGTCTTAGGATTAGGTTAATGACAGTCAGACCCGGGGATAGCTGGGGAGCAAAAGGCTGCTGTACTGAACCAGATGGCTCAGTCATGTTTTTGACTGACAGAAAGCAGCTGAGAGGATCCAATTAAAGCTCATCTGGAATATTTTCCTTCTTGGTGCCTCTGTGCTCAGCTTCAGTATTTTGCTTTCCTTTACCATGAACCATCCTGGGCTGGCTTCTCTTTTCTCCTCCCCTAATACCACAGCAGACCTGGGCCAGGACTTCCTGGTCTCTGCGCTAAGACCACGCCTCCTGTGCAGCTTGAGGTCCCAGGGATGGGACTCCTCTGCAATTACATAATTCCCTTTCTTGTTGAGCCCAGGTTTCTTTTCGCTCTTTTTCCACCTTGCACTTAAATCGTGATCTGAGCATCGGTCACATCTCCCCTCTTTATACCCAAGCTACCTTCGATGGCGGCTCCAGGCCCTTCATCCTTTTGCTGAAATGACCCTCTCTTTCCATGTCTATCCTCGGGAGCTCAGGATTCCAACAGACTTTCTCATCTCCCCTTTAAATCCTTACCATTTATGAATCTTTGTGATTTGGTACCACAGTCATAACAGAAACATGTCTAACCTTTCATATAATCAAGTTACTCCAATTTTACTCAAGTTTTTAACAGGGGTGGGGGAAGGCCACCAGAGTTATTTCTTAGCACAAAAACCATTTTCAGTACTTAAGAACTTTTTTCAGATTCTTGTGTCCTAGATAGAGCGGTCCCTAATCAATGAGGCAGCGTGGCATACTGGCAGTTTGACAGACCTGGTTCAAAACTGGCTTCTGCTGCTTCCCAGCTGTGTGACCTTGACCTTAAAAGACAACCTGCTTCTCTGTGTTTTAATTTCTTCCTCTAAACAGCGAGGACAGTCATCTCTGCAGGGAAGTATGAGGACTTGAGAGAATGCCTGGCACACAATGGGCGCTTAAGATAACTGTTCTTCGCAGCCTAGTAATCCCAGCGGCTCGGTAGGTTGAGGCAGGAAGATCACGAGTTCAAAGCCAGCCTCAGCAACTTAACAAGGCCCTAAGCAACTCAGTGAGACTCTATCTCTAAATAAAATATTAAAAGATCTGGGGATGTTGCTCAGTGGTTAAGCACCCCTGGGTTCAATCTCCGGTACAATCAATCAATCAATCAATCAAGCTGTTCTTGGTACCTTCTCATTCCCAGCAAGGGGTAGTGGGGAGTGTTGCCTTATGTCTGTCCCTAGAGCACCTTCACTTCCACCACTCAACTGTAGGCCCATGAGAGTTCAGTTGTAGAGTTCAGAACATCCCCTAGCAAGTTTAAGCAGAAGGGTTTAGTTCAAAGTAATAGATGGCTTACAGAATCCTTAGAAGCTTGAAGGAAACAACTCTAGCTTAAGTTTTCTAGAATGGCAAAATCAGACCACCCCAAAGACTGATGCCTCTTCTGTGAAAAGGATGTACTGCCTAATCTAGAAACTTCCATTACAACTATCAGCCCCAGACCCAGGCAACCACTACCATGATCAGAGAGCCACTAAGGACAGGGAGCCCCCATGGTCAGAAGGTCTCCAGGACAAGTGGCTAGCTGTGCATCCTCACTGCCTGCTGCCATCAGCAGCTCCAAAATGGATCCCCTGTAGGTACACTGCCTCCTGATACACACAGAACCAGCAGTGTAAGCCTGTTCTCCACACACAGCTCTGCCAAGGTCGATCCCAGCAAAAGCTGAGGGAACATGACCTCTACCACATTCCTACCCTTTAAGTCCCACCTGAGCTGGTGTCTGGCTGGAGTTGGAGCTCCTCTGGAAGTCAAGTTGCAGGGGAATCTGGTAAATTCCATCTTCCCCTTTCTAGCCACTGCTGTATGGATGATATACCTGATAAGGAAAGAATGTGCTAAGCACCAATGTTCCATTTCCATGATAGTCTGACGAGTGGACTACTGGCACAGCTCTGGCATGGCTCTCTGGTACCATTGATCTTTCCACAGTGGCAATATAGCATGGTCTAGGGTGCAGGGACCACCCTGGGACATTGCCTGCTTCTGAAGTCCAGTCTCTATTAAGATAGCTTTTCTACAGTTCTCTCAGGTGGGGACTGCTTTATGTCCAAAAGTGGGGTAGGTATCCTTTTTACTATTCCTGCCTTGTTCAGACCTCTTCTCCTTTCTCTCTCAAATATCCCAGTCCCTGAGAAGCCCACTCCATCCTTTCCCTCTCTTATAAGTGTCTTCTTTAGATTGTTAAGATGTATTTATTTATTTCGCAGTATTAGGAATTGAACCAAGGCATTCTACCACTGAGCTCCACCCCCAGCCCTTTTTATTTCTCATTTTTGAGATAGGGTCTCGCTAAGTTGCTGAGGCTGGCCTCCAACTTTCCGTTCTCCTACTTCAGACTCCCATGTTGCTGGGATTGCAAGCGTGCACCACCACACCTGGCTCTTGAGACTCTTTGTTAGAGATTCAAGCACCTCGTTCACCATTTTCCTCTCTGCCTCTGCAGTTGCTCACACTTGATGACCTACACAAATGATTACCTAACATGCTAGCATGCAGAGTCAAGGGTGACCTCATTACTTGTGCTGATGTCTTCCTCCACTCCATCTCAGCCACCATTCTCTCCGTGCACCCTAGAACTTGTCATTTCCAATATTGGTACCACTCAACATCTCTGCTTATTCATTCTACTTTCTGAACATGACTTCCTGTGCTCTGGCTCACTTGCACAAGGACACCACATTCTTCAAGCCTACCAGAAGTTCTAGTCATTGACCTTATTGCTTTTCTAGTTTTCATCATGTCCTCTGACTTCATGTCCCTGCTTAGATAAAACAGTCCATCACTAACTCCTTCACACTACCCCAACTTCCTACCTCTCTATATCTTTTATCAAAATCCCAGTCCTGGGCTGGGGCTCGGGCTTTAGCTCAGTGGCACAGTGCTTGCCTAGCATGTGTGAGGTACTGGGTTTAATCCTTAGCACCACATAAAAATAAATAATATAAAGTCATTCTGTCTATCTACAACTACAAAAAAATTCAAAAAAAATCCTAGTCCTACTTCAATCCACTCCATTTCCAACCCTGCGTCTAAGCAGCTGAACTTGACTGTGAGGAAATGTACCAGTTCATTAGGAATCGCTTAAATTCTATGACACTATATCTTACCCCTGCCCAACAATTCCCCCAGTGAATTTGTTTCCCATCTCTTGAGAATATTTTCATAGTTTCTCCTTTCCTTCCTGAATATCCCAGTCCTCTACCTTTTTCTGTCTCAGTTAATGACTGTTTAGAAGAGAGGACCACCGTATACCCATACCCAGAACACCAATCTAAAAGCTGGACCATGCACACAGCTTTCCTCTATTACATGGATGACCTGTTTTTCCTGCTATTTGTATAAACTATTTCCACTTCCCCACTCCTATTATTCTCTATTTAACTCACTCCAGGTCAGAGTGAATTGCATTAAATCTACTCTCATTGCATTGAAGTCACTGGTGGCCGCCATCTTGATAAATCTGGTGATACATCCCATCTGTTCACTGTGATCATGTGACCTACTCTAGACATGGTATGCTTGACCCCTACCCCACCAAAATCATAACTTCCATACCCTAGAGGATACTTTCCTTGTTGTCTAATCTTACAAAGACAATTTCCTCCTAGATATTTTATATTAAACTGAATACTCCATCTTACAGGTCCCATGTGCCAGTCTCTAGTGGATTCCAGTCTCTTCAGGAGTGTCTTGTGGTAAGACTAGAGGTGAGGACAATAAGTTCCCACTCTTTCGGAGTCTACCAAACCAAAGCCCCTTTTTTGGCAGGCATAAAGCTGTCTACAAATGGATTTTAGAAAGTGGACACTTCAGTGGCTTTGAGTATGAAAAGGAGGCTCTGAAGACCATCCAATATAGTCCTCTTATTTTTTACAGAGAAGGGACATGAAGCCCTGAGATGTAAGGGATTTAGTCAAGGTCATACAGACAAGGGAAGGTGACACTGCTTCAGTGAGAAGGGTCATTTCAGCAGATCAGTAAACATACCAATTGCCAACTTAACATAGTGGTTGTCTTTGGTCTGGCTCCCTAGAAGCAGAGACTGAGCAGGGATTTGTGTGAAAGTCATTGTTTAGGGAGTGATCTCAGGGGAAACCCATGTGGGAGGGAGGGAAGTAGAATAAGGAAGAAGAAATTAAGCAAGGACATAGTTTAGGTGAAGTCTAGCCAGAGGCTGAACTTGCAGAGAGCTGTAGCAGAACTGGAGCCATCTTAAAACAAGGGAGCTTGGTCTTTATACTTTACACCATCTAAATATTAGCTACACAATACTGCAGGACAGGGATTGGTAGTTACTGTTAGGTTCCTCCAGGTAAAGTAGCTCTAGTCTCTGAAGTGCAAAACTCCTGAAAGGTTTCAGGTGTAACCTACTAACAGCAATGCCTCTGGCAGTTGGTGGATGGGTGTATTGCATGGTAGGAGGGGTCCCAAGAGATCCAGAGGGAGCACCTGCCCCATCTACTACAGTGGTTAAGAGAAAATTCTCTGGATCCCAGTGTAATAACTTGGATTGAGTGTTATCTGAGTAACCTCAAACAAGTCATTTTATCTCTGTTTTAGTCAGCTTTTTCATTGCTGTAACTAAAAGGTCTGACCACAACAATTTTAGGAGGAATAGTTTATTTGAGAGAATCACGGTTTCAGAGGTCTTAGTCCGTAGAAGGTCAGCTCCATTCCTGAGGGCTCAAGGTGAGACAGAACATCATGGCGGAAGAACGTGACAGAGGGAAGCAGCTCACATGATGATCGGAAAGCAGAAAGAGAGGCCTCCACTTGCCAGATACAAATATATACCCCAAAGCCACGCCCCTAATTCCCACCTCCTCCAGCCACACCACTCAGTTACCACTCAGTTAATCCCTACCAGGGGATTAATTCATTGATTGGGTTAAGGCTCTCAGAATCCAATCATTTCTCCTCTGAACCTTCTTGCATTGTCTCACACGTGAGCTTTAGAGGGACACCTCACATCCAAACCATAACAATCTCTCTAAGCTTCAGTTCCCAATTCTGAAAATGAGGAAAATGGTACTCCCTCTTACGGTTGTGGTGAGCACCCCGTGATTTCACAGCAAGTGCTTAGCCCCATGACAGCCTTCCGTAAGTATTATTGTAATTATTTGTAGTTATTATTAATAACTATATTGCTATGATTATTGTAAATAATTATAGTTGTGATAAAAATGAACAACCCCCAGAAGTGGAGCTATCTGAAGTTATCACCTATCTCTTACCCTCTTGAGGGAAACAGATACGCATTGTCCACATCTCTCCAAGAGATGATCCAAGGAGTAGCATTATTTTTACCCACAATGTGGATATAAACGTGTGCCTTTGCTGCTCCCAGCTCACCACTGAGATAATTAACCAAAAGCAATTACAGTGCACTTGGCAAATTGCAGCTTTGCCCTCTTTGCAAGAGATGTGTTTTATTTAGACTCCTTCCCTTGGGGCTTGTTGATTGATCACATTCCAAGTCCAATATTTAAAGGTGAGCTGCTGACACGGACATCACCTGGGTTTCCCTAAGGGCTCTCATACACTGGGGGCTGGGCAAGAAATGCCCTCCTGACTTAAGGAACTAAGTCATCTCTCTGACAATCCACACATTGGGATTTGATGGGCCTCCATCCCTGGCCTCCACTCTGGGCACATCTGTGGATTCCTCTTCTTGAGCATGACTGATGAATCAGTGCAATGCCCTAGCTAGACACTCATCTTCCAGTGTAGTATTTTCCAATTTCAGAACCCCAGGAAACCAATGCACTTTTAGAATATTGATTTCACAGAAGGCCTTGGTAGCTGAACATTAATGGTGGTGATCCCAGTAATTCTATTTCTGGGAATCTGTCTGTAGGACCTAGCTTGGAATGTGGGTTTGTGCTAACGTGTGAGATGGTCATCAAAGCATTAATCATAACAACAAGAGATGGAGAGAAACGAAATGACCTAATAGTTTAAGGGTTAGATATGAGATGCCCCAACAGTGAGATAGTAATATAAACAAAACATGTTTATATTGGGACCAGAAAATGAAATAGTAGATAGATTTTAACATAATATAAAAAAGCATGATCCCTATGTCCTTAGGTTTAAGGATAGAGGCAAATATTAGCTAAGGGTTTTTCTATAGAAAAATAGATTTCCTCTCTATCTCCCCATCACCATTATGATCATTCATATTAGTATTTTTATTGATTGAAGTTTGATATCTGTTCTGTACAACCTAGTGAGTTATTAGTGCTTTAGTACATAATAGTCATTACAATAAACAATACTCTCCAACCCATCTTCAATACATTGCAGGTTTAAAATGCATAAACTCAGCTGGGGTTGTAGCTCAGTGGTAGAGCACTTGCCTAGCATGTGTGAGACACTGGGTTTGATCCTGAGTACCACATAAAAATAAATGAATAAAATAAGCTATAGTGCCCATCTACAACTAAAAACAAATGTTTAAAAAATAAATAAATAACATGCATAAACTCTTGAATTTGTTAAAATAACATCTGTATATATATTTTTTTCATTTAAAAAAGACCCCTGAGAAACTCCACACCTTGATTATATTTTCATTTATCATCATAATCTATAGCCATAGTTTTCTCTTTTCCTAGAGGAAAAAAAAAGACATCTACCTTCATCATGAGACAAAGTAAGAAAAGGAAAGAAGGTACCCAGTTACCTTTGTCCCTAAAAACAATTTCATGCAATCTACCACCACAGTGTGGTAGGTCATCATTTAACCATAAGGTATCACTAACTGTCACCACCCCCTCCCCAGCCTCTGCATTCTGAGCACTCTGCCCTGCAGTGGTATCAATAGTAAAATACCATTGCTATCATTCTTTTTTTTTAACAGAACAAGATTGTCCTTTATTTAAATATCTTCCAAGCAACATCAATTTAAACTCTCTAATATCAATCTCAGCATGTAAGTCTCTAAAGTTGTGTTTACACTATAGATTTTTTTTGTTTTTACTTTCTCTTTTTCTTTTTGTTCATTTTAGTTATACATGACAGTAGAGTACAATTCCACTTATTTATACAAACATGGAGTACATCTTATTCTAATTAGTATCTCAAGAAAGCTACAGAACACTAAAGAAAGAAGTTGAAGAAGACCTTAGAAGATGGAAAGATCTCCTGTGCTCTTGGATAGGCAGAATAAACATTGTCAAGGTGGCTGTACTGCCAAAAGTGCTATACAGGTTTAAATGTAATTCTTATTAAAATTCCAAAGACATTCTTCATAGCTGTAGTAACAAAAACAGCACGGCATTTGCACCAAATCAGACATGAAGACCAATGGAACAGAAGAGAAGACACAGAGACAAACCCACACAAATACAATTATCTCTTACTAGACAAAAGGTGCCATAAATGTACATTGGAGAAAAGATAGCTATCACTCTTTAATACTTGAAATAAACAAGGATAAATACTTTATATTTTGAAGGTTAAACTTTATAAACTGGCAATTAACTTCTGTTTAAAATCAGCTTGTCACTCACTTTTTATTTAGAAATTAGTTGAGCACCTTACGTATTTCAGGCACAATTGCAAGTCCAGGAAATAAAACAGTGAGGTAATCTCTGCCCTAAGGGAGGCCAGAGTTTATGAGGAACGAAAACAAAAACCATGAGTCAAGAAAGACCTTATTAGATAAAGACTAAACACTAACATGCTAGAAAGGAGAGCAATAAGGGATTTGACCTGGCTGGGGGAAGTGGAGGCTGAGCTGCAACTGATACGTAGGAGTCAAATAAGAAAGGAAAGAGGAGGAAGCAGGAAGAGGAAAGAGTATGTGCAGAGGTCCTGAGGTTTAGAATATGACCTATAGAAACTAGAATCAAGAAGAAGGTGGACGACTCTGGTGCAAAGTGAGATGAAGATGTGTATAGCATGGGCAGGGGTGACATTGTATGGGGCCCTTTTATTGGATGATGTTGGAAGCCCATGCAGCATCCATCCCCCATTTCCCTAGAATCCTAATCTCATGTAGATATTCAACCCTCCCTCATACAACTATGTGATGCAGGAGAAGTGATGCGAGCCTCAGCTCCAGGGATGGATTCCAACAGATGGAAGTCAATCCTTCCAGATCTCAGGTTTAAGCACTGCATGAGACAACTGCTAATGGTGCCAGGGTGGAAATGGAGCCTGAATCTGACCCACTGGGCTCCCAAGCGATAGGAGACTTTGATTTGACATGGAGAGAGGTCTTTCTTTCTCCCTCTGGGAATATATAAGGAAGCTCATTAATCTAGATGCTGCTGTCAGTCATGGGACAAAACCAACTGGCGGTCAGCAAAGAGAAATGGGAAGAACCTTGGTCCTTGAAGATATTATTGTGCCACTAGATCAAGCAATCCCAAAGCCTGAATTACCTCTTATAATGTGAGACAATAAATTTCCTCACTGTTCAAGTCAATTTGAATCAGATTTTCCCATCCCTTCTTTCACAAGTATCGCACCAGATTCATCTTTGTGAATCAGGATTGCTCTTGCCTTTATCCCAAGCAGAACGATATTCTGGAATTCAGAGAAAGGTTACCTAATTCTGTGAAAAAGACTATATAGAATAGATCCTGATATATTCCTCACCATTACCACCCAGAAGACTGTAATGTTAAATAAAAAATGGAGAAAATAAATATTTTTTACATGATCACAACTGTGTTGTCCATGTGCATGCACACGCATGCACACACATACACACACTTAAAGAAACACTGGTAAGAAAATGCTGTGTTCAGTGATTGCTCTTAGGTAGTGAGTTATTGCTAGGTTTTGACATTTGGCTTTGTTTGGTTTGGTTTTGTTCTTTGTATTCTTTACTACTTCCTGATTTTCCTACAGTGACTATGCTTCACTTCTATAATTAGACATCAAAGGCAATAACTGTTTTTCATCCCAATTTATGCTACCTATCACAAAAGAAGTTACTTTACTTTTTAAAAATATAATGACCCATTGAACACTAAAATGTAGCATTTCTAATATAGTCTATGGGCAAAAGAGAAAGAGCTCTCTGCTTTATGCACTATATCCAGATAGTTAAGGATTTATCATTGGTCATGGAATAAAATATCTGGAGAGCATAAGTTTGTTCAATTTGTATTTTAAATCCTCAATTTATAAAATAGTTATTCTTGCTCATTTTAAATTTCCATTATATAAAATAGAGGCATTTGAAAATTTTGAAACCCTCAGGAGATATCATTTAGCATCTTTGGAAAACATAATATTTAATTATCATAGCATGAGGTACTTTTAATGGCACATTACAACATTGCGATTGAGAGCTGATTTCTGAGAGGAAAATTAAGCGATATTTCCACTCACATGCCTTATTTAAATATAAACTACATGCATAATTATGCTTGATCCCACTGCCACTTAAAAATGAAATACAAAAGTGAAAATGCAAAGACACTCAGTTTTTTCCCTCTGTTACTACAGTCACAAAGAAAAAAATGATAATCGCCAAGTACCCCTAAAAGGTTCATGTGCCCTGAAAGTTTTCATATCCCTGTTTGCTAACCAATATGGACCATATGATCCAAATTCCAAAGGTAACTTTCCTACCATAAGAGCCATTCAGATATGTTATATTCTAGGAAAAAAGATGAAATAATTACCCTTAAACATGAAACTTGGACTTTTTGTTTAATTATGCACTTATTTCTCTCCTATAGTAATAGTAATAGACTGGCTTACTTTTACTTTTCTTTCTTTCTTTTTCTTTTTTTTTTTTTTTTGCAGAGGAGACTGTGAGTTGATCCCAGGATTTTGCACATCCTAGGATTTTGCACATCAAGTGCTCTACCACTGAGCTGCATCTCCAGCCCATTTTATTTTTTTATTTTGAAACAGGGACTTGGTAAGTTGCTGAGGCTGGCCTCAGACTTGTGATCCTCCTGCCTCAGCCTCTCAAGCAGCTAGGACTACAGGTATGCACTATCATGCCCAGCTTAGACTGACCTTTGTGTTTTTTCATTATTTATTTTCTAAGATGTCAGGGGCATTTTTATAGAGGTAACACAGAAAGACAAGCTAACAGAAACATCAAGGCAGTATCTTCCCTGTCAAACCTGCCTTCATGATGAGTGAGCAATGACAAAAGATGGGCTGATGGGCATTAGTACTGTTCGCAAACATTCTGATTCTCCCTGTAGTGAGCACGTAGTAGGACTGCACTTCCCAACTCCTTTGAAATTAGGTCAGGCATATAACTTTCTGTGGTCAATAGTTTGAATATGACATGTTGAAGTTTAGAGCACTAAGGCATGAGTCATCATACCGTCTTTCACTGCGACAAAGACAGACAAAACACATGCCAAAACCAAGTCTCCATCAGTCTAAATCCTGAGGTGACTGCATCAAACAGAGAAACCCTCCATCCACCACTGGAGAAATGCACTTTTATTAGGTGAAGCCACTGCAATTTGGAGTTTGTTTGTTACAGCACCTAACCAAGCTTATACTGATTGCACAGAAGGGAACTAAAAGAAAAGAAGACCTTGAATTCCTTTGAAAAGAATCCTATTATGCTCCTGTTAAAACACTTGTTCTCCTTTAGTAAACGCAAGGAACTCTTTAGAAAAAGTTCAAAATTCTTTTGAAGATGTATAAAGTTCATTGCATTACATTCAAGACCTTTTTGTTATAAACTTAAATGTTGATGGTTTAACTCTGAATCTGTATGTACTGTGTTACTTAAATAAATCTGTGAGCTCTAAGGAGAATTTTTAACTTGGGGTGGTCATATTGATTAGAAAAACATTAATATAAGTCTATTCTGCCTAACCTAGATGGCCAACCTACACAAAGTAATGACAAAGCCCAAGTTTGCTTTTGTTTACATTTATGTGAGCACCAAGAGGTAGGCACTATGTCAGAGTCTAGTGAATAAAAACAAAGCTGGACATATCACTAAAGCATATACTACATTTGTGCCAAAGCAGCTCCCAGAAAAGCAAAGACAATCAGCACCTTGTTTTGTGCAGTAATTTAGTTCCAGAAAAACCATATCATCTTTCACATTAATGTTGTTCATTTGAATTTTATTGGTTTAATTGTTTGGTTTTAATTTAACCACTAAATTAGGTTTTTGTTTTATAGTTTTAGAACTTTGCACATAAGAAGTTCATATCCACTTTTCTGCAATCTTTGTTTAAGTTATAATACAAATAGTAAAAGTCCATAGTTTGGGTGTGGTGGTGCACACCTGTAATGCCAGCACCTGGCGAGGCTGAGGCAGGAGGATTCCAAGTTCAAAGCCAGCCTCAGCAACTTAGTGAAGCCCTCAGCAATTAAGCAAGACACTGTCTCAAAATAAAAAATAAAAAGGGCTGGTGACATTGCTCAGTGGTTAAGCACCCCTGGTTTCAATCCCCAGCATCCCCCTCCCCACAAAAAAAAAATGTCCACAGTTTGATATTGGTTCTGGTGTGGTCCTGCAATCAATCTTTTTTTTTAAGGCCCCAAACCTTTTTCATTTTGGACCAGGTTTAAGGTAGCTTTGTTTCTTTAAATGGATAAGTTGTTGAGTTATATGAAGTTATTCATCCAAAATTTATCCAAAATAGGTATCTGAAAACAAAGAAGCCAACTCTCAGACTCCATGAATCTCCACTTCAAGCTTCTGAAAGAGAAAGCCTTTCTGAAAAAGAAAGGATGCTGTGAAAAACAAGAACAAAAACCAAAATGATGAAATAAAAGCATCTGTGGCTCCACTGGAAGGAAGAACCTGTTGCAGGAAAATGTGTCTCTGCCCTGACAACAGTAGGAAGGGAGATGTGTCCCCCTTCTTCGTGTACAGACTTCATTGTTACCTTGAGAACAGCAATAAAGGATGGATGTGACATTTAAGAATTGGAGCATCCTGTGCTGAAAACATTCGCCCAAACAGGGTCAAAGTGAAGGATTTTACATAATTCAAAGCCATGTAACTCTGCTTTCAGTGCCTTTCTCTGTTGTTTGAAATATTGATTTTTGCTAAGTAATTGGACCAATTTGGCTTTTACCATAATAAACACTAGCTTATGCTTTCTTGTGGCACCTAAAGCGATGCTCAGAGAACCAAGAGAATCAGTGGCAGGTGCCCAGGAAGAAGAGTTGATGCAGACCCCATGGTAAATCCTAGCAAGGTCAGAGAGAGCACAGCGAGGATCCTCCAGGAGGACCAGGCCCATGGGAGTACTTAGGCACCGGTGCAACAGATGGGAAATGATATCAATGAAAGAGAAGAAGAGGATGCTGATGAGGGTGATGAAGATGACGATGAGGGAGGTGATACAGATGCTGATGGTCTGGATCATGGGTTCAGAATCATTTAGGGTCACATATCATGCACCCGACCCCCAGGGCAGTGGGGGCTGAGAGGAACAAATGAGTAAGACAAGCACTCTGTCCTCACTGAGCTTCCAGACCAGGAGGGAGCCAAAGCAAAAAAAGTAGCACATATCATAAGAACAGACAGTAATAAAGACAGATTACTCCTGCTCAAAACAAGCATCATTGCCTAGTATGGTGACGCATGCCTATAACCCCAGCCACTCAGGAGGCTGACGCAGGAGAATCATGAGTTCAAAGCTAGCCTCAGCAAAAGCGAGGCACTAAGCACCTCAGCGAGACGCTGTCTCTAAATAAAATATAATAAGGGCTGGGGACATGGCTCAGTGGTTAAGCACCCCTGGTTCAATCTCTGGTACCAAAAAAAAAGAAAGATGTTCTTAGGCTTTTGGTTTTGTGGCCTGAAAGTAGATTTCATCCTCAGAACCCAGCAGCTCCCCTTGGTTACCCTTTCCACTCTGTAACTGGTTCATTCATTTTATTTGTTCATGGAATTGTCAATGATTCGCTGGTACAGGAGCCCAAGGCTGGGAACCTGGTGCTAGAGAAAACCCTGACTTCAGGCTTCCTGGAATTCACAGCAGAGCTGTTTGTGCAGATCTGCCCCTGCCCTGCCCCTGCACCTTTAGACGCTCATAAAGCAGAGCTCTTGTGCATTTCTGGAATCACACAATCTTTCTTTGGTGCCCATTTACCATCTGGTGCCATTTACCTCTCTGTGGCAAGCGGTCATTGTACCACTCAACTTAATATTTTGTCTGTTCATTGTCTCTGTGTTGGGAATTTCCCAATTGCAGAACAAATGACTTTATGCATTCATCAAAACTCGATGGGTCACTTTTGAAGGACAGAAGCTACACATGCCAGTTGAGAAATACTGACCGAGAAGTGCAGAAGGTAAATTCTGCCCCGTCCTCTGAGTAGATTGACTGCCCCAGTCCTCTGGATTTGAAAAGCACTCTTGCAAAACACTTCCCCCTCCACCTTAAATCCATTTAATTCTGTACTTTAAACGGGGAAAAATGTATTCATTGGATCCTGATTTGTTTGCACTTAACTCATCACAATGTTGTTTTGAAGAGCTGATGTGCAAAAAGCCTTTTCATCAGCTTCTTCAAGAGCTTTTCTCTTCAAGGGGAGAAAAGAATCAGACAGTGTTTACCAAAGGTAAATAAAACCTTTAAAAAAAAATTCTAAGTGTAGTTCTAAAGCCTGAACTCATCAGGGGTCAAGGAGTTTTGAAACTTGAGGTCCCTGCTCCCTATCTTGGAAAAAGTGCATAGTCCAGAGTCAACTGCCTAGCCTTCTGGGCAGAAGCTGGTGGAACCTTCTGTCATGAGAAGCTTCTGTCATATCAGATTTCATTCAGGGAACCTTACTGCACACTCCAGAGCTGGGATGTGTATTTCCTGCAGCCGATAAACACTCCTAATGATGCTCTCAACAAAAGCCTGCATTTTAAGCCTTGTTTTTGCTCTTCTTTCATGTTGTTTTTCTCAGTGAAAGGATCAAAGCAATGAGGCTACTTTTTTCCACTCAATCAAACCCGAGTTCTTTGAAGTAAATGTGATTTTTTTTTCTTCCTTTTCTCCTTAAGAAAGAACCTTTATACTCAGAGGCTGACTTAAATTTCCCTAATACGAGTCCCTTAGCAGGTGTACAATTGTCACAGGAAGCAGAGTCTGCAATATCTTTTTCCTTGGACGTCCCCTCCCTGTTTTCCACTTGATGGGAGCCATCGGGTGGATTTTAACATGCCCAGGATGGTTGAGAACATCTAAAGACAACATCATCCATTCATCAAAAACATGTGAAAGCAAAGACACAAGAGTTCAGCTGAACAGAAAAATAAATCAGGGAATTTTGAAAAGGCATTTGTAGTTACAGCTTAAGGCTGTCTTGCGGGGGGAAAAAAAGTATCAAAATAACTCCATTAATGATCCTCTCAAAAGCAAAATGAAGCTGAAAGCTTGTTACTATGGTTCTTGCTTCCACAGAGAATTCAAAATATCTTATGAAAAATAATGGGATGGTGAATAAAAAGAAGATGCAGAAGTCAAGTTGAGCATTCTTCTGGAACCTCTCTGTGGTATATACTACATGAAGCCAGCGATTCTGAAAGAATGGGTGATTTTCTAATGGGCAATTAAAAAATTAATACTGGCAGCTAATGCATATGGAGCACTTGCTATGTGCCAGTTATTGTACCAAGTGTTTTCAGGCACTGTCTCTCATTCTCTTCATACCAATCTGTCGAGTGCTTTATGCTATTATTAGTCCCATTTCACACAAGAGAAAACTGAGACTCAGAATGCCCAAGGTCAACAGATCGAAAGTGACAGAGAACAATCCCAGATCTATTTGATGCTAGACCATATGTGTGATCAGAATGATCCCCAGTACCAAAAAAAAAAATGTTAATATTCCTTTGGTGACAAGTGACAAACCTTACCCATAATGACTTCATAGAGGGAGAAAATTTATTGTCTCCAGTGACTGAAACATCCTGGGATAGGTCAAGCTGCAAGTATAAGGGAGCCTAGGTATTTACATAGTGCCAACAGGTCTTACTCTTTTATGAACGTTCTCAAGCCTGGTCTTCCCATATGGTGACCTTCAGCACTTGGATTTTTTTTTTTTCTTTTTGGTACCAGGGATTGAACCCAGGGGTGCTTAACCACTGAACCACATCCATAGCCTTTTTGTATATTTTATTTAGAGACAAGATCACACTGAGTTGCTTATAGCCTCACTAAGTTGCTGAGGCTGGCTTTGACTCACAATCCTTCTACCTCAGCCTCCTGAGCTGCTGGAATTACAGGGCTGTGCCACCATGCCCATAGATTCTTGATCACAGCTTCAAATCCAGTAGAAAAGAGCCTTCCCTCCAAAATCTGTTTGGCTTATCATTTTTAAGCCAATTGCTTTGACTGGTGGGGATGCAATGCTCTGATTGGCCGGGCTTATATTACTTATATATCCTCTAGAGCATATCGCTAAGAAGGCTGATGTTTTCTTCAGAAGGGGAAATGAACACTGGATGTCTATATCAGACAGAGCAATTAATATTAGATGCTATAATAAGCAATCCCAAATATCCATGGCTTAACAGTAAGTTGTCATTTTCAATTTTGCAAAGTTAAATGCAAAGAAGTTCTGGTTGGGTAGCTTCCTTGGCAGCATCCCACCAGCACCAACTCAGGAATCTAGACCACTTCCATCTTGGGAACACTGCTATCCACATCACATAGTCTCCGAGGTTGTTGTGAAATGGGGCAAAGTGAGCTGGGCAAGGCATAACTGCTCTCAGCTGTCTTGGCTTCAAAATGACATATCAATCTGTCCTTGCATTCATTGGTGAGAACTCAGTCACATGGTCTAGCACAGATGCAAGATTGCTGGGACATACAATTTGCCGTGTACCTAGGAAGAGGAAACAGATTTGTGGCCAGCTGGCCAATCTCTGATACAAAGGCCAACCCAACTCATATCTAATACTCAGCCAGAACTGCTAAAAGGCTTTACTTTAGTCAGTCAAACACTGAATTGGGACTAGCAGGGTCCTGGGAGGTAATCTGATTTCACCATCTATCTGACAGATGAAAAAGTGTGAAAGAAGGGCCCTTCCCATATTACTCACCACTGATAGAGTGCAATGTGGATTTTACTAAATGTTTCAAAAAGGAATAAAGAAGGGGAACACAGTGGAACACCTGTAATCACAGAGACTCAGGGGGCTGAGGCTGGAGGATCATGAGTTCAAAGCCAACCTCAGCAACTCAGCGAGGCCCTAAGCAACTCATCAAGAACCTGTCTTTAAATAAAATATAAAAAAGGGAGCTGGGGATGTGGCTCTGTGGTTGTGTCCCTGGGTTTAATTCCAGATACCAAAGGGGGGGGGAAGTAAGGAAGCCATCTTCCCTCCCTGGGTGGCAGAGACCCCTTCTTGCTTTGCCCTCACTGTACCTGCCAACTTGCCAAAGCTTGCTCTTATCAAGCACAGAATGGTAGAAATGTGGTTGGTTCTATTAGCCAGATAGGCCTGAATCCAAATGCTAGTTCCCTTTCTTTCCAGATTGAGCAAACAGTTCACCTCTCGGGGCTCCAGATTATTCATGCCCCTAGTCCACTCAACAAGCATCAGATTTTTCTCTCCTTTCATTATTTCTTACTTGCAAATGTCAGTGATATGTAGAGTGTTCCTGATAGTTCATCTTCTCAGGGTCCTTTTTGTGTGTGTGGTGCTAGGGATTGAACCCAGGGATTTGTGCATGCAAAGCAAGCACTTTACCAATTGAGCTATATCCCAAGCCTCTTCTCAGGGTCTTGAGAGTATAATTGCCTCTGTGTGTGTGTGTGTGTGTGCGCGCGCACACACACACGTGCACACACATGCACACAAGGCACTAAAACCAAATCTTCCACAGCAATCCGTACAAGCTCTGAGGATGAGAGAAAGAACCTGTTTCCAGTGGTGAATTAGCTTTCATACAGTAAACATTTTTCTCCCAGAACATACTTTGCTGGTTTGGTCATTCCAGCTTCTGCTAATGCTTGGTGAACTGAACTAAAAATGGAGAAATGGAGATAGATAAACTCCTCTCCAGATCTCCCATGAGAATAGTCATCTCTTCCTGAAGGAAATGGCTGTTTTGAGAGGTGACTGAGTTCTAGGTCCTTTGAAATCCCACGCCTAGTGGATATCACATAGGGCCAGGCCTCTATTTGTC
The DNA here is from genome assembly GCA_028644305.1 of Xerus rutilus. Taxonomy (NCBI): domain Eukaryota; kingdom Metazoa; phylum Chordata; class Mammalia; order Rodentia; family Sciuridae; genus Xerus; species Xerus rutilus. The sequence continues at coordinate 41,809,842 of CM053413.1, forward strand.
ATTCAAACAAGGTCCTCCTAACCCATTACCATCCATCAAACCCCAAGCTTATGTGTCCTTTCAAAGAAAACTAAACTGTTTGCAAAGTCAGGCCCACAGGGCCAGATGAGGGACTAGCTGGGCTTCCAACACCCACAAGAGCCACCCCAATGCTGCTCACCATAGATGCTTCTCCAAACTAGCCATCCCCCAGCCTCAGGATGGCTCTTCCCTTCCTTAGCTCATGAAGGCTTATCTGTTGCACAACTCATTCCCTCAGATCTTCACCATGTCCTCAGTCATTCAACCAACATGATAATGTGATTTGTACTTACCTGTGAGAACATTTCCCAAATGACATGTTCCTTTTGCACCTGCCTCAATATAGAAAAGTACATCTGAAAATCATGGTGGAATAAGTCCTGTTGAGAAGATATCTCTCTGCCTCAGAAATTCTATCAGTATAGCTTCAGCTAAAGATATGTCATACCTGGGCATGGTGGCACACATCTGTAATTCTAGCTCTTTGAGAGACTAAGGCAGGAGGATCACAAGTTCAAAGGCCAGCTCAGAAACTCAGCAAGACCTGTCTTGAAAAGAACTGGGGATAAGTCTCAATGGTAGAGCACCCCTGGAATCAGTCCCCAATACAAATAAATAAATAAATAAATAAATAAAGATATGCCATGTCATAAAAGTCCATCTCAGGTAGCCATTTCACAATATTGTAAATACTATTTAAATTCCCACCCCCTATTGCCTTAAGCTTCTAGATTGGGAAACTGTAATATTAAGACTGTCATCATTTTATGTATTGGCTCAATAGGCTACATGGAAGGTCACTATATGTTTTTTAAATTTCATTTGAAAATTCTGAGAGGAAGCCTCTATTTTATCTACCTACATGTTTCAAAGCATCATGGTGTTGTCTTCCTAATATAAACTTTTTTCAGGAACTTCTTTTCCTTCTTATGTTTCCTCTAGCTGACCTTCGGAGTCTGATCCATTAAAGTGTGCCTGAAGTATAAAAAGCCAAAACTAATTGCTAGAGATGTTGAACATTTTTTCATATGTCTGTTGATTGATTGTGTATCTTCTTCTGAGAAGTGTCTGTTCAGCTCCTTAGCCCATTTATTGATTGGGTTTTTTTTTTTTTTTTGGTGTTAAGTTTTTTGAGTTCTTTATATATCCTGGAGATTAGCGGTCTATCTGATGTGCATGTGGCAAAAAAATTTGTTCCCAGATTGTAAGATCTCTGTTCACTTCATTGATTGTTTCTTTTACTGAGAAGAAGCTTTGTAGTTTGAATCCATCTCATTTAATGATTCTTGATTTTACTTTTTGCACTATAGGAGTCTTGTTAAGGAAGTAAGGTCCTAAGCCGACATGATAAAGATTTGGGCCTACTTTTTCTTCTATTTGGCGTAGGGTCTCTGGTCTAATTCCTAGGTCCTTGATCCACTTTTAGTTGAATTTTGTGCATGGTGAGAGATAGGGGTTTAGTTTCATTTTGCTGCATATGAATTTCCAGTTTTCCCAGCACCATTTGTTGAAGTGGCTATCTTTTCTCCAATGTACGTGTTTGGCGCCTTTGTCTAGTATAAGATAACTGTATTTAAGTGGGTTTTTCTCTGTGTCTTCTATTCTGTACCATTGATCTATATGTCTGTTTTGGTACCAGTACCATGCCATTTTTGTTACTATAGCTTTGTAGTATAGTTTAAGGTCTGGTATTGTGATGCCTCCTGTTTCACTCTTCTTGCTAAGGATTGCTTTGCCTATTCTGGGTCTCTTATTCTTCCAAATGAATTTCACTATTGCCTTTTCTATTTCTGTAAGGAATGATGGGATTTTAATTGGAATTGCATTGAATCTATATAGTGCTTTGGGTAGTATGGCCATTTTGACAGTATTCATTCTGCCTATCCAAGAGCATAGGATAGGCAGATGGGAGATTTTTCCATCTTTTTTTTTTCCATACTGGGGATTGAACTCAGGGGCACTCGGCCACTGAGGCACATCCCCAGCCCTATTTTGTGTTTTATGTAGAGACAGGGTCTCACTGAGTTGCTCAGCGCCTCGCCATTGCTGAGGCTGGCTTTGAATTCATGATCCTCCTGCCTCAGCCTCCCACAGTGCTGGTATTACAGGTGTGCACCACCGTGCCCAGCTTTTTCCATCTTCTAAGGTGTTGTTCTCAGAAGAACAACAGACATATGAAAAAGTGTTCAACATCTCTAGCAATTAGAAAAATGCAAATCAAAACTACTCTAAGATTTCATCTCATGCCAATCAGAATGGCAATTATCAAGAATACAAACAATAAGTGTTGGCAAGGATGTGGCAGAAAATGCACACTCATACATTGCTGATGGGACTGCAAATTGGTACAACCAATCTGGAAAGCAGTATGGAGATTCCTTAGAAAACTTGGAATGGAACCACCATTTGACCCAGCTATCCCACTCCTTGGTCTATACCCAAAGGACTTAAAAACAGCATACTACAGTGACATAGCCACTTCAACATTTATAGCAGCTCAATTCACAATAGCTAAACTGTGGAGCCAACCTAGATGCCCTTCAATATATGACTGAATAAAGAAATTATGGTATATATACACAATGGAAAATCAGTTAGCTATAAAAGAGAATAAATAAAATTATGGCATTTGCAGATAAATTGACAGAGTTGGAGAATATCATGCTAAGTGAAGTAAGCCAATCCCAAAAAACCAAATGCCAAATGTTCTCTCTGATTAGTGGACACTGATCCATAATTGGGGAGAGGACATGGGAAGAATGGAGGAACTTTGGTCAAAGGGGAGGGAGTAGGAGGAAGCATGGGGGCAGTAAAGATGGTGGGATGAGATGGCCATCATAGCCCTAGCTTCATATATGACTGTATATATGATGTGATTCTACATCATGTACAACCAGAGAAATGAAACGTTGTGCTCCATCTATGTACAATGAATCAAAATGCATTTTGCTATCATGTATACCTAAGTAGAATAAATAAATTTTTAAAAAGCCAAAACTAAAAAGAAACATACTCATTGCACACTCAGTTTACTCTGATATTCTGACTCCCGCTTTTTGAAGATACCTCATTATTTGGGGCTCATGGTTTCAGAGATCTCAGTACATAGAAGGCCAACTCATGTCTTTGGGCCCAAGGTGAGGCAGAACATCATGGCAGAAGGGCCCAGTGGAGGAAAGTGGCTCAGCTCATGGAATCAAAGAGAAAGTAGAGGGGAGAGGAAGAGAAGAAGGGTCCATAGGAGGAACTCCCCTTCCATGGCCTGCCCCCAGTGACCCACCCACTCCAATCACAACCCACTTGCTTACAGTTAACTTTCAGTCATTTCATCCAAACTAGGATGAACTGCTTAGGGTACAGCTCTCATAATCCAATCATTTTACCTCTGAGTATTCCTGTATTAATAAGAGCTTTTGGGGGATAATTCATATCCAAATCATAACACCACCCTCCCACAGGCCCCAAGCCTTGGTGATAGGCTCCCCAAAATAGATCGCCACACATACCTCATTGCTGCCTCTCCTCAGTTCTGATCACAACTGGATCTGACTTGAATTTCGGAGACACTCAAATATTAGAGGACTTTCATAGAAACAGATCTACTTAAATTTCTAGTAGGCTGGCCAGGCCAGAGAGAACACTAAGAGTAGATGCCATCACTTCAGAGAACTGACCTCTAACTAGAAAGAACCCATGTTTGGGGCCCAATTAGGTTAGATGGAATCAATGCCTGTTTAATCCTCTACATCTCTGCACCTGAGGCAGCTCATCTAGTGGTCAGAGCCCTGGCTGAGCAGTCAGGAGACTTAGGACGCTGCCAAGAACCAGCTGTGGTGTGACCTTTGGTAAAGTACTGCTGGAGCCTCATCTCCTTGGTTAGAAAAATGTGGTAGGGTGGGGAGAGTTTGGCCCCCATCCAATTTAGCCTTGACAATGCTGGGAAGTAGTGGCAGAGGGGGCACATTTCCCCTTCAAAACAAAAATATTCAGAGATTCAAAATATCACATAAAGTTGACTTGGGAATATCAGCTTAAGAACAAGTTACCTGCCAGACAAGGTGGCTCACACCTGTAATCCCAGTGACTTGGAAGGCAGAAGTAGAAGGATCATGAGTTTGAGGCCAGCCTCAGCAATTTAGCAAGACGCTGTCTCAAAAAATAAAATGGCTGGGGCTGTACCTCAGTGGCAGAGTGTTTGCCTTTCGTGTACAAGGCCCTGGGTTCAATCTCCAGTACTAAATAAATAAATAAATAAATAAATAAATAAATAAATAAGGTTTTCTGAAAACTTTCTTCTCCTAATAAAATCACAACAAAATAAATAGCTGATTCTTCTTTCTAAAAGCCTGATGGTTATCCTTGAGTCTTTCTCTCATCTCCACCCCATCCCCATGTCTAGCCCACCTTCATTGCCTGTCAGTGATAAGGACTTAAGGGGGTCCCAGTGGATCTGTTTCTTTTCATTTCCCCACTTCCACCCTAGTCCCAGATGCCGAAGCATCCCTCACAGTCTTCCCTTGCTCTGACCTCTTGCAATACATTCCCCACCAGCAGCTGCTCTGCCCCACAGTCCCCACAGCCCTACATGACGTGCTGAGGCTCCTCCTTGACCTCCCACTTGATTGCCACCCAGCCTCCCCTCCTGCTCTCTGGTCCTTGTGTTTGCCAAACTCATTCTCACCTCTAGGTCTCCTGTACTTGGACCGCTCTGTCCCCAGAACATCACATGGCTTTCAAGGTCTCAGTGCAGATGTCCCCTTCCTGGAGGAGCCCACCTGTAGTCACCCCCTGGCCCATTCTTCTGTCATGGAGTTTCCACAGTGTCTGTCATTGACTGGAATGATCCTGGCCCTGTATTCTTTCTTCATTTACCTTCCTCCCCGCTACCCCACCCCACCACTAAGATGCAAGTTCTTTCAGACTCCTCTGGTCCTTACCTGTCGTGTGTACTCTGCATCCTGGCCATGGGAGCTGCTCACTACACATTTATTGAATTAAATAAAATAATAGTGAAATCATTCCTTTGATGTTGTATAATAAAACAAGCAGAATGGCTCCTGTTTTTGAAAATATTTTAATTGATTCTCATAAAGACATCAGAAGAATGCCATTAATTTTTCACCCCCGGAATTTATTTCTCCAGATTAAATGACTGATTCCTCTGAGCTTTCTTACTAAACCTGCTCTTGTCCTCTTAATCACTTTCCAGACCCTGGAGGGTCTCCAATTTCTTCTCATCCTCCTGAGAAGCTGGAAAACCTTCTTTTTAGAGGGATCCAGAGCAAAGAACAAATGAAACAAATGCATGGCAAAGGGCTTAGGAGTGTAGCTTTTCTTTTCTTTCTTTCTTTATTTGGGGGGGGGGGCATAGAGATTGCACCCAGAGGTGCTTAAACACAGAGTCACATCTCCAGCCCTTTTCTTTACATTTTATTTTTATATTTCAGATTTTATTTTGAGACAGCTGAGACTGGCTTTGAACTTGTGATCCTCCTGCCTCAGCCTCCCAAGTCACTGTGATGGCAGGAGGGCACCATCGAGCCTGTTAGGAATGTATTTGATTTTTCTTTTTTTTTGGTACGAGCAATTGAACCCAGGGGTGCTTAACCACTGAGCCATACCCCCATCCCATTTTACTTTTTGTCTTGAGACAGGGTCTCGCTAGGTTTCTTAGGGCCTCACTAAGTTGCTGCAGCTGGCTTTGAACTTGTGATCCTCTGACCTCAGCCTCCTAAGTCACTGGGATGATGGACATGTGGCACCATGCTTGGCAGGAGTGTGGTTTTTCTAAGCAGGTGCAGCTACTTCTTCTCTCAGTGACCTCAATCCAGACACTTTCTCAGCCTCAGCTTCCTCTTCTGTTACATGGGGATCACAAAAATATCTCATAGAGCTGTCCATAATGTCCAAGAGCTTTCTTGGACAAATCATATAGCATAGAGCCCAATGTACTCTATAACTGTAGTAAATTACAACTCTTTATTAACAAGAAAAGTAAAGCCACTCTAAAGTAGGGGAGCCATGAAAAGGATCTGAGCGCTATATAGAAGTCACACTGTGTGATTTCAGATTTTACAGGGAAACAAAAGTAAGTGAGGAAAAAGTTATTTATTAAAACTCTGAACAGAGCAAAGGGGAAATGAAAGACAGTGTAAAGCCTGTGACTGGAGGTGCATGCAAGAAACAGTCATCACTAGTTGCACTGTGCACAGTGAAGCAGCAAGCTGGTCCCGCAGTGTGTGGGAGCAACAAGGGAACCTGCTGCAAAGAAAGCAGGGCTTCCTTCCATTGGGCAGAAGAAGCACTAATACAGAGGGTCACCACAGTATCACCCACCTGCCCTTGCAAGTGGAGTGCTCTGTGGTCCTCCCAGGAATGGCTGAGACTTGGTTGCTTCCTTCAGGGTACTGAGGCCTCCTCAGAGGCACACAGGGAGTACCATGTTCATGGAAGTTCTTGGAGGCTCCCTGTGGTGAGCAATTCACTGGGAAATACAAAAGCATCAAGTTCTCAGCTGGAGGCTTAATTTAGAACACATACTTCCAAGATGACATAGCACAAACTGGGCTAGCTCTGAGGACCCTCCAGAATCAATGGCGTCAAGCAGAGGTGGTAGCCTTGGAAGACAGAAATAGAGATCATGTTCCTCAGGCCACCCACATGGTGGAATACTAAAAAGTCACAAAAAAGAATGACTTGGAACCCTATGTTCTGACATAGAAAGATTCCAAGTAGATAGTCTAGTGACAGAAATGAGGCAAAAAAAACTCTGTAGGATATATGGTAGTTTCAACCCTCCCCTCCTCACTGAAGAGACACTTCACAGAAGAAAAAATATGATCAGTAAACAAATATATGAAAAAAATGTTCAACATATCTAGCATTTAGGGAAATGTAAATTAAAACTACCCAAATCAAAATGTAAATTAAAATTTCATCTCACTCCAGTCAGAATGGCAATATGAAGAATACAAGTAACAATAAATGTTGGTGAGGATTTGGAGAAAAGGTACACTCATACATTGCTGGTGGGACTGCAGACTGGTGCAACCACTCTGGAAGTATGGAGATTCCTCAGAAAACTTGGAATGGGACCACCATTGGACCCAGTTCATTCTTCAATATATAGCCATCAGACTTAAAATCCTCCTGACCTCAGGCAAAGATTAAAGGTATTACTAGGGGCAAAGTGCTTAGAACAATGTGTGGCCATGGTAAGAGCCCAGTAAAGACCAGCTCAAACCTGCTCATGCTCACACCTCCTTCTCACCTCCAAACTATTGAGAAAAATTATCTCTAAGGAAAATTATTGTGGGAATCTCACATTTGTTATGATTTGAATATGAGGTATCCCCCCACCCCAAAAGGTTAAGTGTTGATGTAGGAATGTTCAGAGGTGAAATGATTAAATTCTGAGAGCAGTGACCTCAGTGGATTATTCCATTTGATGGATTAATAATTTGAATGGATTACTGGGCAGTAACTGTAGCCAGGTGGTGTATGACTGTAGGAAGTAGGTCACTGAGGGTGTGCCTTTGGGGCATTATATTTTGTTCCTGCCTCCTAGTCTGCTCTTCCTCTCTCTCTTTTTCTATCTCCCTTCTTCCGGGCTGCCATGAATTGAGCAGCTTTCCTCCACCTCACCCTTCAGCCATGTGCTTCACCTTAGGCCCAGAGCAATGGAGTCAGCCATCCATGGACTGAACCTCTGAAACCATGAGCCCAAAATAAACTTTTCTTTCTCTAAATTGCTTTGGTCAAGTACTTTTGGTCACAGCCACACAAGGCTGACTCACATAACATTCTACCATACATATTTGTATATTTTTTATTACAATGAGGATTTATAATTTTTATGTGGAAAAAACAATACAGTTATTTTATTTATATATATATATATATATAGTTTTAGTTGTTAATGTATTTTTTATTTATGTATTTATTTATATGCAGTGCTGAGAATCAAACCCAGGGTCTTACACATGCCAGGCAAGTGCTCTACCACTGAACCACAACCCCAGCCCCTGCAGGTATTTTTTTGATGGACATTTATTTTATTTATTTATATGTGGTGCTGAGAATTGAACCCAGTGCCTCACACATGCTAGGCAAGTGCTCTATCACTGAGCTACAACTCCAGCCCAATGAAGTTATTTTTAAAATTTACATTAGCTTCCTGATAGGCCTCTCTAAGGGTAGGCTCTCTCTCCAGTTCCTGTTAGTAACAAAATCCATGCAAATCACTTAAATAAACTCAGGGAGCCATTACAGAATAGACTCTGAGGTGTGGCACAGATGGGAAGGTAAGGAAATGTCCAGGGGCCTTGGAGGGAACCGGGTGCCAGGATGGACAGCATGGTCAGACTCAGGAATACAAGGCTTCAGTCTCCCCTTTGTCCACAACCCCCGCCCCCATCTCTCTTTAGGTTTTTCTGAGTTCACAGTAGAAGGTGGCAACCTTGCTGTCTCTATGACCAGATGTCCAACAGAAACGGACTCACTCCTTCAAATCCCAATTCCAAATTCCCTGAGGACAGAATCTGATTGGTCAAATGAACACTCATGGTCCCACCAGCCTTGATGGTGGAAGATCTTCTAATATAAACCAGACTTCTTGTTCCTACACAAGAAGTGGCAGTATAGAAAGAGGAGAGGAAAGAGGACGCCCAGTGGGTGTCTATTCCAAGTCCTTTTATTAAGGATCAGCGAGGAAATTGAGAATGTTGCCCAAGAAGATTCTAGAAGCTTTGAAGGAGAGATTATGTTTGCTGTGAACTCCAGAACACACTAAACAACCTCTCCTTTGTAGAGAATTAATAATTAGCTGGACTCACCCTTTTCTCCTTGATATTCTGATTTATATGGGTTGCCGCTATCCTATCAAGCACAAAATATTAGAGGTACAAGAGAATCGCCTGGGTGGCTCTGCCCAGGTGATGCTCTGCCTCAATGTGGCAAGTCTAACAAGATTCATGGGACCATTGAATTGATGCTTAAAATGCCAGTTAGTGAGCTCTGTGCACATTATCCATAACCTTACTCAGGGAAAAATACCTCCTCCCTGTGCTCTGTCCTTGTAAAACTAAGTTATAAACAAGTACAGGCCCCGGTCCAAGGCAAACTCCATCTTGCACAATGATGCTAAAGATAAAAAATACCATTCAGCTGGAAATTATACCTCACTTAGTAGAAACATTATCTCCAATTAGCATAATTATCTAATGAACATTCAAAGGGGAAAAAACTAATTACTAGAATCATAGGCTGTCTGGGTTGGAAGGAAGCTCACGGGTCAGTGAAAATGCCTGCCCTCTCTCCCTGCTACCTTTCCCAGCCCCCGACTGGCGCAGGAGTCCCCTCCACTGTGTTCCTACCAAGTGAGCACCGATTCTGCTCACCTCTGCACTCAAGTACCACTCTCCGTTTCTGGTTAATGACAGTTATCAGGAAACCTTGACTTGACTACAAACAAACCCAGGCCTCCTTGTAGCTTCTACTGAATCTCACATTTGCCCAGATTTCGCCTCTGATGCCTCATAATCAAACCCTCTTCTGCATATAGCACCTTCACATTCTGAATAGCCAGCTTATGCCCATGGTAGATGCGCCTGTCACCCATTCAACAGCTACTCGTCACTTCTTTCTGGGCTAAGAGACCAGTTTCCTTTCATTATGGGGTGAACAGTGATGTGCTCAAGGAAAGACATCCCCGTCTTTAACCCCAGGGTTGAGATCTAGTTAGTCTTTGAAACTGAAGAGCCAAAGGAGTGACACAATCAGGCCATGAGATATGAAGCAGCCTGCTAAGACATTTCTGGAAAAGCCTCTGCTTCCTGGTGAAAGGTTCATATATTTGAGAAGAGATGCCCGTCTCTGAATCTACTTCTCCTTACCTCAAATGTGATCATGTGTGAGCATGATGCTTGGAGGTATGGCAATCATCTTGGTACCATGAGGTGGTAAACTTACAGATGAGAAATCAAAATGCCAAGGACGCACAGAAAATCCAGGGGAGCATGGGCCTTGGGAATTAACAGTAAGCCACTGTTGCTTGCCCTGGAGTGGCCTACCTCCAGACATCTTGTTCTATCATTCTATAAATTGATTCATAATATAATTTAACCAAGAACAGCTCACCAGAGCCTTAGGTGTCTAGGCTCCTACATTGAGTTTCATATGACATTTTGAGTCCATACCTAAGACCCAGTTCCTTGCTCTCTCTCCTCTATACAATCCCTGTTTGTTGAGTGACGTAAAGAAAACTCTGTGAGAGCCCCCGGTACAGTCTGCCAGACAGAACTCTGCTTCCTCCTTATTCTTTTTGACTCTTCTCCCTTCCTTCCTCTTTGTCTAATCCAATGAACTCTATTCTCCCCTCCCTTCTTATTGTGTATTAGCATCCACATATCAGAGAGAACATTCAGCCTTTGTTTTTTGGGAGGATTGGCTTATTTCGCTTAGCATGATAGTATCCAGTTCCATCCATTTACCAACAAATGCCCTAATTCCATTCTTCTTTATGGCTGAGTGATATTCCATTGTGTCTATGTACCACATTCTTTTTTATCCATTCATCTGTTGAAGGGCACGTAGGTTGGTTCCATAGCTTAGCTATTATGAATTGAGCTGCTATAAACATTGATGTGGCTGAGTCACTATAATACACTGATTTTAAGTCGTTTGGGTAAATATTAAGGAGTAGGATAACTGGATTTCTTCCTTATTCTAAGGAGACCAGATTTCACTTCCTTGGCAGCTACCCTCTACCTTGAGGTTGCAGTTGATGACAACTCTGAATTTCCCCATCCCAGGCTCTCTAGCTGTCCTTACCTGCTGTCCTTGTAGAGCTTCTCATTTGGACTCAAGTGCTGGATGGTGCATTTAGTCTGCTGTGCTCCAGGTTGCTGGACTTGACCTGCCTTCTCAGACTGACAACACCGCTTCGGCTCATTATTCTTTCATCCTGTCTATTAGCTCTTCTGTCAGCCCCGTGGCAGCCTGGAAATACGATCAGCATGCTATCAGTGTTCTCACCCACTCAGGAAAAAAAAAAGAAAAAAAGAAAAAAGCAAGAAGGGGAGGGGGAACCAATGGAAGAAGAGAGCAATCACAGATTAAGTGCAAACAATGCATTTGTGTTTGCACAAATGTCGAAAGCCCTCTCATATCTCCAAAAACACCAACCTTATACTCCTTTTAATTGAACCTTTTCTGGTATTAACACCAACAGGAAAAGAAGGCAGGCTTCATCCCACAGGAGCTGAACGTGCTGAGGATAGAATGGTGAAGGGAAGCCAACATGTCCCACGGGTCATTATTGTGGCAGTTATCAGTCTCTCCATTCAGCCCGTCCTGTAACTACAGCCTGTTAGGTCATGGGCAACAAAACAAGTTGAAAAGAACTCCTGGAGATTAAGAGCCTTGCTCTGAAAAGACTGCATTTTTATAGGATGCAGGCATTTGTTCCCAAACAATAGAACATAGGATTTATAAAGCAAAGCAAAGGTATATGGCTTGCCATCCTAATAATATGTACTTGATTCTAGACATAATAAGCAGACCCAAAGAAAAGAACTAGTAGATAAAAGCAGGTATCTGTGATACCAAGATGTGGAGGATCAAGAGAGAGGGAGAGAAAAAAAACAAAACAAGGAAAAAGAAATAAATGATGGAAATGACCAGAATAATTGCTTTCGTTAAAATCTGATGTTTGGATTTTTTTTGGTACTGAAGATTGAACCCAGAGGTGCTTAACCACTGAGCCACAGCTCCAGCTGCCATTTCCTGTTTTTTGTTTTTGTTTTTTAATTTAGAGACAGGGTCTCTCGCTAAGTTGCTTAGGGCCTTGCTAAGTTGCTGAGGCTGGCTTTGAACTTGCGATCCTCCTGCCTCAACCTGCCAAGCAGCTGGGATTACAGGCATGCCCCACCATGACAGGCTCTTGACCTAAACCACCATGTTCAGATTTGTCTCCAACACTCACCACCATTCCTGCACACTGTCATCATTACCTCCAGTGGCAGCCCCCCTGCTGCCACCAATACCAATGTCCTCACTGCCCCCATTCCCACCAGAAACAACTCTTTGCAACCAGTATGGCCAAGAACAACCCACTCCATCACTGCCCCGACCACCAGCAGCAATTCTATGACTACAAACCAACAGCATTGTTATAGCCACTAATATCATCACCACGAATGACACCATTGCTCCACTTACCACCATCCCTATCAACACAATCAGTTACCTTCCCTGAACCTCTCCCAGGTTCTCCAGAGGACAAGGAGATCTGGATTATAGTTCTGGTGCTGCTAGACTGGCAACCCCGGGCAAGTCACTGTTTTTTGCATCTCCAACTAGCAAATACATGTTCATGTTGAATGACTGAAAGAATTAAAATTATTATTATTATTATTATTATTATTATTATTATTATTATTATCACCAGCCTTGGATCCAAGATGTCCAACTCCAGGGCAAATCTCTGGACACCCACATTGTTCTTCTCAAAGGAGCTCATCTGGCATTTCTAATATGGCTGTTTTCGGGGAATTAAAGTCAAGTAGTATGTAGAAGACAATGCAGAAAAGAAAATTGTGTTTTGAAGTTTCTTTTTGAAAAACTTATAGCAAATAGCAGAGTATGGTGGTGCATACCTGTAACCCCAGCAACTCAGGAGGCTGAGGCAGGAGGATCACATGTTTGAGGCCAGCTTCAGCAACTTGGCAAGACCCTCAGCAATTTAGCAAGACCCTGTCACAAAATAAAAAAATAAAAAGGATTGGAGAAGTAGTTCAGTGGTATAGCATCCCTGGGTTTTATCCTCAGTATCAAAAACTAAAATCAGATGGGCACAGAGGTGTACACCTGTAATTCCACACCTGTGATCTTGGGAGGCTGAGGCAGGAGGATCATGAATTCAAAGCCAGCCTCAGCAAAAGCAAGGTGCTAAGCAACTCAGTGAGACTCTGTCTCTAAATTTTTTTAAAAAAAAGGGCTGGGGATGTGACTCAGTGATCCAGTGCTCCTGAGTTCAATCCCGGGTACCCTTCCCCACCAAAAATACTCTAAAATTAAAAACTTATAGCAAATAATAACCAGATTAATGTAAATCTTCTTAGCCACCTATTTGTCTAAGATCCATTTTTCATTAAGATATAATCTTATAGGTTTCTTGTTTAAAGATTATACAAGAGTCACCCATGAGATGAAGAAAGTAAACCCAAAATACAGATTCTTATTACCAACCGTCCTGTTATTTTCCAGAAAGTCTATACCAATGCAAACTTCTGCCAGCACCACTACAGTCCTGACCATTAATCATTGCTATCTTTTTTTTCTTTTTTGGTACCAGGGATTGAACGCAGGGGCACTTGATCACTGAGCCACATCCCCAGCCCTATTTTGTGTTTTATGTAGAGACAGGGTCTCACTGAGTTGCTTAGGGCCTCGCTGTTGCTGAGGCTGGCTTTGAACTCACGATTCTCCTGTCTCAGCCTCCCAAGATGCTGGGGTTACAGGCATGCACCACTGCACGCGGCATTGCTATCTATCTTTGACAGTTTTGTAGAAGAAGATGGTATCTTTTTGTTGCCTTAATTTACATTTCTTTGATTGTTAATAAAGTTTTTAAAATTTATATTTCAAGGAATTTTTCTCTGACATTAACAGGTAATTTGTCAGCTCAGGGTGGGCAGAGGATTCCAGAAGGGAATATGTCTAACTTAATCACTATGCCATTTAAACAAACTCTACACAATGTATGGGGAGACAGGCTGTTGTCCAAGAAACAGAAAAGAGTCTATGCGATTTCTTATCTGAGTCAGAGCTGAGAACTCAAGCGGGGCTACATCCTAGGAGCAGGTGCTGACCTCCATGGTCACCCACGGTCCTGTCAAGCAGTTCTTCCCCAGCTCATTTGAGCTCCCATTGTTGTTCTTTAAAGCCTGAAAAGTTTTTAAGAAGAAACATTTCTCCAGGCTTTTCTAGGGCGAACTGAAGTTGCAGTAACACATTAATACTTTTCATTTGAATAGACTCAGATTCATTTTGAAAACAGCAGTTGCCACCTTGAAACATATTAAATGTGAGTTTTCAGTCCTACACAGGTGGGGGTACAAAAAGAAATTCTAAAATAACTATTTATAAAGCTTAAGTGAATTTAATTAGATGGCTAAAAGGGAAAAAATACTAAATGATAAACCATCCTAGACATGATTAATTACATTTACATTATGCAGAAACGCAGGAATGAAACTACCCTGCAGTTTTTCCTTCTCAGATCCAGAGGTATATATTGTTGCCAACAAGACAACTCCTGGTGAAGACAAACTCAAACCCAATATCTGCAATCAAAGCAGTGGGAGTTTGAACAGAAAGGGTCCCCGCCTACCCCTGCAGCCTCGAGATCACCCAGCTACTTCTCTTTCCTGGGACAGCTCCCCAAAATCCTTTCTTGCCTTTTCCCCAGTCAGATTCTGAGCCCTCCTCGGGACAAGCCTAGCCTTTCATCATTCCAGCATCCCCTCTGGACCCAGAACAAACCACGAGTTTTGATCTGTCCCACCCAGCTGCCATTATAAGAGGTGCTCAATAAATAACTGCAAAATAAGTAGACGAACACTAGCGAAGGGAGCTGTCCCCTGGGGAGGCTGAAGATGACAGACAGATCAAGATGTCACCACACACCAAGTGAGGAAAAAAGCAGGTTATCAAATAGTGTGCAGAGAGGATAATCCAAATTTCTAATTTTGTAAAAGGGATGTAAATGAAAAGAAAAATCTGTGGAAAGACATTTTCATATGTTCACCTTCAAATGTGAGAAGCAGATGTAGACAAGACACCCAGAGGTTCTCGCTCCTAGACATCTTTCTTTTGGTCAGGGGAGTACATATTTTACCAGGAGCTCCCTGGCAGCCTCCTCCTGAGGGTCAGCTGGGGAATTGAGGGCCAGGACTTGGCAGCCTTCATCATGGCAGGTGGGCAGGGAAGACAAGAGCTGAGACTAAGCAATGTATTCCCCATATGTCCTCCGTCATTCACTCCACAAATACTTATCAAGAAGTGCTCTGTGGCTCTTGATATGGCAGGTAGTGTTCTGGCTAATGGACCATAGCAGTGATCAAGACAGAGAAAATCCTGGATCTCACGGAGTCACATTTTGGTAAAGAGAGTCAGATAATAACATAACAAATAATAAGTCACATGGCATTTTAGCAGGCAGTGGGGGTTATATGTAAAACAGTAAGGGGAACTGCAGTACAGGGTACCAGAAGGGCCAGGTGTGTGATTCTAAATGGAGGGGCCAAGGAAGACCCTGGGAAAAGGGGACTTGACAGACATAGGAGCTTGTTTTAGTCAGCTCTTTTGCTGCTGTGACTAAAAGGACCCAACCAGAACAACTGTAAAGGAGGAAAGGTTTATTTAGGGGCTCATGATTTCAGAGGTCTCAGTCCATAGACAGCAGCCTCCATTCTCAGGGCTCGAGGTGAGGTAGAACATCATGGCGGAAGAGTGTGGCAGAGGGAAGTACCTCACATGATGATTAGAAAGCGGAGAGAGACTCCACTCTCCAGATACAAAATATATACCCCCAGCCACACCCCCAATGAACCACTTCCTCCAGCCACACCTCACCTGCCTCCAGTCACCACTCAGTTAATCCCATCAGGGATTGACTCACTGATTGGGTTAAGGCTCTCGGAACCCAATCATTTCTCCTCCAAACCATCTTGCATTGTCTCCCACGTGAGTTTTTGGGACACCTCATATCAAATCAAAACAGAGCTCATGGAAATGGGCCTAGGGGAGCAGCTTCCCCAACAAAGGGAACAGCCAGGACAAAGGCCCTGCATCAGAGATGTGCCTGGTATGTTTGTGGCACAGTGAAGAGGCCAGGGTGGCTAGAGCAGATATGGATTCAGTCAGGGAGGAAAGTTGAGGTCAGGTGACCCAGGGCCTTGTAGGACATTATGGGGAAATTGGTCTCACTCAGAAAGTCAAGGAGTCTCTGAAGAGTTCAGAGCAAAGGAATGACAGGATTCAACTTCTGCATGTTTATTTATTTTATTTTATTTTTATTTTAGTACTGAGGATGAAACCCAGGGACCCTCTACCACTAAGCCACATCCCTAGCCCTTTTCATTTATTTATTTATTTTTATTTTGAGACAAGGTCTCCCTAAGTTGCCCATGCTGGCCTCAAACTTGCTATCCTCCCCCCTCAGCCTCCTTAGCTGCCAGGACTACAGGTGTGTACCACTGTGCTCTACCCAACTTCTGCTTTTTTAAACTTCTTTATTGAGATATAATTCACATAGCATACAACCCATCCATTTAAAGCATACAGTGCAATGGTTTTTTTGGTGTACTGACAAAGCTGTTCAACCATCACCCCAATCTAATTTTAGCAAATCATTTAGGAGTCACTCCCCAGTGCCCCACCTCCAGCCCAGGCACCACTATTCTGCTTTCTGTCTTGATGGATTTGCCTGTTCTGGACATTTCCTGCATCTGGAATCAAATGCCTGGCTTTATTCACTGAGCATGTTTTTAAAGCCCATCCATCCTGTAGCATGGATCAGTACTTCTTCATTTTTATCATCAAATAACAGTCAATTATATGCACACACCACATTTTATTTATTTACTCACCAATTGATGAATATTTTTGTTGTTTCTGCGTTGGGGGCTATTATGGATAATACTGGTGTGAATGTTTGTATACAAGATTGTGGAAGTGTGGTTTTCCATTCATGGATGAATTTCCAAGCTGTTTTCCAAGGTGGCTACACCATTGGACATTCCCTCTAGCTCTGGTCCTCTGCATCCTCATCTCTGCTTGTATTTTCTGTCTTTTCCCTCTTAGCCACCATAATGGGGGTAAAGGGCTGTCTTGCTATGGCTTTGATGTGCAGTTCTCTAATGACAAATGATGTTAAGCATCTTTTCATGCACTTATTAACTATTTGTATAGGCTTTGAGAGAAACACCTATTTAGTTTACAAAATTGGTTTCTTTGTCTTTTTAAGACATGTTTTTAAAAGATTGTTCTGACTGCTTTGTTGAGATAACATATACAAGGGCACATATTACTTTTGAAAACCAAAGAGAAAAATGAAAATTCTTTTTAAAAAGATCATTTTTTGTACTTAAAAGAGTTCAGCATAAGTCTTGGCCATACCTCATGGTCCATTGTTAACCAGGTGTGGCTTCTCAAGGTATAGGGCTCAGAAAACCAGCTCCTTTCTGATCCTCAGTATCCTCATCTACAAAACAGAAACACTAGGCTCAGTTAGGACCTCGAGCTGATGGAATAATTTGGATGAGGAAATTAGGATGACTAGGGCTTACACATCATAACATAAGATGCAAGGGCAAGGTATCAGGTGCATCCATTATGGAAAGAGATGGCCCCAGTTCCCTAGTCTTACCCTCAGACATATCTGATGATACTATGGGAATGGGTTTTGCCCACTCAGTGCCTAAGATAAAAAAGTCTTCTCAAACCCGAGAAGAGATACAGAATGGTGGTGTGTAGTTTGATCGTGATTTTTAATTAATATTGTTCTGGAATTAGATGGTGAGAATGGACCCACTGATCCTAAAAGAGAATCATAAAATATAAGGTAAAGCACAAATTCTTAAGCAGGTGATGTGTGAGAAATGACTGTGCACATAGAAACTACTAGAAGAAAATGGATTGTAGTAGTTAGGAAAATCTGTTATAAGAAAGGCACACAAAAATACCACCTCATCTACTCACACCTGACTTCATACAAGCTTCAGTATTGGTATCTCCAGAGAGACTGGGAAATGCCATCCAGACAGGGAGCATGGCCTGGCCCAAACTCAACATCTATGAAAAAAGAAGGAATGATTTTTGATGGACAGCTGGTCTCTGCCACATACATAAAACTACTCAAGCAGCCATGACTGTAAGGTGGGTTTATGGATATTTTAATTTTCTTATTTACATAGATACCTATATTTTGCTAAAATGTTCATGTTGCCCTCAAGTGGTACACAAAATATCAGTTGTGGTAATAATTATGGGCTCTAGAGTTAGACTGTCTAGATACAAATCAGCCTTACCAATTGGGTAACATCAGACCACTAACTTCTCACTGACCCTCTGTTTTTCTCCTCTGTATCATGAGAATAATCACAGAAACTGCGTCCTTAGGCAGTTGTAAGAATCAAAGGAGTGAAGACCTACTATATGCTCAACAGAACACCTGGTACACGGACGGCAACTGTGTGGTGAATAGAATAGTCTATCCTACATTGCTATAACAAATATTTGAGGCTGGGTACTTTACAAAGAAAAGAGGTTTATTTAGTTCAGTTTTGAAAGCTGCAACTCCAAGATCAAGTGGTCCCATCTACTTGGATCTGGTAGGGATCTTCTGGTTACATCATAACATGGCAGATGACATCATAGCAGGAGCACATGCAAGAGGGTGAGAGAGGTCACATGGCAAGACAGAAAACAAGGAGCCAGAGTCACCGTTTTTATAACAACCCACCATCACAGGAATTAGTCCACACCTACCAGATCTGATATCCACTCCTGAGAGACAGCATTTGGGAGGCACCCTTGGGTGCTTATTGGAGGCAGAAGTGGAGACTGCCTCTCTGGTCCCTGAGGTTGCTTAGATCTGTTCTCAAGGAACTGTGTTCCTGTTAGCATCTCTGAGACCCTCTGCAGAGGAGCTGGCCTTGAGCTGGTCCCTTCCTGTGCCCAAGTTAGCAGGGCTGAGCCCAGTTCTCCCATCGACCCTTCGTCCCCTTTTCTCCTTCCTCTCTTTTCTTCCCTACACCCAAACACGTGCAAGCTTGGATGAGCACAAGTTGAGGAGCCTTTTTAAACCGCTCATTAAAACTACTAAAAGCTGAAAATTGACCTTGGGAAATGACTGTGCAATCGCTTTATTAGATTGCTTGGGGGGAAAAAAGTTAGAAAGCCTGGCTGGCTGGCTGGCTGTCTTACTACTGATTTTTCAGGGCTCTCCATACAAGTTTCTATATTTGGACCTCAAGAATTATTGAGCTTCTACTGGGGAGGGAGAAAAGAGAGAGATTCTGAAGTCTTGCCAAAACCCAGAGTAATTCTCCAGCTCTTTCTCCTAGAGCCCTTGGAAAGAGAAGAGGCCAGGACTTTCAACTGAGCCTTTTGACTATTGTTGAATTTTTGTTGGGGAAGAGATACATGGAGGGGTTGAGGATTCTGTACTAAACTCTCTTCTCTCTTTAAGATCCTGAGCTGAATCCTTGCAGGTACTCATGATTGTTGGGAAGTGAGGGATGGACACAACACCAAAAACCCACCTAGTAAAGAAGAGCAAAGTATTCAGAACTTATTTCCAAGACAAAACCACACAAGCATTCTTTCTTCTGTGTCCTAAAAGGCTTTTATGTCAGGGGCTGGGCCCCCAGGGAAAGGAAATGAGAGGGAACTGGGAACACACTAGTACTTTGCAAAACCTATATGTGTCCAGAGGGCCTGAGCTGGCCTGGTCCAGGGTGGCAATGAGGGCCTGGAAGAGGAGTCCCGAAGCTTATGTTCCAGGGCCAACCCTCCCCTAATCAAAGCAAAGGACTACTCTTCTCCTCTCCAGTTCCTCAGGACAATTAGGATAATGAACACTGGATTTCCCCTATCTTCCCCTATCTTCCCCTATCATTCTTCTAGCACTCTCTGGTGTTTACTGAATCCCATCCGACTCCATCAGAATTTCCTAAGCACCTACTGTGCGCCCAGCATGGCACTAGCCATGTTGTCAGTCCCTTCCCTGCTCACGTCACGTCATGCACACAGCTTCCCTTGACAGAAGGATCATTTTTAAGAGGAGGAGGATTGAGACTGAGGAAAGGAAAGTGAATGGCCCCAAACCACACAGCTGTGAATGACAGTGGTGGAACTCAAGCCCGTGTCTCCTGAGGTTTGGTTGGAGTTGTTGCCCTGTGCCATGTGGGTCTCGTGTGCGCATGTGTTGACAGGAAAGAGCTTGGTGTGTGATTTCCTTTCGTTTTTAGTCACCCAGTTGCATGTCTCCTTCTGTCCTTCCTTCAGCTCCATGAAAGCCATCCCTATACATTGACCACCAACGTGTCCCCAATATTGAGGAGTGAAGAGAAAAGAAGATGAAAAAATTGGAGTCCCTGCCCTCAACGTGCTAAGGGAAGTAAGTAAGGACACTTTTTTTTCTAATATTCAAACTTGGATCGGAATCTGTTTTGTGGAAGATCCTGGAATAACATTCCCTAAAGAGACTGGACCAACCGCAGTCCAGATGTACGTCTCAAGAGTCCTTACGATGATCAGTAACTCAGTTTCCTCCTCTGAGGAATGGCCTGAATAAGAGTTGCCACACTCTTTGGAGTAATGTCATATGGCCCAAACTAGATATTTTATGTAGCTAGTCAAGAATGCTAAGTTGTACTTTGATCATCAAAAGGTGTTTTGCAGAAGGACTCTCACTTAGAAGTCTAGATGTGATAGGTTCATATTTTTGAAGTCCATTCTTGTCTTATTTTCATCTCTTTTTCAGAAAAAAAAAATTGGAAGAAAAGAATGTCCTTCTAATATAAAAACAGAAGTTCCAAATTATATACTAGAATCGTTTTTTAGGTGTAGCTCCTGATGACTTGGTTTTCTGAAGATGCTGAAGATACAAACTCCCTGAACTTGGTCCTCCAGGCCACAAACTGGGCCAGGCTGCCAAGGAATCAGCCCCTGCTGTCCGGGAGCCACCTCCAGTGTCCCTGCCTTTGCCCTTAGACCACTGGGAAACCACTAGCCCAGGTAGCTGACATTGCCAGAAATCTGGAAGTTGACTCCAAGCAGGAAACAAGGAAGAGGCCTAGGAATTGCATCCTCACACCTGAGTCTCTACTGCCTTGTAGGTTGCCCAGCTCAGGCTGGCAGAGTGGCCCAGAAGCAATTTCTGAACAGACTCTGAGGTTCACCTCCGGCCTCCACTTCCTTACTAAAAGACCCTAAATGAATGTATATACTTCTTCTGATCCTTGGTTTCCATCTTTTACAAGGTGATATGATGCCACCTTCCTTGTAGGACTGTTTGAGGATTAAGTAAAATAAAATATATGCTGAATGGTAGTGGGCAATATTATTTCCATGCAAATTGTTCCTATCCTCTATAGACTTAGACTTTTCCCTAAGACCATTTTCTCTTGACATTTAATTAAAAAACATGAAAACTACAACTTCTCATTTATCAGATTGGCAAAAATCCTAAAGTCTTATAGTACAGTTTATGGGTGAAATTGAGATAAACAGGTACTCCCAAACATTGCTGGTAAAGAATACAAACCGCTTCGCCCCTGGAGATGTCTAGCAAAATGACTCGTGTCCCTATCTTTTGACAGAGTAAAGTCGCTTGGAGCAACTTATCCCACAGATACACTGGCAAAATTGCACAAAAAGTCACAAGAGACTTGCTGGATGTGGTGGCTCATGCCTGGAATCCCTGCGGCTCAGTAGGCTGAGGCAGGAGGATGGCAAGTTCAAAGCCAGTTGTAGCAATTTAGCAAGGCCCTAAGCAACTAAGTGAGACCCTGGCTCTAAATAAAATATAAAAAAGGGCTGAGAATGTGGCTCAGTGGTTAAGCGTCCCCTGGGTTCAATCCTCAGTTTAAAAAAAAAAAAAAAGACCCAAGAGATGGATCAATCGCCATGTGTCAACCTTCTTTGGGTCTAGATTTAAATAAGACAAGGCAAGAGACATGTGCATATCAGTTGGGTATTTGATAATCCTAAGGAACTGTTATTAACATTTTTAGATGTGATCATGGTATTGCAGTTATGTTTTTCTTAAGGGGTTCTTATCTGTTAGAGAGACTTACTAAAATATTTATGAATGGAATACAATGTCAGGAATGTGCTTAAAAATAGTTCAGGAAGAGAGTGTGTGGGTGACAGTACTTGAGGGTTTATTACAGTGTCCTATTTTTGTATACGTTTGAAAGTTTCCAGAATCAAAGACATTACAGATAAAACTGAAATCCCTCTCCAGCTCACCTTAAGCCTACGACTCTTCCGTCTCCTCTGGGGAACCATGACTATCAGTTTGCTCTGACGCCTTCCACACATTTTTCTGGGCATTTAGTTATTATTTATGTACTCAAAAGAAGCAGGGATGGTAATTTTTTGAAGATTGCCTTTTTTCAGTTTACAATAATGATGTCATCATGACACATCATCCTGCCTCATGCTTTTCTCCCTACTGGTGTCTTAGAAAGACCCTCATCAGCCCACAGAGATCCTTTCTGTTCTTCCTTGGATGCACACATATCATGAAAGGATATGCAGAGATTATCTGCTCATTCCCATATGGATGAACATGTATGTCATTGTCAACTATTTTATAATAATCGTGGCAGTCATGAATGTCCTTGATGCTTTGATTCTATCTTTTTTTTTTTTGGTACCAGGGATGGAACCCAGGAGTGCTTAACCACTGAGCCACATCCCCAGCCCTTTTTAATTTTAATTTTGAGACAGAGTCTTGCTAAGTTGCTTAGGGCCTCACTAAGTTGCTGAGGCTGGCTTTGAACTTGTGATCCTCCTGCCTCAGCCTCCTAAACCACTGAGATTACAGGTGTGTGCCACTGCACCTGGCAGCAATGACCTTCCTGTGGGGTCTGGGGCAGAGTGCTAACCCAAAAACTAGAATGCACCCCAAAAGGCTTTTAAGAAAGAAAAGATTCTGACCCACTTACTCTTTGAAGCTCTGTCTACTCCTGGCTGGGTGGAATGCCATCCCCCAGGGCTGTCTCTTCCCACAATGCAATGTGTGACAGCTCCTGCTGCGGCACCTGCCCGTGCCAGCAGGTTGGAGTCCCTGAAGGTGATCTCTCAGCACTGAGCACCTTCTCCACATGCAGTTTCTTCTTTAATTTGGCTGCCAAAATGCTGAATGCCAAGGTTTTCTGGGCAAGCCTAGCAACTTTTGTGGCTGGCATGTCTGTTTTCCTCCTCTTAGTCACCATCTTTTCTTCCCTTTCAAATTTTGTTTCACAAATTTTATTGTATGAATTATTTTTGTAAGTTGCTTCAAATTCAACTAAGAGAGAAAAAAAGAGCCGAGTAAGTATCTTGAATAAAATTTTACAGCTCAAGTCTGCACTTCCTGGTTCTGTGCCATGAATTTGGAAAGAACCTCAAGACTGAGATGACTTCAGGCAACGTGTGCACCTTCAGAAAACTGAACTCTTCTTTGGAAAAATGTTTAACTCTGGAACTAGAGTATAGAAAATACAAGATGAACTTGGAACATCTTGTTGCAGAAAGTAAGGAAGAGCCCAAAGAATGATGGGGATGTGTCAAAATATGGCTAGGTTGCTGGGCACAGTAGTGCATACCCATAATCTCAGCAGCTCAGGAGGCTGAGGAAGGAGAATCATGAGTTCAAAGCCAGCTTCAGCACTTAGCAAGGCCCTAAGCAACTCGGCAAGACCCTGTCTATAAATAAAACATAAAAAGGGGCCAGGGATGTGGCTCAGTGGTTAAGTACCCCTGGATTCAATCCTTGGTACCAAAAAAAAGGGGGGAGTGGCTGTGGGTATATGGCTCAGTCTTAAGTGCCCCTGAGTTCCATTCCCAGTGCCAAAAAAAAAAAAAAAAATGTATACACACACACACACACACAGAGCGCATGCACCAGGTTTAAAGGAACCAAATCTGAGACACTTTGAAATCTGAGACATTAGTGTAGATAATGATAGTGTAAGAGTTTAACACAATGATGAAAGTAAAAATGAATACGCCTACCCTCAACTAAATAACTAATTAGTTGGGAGAGAAGTTGTCTTCTTTATGGTAGCAAGACAACTAACAAATGCAAAAGGAATGAAGTTAGAAAGTCACCACTTGGCAACTACCAGAACAATAACTTTTCGTATTTTATTTAGAGACAGGGTCTCACTGAGCTGCTTAGCACCTTGCTGTTGCTGAGGCTGGCTTTGAACTCACGATTGTCCTGTCTCAGCCTCCCTAGCTGCTGGGATTACAGGCATGTACCACTGTCCCCAGTTTCTCTCATGTCTTTTTATAAGGGCACTAGTTCCATTCCTTGGGGTTCTAACCTCATGTGACCTTGTTATTGCTCAAAGGCCCCCACCTCCTAATACCATCACCTTGGAGATTAGGTGTTCAACATATGAATTTGGGAGTGCCCAGATACTTAATACATAGGTAGGTAGGTAGATAGATAGATAGATAGATAGATAGATAGATAGATAGATAGGAGAGAGAGAGAGAGATACTATATTGTACAATCCTATCAACTTTTCTATAATTCTGAAATTATGTCAAAGTAAAAAGTTTATGGGAAGAGGTTCTCACCCAAAGCACCTGCCCTGACAGGAGGATATCCTCCAAATCTCTACAACCTTGAGAGGAATCATGCCATCCTCTCTCAGTAGCCTGAGTTGGTCTCCCATGGACTCTCGGTAACACCAACTTAAATCACCTCTATTATAATTTCAACCCTTTCGCACTGTTCTTGTTACCATCAGTTGAGTCACGGAATTGAACAATTCTGTCCTGTCATTACGTACCTCTACCTCTCCGCATGGCACAGATCACAGTTGTGATTCTGCATTGATTTGTGTCCCTGTCTCTCACACTATACCATAAGCTTCAGGAAAGCTGGGTTTATATTTTGCTTTGCTGAACATGGTACCCTCAGTGTGGGACTTGGTGGAAAATGAAAGTGCAGAACTGGACTCCTGGCTAAAAAAAAAAATGATTGAGTATTTCAAGACAGTGACAGCAGAGCATTAAACCAAATGCAAAATCCTCCTAATCACCGGGCCCAATCATGCTGACCACAGCCAGCACAGAACCGGGTGCAGAGACGTGGCTCAGTAAATATGTGTTACATGAATGAGTAAATAAATTTAAACTCCTTGCATACATTCCCATGTTCTATATAAAAAGCATGTAAGGCCTCTTGCAGCCCAAACTTTTACATTGATAATTGATGTGGGCCTTCATGAACCAACACTGAATGGATTCTGACCTGTAGAGAGTGTCAGTTGCTACCAAACAGCAGAGACACTGTTGAGCCGCCAGCATTATACACCTACCTCCCCACAGCCACCACCTGGACAGGCCATCCTGGGCTCCTGACATTCTGAATCTCCACACAAGATACAGCATTCACTCTCAGTGTCTGCCTCCTGTGCACGTCCCCTTCGGACTCAGTCCTAGTAGCGAATGTTCTAATCAAGGAATGGGAGCCCCTCTGGAACCCATGGTGTTAACAGTCCCTAGCTGTGCCAAACTGGGCTCTGAGACGAAGCCACCAAACCCCTTTTCGCTTGTGACCTACATTGCCATCGGATCCATGGACTGTGCATTCTGCAACTGGAGGGGGAAAACGTTACTATGACAACAGCTCCAGGAGCTGCAGGGATGCAAAGCACCTACTTAAAAAAAGTTCACTTACCCATATGGCAAATGGACTTCATTAGTTGTTTCTAAATCAAATATCCAAAAAAGATGGGTTGGAAAGGGAATGTTTTTAAAGGATTGATTCAGATAGTAGCACCAGAGTTACCCACTGAGATATGGAAGAAAGAAGATACAGCCCCATAGATTTTTGGTTTGCTTTTAAAGACAAACATTATTGCCAATTACCAGTATGCTCCCTGGCTCATGTGAACTTGCCCATAGGAGAAGGAAACAGATATATACCAGCAAGGGCTTATTCTTTCTTCAGAAAATCCCTATGTTAATGGGTTGCCGTTATGTTCTCCTCACAGCTACCTGGGGTTTTTAGCTTTCTATTCTATCATCCAAAAAAATGCTCTGTGTGTGGTAGAAAGAGAAGAATGAGGTTCTCAGATCCAAATTCCAGTTTTCCTGTCTATGAGCCACATGGCCTCAGGTAAGTGGTTTCTTCTCTGTGTCCCAGTTTCTTCACTGGAGATACTTGTCTTCATCCATTCACAAATGTTTCTTGAGCAACTGCTATATGCCCCAAAGGAATGTTATCTTCCTTAGGGGGTTGTTTGGCCTGAGACCAATGTTAGGTTGAAATCAATGTAGAAACTGTGATCACTTGGGATTTTTGCTTCCTTTCCCCAACCCATCTCCAACCCAAAGTTAATAAGAAACTCCTGTGACTCCCCGAGTCCCAGTCCCTCATCGCAGCCTGATTCAATTGGGTTATATTATTGACTGTGTATCTCTGTCTCTCACCTAGACTCTGATTAGATTCCTCAAAGGCAAGGATCAGCTTGCAACCCACCTAACTGCCCACGACCTGGCACCAAATCTGGCGCCTTACAAGCCCAGTTCTGCGTAACTCAAGGGCCTTCACAGCCAGAGTCCATGAATGGTTTCTCACTTTTTCGCACATTTCTTGTATAGTAAATAAATTCCAAACATAACCACCTTCCAGTGCCAGCTCCAGAGATCTTACCTGGGGTGCATAAGAGAAGTGGCACTATTATGGTTTAGTTATGAAGTGTCCCCGCAAACCTCAATGCAAGAAGGTTTAGAGGTGAAATGATTGGATTGGAAGAGCTTAATGCATTAATCCTCTGATATGGATTAACTGGGTGGTAACTGTAGGCAGGTAAGATTGTGTGGCTACATGAGGTAGGTCACCAGGGCCGTGACTTTGGGATTTTGCATTTTGTCCCTGATGAGTAGAACTTCCTCTCTACTTCCTGTTCCCATGTTCTGAGCTGCTTTTCTCCACAATGCTCTTCCGCCACGATGTTCTCCACACCTCAGGCCCAGAGCTATGAAGTCAGCAGGCCTTTGGACCAAGACTTCTGAAACCATGAGCTGAAAACAAAAACAAACAAACAAACAAAAAAACCACCTTTTCCTCCTCTCATCATTCTTATCAGGTCTTTTGGTCACAATGATGCAAAAGCTGACTAAAACAAGCACCTGGTTGGCAGCTGGAGCATATGTGAGAGCCATGCTCTTGTTTTAAGTAGAACGCAGGGGCGGGTCTTTGGTGGTGGAGGGGGCGCCTTGAGGCTGTATTTCTATGGTAAGCAGTCTGGTTTTGTTAGGATTTGTTGTGTGTTGGGGGGGGTGACTTGGGCAGGATATGGGTGGAAATTATAAGTGAGTTCGCCCTCCACCCCTCTTTGAAGTCCCCTGACCCCACCACCTTCCAGCTGAGCATCTGTTATCTGATTCCGCATATTCCAGAAGTGGCCTGTGACACTCCTCACCACTTCCCCTCTAAAGGACATCTCTTTTTATTTCCTTTCTGAGCTGAAAGCCTGGTCCCTGGGGAGCTCTATAGAAAAAGGGGGGAAAAAAGAACAGGGCATCAAAACACTGGGGATGTAAACCTGAAACCACGTCACTCTTCCTTTCTCTTCAGCCTTCCTCCCCAGCTGGGCTTGGAGAGAAATGTGGCATATCACTCTGGTTATCCCTTCCGGACATGATTATGTTCTAGTTACTGCCTAAGAGGATCCACTTGGTATTTCTCATCTGACCACAATTGCATTCAAAACTTGATTAGATTCTATTGATTCTGTCATAAAAAAAAAAAAAAAAACCAAAGTCAGCCTGCTTTTCCCCTGTAGCTTCTTACTTGCTTAATGTGAAAATTCCACCTGTGCCTCATAGGCTTAAACCTTCATTTCTTTGCTCTGTTCCACTTCCAGTTCTTTCTCTTTTCCTTCGCAGAGCTGACATCTCTCTTCAGTGCTGTGCATGGGTTTTAGTTTTTATTGCTGTTATTTGCTGGGCTCTGTTAGGGCTATTTGCTTTCCCAGCTACCAGAGGGGAAAAGAGAAATATGTCTCCAATTCCCAGAGAGTATCATTGGCCAAACTGTTTTTCAGTGAATTCATTTATATTTATTGGTTCCAAGTGTTATTTCTTCCCATCGTGAGTGGCTTCCGTAACAATGGAGAGAAGGCTGTGACCTCCAGTGGCAGGCAGTCTCCTGGGGGGGTCTTAGCCCTACTCTGCTATGTGGCTGGTGCTCTCTCCCCTTTCAAGACCCAGCTAAATATCCCTACATGTGAAGTCCTCTTTGGTTCCCCCAGGCTGCTGAAAGCTGATGAGAAAAAAGGAAGAAAATCAGACCGAAGACCCAAAACAGAACCATTAATGAGAATCATATAAAGATACAGCTTGAAGAGCTCACATGGCCAGTGACTAGGGATGCCTGGGTTGACCTACTTTTCTCCAAATTTCAATAGCTTGTACAACATGTCATGATTTTTTTCCTTATCTGGGCATCACTTGTGTTTTTATTTACTTACCATTTTTCTTAATATATTCTTTCCTTAAATTTCTTATTAAAGAAAACTTACCTGTATCAGGACCTCTTACCATAACCAGAAGGAAACTAGATCATTTTAAAAGTGAATACAATTAAAACAAACCAGTCAGGAGCCAGGGCAGAATTCTGACCACAGAGGCGTAAGATTTTAAAAAACAATTTTTGGAGGGGAGGGAAAAATAGAGGTTCACTGGATCAGACAAAGGGGAATGAAGGGAAGGGAGGGGGACAGGAATAGGAAAGACAGAATGAATGGGACAGAACTTTCCTATGTTCATATATGAATACATGATCAGTGTAACTCCACATCATGTCCAACCACAAGAATGGGAAGTTACACTTCATGTATGCATAATATATCAAAATCTACTTTCCTGTCATGTATATCTTAAAAGAACAAATAAAAAAGAAATCATAAATAAATAAAATAAGGAACAATTTTTAAACCCAATTTAGTGGCAAAACCACCCTCATTTTTTCCTTTCTACTCCTTGTGTTCATTTTCCCTCTCTTTTCAGAGACTTCCTAACAGATCCCTTAAACTAGTGGGAAATGAAATAAAAATAAAATCACACATGGGGGATCTCTTTAGATACTGGTCCCCAGGAAAAGTAAGCTTTGTGTAAAGAGATTTTTTCCAAGTACATGATACCTTAGCTAGCTATAATAATGTCCAATATGAGAGTCAAAGTGGAAAAAATCCAGACAATTAGCGGTGGAGTATCGGTTCTACAAGCCATGGGATGCTCATGAAATAGGATTCTGTGCAACCATTAAAAAGTATAATTAATGGTGGTGCATCCCTCTAATCTCAGAGGCTCGGGAGGCTGAAGCAGGAAGATCACAAGTTCAAAGCCAGCCTCAGCAACTTAACAAGACCCTAAGCAACTCAGTGAGACCCTATCTCTAAATAAAAAATAAAAAGGGATGGAGATGTGGCTCAGTGGTTCAGCACTCCTGGGTTCAATCCCTAGTACCAAAAAAAAAAAGTGTAATTAGTGAAAATAGAAGAGAGATCAGTGGAGCAGAGAAAGGGAATTGAGGGGGAGGGAAGACGGATAGGAAAAGGAGGGAGGAACTGTATAATGAAACTGACCAAACTCTCCTATGTACAATGCAAATACACCATAGTGAATTTCACTTTTATGTAGATCTATCATGCATTAATTTTTTAAAAGATATAAATAAATAGAAGGAAGACTGATGGAATAGAGAAAGGGGAACAGGGGGAGGGAGGAGGGGAAGGAAAAAAGAAGTCCTGAGGACTGAATTGGCATAAATTATATTCCATGCTTGTATAATTATGTCAAAATGAACCCCAATATTATGTGTAACTATAATGCACTAATAAAAAATTTTAAATCATGCTTAGGACACGGAGGCATAGTGACACTATAGCAGCCATTCAAACAATGGCTCCACTGACGTGGGGACATAAGTGACACCATAGCAGCCATTCAAACCAGCTGGTGCAGCTCTGTAGACAATGACCTAGGATTTAAGATCCAGGACAACTTTGTCCGTTTTTATAGAATATTGCATTCATTCCTTGAGTTATAGAAAATAAGGATCCTGGGCTGGGGTCGTGCTTGCCTAGCATGTGTGAGGCACGGGGTTCGATCTTAAGCACCACATAAAAAATAAATAAATAAAGTTACGAAAAAAGAAACTAAGGAGCTCATGCTCAAGCATGCTGGAAAAACTCAAGGTTCATCACAGTAGAATGAGCTTCTTGGCTACTACATGTCTCAAATCTTTTATTTTATTTGAAAAATTCTTTTGTAGTTCTAGAGAGCAAATCCAGGGCTTCGTGGATGCAGGGTAAGTTCTCAACTACTGCACTACACACCCAACCCCCCAATTTTTTGGTCAAATCTTTAAATAAACTAATATACATCATGAATGTCCAAGAAGGGTTGCTAGGGTGATCTATTTTCTAAACTTACTTAACCACAAAACTGGTGTCCTGGGAACCACACTTTGTTTTTATTTTATTTGCTTGTTTTTGTTTTGTTTTGTTTTTTAGTACTGGAGATTGAACCCAGGGGCACTCAACCACTGAGCCACATCCCCAGCCCCTTTTGTTTTTTATTTTGAGGCAGATCTTGCTAAGTTGTTTGGGGCCTTGTTTAGGGGCCCTTGTTTGGGGCCCAGCTCTCACTTTGAAAAAGACAGATGGATGAGGGAATGCATGTAAATGGGTGAATACAGACCAGTAGCAGGCACGAAATGTTAGCAGTGATTCTACTCTGCTATCAGAAATATGGATGGTTTTAGCAGGGCGCGGTGGCTCAAGCCTGTAATCCCAGCATTTAGGGAGGCTGAGACAGGAGAATCGCGAGTTCAAAGCCAACCTCAGCAATGGCGAGGCGCTAAGCAACTCAGTGAGACCCTGTCTCTACATAAAACACAAAATAGGGCTGGGGATGTGGCTCAGTGGTCGAGTGCCCCTGAGTTCAATCCCTGGTACCAAAAAAAAAAAAGAAAGAAAGAAATATGGGTGGTTTTTATGGCTTTGCTATTATTATTATCTTGCTAATTTTTCCAAAATGAATATTTGTTTATATAACTGAAATAAGATGACTTTTTGTTGTTTTGTTTTTATAATAACTGAAGAGAAGACAGAGATGGGGAAGAGTGGTCTGGAGGCTGGCTACACGATCGCCTGGTGCACACTGCCACTGTGGACCATTGCTCCTCTACAGCGATGATGCAGATTCCCTGGAGGCTTTCCGACATTCCTATTGGCTAGCATGGAAGTCACTCCACCATCACCTACAGCCGACTCATCACCAGCCATGATCCCCATAAAAGACAATTGGTCATCTCTTCCCCATGTTTATTAATTGAGATTGAATTTGACTAAGAAAATTAACCACCTTAAAGTGTATACTTAAGTGGTATTTAGTGTATTCACAATGTTCTGCATCCATACCATCTAGTTCCAACTGATAGGCATAGGATGAGGGTGGTGGCACTGTGCCTTGAATTTGTCCCCCTCCCCATAACCTTTTTCCAAGAAGAATTGAGGTGGGTTGTCAAGGGAAGAGGCATATAGTAAGGTTATAAAGCGAAAAGTTAGAACCATACAAAGAGAAAGCGATAAATATACCAAGCATGAGTTTTATATGATGCTTGTGCTTGAGCTTCAAAAGTGACTCTGAGCTGGGCACAGTGGGCACACACCTATAATCCCAGCAGCTCAGAAGACTGAGGCAGGAGGATCACAAGTTCAAAGCCAGCCTCAAAAATTTAGGGAGGCCCTAAGCCACTCAATGAGACTCTGTCTCTAAATAAAATATTAAAAGGGATAGGGATGTGGTTCAGTGGTTAAGCACCCAATGTTCAATCCCTGGTACAAAGGAAAAACAGAACAACCCTGAATTCCCTGACAACCAGGGAAAACTGAGAAACACTATGATAGCTGGCTAAGGTCAGAACATTTGGTGTAACTCAAGTGAGAAAAAATGTTTTCCTGGAACTTAATTCTAGAAGCCATTTTCACAGGGACTTTACACATAGAATATTAAAATGCATACTAGGCAAGGTGCTTGACTGATTTTACAACCAAAACATGAGGAAGGATTTTCATATGGTTGTTTTTCAATAAATACTCAACATTTCAACCGATATCCAGTATTTCAATAAATCCAATATTTCAATAAATATTTACTAAATGAAGTAACTAAAGGAGTAAATTAGTAAAAGGTAAATCTCTACCCACTCAACTATATTTTCACCACACAAACCCTTCACGAAGGTAAGCCAGTATAACAAAATGAAATGGTTACCAGATGATAATCATTCCTACATTAATAATTTTTTTAGAAACCTAAATAGTATAATAATATTAAATGTTTTAATCAAATGAGAGGACCATCTGGATTATCTATGAATTGATCTAAGTCATTACTACTTTATTGCCTTATGAATTCATGGTGCTTTTATAATGGAGTCACCTCTATTCTTGGTTCCAGACATATATGTATGTGGTTTTAAAGCTCAATTCCTTTATATATTTTTTTCTTTCTTCTTTTTTCCTTTTCCTTTTTTTTTTTTTTTTTAAGAGACAGGGTCTTGCTGAGTTGCTTAGGCCTCACTAAGTTGCTGAGGCTGGCTTTGAACTCACAATTCTCCTGCCTCAGCCACACAAGCCGCTGGGATTACAGGCATGCACCATGGCGCTCAGCTTTAAAGCTTAGTTTCTTTAGCTAAAGGAGATTTTCAAGCGTTCCTGGAACACATCTACTCCCCAAATCATTGAAGTATGAGTATGAACAGCCACCTGGGCATAGCTCTGCATGTTTGCCCCTGATTCTGTCAGCTGAGGTAACACATTCCATTCAAAACTGCAGTTCATCAACCATCAGCTTAGATTTCAACAGAGAAAAAAAATCCTTCCTCCCAACGGTCGTTTCATGGTTTTTCTAGCTTCTAGATTTTAAAGCTTAAGAACAAAGGAGGCAGTGGGAAGAAATACCCTGGAACACATGTAGAGTTTGGGAAGATATGTCCAAAAGATTAACTGTGGGACTCCCTGGGTGTTGACAGCATAACTACTCCTCCTCCCCTGCCCAGTGATGGCAATCTAACACAGGACCTCACACATTCTAAGAATGTACTCTCATCACTGAACTACATCCCCAATCTTGAACTTTTTTTCAGGGGGGTATCAGGATTGAACCCAGAGGCATTTAACCACTGAGCCACATCCCCTGCCCTTTTTACTTTTTATTTTGAGACAGAGTCTCATTAAGTGGTTGAGGCTGGCTTTGAACTCACAATCCTCCTGCTTCAGCCTCTCAAGCTGCTGGTATTACAGGTGTGCGCCACCACACTCGGCCTGGACTACTTTTATTTTTTTATATTTTAATTTTTTTAAAGGACTTTTATATTTTTTATTTTTATTTTTTTTAGTTGTAGATGGACACAATATCTTTATTTTATTTATTTATTTTTATGTGGTGCTGAGGATCGAACCCAGTGCCTCATGCATGCGAGGCAAGTGCTCTACCACTGAGCCACAATCCCAGCCATGAACTAATTTTTAATTAATGAACTTTTTTAATTGAAAGTGTTTTCTTGCTTGGTATCCTCTAATTTTCCTTACTCTTGCATTACTGATTGATGAAAAGTTATTTGATTTTAGTAAGAAAGCGGCAGTGATAAGAGAACAGGTTTAAAGTGAAAGGAGCCAGGGTATAGAAGGATGCTCATGTGTCCCCTCTTGGTTGTGGCACTTTGGGTGACTCCTTTTCTCTCTCCCGTAAGTCAGGGATATACACTCCCACTTCAAAGCAGTGTGGAGGCATAATGCGGACATCAGTAGCTCAGATTAAACACATGCTTGTTATATTATTAATATGGTATCACAAATGGAAACTTAATATCATTAATGTTTTAAACTTCACATCATAGCAATAGCAGTAATACAACAATAGTAAAAGGGAAAAAAACTGCCTATTATCACTTTTCCCAACAAGTCAACCTATCTTTATTAGTCTCTAGCCTCCTCTCATCCTCACCCACATGATTTGTACACAGTTAAGATTATATTGTAAATGCAATTTTACATTCTGATATTTTTTCCACTAACACTATATGATAAGACTTTTCTGCTACCTATGAATTATTAAATGATGATTTTAAGAATCGTATATACTCAGGGACAATAAGATGCAGTGACCCTCTCTATAGCATAAAGTGTCTTCCGTATTTCCTAAATTAAAATCCCTCAAAATGACCAACATTGGCCCTTGAAGAAACCAAATTTGGTGTACTATAACCAGTGTCACACGGAAGCAAGAAAATCAAGCACTTTGAATCATGGTGGCACCTTAAGCTTGGATTAGCTTCAAAGCTGCTGGGTTTCAGGTTGCTAAAATGTACAAAAGCACCTTGCAATATGATCCCACTTGCCTTTCTGAATGCCAGGGCAGAATCTGACCTCTAGCACCAAGCCAAGGTCAGTGCAGCCTATAGTAAAGAAAGGCTAGCCGGTTGTGATGACACGTGCCTGTGATCCCAGAAGCTTGGGAGGCTTAGGCAGGAGGATCACAAGTTCAAAGCCAGCCTCAGCAACTTAGCAAGGACCTAAGCAACTCAGCAAGACCCTGTCTCTAAATTAAATTTTTAAAAGGGCTAGGGATGTGGAGTGGTTAAGCACACTTGGGTTCCATTCCAGGTACCAAAAAGAGAAAGGCCTTCCCTAGTGAGCAGGATCTCCCTCCCTTGCATGAAGAAGCCTGGGCTGGCAAAGGTGATGAAGGACAGGGCCACAGGAGAATGGCCTGAGCCAGCCAGGGGTATAGGGAGAGCACAGGCTAGCTTAGGAACAAATACACGGCACATTTAGGTAGAAACATCAGGTGTGGGTCAGGAAGTGGTGGAGAAATATGTTGTCAGAGTCAGTTGGCCTGGAAAATGGAAAGCTTTGAATTCTGCTAAGGAACTCGAATATAATTGGGTGGGTATTGAGAAACAATTGGGTGGGTATCCTGAGAAACACAGGATAATAATCAAAGTGCTGGACTGGAAAGAGACAAGAGCAAGATGACAGGAAGACAGAGGAGAAAACAACTCTGCTAGGAGTCCAGAAGAGACAGGAATAACAACACAGGTGGTGGCTGACAGCAACTGCGCACTGTGGTCCAGGCTCTGTTCAGAGTCCTTCTCTGTACTCACTAACAACCCTTATGACAGCCTCTAATTGGGGTCCTATGATGACGATTCCTGGTTTTTGATGAAAAATCAAGTCCCACAATTAGTAGGTGACTTAGGTAACTTGCCGAGGTCCCAAAGGACACAGGCAGCCCTAGGATGGAGATCCAGGCAAGCAGCCTCCCAAGCCTGAGGGTCCAGCTCCACGTCTGACGGTCCACACAGAAGCACAAGCTCTGTAGCCAGAGGCCCCGTGAGAGTCCACCAAGCAGGGGAGGAAGATTATAGGTGGCAACAGTACACACAAAGCCACAGAGGTGGAAGACAGCATGGGACAAAAGCCACAAAGAGGGAAGATGACAATGATAGGGCCAAGAGGAGATCTCTGCTTCTTCACCTCTGTGACTGACAGCGTGGAGGGGCCTGGGACAAAGGCCCAGAAGACCGCATGTCCCTCCTTGCTCCCCAGCAACTTGTGCACAGGTGGGTCATTTTTGGGGGCAAGGAGGGGTACTCAACCACTGAGCCACATCCCCAGCCTTATTTTATTTAGAGACAGGGTCTCACTGAGTTGCTTAGCGCCTGGTTGCTGCTGAAGCTGGCTTTGAACTCGTGATCCTCCTGCCTCAGCCTCCCCAGCCTCTGAGATTACAGGCCTGAGCCACCACACCCGGCTTCATTTCACCTCTTCACATTTCTGCATTAACACAAGAGCTTTTGGGGGACATCTCAGATCCAAACCATGGCAAGCCCCATGACCTAAGCACCTTCCTCTGAGTCCCCCTCTTAGAGGTTCCACCACCTCAACACCATCATACTGGGGACCATTTTTACAGCACATGGACCTTTGGAGGACAAACCATATCTAAACTGGAGCACCGCCGCTCTGAAATTGTTCTGTTAAACCTTTCTAGTGCCCCACATTGTAAACATCCACCTGTGCTTTTCTCGAAAGCTCTGCTTTGGCTGCATCTTGCTTAAAACTCTTCAGACAGCACTATCAGAACGGGGGTGAACTCACCCAGAGTGGGGAGCGGGGGTTGCCAAGAGGGCAATTAGCCCTGCTACGAGCGATTATCATGGAAATAGAGGGGCATTTAGAAAAACAGCAACCAAAGGATTTGTCTAGCACAAGTTTGCAAAGGACCTAGATCTCTACTCAAGAAAGAGTGCCTTTTATGCAATTAAAATGAATCTTCCATCTGTCTAAAAACCACTTACATAAAGCGCCCCCTTCTGCCCTGCCTCCACGGCTTCTCCATCTCTGCTTGGGGTCATGCATCTTGGCCAGCGCACACCAGGCCAATAGCTAGTAGGTGCACAGCTCCGTTGGGCCAGGAGCTGACTGCTAAGGAGAGAAGCCCCTCGGCGGATGCTGGCTTTACACATACATAGGAGCAATCCGCGTGGGGGGAGCACTCTTCCCCCACATCCATTAGCATATAGTTCCATCTGCGCCCCCGCTGCGAGCAGTTTGAAAGTATGATAAAGTCTGAAAATATTACATATATATGTCTGTACACACGCTCAACAAGACCATGTCTCTGAGCAGAATGGATAAAGAGGTGGCTTTACTGGAAAGGACTCACATCCGCCCCCTCCCTACCCACGCACAGACGCATGCTCATTTGTCCCTTTAAAAGACGAGGAGATTTGTTTCCCAAGATGGACTTGCAGACACCAGGATAATATTGGTGGCCTCCTGGCCACCCACCTCCCAGAGCTCAGGAAGTGACAGAGAAAATCAGCCAGCAGGGGCGAAGTGGGGGTGGGTGCGTTTCTTCACAGAGAGCCGCAGAGATGTCCTCTCCAAGTCCACCTGCTAGGCCGACCTCAGATTTGCACGGTCTTTTGATTCCTCCACTCTCCCATCTGTGAGAAGCCACAGTCCGAGGACATAAGTGACATGTTAAGCTACCAACAGCCTGGGCTTGGGCGTTGGGCAGATGTCAACTGAGACCAGGCTGGGCTGCTTACTAGTTATTTGATCTCCAGAGAGCTCAGTCTTTCCAAAAACTTTGCTTTCCTCATCTGCAAGCAGGGATGACAATACCCAGATATCAAGATCATTGTGGCGATTGCATAAGATAATTCATGCTAGCCAGGTGAGGTGGCGCCTGCTTGTAATCCCAGTGGCTGGGGAAGCTGAGGCAGGAGGATTGGGAGTTCAAAGCCAGCCTCAGCAAAAGCAAGGCGCTAAGCAACTCAGTGAGACCCTGTCTCTAAATAAAACACAAAATAAGGCTGGGGATGTGGCTCAGTGGTCAAGTGCCTGAGTTCAATCCCTGGTACCCTTGCCAAAAAAAAAAAAAAAAGATAACTCATGCTACAAGCTAAGGAAGAATGCACCACAGTGGCTGCTTTCACAGCATTTGGTGGGCTCTGTTGTTATCTGTTTCATTTCCTCTTACCACAATATTGGTGCAGTGAAGGCAAAGATAACACCTTATAACTGCTGTACTCCATTGGATAGACGTGGTGCCAGATGCACAGTAGACTCTCATTAAATATTTGTTGAATTAGTAATTCACTATAAACCTGAACTGTTGTACCCGTAATGGTAAATTTTTATGAGTCAACTTGACTAGGCCAAGGTGCCCAGATATTCAGTCAAACATTGTTCTGAATGTTTCCATAAGGTATTTTTGGATGAGATTGACTTTTTTTGTCTGTTCCTGTGGTGCTGGGGATCAAACCCAGGGCTTTGCACATGCTAAACACATTCTCTACCACCAAGCTATACCCTCAACTCCCTAGATTAATATTGAAATGGGCGGACTTTGAGTAAAGCAGTTTATCCACCATAGGGGTGGGCCTCATTCAATCAGTTGAAGGCCATGATTGAACCAAGAGGAATGTCCCTTGAGCGAAAGAGAATTCTGCCAGCAGTCTGCCTTTGGACTTGAACTGCAACTCTTCCCTAAGCCTCCTGAGGGCCTACTCTGCAAATTCTGGGCCCCCTAATTCTTCACAGTCACATGAACCAATTCCTTAAAATATTCTGCTTCTCTGGAGAAAACTATATCCAATCTTGTTAATGCAGAAACCAGCCAATAAGGTATGTATTTACCCTCCTTAGCCTGCAAATATGGTTAATATCAACTTCATGGCACTTTTATAAGCCTACGTAGCTGTGAATCACACCCATTCACACAAGTTTGCTTTCTGATCCTCTTATGGGTTTTACAGCGAGGGATCAAGAGCCCTATTTCAAGAGAAGCGAAAAGTGAGGCTCAGAGAGGTCAATTAACATTCCCCAGGTCACACACAGTATAGTAGATTGCAAAAATGGATCCCAGCAAATGTGTTTCAAGCAAGGATCTGGAAAAGGTGTTTATTGTGACAGGGCTTATTCTTGCTCTTGGTTCTCTCATTAAATGAAAGCATGCCTGGGCTAGCCTGCTGGAGAACAGGAGACATGTAGGACAGAGTCAAAAAAAACCCCTCTCTAGCTTTTCCTAGGCTAGCTCTTCCTAGGCTAGCAACTGTCAGCTTCCCCCCAGATATGTGGGGGAGCTCAGTCAAGATCAACAAGCTGCCTAGCTGACCACTCTAAAGTATGAGCAATAAATACTTCATATGCCCTTGAGGTCTGAGTGGATTTGACTCTAAGGCATTATTTTCACAATGAATAACTGATAAACAGAATTTATGAGTCTCCTAATCCCCTAACCAAGCCTGTCTAATTCTAGTCTCTGCACTCTGTGTATCAGGAAGTGCTAGATGGCTGGATGTCATCTACAGAACTTATGGTTGAAACAAAACTTTTTTTGTTGTTTTGTTGTTGTTGTTTGGAGACAGGGTCTCACTACATTCCTGAGGCTGGCCTCCAAATTGCAATCCTCCTGCCTCAGCCTCCTGAGTGGCTGGGAAAACTTAAAGAGTAGACAGATGTTCCTTTGCAGTTTAGCCATGAAAGAGCAGCATGATTACAAGTCACGGGGTACCCAATAAACAGGCAGGCTAAACGCAGTCACCAGGCATATCCCAGAAAAGCAGGGGTAGCAACAAAAAAAAAAAATGAGGGAAAAAATTTTTTTTAAACTTGATATTTCAAAAAATAAGCATTGAAGTAGTCATCATAACTTTTTTAGAATTCCTTATGCTATTTTATGGTTTAGGTTTCTGAAAATGAGAATTACATCTTGGGAGGTAGATGTGCCTCCAGAATCTGTTGCAGGTCTGGGGCCTCTAAAGGGCCCATCTGCCCACAGGGCTGCCTGGGGAGGCCGGAGACTATGCTTAGACCAGTAGCAATGGAAGGCCACACAGGGAGCAGCACGGGAGACAGCCTGGGGGCGGGGGACACCAAAGAACATGAGCTGAGCTTCTGCAATGTGTTTCCCCTGCTTTTGCCTATGAATCATCTACATCCTCACTTTCTCCCAACCCGCATATTACATAAATAATGTACAAAACGAGCAAAATCAAGCCACCACAACCACGGATGAGCTTGACCTTGAATTATCACAGAGGAGTTTGGAGATGGGGCTGCTTTAGAGAGTCGTGGGATCTTTCCGGAAAGGTGAGTTTCGCTTGGCTTCTTTACATCACTAATATCTTTTGGAAAATCAGTCACCTTCAAGGCCCAAGCCCTTAGAAAACTGTCTTCAATGTCAATTTCTCACCCAGGAAAATCTCTGAAAAGGGAAATAAATGTAGCCTTGCATGCCAAGAATAAAAAGGAGCACAGAAGCAAACCCAGAGGACTTGGAATACTGGTGGAACCCAAGTTAGGGTGAGAGTGGGTGAAGGAGGGGGATGGTCACTAATTAAATGAAGAAA
Organism: Xerus rutilus; assembly: GCA_028644305.1. Taxonomy (NCBI): domain Eukaryota; kingdom Metazoa; phylum Chordata; class Mammalia; order Rodentia; family Sciuridae; genus Xerus; species Xerus rutilus. The sequence continues at coordinate 41,849,602 of CM053413.1, forward strand.
ATTTTAAGTCTTGGACTCTTATAAAATCTGGAGATGAGGGGCTAAGGCTGTAGCTCAGTGGTAGAGCACTTGCCTAGCATGTGTGAGGCACTGGGTTCAATCCTCAGCACCACATATAAATAACAAATGAATAAAATAAAGATCCATCAACGAATAAAAAAAATATTAAAAAAAAAATCTGGGGATGAGAGCTGGGTGCGAGGGTGCATGCCTATAATCCCAGCTGCTTGGGGGACTGAGGCAGGAGGATTGCAAGTTCAAGGCCAGCCTCAGCAACTTAGCAATGTCCTAAGCAACTCAGCAAGACCCTGTCTCTAAATAAAGATAGCGGGTGTGGCTCAGTGGTTAAGTGCCCCTGCATCCAATTCCCAGTACCAAGAGGAAAAAAAAAAATCAGGGATGAAAATCTTCCTGGGTTTGCTCTGTGAACATTCAAGGGCTATTGAAAAATATTACTGCCAAAAATAATTAAAATATTTTTTAAAATGCTGCCAGGTTGAGCTGAAGAGTAGCCTTAAAACTCTGACTTGCTTCCTGGAGAACAGCTATAAAAATGAGCAGGAGAAATCCCCAGGTTAGTTAGCAGAAGGGAAAGGAAGAAGAAGAGAAAGGAAAGGAAGAGGAGGCAGAAAGGAGGTGAAATTATTATTATTATTTTTTTTAACTTTGTAAAGGAAAGAAGTTTATTTGGCTCACAATTCTGGTAGCTATTAAGTCCCAACAGCAAGGAGCCAGCATCAGGTGAGGGTCTGCAATATGGCAGATGATGTCATGGCAGGAGGATGTGCCAGAGGCAGGAGGGGAGGCAAGAGATTGGGAAGCATTATCTCATTCAGTCTTCCCAGTAACTCTGTGTTATAGTCAGCTTTTTTCCTGCTGTGACTTAAAGACACAACCAGAACAATTGTAGAGGAGGAAAAGTTTATTTAGGGGCTCCTAGTTTCGGAGGTCTCAGTCCATAGACAGCAGGCTCCATTCCTCAGGGCTCGAGGTGAGGCAGAACATCATGGTGGAAGAATATGGCGGAGGGAAACAGCTCACATGGTGATCAGAGAGCAGAGAGACTCTACTGTCCAGACACAAATAGATATATATACTCCAAATGCACATCCCCCGGGACCCACCTCCTCCAACCACACTCTACCCACCTTCAGTTACCACTCAGTTAATCCCACCAGGGAGTAATTCACTGATTAGGTTAAGGCTAAAACCCAATCATTTCTCCTTTGAACTTTCTTACATTGTCTCACACAGGAGCTTTTGGCGACACCACACCTAAACCTTAAAACCCTGTGAATTCTTTGTCATTATTATTATCCCCATCATATAGATTTAAAAAAAAAAAAAAAACTCAGATGTTTAGGTAACTTGGCCAAGATCACCCAGCCCAGGCTGACTTAAATTCATGGGTTAAGTTGTGGGCCTGACTCCACGTTAACAGCTTAGTCACCTTGATGTGTATTTAAATGCTTCCCATTTGGATAAAAGCCTCTGGGATTGCAAAGCACTTCACTGTGTATCAACACAGGGAATAGTTTGTTCTCAAAGCACATTTGTTTTTAAAATAAACTTTATTTAACAGTCATCCTGAGCCAGCCTTAAATGAATGCCATAAGAATTTCTTTTGGTAGAAAAGACCTCCTTCGTGTTGGAAATGTTGTTAACTTATAGGGTCTTTCCTTCCTTCATTGTTTATTCATTCTTTTAAGAAGTATTTATTGAGTACCTACTAAGTGCCTGATGATTCCTAGAACTTAGCTGAGCTTCCTCTCTAAAGGGGCTTATAATCTATATTCAAAATATTCAGGACAAATCATCCAGAACTCAGTCTATTAGTGGCACTTGGGTGTCAAAAATAGATTCACAGTACAAGAAAAGAATAAGTAGATTCTCTAGATCTGAGATCTTAATAACTGAACTGAACATAAGTACCTCTAAATGACCAAGTAGTTATCAAACTTCCCACCAAGTCACCCCCAACATAAAAAAAATTAAAAAATAGAATTGTACCCTCAATTCACTGCCTCCTCATTTAATTCCACCAGTACAGCACACTCCTAAAATAAAACAAAAAGAGTCAAACATTTCAGCTTTCCAAAACTGGCCCAAAGCCAGTACACTGGGCTTCTGCTGTAGAATAACCAAGACCCTTTCTGTAGCCTATAAATAAATATCAGCAGATGCTCAGACTCAAAGGGTCCAAGTGGAAAACCAGCCCACTGATCCTCAGAATTGTGTGTGTGGCCTCCTTTCCTGACTCCTCTCCAGCTTTAGAAATCTATACTTTGGGAAGCTATTAGTACAGAAAATAGTATTTTCAAATAATAGATTACCCCAGAAAACCCTAGGAGGACAGGTAACCCAGGAAGTGAGTCTCTGCTATGTCCCAGATACAAAAAGTCTCTTCTACTTTGAGTTTCCAAGGGATGGAAGAAATGAGCCCCACTGGACAGGTCTCTTTCCAGAAACTGTGCTTAGTTCCTGCTGAGCTGTTCCATCCCTATCATTGACCCCTCAGAATGCCAAAGGACAAACTAGGAATGCCATCCTACCCCTGCCACAGCCTTAGAATGGACAGGAGGCCACTGATTGCCAGTTCTGGTTTTGCAACATAGTAATAAACTGGCACATAATTCTCAAAACAAAGTAACTTTATTCTTTTCATTTGGGAAATCGAAGTAATGCTTTTCAGAGAAGTAGAAGCAGAAACTTTCTCTATAAGGAAAGTAGCAAACAACAGTGCTCCTTAGAATAAAGTAGAACTTACACTTCTTAAGAGCAGGGGCTTTTCCAGGTGAGGTGCAGTGGTGCATGTCTGTAATCCCAGCAACTCAGGAGGCTGAGGCAAGAGGATCGTGAATTCAAAGCCAGCCTCAGCAACTTGGTGAGGCCCTGAGCCACTCAGTGAGACCCTGTCTCTAATAAACTTTAAAAAAAGGGCTGGGATGTGGCTCCCTGGTTAAGTGCCCTTTAATTCCTGGTAACAAAACAAAACAAAAGAGCAGAGACTTTTCTGTCTTGCTCTCTGGGGAAGATACAGTACTTTACCAGTTAGGACTTTAATCCATGCCCTCTGAACGAATGAATAGATGATACAAATAGGAGTGTTCACCACATCTTCTGGAGTAAACACTCTATTCTCATCTCATTTAAACCTTTTGGCCTAATAACCAGGAACCTGTACAATCCCCCATCTGTCATGAGGAAACTGAGATTCAGAACGTTGACATCATTTCTTCGGGATCATGGAGCCACAAGGCACTTCCAGGTTTTGTGGGGTCTGAACTGAAGGATTCCTACTTTAAGGAAAAGAATATAAAACTACAAATACAAATTTGGGGGTGTAAGCAAATATCTATTTGGAACGAGTGAAGAAATTGCAACAGATTACAAATATTAAAAAGTATTACAAGGGGCTGAGGCTATGGCTCAGCGGTTGAGCGCTTGCCTCGCATATGTGAGGCACTGGGTTCGATCCTCAGCACCACATAAAATAAATAAAGATATTGTGTTCATCTACAACAAAACAAAATATTTTTTTAAAAAAGTATTACAATTATCAGGAAATCCAGAAAAATCACAGTGATTTTTAATCATCTGTCTTCTGGTAGAACAAAATTGGAAATTTTAGCAGGTTGAGGGCTGGCAGGCTGTGGTTGTGCATGCTGACACACAGCATCTCTGCTTACTGACATTTAACCATAGAGGTTGCAGTGGCTAACAGGGACCTTACAGATAACCACAGAAGCCGAAGTATGAAACAAAGCAACAGGAACAGACAGAACAATCCCCCTTAGGCTTAGTACAGTAGAAGTTCCTAAGCTATAAGTGCTAAGAGTCTCTAGGCTGTTGACAAGCTTGCACCCATATAAGGAATGTAGAATGCAAGGTTTCCTATCAAGGATGTTAACCTTAAACCAACATCTCTGGGTTGACAATACCCATTAACCTGCTTCCTGTGGAGAAACATCCTCACTATAGTGACTTATTAATTTTATGTTACTTTTATTCTGTGTCAAATAGGTAAGAAATTTAGATATTCTAAACATGCTATATATACACAATGGAGGAGTTTTTGTTGTTGCTGTTTTGGGTACCAGAAATTGAACCCAGGGACACTTAACCCCTTAGCCACATCCCCAGAATTTTTTTGTATTTTATTCAGAGACAGGGTCTCGCTGAGTTGCTTAAGGCCCCACTAAGTTGCTGAGGCTGCCTTTGAACTTATGATCCCTCCTGTTTCAGCCTTGGGAACTGCTGGGATTATAGGTGTATGCCATCGTGCCCAGCTACAGAAAGAAGAATGAAATTATGTCATTTGCAGGAAAATGGATGGAACTTGAGAACATTATGGTAAGTGAAATAAGCTGAATTCAGAAAGCCAAGGATCATATGTTTTCTTTCATATGTGAAACCTAGAGAGGAAAAAGGAAAAGAAAGGTAGGGGGAGTGGGAATCTCACGAAAACGGGAGATCAGTAGAGTAGAGAAAAAGGACCAGGGAGAGGGAGGAAGACGGGGAAAAGGGAAATCCTAGGGAATGATATTGGCCAAATTATATTGTTATATTGTGTGCATGTTGAATATAACAATAAACCCCATTATGTACAACTACAATGCTCAAAAAATATAGGAAAAAATTCTTTTAAAAAAATCTCCAATGTGCCCAGTAATTTACTCTTCTTCATTAATTGGGTTATCACAATTCCAAGAGTTCTGCACTATTTCTAGTCAATATTTCTATCTTTCTATAAATGAATAAACAAAATGTTTCTTTCTGTTAAGTAATGAGTGAGTTTGATAGGATCTAAAAATTTTTTTACTATGAATTCCTTCTGGGTAATGAATGATTTTATTTTTTATCTCTACCACTTTTATTTCACATTCTTATTTTTCTACAAATTTTCTTTCGGTTCTTTAACAAGTTTAAGGATGACTACAAAAAAAATGTATCATTTACCTGCGTTCAAAGCAGGAGGTGTAATTTTTTCACTTGTTTTGTTGACACTTTCCCAAATGACTTTACAATTTGCATTTGAATGCTTCTGATTCAAATCTTCCTTAGCCAGATTCCCAGAGTGCCCTTGGCCATTCAGTGCCACCTCACCTTAGAAAAAGGACACACAGGGGAAGTTAGAATACAGAGACAGCATGCCTAGGGCCCCAGGAAGGGAAAGACCCTGGAATTCCAAAATCATCAGGTTCAAGGTAAACTGACCCCTGCACAGCCAGTGTGTGCAGAAGTCCCATTCCACAGTTGATCTGCCTCTAGCCTTCCTAGATAATAGGAAGCTGACAAAACAGAATGTATAACCCCCAAGAAAATTGGGACCCTCTCCTCCAGCAATCATCTTCCATGAAATGCCAAGAAATATCTAAGATTCTTTCTGGAAGGTCTCATCCAAAATAAAATGCTCAGAGAATCCTTGGGTTCAAAAGGGCTAAACTAAACACTGAGTGAAGAGAGGAAAAAAAAAATCAAAATCATCCAACACCAAAAAATAAAGACAGAAAGGAATTAGGGACCATCTCTGCCTTCCCTTGGGGTCTAAATTTGAGGAATGTGACAGGTAAACCGGGGCCACAGCCAGACCTCCAGACTCCAGAGGCTTCCTGGCTCTCAGCACCAGCAGGCTCCTGTTACCAAATCCATCCCTGGAAAGCCATGATCCCCAGCACTCTGGGAACTGCAAGCCCTCAACTCTACTGGAATTGGGGACACATTTGCTGCCTTCCCACAAGGGCACAGCAGGATGATCCCCAGTTCCTTCAAGAGTGTGTATGCATTATGTGTGTATTGTGAATATAACTCTAAATTTTACATACGTCCTGGGAACCATAAACATGTAAAATTAACTTTAAAAAATAAATCATTCTTCAGGGCTGGGATTGTAGCTCAGTGGTACAGTGTTTGCCTAGCATGCATGAGGCACTGGGTTCCATCCTCGGCACCATAAATAAATAAATAGATAGATAGATATCCATTGGTAGCTAAGATTTTTTTAAAAAGCATTCTTTAGCTAACACATCCATTTTTTCCTCCTACAAATTATTAAAAATCTAAACGGAGCATGTATTCTTCATCTCTGAGCCACCCAAAACATGCATTTCATGTGAAGATTTTCATGATAAAATTATTTCATAACTTGGTTTCTAAAAATCATATTCTTCAAATAAGAATTTTATCTACTCAGCCAAGCGCGGTGGTGCAGGCCTGTAATCCCAGCACTTTGGGCGGCTGAGACAGGAGAATCGCAAGTTCAAAGCCAGCCTCAGCAACGGCGAGGCGCTAAGCAACTCAGTGAGACCCTGTCTCTACATAAAACACAAAATAGGGCTGGGGATGTGGATCAGTGGTCGAGTACCCCTCAGTTCAAACCTCAGTACCAAAAAAACAACAACAACAAAAAGAATTCTACCTTCTCATGCCACTGCGGAATTCACTGTTGATAAAGCAAGCATATAGAAGTATGTATCTACTTTTAATAAATTTACCATCTAGAAAAGGGATGAAGAAGTGGGTGCAAATGCCTATAACATCATGTTGTAAGTGAAGAAAATAGCCAAGGAGCAGAACTGATACAGCTCTAGGGACTCTGAAGAAACACATTTCCAAAGAGAGAACATCAGAGGTATTTAATGCAACGTCAATCATCTAAATCAGAATTGTATTTAAAAACAAAATCAAAACAAGTGCAGTTCAGGAAATCTGAAAATATCTTGGCAAGTATAAATGAAAAGGACAAATGACAAAGCACCTGCTATTTTTCCTCCTCTGTGCGTGATTTTTACACAAAAATCGATATTGTATTTATTCCGTGTAATTGTGCTTCACTAATCAGAGATCCTGTTCTATCATCCTCTGGATTATCTTGTTTTCCTGCCTCATTTGCTTTCTGCTTCCACACTCTGGCAATGTTATTCCACAACATGATCGCAAAGTAAATTTTAACTGAATTTGCAATTTGAAGTCATTGATTTTTTTTTTCAAGTTTAAACAAACGGAAGTTAACTGCCAGATATTCCATGAAGAAAAGTCTTCTGAAAGGGAATGTTAGGTTGTTTCATGGAATTCCATCCCAGAAGAAGGAATGCTGGCATCATTAGGAAGTGAAATTGTAAAAGGAATGTAAAAAATGAGCACCAAGCAGAGGGGGAGCAAGTGGAAAATTCTCCACAGCTGGCGGGGTTGGGGAGGACCCTCTTGAACCATCAGCAGTATTACGGTATGGATGTGAGGTGTCCCCTCAAAAGCTCACTTGTGAGACACTGCAAGAAAGTTCAAAGGAGAAATGATTAGGTCATGAGAGTCTTAACCCAATCAGTGAATTAATCCCCCGATGAGAGTGGTAGATGAGGGTGGGTAGGGTGTGGCTGGAGGAGGTGAGTCCCCAGGGGATGTGCATTTGGGGTGTGTGTGTGTGTGTGTGTGTGTGTGTGTATGTGCATCTGGAGAGTGGAGTCTCTCTGCTTTCTGATCATCATGTGAGCTGCTTCCCTCTGCCACACTCTTCCACCATGATGTTCAGCCTCACCTCATGCCCTGAGGAATGGAGCCACCTGCCTATGGACTGAGACCTCTGAAACTATGAGCCCTCAAATAAACTTTTCCTCCTCTACAATTGTTCTGGTTGCATCTTTTAGTCACAGCAGTGAATAAGCTGACTACAACAAGTGGGAAGAGAAGTTTTCCATGAGACATTTTTGCAAAGACACTCACGTGTCCCGCAACCCCTCTTAGCAATAACTTGTTCTTTGCTTCTTTGACTGAGGAGGATGTAAGAAGGTTAGGGAGCAAAAAATAATATTTGGAAGAAAAAAAAGTGCAACTCTGAAGGAGATAGGTCACCCTATCTTGCCAGGGCCAACTGGGTGCCAAGGTCTGCAATAGTGAATCCACCAACATTGTGTGAGGAGCTGGAGTTGGCACAATGGAGATGTTGATGTGAAGCTTTCACAGCAACCTCAAACAGCCACCATTGGAGTGGGGACAGCAGCAAGAAAAATGAAGCAGCCCTGGAGGGGCAGGCAGGGAATTCTAACGACACTAGAAAAGAATTCAAGAGCTCTGGGAAGGGGAAGAGAGGGATGCAGAAGGAAGGAAAGTTTGTTGGATTCTAAAGACAATAGTGTGTGGGTTCTCAAAGCCAGAGATTGTCACTGTCCCCCATCCCTCATAGTTGCTCTTCCCCAAGATGAGAAAGAGAAATCCCAAAGAGCCTGAGCTTCTCCAAGCACAGTTCAAGCAACATTAACAGGATTTCAATTCACTGACTCTTGTCCCAATTAAAGTCTTGGGCAGGTAGTACTAAGAGATGCTGATGTGGCTTGCCCAAGTCACAAACAGCCCCTTGGTATTCTACTCAGGCCCTTAGTTGATGAGTACTCTCCTCAAAGCCAGGTGAGGGCTGGGACTTATCCTGGGCCTCTGCACCCTCCATGGGAATGCTGATGGCCACGCCCAGAATGCTGACTATAGACACTCCCAGGACACTACCCCTCTGAGCGCCAAGGCAGGGTCAGGGTCCTGGGAGCCTGCACTGGATCACGGTAGTCCCGTACTGTGCCACCCTGAATCTCCCAGGTCCTGGGACTGGCACTGCTTTGCCACATAGCCACATTGTTGTTTTTCTTTCTTTCTTTCTTTCTTTCTTTTCTTTCTTTCTTTCTTTCTTTCTTTCTTTCAAGTTGTAGATGGACACAATACCTTTATTTTATTTATTTATTTTTATATGATGCTGAGGATCAAACCCAGTGCCTCACAGGTGCTAGGCAAGAGCTCCACCACTGAACCACAATCCTAGCCCATAGCCAGTCTTGATGAAAACTGCTGAGCATGGTCTGCTGCCCTCTTCAGGGCCCTCAGCAAGGTCCAGGGGTCCATGGGAGGACTCTTACTTGAAGCATATACATGCTTTCTTATCCTTCCCCATCTCCATCTCTTCCAGATGTGCAACTTTTCTCTGAGCAAATCCTTCTCCCCCATATAAATTAACACCTGCAGAGCAACACAGGTAGCCACAGTCTTGCTCATTTATCAGACACACCTAAACTGCCAGAACCCTAATCACAGGCCCATCATGGGACTTCTGATCCTCAGCTGACCACCATCAATGTGGAGCTAAGCACTTGGAAAAGACATGGGGGAGACGGCTTCACAAGAACCCACACAGAAACACAGAGTGAACTGAACATGAACAATGAAGTTTCCAGGAGCTTTTTTTACCTTCTATGCCATGAAGCTACAGGGGCTAGAGATGGGGGGTTGTCTTAGCCCATGCCAGCTGCCATAGCAGAAGACCATGTGCTGAGTGGCTTAGGAACAATAGAAAAGTATTCTCGCAGCTCTGAAGGCTGGAAGTCCAAGATTAAGGTACCAGTAGATTTGGTGTTTGGTGAGGGTCCACTTCCTTCATAGACGACTTCTTACTGTGTTGTTGAGGGAGATGTAGAAGGGTCAAGGCAGCCAGGGCAAGATGGCCCATGAGGTCAGGAGCAGGGCCAGAACAAAGGGGCGTGAGAGGGTCTTCTAAGGAGGTTAATTTCCCGCTTGATGAAAGTGCTTGTGGACATAAGCGGGGAATCCAATCAGACACACACTTCCGTAGTCCCATTCCTAAGGAGCAAATCCAATAGAAAATCTAAAACAGATGCGTGGACAGAGGGGGCACTCATCAATAATAATGAGGAGAGTGTGGACGGGGAGGAGATAAGGAATGGAGGAAATTCCAGAGACCATAAAAAGAACAGGCCGAATCTCCCCCACTGGATTCCCAGCTCTCAGGCCCCTTCTCTTTGGAGAATCCTATCTCTGTTGCTTTTGCCATAAGCCTACCTCTTGCTTGCTAGATCTCTATGTCCTGTTCTTCAATTCTTTGCTGAATGGAGACAACGAACCCAGCACCCCTAGATGGTAACATCCTCCCATGGTAGAAAGGGTCAAGCAGCTCCCTTATGTAAAGTGCTAATTCCATTCATGAGGAGTCTGCTCTCATAAACTAATCCCTCCCCAAAGCCCCATCTGCTAATTTCATCCTATTAAAGTTTAGATTTCAATGTATAAATTTGGGGAGGGTGCAAACATTCATATCATAGCAGAGCTTAGCGACAAGATGAAATGAACCAACTAAATTGCTTTGGACATACCAAAGGAATGAAGGAGCCAGAAGAAATTTTTGCCACAGTGCCACAGTAATTTTTGTTCATTCTAAATTTACTAATAGAGTTTTGGGTCAAAACGCCATTTCCCAGCATGCACTACAACCCACCCACTTATCACACAAACAGGCGTTATCTGAACTTCCTGCAGAGTAAACAGAAGCTCTACCTCAGTGAATTCCAGAGATGAAATTATTAAAGCTATTTTGCTTATAAACTCCTGGAACCTGCTGGACCCAGATGGAGAATTGGTAGCTGATATTTACAAGCAATCACCTCCAGAACTGGGGGAACCTGGTTGGCACTGGCTGAGTCATCTGCTCCCAGCAGGCCTCCCTTTCAGGCTCCCTCCATGCCCATCTCTGCAGTGAGAACCCAGTGGATGGTTCTCCTCAGTCCCCTGGCTGTTTGCAGCCCATTTGCTTCGAAGCAGACATGGACTTGGGGCCTGAACAGCATTCCCATTCCACTCCATATCACCCAGATTCTGTTGATACTTGTCAAAAATCTCCATTCACAGGAACACCCTGCACCAGATTCTTTGGAGTTCTCAGAATTTTGGGATGGAGAGTCAGTTCTGTTGCCAAGACCTCAGAAATAGCACAGAGTGAAATCTGCCAGCTTGCAGCTTGCAGAAGTGAGCTCACCTTTCTCTAGAGAAGTGAGCACACAGCAAATGAAAATCACTAATGCTCCTATTCATCCAGCATATTATTCCCCTTGGATGTGAAATGGTTCTTCTCCAGGCTGCAGCTAATGATTGTCTTGACCTCTCACGCTCACGCTTGCGAGCTACCAGCCATGTCAGACCGTCGACTCTGGAAGACTTTGGAACTTGGAACACAAGGTAGGAAACTACCAGGAGCTGTGGCCCCCCTTCCACTCTGCCACCAAATGCCATTTTATGAGACCTCTTTCTCCATTCAGGTCTCAGCTTCTCCAAGTCCGGCAAAAGCACAAAGAAAAACTCCTTCCTGTCTCTTCCCTAGGGATATTAAGAGGCTATGCAGTTTCCAAAATCTAGACAAATTTTGGATTCTTAAAAGGCACAGGAAGAAATCACCTAGCTGTGGAACTGTTTGCTGGTTCCATGACTTCCTAGCTGTGTGGCCTTCAGGGACACCTATTAACCATTCTCCCCCACCACACCTTCACCCCTGATTATGGTTTGTATATGAGGTGTCCCCATGAAAGCTCCTGTGTTAATGAAGGAATGTTCAAAATATGAAATAATTAGATTAGAAGAACTATAACCTGATCAGTGGATTAATCCACTTGCTGTATTAATAATTTGTATGGACTAACTGGTCAGTAACTGCAGACAGGTAGGGCAGAACTGGAGGAAGTAGGTCACTGGGGCGTGGCTTTGGGGTTTATATTTTGATCCTGTTGCCTTATCCTCTCTCTGCTTTCTGACTGCCATGAGCTGACAGCTTTCCTCTGCCACGCCCTTTAGCCATGATGTTCTGCCTCACCTCGGGCCAGAGCAATGGAGTTGGCCACCCCTGGACTGAATCTTGGAAACTGTGAGCCCCAAATAAACTTTTCCTCAAGTTGTTTTTCGTCAGGTATTTTAGTCACAGTGACACAAAGTTGATGAACTCACTCCCCATGAACTGAAAACTTTCAGTTAAAAAAAAAAAAAAGGAATCCATCCGTGGTTTTAGAGTTGATTTTTGGGACAGGTAGAGGGAGGGCGTTCTAGGACAGGAAGTATGATACTGTCCTCAAGGCTGAAAAGTGGCAGCAGAGATGGCCAGGGAGGTCCTGTTATATTTAGGCTACCCTAACCTTTGAAAATAGGAGCTAGCAAATGGAAAAAGTAGGGGAAGGTTATCTGCATGATAAAGGGATTCTTTTTTTAATTATTTTAATATATATTTTTAGTTGTTGATAGACCTTTATTTTATTTATTTATTTATATGCCACGCTGAGAATTGAACTCAGTGCCTCACACATGCAAGGCAAGCACTCTATCACTGAGCCACAACCCCAACCCAAGGATTCTTAATGCAAAAGAATAGACCATACACCTAAACTATTGTTTCTGGGCAGATTTAGGAAACATCTGTTGATTGCCTCCCTCCATCTCTGTGAGTTAATTATGGTGCTAGGTGCTTTCACATTTATTTTCTCCTCTAATTCTTGTAATTGCCCCGATAAACAGAGGTCTACCCAGGTCACATGACCTGCCTGAAATCCCATAATAATAAAGGCTGGTAGGATTTCAACTCAGGTTATTTGACCTTGAGGTTCCGTCAGGTACTTCCCACAATCCTCAAAGGCTCCTCAGAACAGGAATGCTCCATTAGAAATAATGAATATTCAGGAGTCTCATTTGGGAAAAATCTCCCTATAGTTAGGCTTAATGTAAATGAAAGGAAAATATGATTCCAGTAAAACAAATTCTTCATTTATACATCAATCAACAGAAAGCTGACTATTGTAGAAAGTTAGAGTCACCCTTAGTGTCTTATTGTCAAATCCTGTGGTATTGTCCTTTAATCACACAAAGCTCTGCTGTGAGAAAAAGAGAAAGACTACTTCTTCAACAAACCGCCAATTTTACTATGGTGGGCTCTCAGCATAAAGATTAATTCCAAATCCAACAGTACATTTTAATTTTCACACAGAAAATAAAAGACACATATTTTTACTTTAAGTATTAGCCTTTACACCAAAAGAGAAGCCTTAAAAGATAAACAGGTTCAAGTATAAAAAGTTTAATTTTTTTACATGACAAAACACTGAAAATAAAGTGGCAAATTTGAAAACATTTTAGAACATATGGTAATTATCAGGTATGTATTAAATACATAAAGAGCCTCTCTGAATTATTTTTTAAGTGAGCACACCCATACAAAAATGGGCAAGAGATTTCAACAGGTGATTGGTGAGTATCAAAGCACGAATTTTTTTATTTTTTTTTTACTTATCAGCCTAGTTGATTAGACAACAAGTAGAAATAGTAAGTATACAGGATAATCGACACCTTTGTACACTACTGAATATTGACAAAACATTTCAGAGTGGTAAAATACATTATAACAAGTTTATACGTCTACTTTGGTTGTTTTCTACAAGCATACATTGCTTTTGTAATAACAAAAATAGATAATACTTTTAGATATGCTCACTCCAAATCATAGGATATAATCATGGATGTATAAAAATATCTCAGCTAGAAGACATACATGATAACGCTAATAAGGACACAGATTAGTAAGGCAGAAAACCACAAGCTTCTATACAATAGCCCTTCTTCCCCCTTTTCCGTAGCAATAGAACTATTTTGACTTCCTTCACAGTCTCCCTTACAGCTGAGTATAGATGGCCAACTGCAGGAAAGGAGAACTGTTGTGAGACTTCTAGAGAAACTAGAAGCTGTCTTGGCTGGAAGGAACCCTTTGGATTCTCCCTTATTTTTTCCTTTGTACTGACTAGAATTTGGATGTGCTATCCAGAGCTCCTCAAGCTACTTTGAGCAAAGAAATAACCCTGAGGATGGAAGCTGTTAGTGTCTGAATCTTTAATGTCTCCTGAGAAGTTCATGTTGGACAATGCAAGAATGTTCAGAGGTGAAATGAATGGATTACTAGGTGATAACTGCAGACATGTGGGGCATGGCTGAAGGAAATAGGTCACTGGGGGTATGCCCTTGGAAATATCTTGTCCCTGGCTTCTCTCCTTCTCCCTCTCTCACTCCCCCTCCCTTTCTCTGCTTCCTGGCTGCTATGAGCTGAGCAGTTTTTTTCTGTCATGCCCTTCTGTCGCGATCTTCTGCCTCACCTCTGGTCCACAGCCATGGAGTTGGCCAACCGTGGATTAAAACCTCTGAAACCATGAGCCCCAAATAAATTTTCCTCTCACAGTTGTTCTTATCAGGTATTTTGGTCACAGTATTAAAAAGCCAACTAACACAGAAGCTCTGCAGAAAAATGATGGACCAAAAGACAGACAAATCCTGAGTCCCTGATGACTGCCATATCAACCCTGAACTGCTCGCCTCTGGACTATCTTAAAAAGAAATACATATTCACCTCATTCAAATCTCTATTCTTTGGGAGTTTCTTTTTTTTTTTTTTTTATGGTATGAAGGATTGAACTCAGGGGTACCCGACCATTGAGCCACATCCCGAGCCCTATTTTGTGTTTTATATAGAGACAGGGTCTCACTGAGTTGCTTAGTGCCTTGCTGTTGCTGAGGCTGGCTTTGAACTCGTGATTCTCCTGTCTCAGCCTCCCAAAGTGCTGGGATTACAGGTGTGTGCCATGGCACCTAGCATATTCTTTGAGGGTTTCTTTGAATAAAGCTGAACCTAATTCTAGCTAGTTGGTTGTTAGATTAACAAGTCCCATAGTGGAAAACTAGCTAAATAAATTGTGTGAAATCTACATGGTTAAAAACCTAAGTAGCCATTAAAAATATCATATGGAAAGATGTACATCATATATTGGTACTTGATGATAGCCAGTTTAAAAACTGAGTACAGTATGATCCCATTTTTGCAAAAACCAAAACAAAACAGAAAATTGCTATTCATGCATTGAAAAGCCTGGAGAGTTGGAGAGTTACCACCAAAATGTACAAGGGTTATCCATGAGTGGTTGGGCTACAGTGATTAGTCTGCTTTTCCAGACAAAGTATCTAATTAACTTCAACATGTTTTATGCATAAGATCTGTGTGAGACACTAAGTCCCACCTGAAAACCTATTTACTTCCAGTTGAACAGAAAATTTTTAAAAGGAACATTTAGGCCTTATTCAAGATGATCGTTGTACGGCACATAGGGGTTAAAGCTGATTTTGGAGAGTGTATTCACTCTTGCAGATTATTAGGAAACCACTAAATAAATTGAAGCTCAACTCCACAGACCCATGCCTTTCAAGTCCTGAAGGGTTAAATACAAAGGCACATTATTTTTCAGTGGCCATATGTGTCTCAAGCAAAAAAGGGAGCCTGCAGAGACACTTCCAAATGTTCAAAGGACACGTTTCCAGGTCTACAGCTGTGCTTTATTAGGGGGCTGAAGTCAATACCCACAAGAATTTGGCATGACTTATTTAAGAAAATGTTAATGTGCATTGAAAGCAGATTTAAAATACATGGGGCGGAGCAATCATGCGCTCCATGAAGCACAGAAATCAGGCTTATAGAAGTGGTTAAATGCTTTCTCTAGATCTTTTTAAACTTTGTGGGTATCTCCCAATTCTCTCACCATAGAGCTCAGTTTCCCAAGACACAGCAACAGATGACTCTACCAAGCTGCAGGGAATTGCATCCCCGCCCCCAGCCCTGTAATTAGCATGTCACCTGTGCGATGTCCTCACCAAAGCCCTCCCCACAGACTTACACAGCGAGCCTCCTGTTCTCAAGGGTTGTGAATTTTTGCACTAACAGTCCTTCTTTTCCCAAATAGCAGCCACGAGCTGGCAGCAAGAACACGTCGGCTTTTCCTCTGTACTGTGGTCGAATCATATTTTCAGTCATGTGAAAATCAACAAGAAAATACCGTTGGGGTTTCGAACAGCTTTCTGCTCCCATCTGGAGTCCAAAAAAAGGCTCATTTAACTTAACACAGCCACATTTTTCAAACACCTGGTTCTTCCTTGGCATTCTGTTGAGAAAAAGTTCTTCCAAAACAAGAACAAAATCTCAGTGATAGTTGAACCACTCATCAGCGCATGTGGTGAGAAATAGTCACTGTCCATGTGTTTAAGCCCTGCTGGTAGGGACCTTCGGAGATAATGGTAATAATAATGTATCACCTCTGTGGCCACCTCCGCCACCCCTCTGCAAGTGAGCAATTGCACTTCCTGCTAGGTAGTGGCTAGGTAATTTGCACCGGGCAGCCACCTAATGAGTTAAGGCTTTATCATCTCCATCTTTAAAATGAGAAAACACGTTAGTCACACAGGTGGTAAGTGGCAGAGTTAAAATTAATACGTAGGTCCACTTGATTCTTTTCATCATCCTAGACCTTTTTTTTTTTAATATTTTTTTAATTGTAGGTGGACACAATGTCTTTATTTTATTGCCTTGTATGTGGTGTTGAGGATCGAACCCAGGGCCTCACGCATGCGAGGCAAGCGCTCTACCGCTGAGCTACAATCCCAGCCCCTAGACCTTTCTTTAAAAATTTAACTCTGGCTGATCTCTGTGCTACTTTCTGCTTCTTGGAATATACCTATTCTGAGTACTTCATGTAAACAGAATCATCTGATATTTGTCTTTTTGTCTGAATTCTTTCACCTAGCATCATGTTTTCAAGGTTTTTCTATGTAGTAGATGCTTCAAAACTCCATTCCTTTCTACAGCTGAATATATACCACACTTTGTTTATCCATTCATCACTTGAAGGACACTTGGACTGTTTGTGCCTTTTGGCCATCGTGAATAATGTTGCCATGAACACTGAGGTACAAGTACCTATTGGAGTCCCTGTTTTGAATTCTTTGGGGTGTACACGTAGGGGCAGAATTGCTGTATCATGTAGTTATGCTATGTTTAACTTTTGAGAAACCTAGATTTCCTCCATATAAAACCCATGATGCTGAGCTGGGTTTGTGGCTCAGTGATAGAGCACTTGCCTAGCATGTGTGAGGCACTGGGTTCCCTCCTCGGCACCATGTAAAAATAAATAAATAAAATAAAGGTATTGTGTCCATCTACAACTTAAATAAGTAAATAAACAAATGCATGATCCTAATTTTGTGTAGATATATATATTTGCACATATGTAGTCTCTTTTGATTTAGAGTGGAAAGAGAATGAAGCAGACAGACAGGCCTGGTTTTAAACCCTGGCTGCACCACATAAACAATGTTGGGCAAATCACCTCTGGGTTTTAGTTTCCTCACCTGGAAAATGGGCTTCGTACCATCTACCTTGAGGATATGAAGATCTGAGTTCAAATGAACAAAATGAGCAGCACACGCCTGACCAGAGCAGGCAGAGGAGAAATAGCAAGTGCTTTCCTCGGTTTCATGAAAAAGGAAGGAGAGGCTTGTCTTTTTGGCATATAGAACATAATACCTCTTTAGGTCCAATTCTCAGAGGACAAGCAAAAGCAAAGTCACATCAGGACAAGTCTGGGGACTCTGGCCACCTCAGGGACAGCAAGATCCATAGTCTACTGGTTTCTGCCCAGGGCATTGATGAGTGGCGTGGGCACACTTGGCTTGCCATCATTAGCTCTCCTTAGTGGCTCTTCTATGCCCAAGGGGCCAGGAATCAATCAACCCAGATATTCAATAAAGCTCCCTGACTGCACGTGGCTTAAAGCGCTAAACAATAAATGCGACTTACCTAGAATGCAAAGCCTACGCCATCTCCCCAGATGAGAACGAAAGCCCCTTAACACAGAGATTACTTTTAAAATATATCTAAATCCAAATTGGTGGGATCGGGGCTGGGGTTATGGCTCAGCGGTTGAGCGCTTGCCTCGCATACGTGAGGCACTGGGTTCGATCCTCAGCACCACATAAAATAAATAAAGATATTGTGTTCATCTACAACTAAACAAAATATTAAAAAAAAAAAAATTGGTGGGATCATTGAAACTACTGCTGTCTTGGACAACAAAAATGGAGCCTTTGTGGCCAAGATCCCCTTTCTTTTTCTTTTTCTTCTTCATCCCCAACCATAGACCTGGGAGGCTCTCTGTTCAGAGTCTGTTGCCCTTGAAAGAGATGAATAGCCAGTGTCCGAGAGCAGTGATAACTTGCACCCAAAGGGCATGTCAAGAAATGTGACTTGATGAGGTGATTAACTCTTCTGAACAATTTTGCTTTGGGCTCATATGCATATGATGGCTTTGGGTTCCATTTAATAACGATAAGACTGTTGAACATCATCATTTGTTCATCAGTGTCAATTTGGCAATTTTGATCTTGCTTCGTTTGTTGCCTTTGACCTTCCTGAAAGACTGCTACGGTGGGTCTTCAATTCTTTTGGTGTCAAAAAACACTGAGAGATGAAAAATACACTTGTACATAAAATCAGCTGCCCCCCAAGCATACCCAATCTGCTAACTGTAGCCACGGAGGACAACTGTCCACAAAGATTCCAATTCTCACCTGAAATCTAGCAGTTTCAACTGCATACAGTCAAAATCATAGCCCCGATCAGATACTTTGTAAATTACTTTGATAGCTTCCTTCCTATCCAGAATCCCTGCTTTGGTTATTTCTCCATCCATGAAGCCAAGAGAGGAAGAAATCTATGTCACCAGAAGCTGGATCCCCATGTTTAGGGTACAAACGTGCATCACGTTTTGTCTTTTCTTCTTTCCACTAAGTCTAAAGAGGCAGGCTGACATTTAGAGTATGCGAACACAACTTCAACCTCCATCTGTAAGCAGAAAATAGTTCATTAAATAAATGTCTGTTGGTAGTACAGCTTGAACATAAAGTCTGGTGTTTGATTCGGCCCTGAAATTTTCTAAAATGATAATGAACTGGTCCATGGAGCTCATTATCATAACTTCATTATCATAATAACCCTTATTATGGTAATCCAGATTCCTTCAAGAGCGAGAGGGATAAAAGCTGGGACTGACAGAACCCTGCCCTCACATACCTGAAGTACGTACATATTAGTGTGACCAAAACGCTGTGTTCCTAATCAGTGGCACTGTTCCCCCATCAGACATCTAAAGTTTGCCCTGTCTTAATTTAGCTGGAAACAGCATGCAGATAGTTTGTATTTTAGGAAGAGCAATGAGCACCCAGGAATGTAACTAAAATGTTATTACTAGGCTGATTAGAGAAGTTACAAGGCTGCCTGAGTCTGTCTTGGACACTGTCAAAGGGCAAGTGCTTCAGAGCGCTGTGGCTCATGCCTGTAATCCCAGTGGCTCGGGAGACTGAGGCAGGAGCATCGCAAATTCAAGACCAGCCTCAGCAACTTAGTGAGGCCTTAAGCAACTCAGCAAGATCCTATCTCTAAATAAAATATGAAAAGGACTGGGAGTGTTGCTCAGTGGTTAAGCACCCTCAGTTCAAAGGCTCAATCTGGTATTAAAGAAAAATAAAAGGCAAGGGCTCTCACACTGGTGCACTGGGCAGTTGTTAAGCAGGTAGAAGAGGGCTGGAGCATTTATAGCCCTTCAGTCATCATTTTCCTACCCAAACAGACTCTTAAGGACAATGCCAAATAAATATTGTTATTTAGGAGGAGGTTTGAACTCTAAGGTTTTATGAAGAAAATTACATTTGTAAGTCCCTTGATTCAATTAGTTTATTATGTGCAAGCTGAAATATTATTTGAGCCCTTTTCATTCACACAGCTGCTCAACAAATATTATTTTATTTTGAAAATCATATATACTTGAGATATGCTAGGCATTATGTTGGAGTCTAAGAATAAAACAATTAATAAGGCTGTGTCATATAACCAGAGAAATGAAAAGTTGTGCTCCGTTTGTGTACAATGAATCAAAATGCATTCTGCTGTCATGTATACCTAATTAGAATGAATGAATGAATGAATGAATGAATGAATAAATAAATAAATAAATAGAAGGCTGTGTCCTCTATTCCAGAGCAGTCACAGTCTGGGGGATGGGAAAGATACATAAGCAGCTACAAGATTCCAAAGTGGGGCTGGGGCATAGCTCAGTGGTAGAACACGTGCCTCTCAGTGTGAGGCGCTGGGTTTGATCCTCAGCACCACATAAAAATAAATAAATACATTGTGTCCATCTATAACTAAAAAAATTTTTTTTTAAATGATTCCAAAGTGCTGTGATATGGGGGTGGATGATACTCGTAAGATCTAAGGAGACACAGATGTACTAACACAGTGTGGGGACTGAGAGACAGGGATGGGGGAGAGGAGGGTCAAGAAGCGCCACCAGCAGAAGACATTCTGGCTCTCGAAGGAAGAGACGCATTGGCTCTGGTCTCTGCAGAGTAGGCAGAGGAGAACTGGAGAGAGGAGGAAGAGCTTGGAGCCTGTGACCACAGCAGGGTGGCAAGAGGCCAAAAGACATCTTGACATCTTGCTAGGCACTTGGCCTTCATTGTGAAGGCTCAAGAGATTCCGTGATAAGATCAGCTTTTTGGAGAGAGGTCCCTGACTGCTCTGGGGAGAATGCCTAAAACCAATATTTAGAAAACTAGATACCACAAAGCCTGTGAAATAACATTTATTTATTTTGCCTTGGGAGAGTTCCCATAGGAGTTTTCCTTTAGTTTAATTTGCATGACAGTGCAATTTTCTTTTTTACTTGTGTGTGTGTGTGTGTATGTGTGTGTGTGTGTGTCTGTGTCTCTGTGTGTGTTACTAGAGATTGAACCCCCCAGGGGCTCTCTACCACAGAGTAATATTCCCAGGCTTTTTTTATTTTTAGTTTTTCTTTTGAGACAGGATCTGGGTAAAGTTGCCCAGGCTGGCCTTGAACTTGTGAATCTCCTGCCTAAGCCTTCCAAGTAGCCAGGATTACAGTCATGCACCACTGCACCCACCTGGTAGTCATACAATTTCCAAGTCCATACACTGTGATAGAGAAGAATAGGGAAAGTTGGACCTTCTAGCAGTAATAGCTGCAATTTATGAGTGATTTTGTATTTCACACACATCCTTCAGTGCTGACCATGATCACATGGAGTGGGTATTATTATTCTCCCCATAAGACAGATAAAGAAACTGAACTTCAGAGAGGTAAAGTGATTTTTCCAAGGCCACATAGCTGATAAAGGATGTCAACGGAGCTGGAATCAAGGCCCTGGGAATCCAATCGCTACATCCTCAACTATTATGTTACTTGATTGAAAGGAAGGGACAGCTGGCAACCTGTGAATGACAGGAAATAGATACCAGGTATGGTGAAGATGGCAAGCTGAACACATTTAAATTTTCCTTCCTCACAATACCCCACTAAAATTACTGTGAGCAGGTAAAAATTCTCTGGGATGGAGAGAACGGGAAAGGAGACGATAACATAAATTTAGTAGTTAGAAGGGCCAGTGATATAGCAACCCAGAAAATGCTGATTGCTGAGTCAACACTGGGGAGAGCAGAGAATCAAATCCATTTATGTGGAAAATCCTCATATGAGGGGCTGTGGTAGTAGTTCAGTGGTAGAGTGCTTGCCTAGTACTGGGTTCCATCTTCAGCACCACATAAAAATAAATAAATAAAATAAAGATATTGTATCCATCTACAACTAAAAAAAAAAATTACAAAAAAAAAAAAGAAAATCTTCATATGAGAGACAAACCAGGAAGTTGATATCCACATAGGAGTACCTCTAGAAAGAAAACAATGAAGAGAATGTGTTAGTCAGCTTTCAGTCACCATAACAAAGGACCTGAAGTAAAACTTATAGAACTAAAAGGTTTATTTAGACTTACAATTTTAGGGCCACAGTTGGCCCTGCTGCTCTGGGCCTGTGGAAGAACCCAATGATGGCAGCATGTGGCAGAGCAAAGTCATTTGCCTCATGGATGGGAAGTGAAACAAAGAAGAAGATAATGGGGTCCCACAATCTTGTCTTTGAAGGCAGTTCTCAATGACCTGAAGACCTCTCTGTTGACCCCATCTCTTGGTCTCCAATGCACCAAGCTGGAGAATTAGGCTTTACCACATGGAATGTCCTTTGGTGGACATTTATGATCTAAGCTCTAGAGGGGAATGAAGAAATCATTCAAGAATATTTCTGAGAACTATGGGGCTGGGGACATAGCTACATAGTTGGTAGAGTGCTTGCCTCACATGCACAAGGCCCTGGGACCACCAAAAAAAAAGAATATTTCTGAGAACTAAAAGGGCTTACCAGATGTTCAACATAATGGATGGAAAAAAATCTGTGTATATAAAATACAGAATATTAGGGTCAATTGGGAAATCTTCTAGGCTTCTAGTAATAAGAACAAGTCATGTAAAAAGGTTCTGGAACCAAATGGCCTTAGACTTCTTAATAGAACACTGGAAGTTGGAAGACAATGAAACATTTTTTTTCTTCCTTTTTTTCCCTTTTTGTGACAATAAAGCATTCTAAAGAAAAATGAATTCCAACCAAGAATTTTATACTCAGACAAATAAGCATCTAAGTGAGTAAAATAAAGACAGTTTTATGCTTTGAGCTTCAGGGTGTCAAAAAGTTTATTTTCCATACATTCTTTTCCAGGAAACTATTGAAGGATGTACCCCAACAGGACAAGGGAGAAGTCAAGAATGAAGAAGGTAAGGGACCTAGGAACCAAAATAAAAGGGAAGCAGAGAAAAGCCCAAGGCAGAAGGAAAAGAAGAACTCAGACCCATGAAATAGCCCAGACCATGAAATATCTAGTGATATCTAGAAAGCAGTCAGTTCATCCTGGTATATCAGAAGGCTCCAAGTGGCTTCCTCGAGAAGATAATAGATGGAACATCCAATGCATTAGATGCATTAAAAGGAAATTTGAACTGTGCTACAAAAAGTAGGTTCAGTCAACAGGTGCTGTCCATGAACTATTTGTTCTAGAAATGTCTTTTTATTATATTTTATGAAAGTGTCTGTAACAGACAGAATTTTTTTTAAGAAAACACTCACTCCTTGCAGATGGAGAAACATTGATTTAGACAATAGATTGAATCAGAAATACACAGAAAACTAAAGCAAATTTTAAAACACCATTATTAATGAGGAGAAAAAAAATTGGGCAGGAAAAGGAAAGTAATTATATTTTTCCACACGGTTGAATTCTGAATAGCATATAGGTCATAATAATGTAAACACTGAATATTGATTTAACTAAAATGATGATAAATTATCTTGGGAGGATGGGAAGAGAGTATGTGTGGTAGAGATGGGAAAAGGCAAGAGTTAAATCCTCATCTTACCACAGAACCTAAGAGAAAAATGAAGAGGTGGCAGCACAACCATGTTTATAGATATGGAAGGGCAATTTTTAATCAGCTAACAAATATAAAAGTGGTTCCCTGTGGGGAAGAAGAAATAGGAGCAAGGCAAATGGGGACTAGTTTTCCTAGCAATCCTTGAAGAACTGGTTGTCTCTGTGAACTGTGCCTGAATAACTCTCAGAATCAAAGTCTGTATCCTGGGGCCAGTTAGTGTTGGAGCAAACAATTCTGTATACATTTCAATAGGCAATAAGATTACTTAGGCCTTAAGGTTAAAGACTATCACATAACCCAATATAATAATCAATGCTCATAAGGGAAAGCTATGTTCTAGATAATCTACTTAAGAAGGTAGTCACAGGACTATTGTTGTAGCTCAGTGGTAGAGCACTCGCCTAGCACATGTGAGGCACTGGATTTGATCCTCTGCACCACACTAAAATAAATACATAAAATAAAAGATAAAATAGAAGTATTGTGTCCTTTTACAACTAAATATATTTAGAAAAAAAAAAAAGGAAGGTAGTTATATATGTAGCACATTCCAGAAAGATCTCTCTCCAAAATTGTTAGACGGGGGTGGGAGATAAGATAAACTTCAAGGGAGTAAATCCTCAGACAACTAGAAAACCTCATATTCGAAACCAAATCTTTACAGTAGGTATCCAGATAATACAAAGAGCGCTAACCTTGAATGTCAGGCTATTATTTTGAATAAAGGGTTTTAAGTACAGTAGGTCCAGTAACTAATTTTGACAAAGTCAAACAACTCATGTTTTTGTTTTGTTTTGTTCAATTTTTTTTTTTTTTTTTTTTTTTTGGTACTAGGGATTGAACCCCAGGGTGCTTTACCACTAAGGTATATCCCCAGGCCTATTTATTCTATTCTATTTTTCGTATCAGGGATTGAATCCAAGGACACTTAACCACTGAGCCACATCCCTGGCCCTTTTTATTTTTCTCATTTGAGACAGGGTCTTGCTAAGTGGCTCAGGGCCTCGCTAAGTTGCTGAGGCTGGTTTTGAACTTGCGATCCTCCTGCCTCAACCTCCTGAGTCACTGGGATTTACAGGCAGGCATCACTGTACCCAGCTTCAAACAATAAACATACATTTATCTACATCTATATACTGTGAGACATGGCTTCTTAGAGATGAACTTCCAGGGATGTTGAATTAATCCTGTGTTGTATCACGAAAGAATAATGTCCCTCCTCTAGTCCTTTGAATGTTGTCAATCTGCTATTTTGTGCAGGTTTTAAAATATTATGAATCTATCTTAAGCTTATCAAGGTCTACAGATGGCATTATACTATGATCCATGTTATTATCATTAGGCATTGTGAGGCATCCAGCTGCTTCCTAGCCATTGGAACAAATACTGTACAAAGACAGAGACTGCCTCTGCCTCAAGGGATTTCACTTTAAATAAATGGCGGGAGCAATTCAAAGGGAAAAGAAAGAACACAGAAACTACGAAAGGCAGCACCATTTTTATCCTTGTTTCTTTGGAAGAGATAAGGTGATTTAAAATGCTGGAGAGGGCATATCTTTGTTCACAGAATCATAAAATCAGAGAATTTAAGAAGATGAAAGAGCTTCCGAGGCCATCTAATCTGGATGTGTTGGGGGATGCAAGGAAGAAGAAATAATGCCATGAGCTTGTGTGTAAATGTTTCCAGTGTTTTCCTAGAGGGAGGACCCTAGGTGGTAATCAGACTATCAAAGCTTGTACAGCTTTGTCTAATCTAACTCTCACTGGACAGGGTTATACATTTTACAGCTAAGAGAACTCAGACTTTCAGCATCCCTTTTTATTTTTGAGAAGAAAAAGAAGACCTCCAGAAGGTAAGAGGATTGACCCAAGGGCAACTAGAAAGTCATGGCAGAGCTGGGAAATGTTTCCTGCCTGACTTCAGCCCTGGGTTCATCGCCCCACCTCGGTGCCTTCAATATGCTGCCTCTGTCTGTCTACAAATCCCTACATTTAGCTGATTTCAGTCATTTCGAAAAATGTCAGTGATTTTTATGTAAAACATATTTCTGCACAGTTTTCCAAACCAGAAACCTGGGCAGCATCTCAGATCTTCCTCTCCTCTCAACATGATCCTCCCCAGTATCTAAGAGGTCACTAAATCTCACCTGTTCCCTCCCCCTAGGTAGCCTTGAGATCACCTCCCCACTTCTGTATCCAACTGTACCCACCTCCTAACTGCATTTCTTCCAGAGGTTGTCTAGCAAAAGATATAAGGAATTCAGAATCCAATTAGACAATAAAGGGATTTGTTTAATCCAATCCAGTAGTGACAGATTAACCACAACAGGTGAGAAGGATTGAAAGAAGTTAAGGAAAACAAGGGTTAATGGTGAAAGATTCCCAAAAGAAACAGGATGCACCAGGAGGCATTAAATCCTAGCGGAAGTATAGCTGGCCCTTGGCAGTATCCATGAGGTATCGGTTCCAAGAAACACAGCCCTCCACCCCTCACCTGGCAGATACCAAACTCCATGGATGGTCAAGTCCCTTATATAAAATGATAGTAGTATTTACATAGACCCTCTGTTCATCCTCCCATATGCTTTAAATCATCTCTAGATTACGTGTAGAAACAAATGTTGTATAAACTGCTATTATACTATATCATTTAAGGAGTAATGACAAGAAAAAAAGTCTATACATACTCAGTACACATTCAATTTTTTTTTCAAATATTTACAATATGCAGTTAATTGAAGCTCAGATGCAGAACCTGCAGATATGGAGGCCGACTGTATGGGCATTGAGAGCACCCGTTGACAACAGAAGATGGTACCCAGCTCTAGAAAAGAGCCCAGGGTTGCCCAGGAGCTTGGGTGCAATGATCCAGTGAGTATGTAGTGCTGGGTACCACCCAAGATCACACTTTCAAATATCTGATTGATAATAACAACATTGTGTCCTTTGTTTTTGACCTAGTGCCTAGAGTAGCTGGAATCACAGGTATGCACAGGCTAAATTTGTTCTTTAAAATGCTATTGCACACGCCTGTAATCCCAGCAGTTTAAGAGGCTGAGGCAGGAGGATCACAAGTTCAAAGCCAGCCTCAGCAACTTGGTGAGGCCTTAAGCAACTTAGCGAGATCCTGTCTCAAAATATAAAAAGGGCTGCAATGTAGCTCAGTGGTTAAGCACCCCTGGGTTCAATCCCTGGTACCAAAAAAAAAAAAAAAACCCTTGCTGTGGTGCATGCCTATAATCACAGTGGCTCAGGAGGCTGGAGGATCACAAATTCGAGACTAGTCTCAGCAACTTAGCAAGGCCCTGTCTCAAAATTTAAAAAATAAAATAAAAAGGACTGGGGATGTAGCTCAGTGGTAAAAACACCCCTGGGTTCTATCCTCAGTACTAAAAATAAAAATAAGACCCCTTGTTGGTCAGTAGAATACCAGCTGAGTAAGTTTCTCTAGCGATCTCTCCCCAAGACACACAAGGTGAGCAATGATTTCTGCACCAAACTACCTCCACAAGAACTAAAGAAAGACCATAGCACCTGGTTTTAGTATAACCAAAGGAAAAGACTAGTGAAGAAGGCAGGAAGGAAAGATTGCCCTTTTGCCACGCCTGCAGCTCCAAGCTGTCCTGCTTGGAGATGGGGTAGGGACGTTAAGTCCAGGCCTTAGACTTGAAACCCAGCACTAGGCCTATCATGGTGAAAAACAGTGCTGGGCAAAGCCCCGTGACCCCTGCTGCAGGACTACCTGCAGACTGAGCCATGGGAACTGAGTTAGGCCAAGCAGCTGATGGTGTCCATCACCCTTCCTCCAGCCTTTGGTGACAGGGCAGGAAGCAGAACTCCATCTGCTGAGAAGGGCCCCAAAGGTAGCATAGGCCATTTTCTGGGACCTCAGTACCAGGCCTGCCACAGTGAGACCCAGCACGTGGTAGACACTGAAAACCCAGTATGCAGGCCAGAGCTCACAGACAGAGCCTCTAGAATGGCCCTGGCATCCGGAAGAGATCTATGCACCAGTGCTGCAAACTGGAGTTTTGGCCTGCAGCATTTCCAGCCTTGGCATGGGCTTGAAGATACTTGCCTTCCACCAGAGACTGCGTAACTATGAGACTCAGGTGCAACCCAGCTTAGTGTCAGCCTTGAGGGTCAAGGGACTGTCTCACTACTTTTCCCCAAACCTCGGGCAGCAGAGCTATCACCAGGCTGGCCCAACACCAGTGCAGGTCATGTTTCAGCCTGTATCATAGCAGGCTATGGCACTGACTGGTGTACCTTGAGACTGTATAGGGTGGCTGTGAGATTCCAATGCAGCCCAGCCTGGCATCAGCCCAGGTGGCCAAGGGACTGCCTTTACCAATGCTACCCCAACCCTCTGATAGTATAGTGTGATGCAAGACCCCATTCACTGGGGATAGCAGCGAGTAGTAAGCGCAAGGCTTTGCCCTAAAACTTAGTGCTGGGCTGGCGAAATCTAATACTGGGAAGATTCTCATGGTCCCCATACCCAGACCTGCCTGTGAACAGAAGCTCTTGAACAGCTCCAAAGCCAGGTGACAATACACAACCGCACACTGTTGAATTTCAGTTGCAGGTTTCATCACCTGTGTCTGGTTGCAGTAGCCTTGGGCCATGAGTCCAGCTCAGCAATAGACAGCCCACAGAAGTATGGTCCTTGGTCCTAACCTAGTTTTTGCTGGTCTTGGAGGGCTGTGAGCTCAGGGTGTGACACAGTTTGGTAGCACAGGTTGCCATTGGTGGGATACAGGAGCCTGGGGCTGGTCTATCTATGGTGACTCTGCCCAGAGCTGGGTCTGACCACAGGCCAATAAGAATAGACAAGGTATGATGTGGGCAGAGGCTTATGGGAAGCAGGCTTAGAAAGACAAGTACCACATGACCTCACTCCTATGTGGAATCTAAAACAGTTGATCTCATAGAAGTTGAAGGTAGAATGGTGGTTACCAGAGGCCAGGTTATCAGAGCAGGGGAGGGATGGCAGGTAGGGAGAGGTCGACCCATGGGTGCTCAGTTATAGTTACACAGGAGCAGAAAGTTCTGGTGTGCTGTTGCACATGGCGGTGACTATAGATAACAATAACATACTGTACATTTCCAAAAAAGATAGAAGAAAGGCTTTTGAAAGCTTTCAACATAAAGAAATGAAAAATGAGGAGATAAATACGTTTAACCTGATTTAAGCATGGCATAGCATATCCCTGTATCCCAACATTATTTGATAACCCATTAATATGCATAATTTTGTATTTGATGTAACAGTTAAAAATAAATCTTAAAATATAGATAAATAAAATCTAAATTTAAAAAAATGCAGCAGTTCACATGCAGGTGAATCTGCATGATTTATTTCAGAATCATGATTTTTTTAAAAAGTTTTTAAGTTTCAAGCCAGGCGCGGTGGCTCAAGCCTGTAATCCCAGCACTTAGGGAGGCTGAGACAGGAGAATCATGAGTTCAAAGCCAGCCTCAGCAACGGCGAGGTGCTAAGCAACTCAGTGAGACCCTGTCTCTACATAAAACACAAAATAGGGCTGGGGATGTGGCTCAGTGGTCAAGTACCCCTGAGTTCAATCCCCAATACCAAAAAAAAAAAAAAAAGTTTTAAAGTTTCATACTGAAACTTGGCCAAGTTGGTAAAGGGTTGAGAATGCTTGAAACAATATGTTTTGTGACATGTGACATTTTGATTTATTATATTTACAAGAAATACTTCAATGCTTAGGAAGCTGTTGTCTGTTAGTGTTGAAAGTCTTCCCAATTAGGCATTTGGAGTGCTTGAAAAACATCTTTATAAATGTAGTATAAGGTGTTTAAGGCAATTTAATTAGTTAATTGTATAATTAGGGATAATTTTTAGGGGAATTTAATACACATTAATGAAAATGTTTGTTTTTATTTGCAACTTCAGATACCTGCAACTGTAAATAGTTCTCCTTGATGATAATGAGAAACTGAATATACAAACAGGAAATGGCCAGACCACATCAAAAAACAGAACTCTGACCCACATCAGCAGTAACCTATCCAGGTTATCAATCTTCATCTGCAATAATCAGCCCAGGAAGCCACCCTGGTATAGCCTGCATCCAGTCAGACTTCTAGAAAGAGAATCTGTCTCCAGTCCAGTAACAGTTCAGGAAGCCAAATGATAATTCCCATAACCATTGACCCTAAATGGCCAGAACTGATGAACAACTGACAGTCTTCCCAATTTTTGTCTATCCTTCCAACTTGGGACTAACCAGAAAGAGCTGAATATGCTCTCCTATTGTTATGGTTGGCATATGAGGTGTCCCCCAGAAGCTCATGTGTTAGACCATGCCAGGAGGTTCAGAGGAGAAATGACTGCATTATGAGAGCCTTAACTAAGCAGTGGATTCATCCCCTGATGAGATTAACTGGGTGGTAACTGAAGGTGGGAAGGGTATGGCTGGAGGAAACAGATCATTAGGGACATGCCTTTGGGATATATATTTGTATTTTGCAAGTGGAAATCTCCCCCCCCCTTTCCCCTCTCTGATCATCATATGAACTACTTCCCTCTTCTACACTCTTCCGCCATGGTGTTCAGCCTCACCTGGAGCTCCAAGGAATGGAGCCAGCTGTCTCTGGACTGAGACCTCTGAAACTGTGAGCTCCCAAATAAATCCTTACTCCTCTACAATTGTTCTTATCAGGTCTTTTAGTCACAGCAGTGGAAAAGCTGACTAAAACGCCTATCCAGTCACATCAGAGGCCTGCTTGGAGCTAGCCTGCTTGGAGCCTCCAATCAGGACACACCAGAAGCTTCCTCTTTTTTGTAGTCATCAGTTTTGCCATTTGGCTGCTTGCCTTTGAGTCTCTGCTAAAATATGAGGGAAGGTGCCTGATTCCTTTGCTGGAGCAAGCTCTGAATAGACTTTGCTTTTTCTAATTTGGTTGGTCTTCATTTATTTCCACCATAAAATATTCTCTTGGATAGTCTGAACTGACCAAAGTCTTGGTCTCTCCAATTCATATTCTCTCTCTTTCTCTCTCTTTGTTTTCACTTTTGTTTTGTACCAGGGATGGAACCCAGGAGCACTCTACCACTGAGCTATATCCCCAGCCCCTTTTTATTTTTTTATTTTGATCAGGATCTCACTAAGTTGCTTGGGTTCTCACTAAGTTGCTGAGGCTGGCCTCCAACTTGCCATCCTCCTGCCTCAGCCTCCTTAATCACTGGGCTTACAATGCCCAGCCCCAATTCGTTCTCCATGCTATGGCCAGAGCCCCATTCCTGCTGTCCCCTGCCTTCCCTGGGAATTCACTCTAAGCTCACACAGGTAACAGCCTCTCCCAACATGCCCTGAACAACCTACATCATGTGTCTCTTCCCTCTCTGGATCTTCCTCTTTCTGCTCTGACAAGGCCAAATTCCTCCAGTTCCTTGTGCTTGGATCCTCTTTGTCATCCCCATTGCCAGCCAACTCCAGGAGTCCTTTGGGAAGTGTCACTCCACTCTAGCATATTCTCCCTCCTCCCCGCCAGCTCTTACCATGTGATAGCTGTTCAATTCTTACTTCTCTGCTCTGCTTCCTTGACTGTAAGTTTCCTAAAGGCAGAAATCCTCATCTGCCTTGCTTACTGTATCCCCAGCTACCAGGCACATGATAGGCATTCGGTAAATAAATCCATCAGTGGGAAGCCAGAGTTCCGACAGAGGCCTGTGACCAGGACCATTCAATCATTTTTTTAATGGGCTAACCTAATGAAAAGGCTTTTTACAAGTGAAAAATCCACGCTACTTCTTAAAGGGGGAATTCTATTTAGCTATTTCAATTTAACAAACATTTTCAGAAAGCCCCTGAATGCCAGTCTCTAAACTAGATGCCATGGATAGAAAGAAGCTAATATGTGAATCCAGCTGTCAATGACCCCATTGAGACTTGGAGATAAAAATATAATCAAGATGCGCTTCCTGCCAGCAAGGTACTCACACTATAATAATAATGACACACATAAAAATAAATGATCATGACACAGAGTACAGTAGACAGAACATAGAAATACAGAGAAGGACCAGATGCAGTGGTGCACACCTGTAATCCCAGGGGTTGGGGAGGCTGAGGCAGGAGGGTCGAGAGTTCAGAGCCAGCCTTGGCAACTTAGCAGAACTCTAAGCAACTCAGCAAGACCCTGTCTGCAAATTAAAAATAAAAAGGGCTGAGGATGCAGCTTAGTGGTTAAGCGCCACTGGGTTCAATCCCTGGTAAAAAAGAAAAGAAAGCCCTAGAAGGTCTAGAAACAGCACACACACTGTGCCCACACAAATCACACGCATCTATTTTCCTCCCTATACATTCTATTTTCCTGAAAGGTTGTGTGCAAATTAAGTGTCTGTAAATCAAATCATTTGAAATGTCTCCAAGGTACTTCTCTGTTTAAAGAAATGTTGCTGTGACTCTTTTTTAAATCAATCTCTAATTTAATTCTTTTGTCAATCTGACACTTAAATAGAATAATCTTTTTATGAAATGCAGATCCCAATCACATTACATCCTGAAGAGCCAGAACGGCCATGTGTGTAGGGGCATGGCAAACTTTAAGAGGAGGACTTTTTCCTCTGAGCTTCCTTATCTGGATTTAAAAATACAGCCACGTGCAGCTTAATGACAGGGCACGTTCTGAGACGCCCGTCCTTAGGTGATTTCATTGTTGGGCAATCATCAGAGAATGTACTTATGCAATCTAGATGGTCCAGGTCAATCCGTGGACGTGGCCTCTTGAGGCAATCAAGTGCCAAGTCAACTGGAGAGGTAGGAAGCTGCTGGCAGCGTAACATGGCAAACCGTCCTGCGGGAAAACTTTTTTGTGTGTAAGTAAAAGGTATGGCAAATGCATAAACCAGTAGCAGTTGTTTATTATTCTTATCAAGTATTAGGTACTGTGCATAGCTGTATGGTAAGCTTTTACAGGACTGGTGGTGCAATAGGCTTGTTTACACCAGCATCACCACAAACAAGAGAGTAATGCTTAGGGCTGTGGATGTTCCGACACTAGGTCATACGGGAGCATCACTGGATATGTGGCCCAATGTTAACTGAAATGTTGTCTATGCAGTGCATGACTGTGCCCTATTAGAAGAGGCATTTGGTGTGTGTGTGTGTGTGTGTGTGTGTGTGTGTGTGTGCACGATGCACAGGGAAGAGAGGACTTGGTCTAAAGCCTCAGTCCCTTTCCTCTGCATGCCTGCACTGACCCTGATTCAGAGCTGTTGAGGACACCTTGATGCCTGTAAGTGAGCTCCAACAGCACAAAGGAATCCCCCCATTATATCTTCCGGGACAAATTTAAATTCAGATGCTGTTTTCAAAAGCAGGTGACAGCTGGGCACAGTGACAGTGGTGCACGCCTGAATCCCAGAAGCTCGGGAGACTGAAGCAGGAGGATTGCAAGTTTAAAGCCAGCCTCAGTAAAAGGAAGGCACTAAGCAACTCAGTGAGACCCTGTCTCTACATAAAATACAAAATAGGGCTGGGGAGTGGCTCAGTGGTCGAGTACCACTGAATTCAATACACAGTACCAAAAAAAAAAAAAAAATGCAGATGACACTCTTCCTGGGTGCTCATAAGGTCCAATGACCAGAAAGCAAATGCTCTTAGTCTTCAGCCTTCTGAAATTTCACTGGGCCATCTCACAGAAGAAAGAACCTTATCAGAAACAAGTTTCCCTTGAGATGTGAGCTCCATGGACACAGCAAGAGAGCTCCGCTTCTAGTTCAGATTGGGACTGCTGGTGTTATTTCTATTGTTATGGTTTATTTCTGATTTAGACTTGAAGTCTCTCTCAAATGCAGCCATAAGCCAAGACAGTCACTCTCTGGAAGAGCCCTGATGAGAAGGGGAGTCACGCTCAGGTGTGCATATCAGGTGAGGTACAAGGAGAAAGTGAAACAAAAATGCAAGAAACAGAAGTGATTTATTCCTCACAGGTCCCAGAGCAGTTAGGAGTGGATAGAGGGGGAGCTCAACCAGCAGGAGGGAAAGATGGGGCAGGGCTGTGGGACTTCATTACAGCCCAGGGGTCTTATTCCTCAGGCCTTCTCGTGAGGTGTGTAGACTGGCTAGCTGCTTTATTTTGGTTTGTTTTTGGTACCAAGGATTGAACCCAGGAGTGCTCAACCACTGAGCCACATCCCCGGCCCTTTTTATTTAATTATTTTTGTTTTGAGACAGAGTCTCACTGAGTTGCTCAGGGCCATGCTAAGTTGCTGAGGCTGGCTTTGAACTCATGATCCTCCTGCTTCAGCCTCCTGAGCCACTGGGATTACAGGCATGTACCACCCATCTGGCTGGACTGGCTAGTTTAAACAAAACATGTGAAAAGAGGAGAACTTATTGACAAGATTCTGATGTTGATGATTAGGTTTTATCGTGGTCAGAAGCTGTGGAAAGTGTTGGGTTTGAGGTGAGTGGGATAAGGAAGGAGCAGTTTCCACACAAGGAGGAGTGTTTGTTTGGATATTAGGAATTCAACCCAAGGATGCTTTACCACTGAGCTGCATCCCCAGCACTTTTTATTTTTCATTTTGAGGCAGAATCTTGCTAAGTTGCTTAGAGCCTCCCTAAGTTGCTAAGTCTGATCTCAAACTTGCGATCCTCCTGCCTCAGCCTCCAAGTCATTGGGATTACAGGTATACAGCACCACACCTGGTGGGAATTTAATTAAGGTGAAGATGATGACAGATAAGATGATAGGAGACCATTGGATTTCAAGCAACTTATGTAAGACCTAAAAATGGACAGCAGGCAGCAACCATATTAAACAAATGTATGACAGGTGGGTGAGACAAGGAGGGCAGCTTTGTCTCCGGCTTGATGTGGTGTGTTCCAGAGCATGTGCTCATGTTTCTCCTGCTGGCTACATTGGGCTTCATTTCACAGGCATGTAAAGCACTAGAAATGAAGCAAACATACAGCCCTTCTCTGTTGTGCAATAAACCCAGGGGCTCATGGAGAATCTGAACAGCCTCTATTCCACTCTGGTCCCTTCTTATAGGTGGACATTTCACATCAGGCCCTGGCAACCTTCTTAATGCTATGCGGCATCAAAAATAGAAAGCACATTTTAACTTTCCAGTGTCTGCAGACTAGCATGAAAGACGCTCCATGCATTCATCCAATGAACTCTTTACATTCCTACTGGGTACCAGATCCTGCAAAGGAGGTACTCAAACAAAACGGAGCAGGCAGTCTTCCCCTCCTGGATTCTAGAGAAGAAGGCAGCCTAAACCAGAAAGCAAATAAACAGTTATCCATTTTAGTCCTATGATAAAGAATAACAGGGAAGCCCATTCTTAGTGTGTCCTGGGAAGGCCTCTCTAAGGAAGCCCAGTTCAGCAAGGTTCCTAGAGGATAGAAAGAAGCCAGCTTTCCAAAGAATTGGGATAGAGTGCTCCAACAGAGACAGGGAGGCCCCAAAAAATGGTAGGAAATGACCCAAGGCCAAGGAGGCTGATGGGAAAAGAGCCAGGGCATGATTGGGAGTGAGATGGGTCTGTGATATGGCAGGAGCCAGATCATGCAGGGCATTGTGGGCCACGGAAGAGAACCTGAGATTCTGGGGGGCTGAAGAAGTGTCTCACACAAGGGAATGACATGAATCAATTCATGGGTTAAGAGGGCCACTCTGGCCACAGGAAGTAGGAAGGACTGGAAGATGATTTGGCAAGGAATGCTAATGGTACCCAGAATCCTGGCTCTCCTCTTCCTTCTGGGCCCACAGTTGGACTTTATTTCCCAAGTTCCTTCAGTTAGGCATGGCCCTTTAACCTGTTTCACTGATATAGCAAGAGTCAAAATCATCCTGGGATATCAACTGGTACCAAGACCAATTAAGAGTGTGGAGGTAGAGAGACCAATTTAGCATCTCCATCAGTTCAGACTCTTTGGGACACAAAGCAACTGTTTGATTCAGCTTTGCATTGCTGTGACTAACAGGAACAACTTAGAGAGGAAAATTTTATTTTGGCTCACAGTTTCAGAGGTTCAGTCCATACTTGGTCAACTCCACAACTCTGGGGCAAAAGTGACGCAGAATATCATGGCAGAAGGGTGTGGCAGAGGAAAGCAGCCCAGGGCATGGTGACCAGGAAGCAGACAGTGCTCTGATTGCCAGGGACAACATATAAACCCCAAAAGCACACAACCCCCCTACCCCGCAGTGACCTGCTTCTCCAGCCACATCCAACCTGCCTGCAGTTACCAGTTAATCCATCCAAGTGGATTGATCTACTTATTATGTTACAACTCTCATAACCTAATCATTTCGTCTCTGAACATTCTTGCATTGTCTCACATATGAGTTTTTAAGAGACAACTCAACAGTGACCAAAATCTTAAATTACTTAAGCAAAAGAGAAAACATATCAGCCACTTATGTGAAAAGTCTGGAAGTATGTCAAACTTCAGCAAAGCTTGATGCAGAAGTCCACCTGGGACACACTGACCCCTCTCAATGGTTGCCAACAGCCCCAGCCTGACCACTCCCAAGGTTGAGAGCAGGTTTCATTCTGACTGGTCACATGCCTACACCTGAAATAATACCTATGGCCAAGGGAAGATGCTACTCTGATTATCTTAGGCCTAGGTCCCAGGTTCCTGTCCAGGAGCCCCAGATTCACTGGACTCAGAGTGAAGGAAGAGAGACTATAACAGGATAGGAAGAGCTTCTTATGTCAGAAAACCCCAGATAAAAGAGAATAAACAAAATAAAAGTATATTTTTCTCTCACTTAAAACCAATTCAAAGGTAGAAAGTACAAGGCTGATATGGAAGCTTTATAGTTTTGCTTCTATCTTATTGACCAAAACTTAGTCAACAGAGATTAGAAAATATAGTCTTTGTCTTGGGGACAAAGCACCCAGATAGAAATCAGGATTGTGTTATTAAAGAAGAAAAGGGAGAATAGATATTAAATGGACATTTGGAGTCTCTGACACAAGTTTGGAAATGGGTGCGAGACTACAAATATATACTCCAGTTCTTTAGGCCCCTGCTTCTTTGAATGACACTGAGAAATTAAGGACCAGTTTTGAGCTTGCCTGGAGTGGACTGAGCTAAAAGTAACAGTATCTGGGCCATGACAACCTCACCATGAGTGTGGCTCAACACTTGAGCCTAAATGGGTTCAAAGACACCTTTGCCTAATACAGACTGCTTCCCTGTGTCTGGACTTCACAACTATACTATGCACCAAGCTTTCATTAAAATGGAATATTTGTGGTGCGGGGTGGGAGGGAGTGGGTACCAACAACCACTGAGCCACATCCCCAGCCCTATTTTGTATTTTATTTAGAGATAGAGTTTCACTGAATTGCTTAACTCCTCGTGTTACTGAGGCTGGCTTTGAACTCTCGATCCTCCTGCCCCAGCCTCCGGCCCCTCACCTCCGCCACCAGAGCCCCTGGGATTAAAGACATGCGCCACCATGCCCAGCTGAAATGGAATATTAAACTCCAAGTTTGAAAATAACCTAAGAGTGAAATGTGTATATACCCTTTCCCCTGAGTCATATGTCTGCCACCTACACTGCTAGTGCCTAGAGATTTCCATGAGATACCGCTTGTTCCTCAGGCCACAATTCAGAATCCCAAGTGGTCCAGAAAGAAAGCTCTAATGGAAAGAAAGACACTCACACAGATTGTGTACAGCATAATCTAACCACCAAATGTAAGACTCATGGGCCTCACAGTACCGAGGAAAACCCATGGTTGTCCTCAATTTGTCTAATAATTAGATGATATTTGACATCTGCTAGGAAAAAGAGCAGCCAGGTCTGGTGGCACATGCCTATAATCTCAGCTGCTTGGAAGATTGAGGCAGGAGGATCACAAGTTCAAGGCCAGCGTGGGCAACTTAGCAAGACTCTGTCTCAAAATTCAAAATTTTTAAACGAGACTGGAGGTGTTTTTCAGTAGTAGAATGCACCTCGGTTCAGTAAGAAAGAGAGAAAAAGAGAGGAAAAGATTGGAAGAGGAGAGGGAGGAAGAAAACAGACAGGAGCAATAATACTAGAGTCTAGAAGAGGGGGAGATTACAGCTGGTCTGCTCCATGAAAAGGGGCTAAAACCTGAACTGAACTTGAAAGTCTAACTTTCATTTGAATGTTTAGATTCTAATGGGGAGAGGAGGGCAAGGACAGGGTGCTGCATGAGTACAGATGGGGCTAGGACCGAGCGTTCAGGTAATCCATGCAGCTCTTCCACCCATGGAGAGGGGTTGAGCAGGAAAAGATGGCTTCCCTGGAGCTTGTTTGTGAGTTCATGAAGGTCAATTTGGCCAGAATATTGAAGATATGTATTAATATTCCTCAAAGAATAATATTTGAAAAAGCAGGGTTTGGAGTGTCAAGTCAGATCTGGGTCAGAAACCCAGTTTTGCTACCTACCAGTTATGTGACCTTGGGAAAAGTATTTAATCTTGTTAAGCCTCAGTTTCTTCAGCTTGACTATAACAAAACTTATACAGATATAAAAATAACCAAAACAGGAGCAGACCTCAATGGATCAGCAAGCAGTCTTTACTAAGCAGTGGCAGAATGGCACATGGCACATTTTCAGGGGAGAAAATGGCAAGTGGTTACAAGAGGGGTCTGTTTTTTATAGGTTTTCATGAGAGTTAATCATAGCAGAATGTGTATTCTGACTTAATCATTAGAGATGTGGGCAGCCAGGAGACTAGGTGTGCAGGTCCAAAGTCTAAATCAGGAAAACAGTTGTAAAAGCTCGAAACCCATTGTTACTGGGAAGAAAGTCCAGAGCCCAGAGCCCACTGTTTGCCTTCTTTCCCCCTGGGGATTGTTATTCCCTATCCTTCAAGAACTATGACTGTGTGTATAAAACAGGAGGTATGTAATAAAGATGGCTATGGGGCTCAGTGGTAGAGTGCTTGCCTAGCATGCACAAGGCCCTAGGTTCAATCCCCAGCACTGCAAAAAAAAAAAAAGGAGTGTTTATGATTATATACTTTTCATTAGTGCTACTCACCAACATTCCTGGTTCTGTACCTTCCAAGCACATGGTAAGCACTATGGTCTGAATATTTATGTCTCCCTAGATTCACATGCTGGTATTCATACCCCCAGGTGATGGTATTAGGAGATGGGGCCTTTGTAAGGTGATGAAGTCATGCGGGTGGAGCTCTCATGCATGGGATTAGTACTGTTTTGGAAAAAGGCTGAGAGATATCCCTGACCCCTTCTGCCACATAAGGACACAGGGAGAAGGTGGTGACATCTCTGAACCAGGAAGCAGATATCCAATCTGCCAACACCTTGATTTAGACTTTTGAGTTTCTAGAGCTGTGAGAAATAATTTTTCATTGCTCAAAAGCCGGAATAATTTTTCATTGCTCAAAAGCTGGTGCCGGACGCAGTGGCGCACGCCTGTAATCCCAGCACTTCGGGAGGCTGAGACAGGAGAATCGCGAGTTCAAAGCCAGCCTCAGCAATGGCAGGGTGCTAAAAAGCAACTCAGTGAGACTCTGTCTCTACATAAAACACAAAAAAAATAGGGCTTGGATGTGGCTTAGTTGTCGAGTACTCCTGAGTTCAATCCTTGGTATCCAAAAAAAAAAAAAGCCACCTGGTTTATAGTATTTTGTGGGTCAGAATGAAACCACAAGATTATACTTCCTGGTCCTTTGAAATGAAGTGGAAACACATGACCAGTTCTGACCAATCAGCTGTGAGCAGAAATGATGTGTATCAGTTTCAAGTCAAGCATTTAGTGCTGACGTGAGACCCACCAAAGTGCTGTTTGCCACAGCAACCAGCCAAGTTCCATCAACCTGTGTCTCCAAGTGAGGGTGATGGCTGTGTAACAAGTGTGGGTGATGGGACCAGAGTACCCAGTCCCCCAACCATAGGCATGTAGGATTAGGAAGAAAAATCTGTGTTAAGCCATTTGTCTGTTCTACATTCCCAGTGCTAATATCAGAGAGCAGCTAATGGAAAATCCCAAATCAAATGTCACTTAATACTTTTTTCTGATGCCAAAGATGACATTAGCCACTCTGTATACAGATTGCCTCTTGTGCCAGGAACTGTACTGGCATCTTAATATGCATGATCTTATTTATTTTCCCTATAAAGAGAGTGTCATTACAGGGAGGATTCAGAGTTCCAAGAGCTTAACACTTATTTACCTATCACATAGGTGTTGGTTTTAATGGAGAGGCCAGAATTCAAACTCAAGTCTGTCTGATGCCAAATCCCTTGTTCTTTCCTCTGCATCACTGCATTCAGAATACATTCAAGTCTAGGAAAAAAAATGTTTGGTACTGAGGATTGAGCCCAGAAGTGCTTAACCACTGAGCCACATCCCCAGCCCTTTTTTATAATATTTTATTAGAGGCAGTCTTACTGAGTTGCTTAGCTTCTCACTGAGTTGCTGAGGCTGGCTTTGAACTTGCAATCCTTCAGCCTCTACCTCCCGAGCAACTGAGATTACAGGTGTGTGCCACTTTGCCCAGTAAGTCTGGAAAATTTCAAAGCAAAAGTTCTTTTGATCTCTGCCTGAACTGTTCAAAAGTTTAGTGCAACTTGAAGATAATACAAGATGTTAACTCATAGGTATAACCAGACAGGTGAAAGTTGATTGATTCTTAGGGGCATTGTGAAACCTGCTTCCTTTCTTTCTAGCCACAACAACTAGTTTTATATCAAAAGCTACTTGATGCCATCCACGGCCAGGCACTGTTCCGAGCCCTAGGGAGATGATGAGGAATAGCCAAAGCCATTGCCTTCAGGATGACATGTAAAGCCAATTAATGATACATAAGTAAGCAGAGATATTTAAAATGCAGTCAACCCTCAGTATCCACAAATTCCACATACACAAAAAACCATAAACTGAAAATATTTTTTAAAAAGAATTATACTCATGCTAAACACATACAGACTTTTCCTTGCCATTTTTCCCTATATAATACAGTATAACAATTTGCATAGCATTTATGTGTTTTGGGTTCTATAAGTAATCCAGAGATGATTTAAAACATACTGGAGGATGTGGGGAAGTTATAGGAAAATACAATATCCCTTTTTATAAGGGACTTGAACATCCTCAGATTTTGGTATCTACAGGGTAGGGGGTTCCTGGAATCAAACGTTTGTGGATACCCAAGGATGACTTTAATTACTAATCATGCGAAGGGCTTGAAAGATACAGTACAGAGGGTGTGGTGGCACATGCCTGTAATCCCAGTGGCTCGAGAGGCTGAAGCAGGTGGATTGTGAGTTCAAAGCCAGCCTCAGCAACTTAGTGAGGCTCAAAGCAACTCAGCTACTCAGCAAGATCCTGTTTCTAAAATTTTTTTTTAAAAAAAGGCTGGGATGTGGCTCAGTAGCTAACTAAATACCCTTGGGTTCAATTCCTGGTACCAAAGAAAGAAAGATGGATAGATGGATAGATACAGGACAACAAACCAGCCTCAACAATTCATTTTCAGTTTCTTTTTCAGAATATCTGAAGTTTGGGATGGTTAAAGCAGGTGGGGGATATGCATACCCAACCTGCTACAACTTTGTGGCAAGGTCACCATGGGAGCAAATCTAGATCAAATCTAGATCAAATTACAACTGTGAACAGACATCTCATTACCAAGGAGGAAAAGTTCTCAGCCTGTCTTAGGCAGAGAGGCCCCTTTTAGCCCTCTGTCATGCAGGGCAACCCCTGACAGTGAGGGACAGGCAGAACTTCCAATGCAATTAGACCAGGTCTCTGAGCTCTGCAATGGGAGCCGCACCCTACTGCCAGCTGCTAGCCTGCCCTTTCCTACAGAGCCCTGCTGCACCGACCTGACTTCACGGCCACCTTCATGAGCTTCCTGCGACCAGTGCAACACAGAGAAAGGGGCTCACATTTAAGGGGCTTTATATTTTACAGTCATCGCACATTGAAATTTCAAATACGTTGATCCGTGATTCTTTGTTCGCAAATGAAATCCAAAAGGACAAAGAAGTAAGTGATGGAGGCTTGAAGCTACAATCTGGCCTCCTGCTGCCTCCCAGGCGGGTTCTTAGTCTTCTACTCTCTCACCCCTGCATCCAGGACCCGACCCAGTCTCCCACTCAACACTGCCCTGTCCCACCCCATGATCACTGCCATTCTTTGCCCTCATTGGAGACCATAAGTGTGGGTATTTTGAGGTTGACTCAGTTACCTTGTGATGTTTCTTTTTTTTTTTTTTTTTTTTTAAATATTTTTTAGTTGTTGATGGATCTTTATTTTATTCATTTATTATTTATATGTGGTGCTGAGGATCGAACCCAGGGCCTCACACATGCTAGGCAAGTGCTCTACCGCTGAGCTACAGCCTCAGCCCCTGTGATGTTTCTTAATAGGACTTTGTGTTCATCTCTACCCCAAGTACCAGTGCCACAGCTGGTAACTCAGCTGGGGTAAGCCTCCTGCCCAACTCAGTTGGGTACCTAGCTCATCCCAGTGTAAACAGCACAATACTCTTGGGCTAGGGGATGTGTCCATGGGAAAAAGAGATACCTGACTTGACTTTTCTGCCCCTGAGAGAACCACAGTGCTTTGAACCAGCACTGGTGACCTGGAAGCCAGTGGGCCCAGTGAGCTAACTGAATCACAAGACAGAACTCTTCATTCCCTAATGGGGGGCTGACGGCATCTGTGCTCACCCACATGTGTCCCTGTTCTCGAGGGAATGTGGCACTGAATAGCAAATAAAAAACACTGACATGTCTTGATCCATTTTGTGTTGCTCTAACAAAATACCTGATGCTGGATACTTTGTAAAGAAAAGAGTAATATTTAGCTCACGGTTTTAGCAATGGAAAGTTCAAGATTAGGTGGTGACCCCATCTGTTTAGCATATGATGATCGCTTTTCATAACATGGCAGATGGTATCATGACAAAAGCGCATATAAGAGATCTAAAGAAAGTGATCACATGGTGAGACAGAAAGCAAGAGACCAGGGAAAGGCTAGGATTGCTCTTCTATAACAACTTGCTACTCCACATCTGACCCACCCCTGTGAGACCAGCATTCATCAATTAATACAGGTGGAACCTCCATGACATAATTTCCTTCCGGTGGGCCCTATCACCTAAAGCTTTCACCACATTAATAGCGCCATAATGGGACCCAGCCTCTAGCCCAAGAACCTTTGGGGGACAAACCATATCCAAACCATTACAACTGGTCAAGAGACACCATGGAAGAAGAGAAAAGGTGTTTTATTTTAAGTCTTCTTTAATGGCACTTCCTCCTGCTTTTTGGGCAAGGGCCTCATATTTTCATATAGCATTGAACCCAGCAAAAGTATGTAGCCTAACCACCACCACTAATTTCACCATTCACCAAAAATTACTTCTCATATTCCTATGCTGATTATCCAGGCCTAAGAGGTTGATCAGGAGTAAGGGTCTTCATATGCTAATTAGGGGTGCCTAGGGTGTCAGGTATCAAATGGAATTAATTTATTGGCACTCACACCCACTTCAAGACTGAATGCCACCAATCCAATATAACAGAAGAAAGAAACAGGGTCTTGAGAGTAAGGAAGGTAAGGATGCTATTTCAGCTATGGTGGCCAGGGAAGACCTTTCTGATTTCTGACCACAGCAAGGTACCTGGTTCAGAGAGACTGAACTTTCTTGCAGAATACAACCACCTGCTCCTTAATGACAGGGATACATCCTGAGAAACGCATCATTAGTCAATATGGTTGT
Source organism: Xerus rutilus (assembly GCA_028644305.1). Taxonomy (NCBI): domain Eukaryota; kingdom Metazoa; phylum Chordata; class Mammalia; order Rodentia; family Sciuridae; genus Xerus; species Xerus rutilus. The sequence continues at coordinate 41,892,343 of CM053413.1, forward strand.
GCAAACATCATAGAGTATACTCATACAATCCAGGAACAGCTACTACATCACTAGATGATATAAACTCACGACACCACTGTTGTACAAGCCATCTGTCATGGTCCAAAATATGCCATGCGTGACCATGTTTCTCTGCAAAAGACATCTCCAGCTCTTTGACTCTTAATTTTGTAGAAAGGATTCTGGTTCTGTAGAAACATATGGGTATTTGTAAAGACTGGGAAAAGATTAGGTGGACCAGAGTCTGCTGTCATCAATGATCTCTTCTGGTGAAGAATGACTGAATGAGGTTAGAGGAAACATTTCGTCCTTATTACCCACCCACCCCTGCAGAACTAGAGATGGAGCCCAAGGGCCTCACATATGCTAAGCAAGCACTCTACCACTAAGCAACATCCCCAGCCTTTTTTATTTTTTATTTTATTTTGAGACAGAGTCTGCCTAAGTTTGACCTCAAACTTGTAATCCTCTCATCCCAGCCTCCAGAATATCTTGGATTACAGGCACATACCTGGTTTGCTTGCATTTTTAACAATGATAGTGGTAAAGCCCTCAGAGCTTTGGGCTGAGGATTGCCTTCTGTTATGTGAATGAGGCTGCAAGGAGCAGGCTGTAAACCCAAGTCTAAATCCAGCAGTGTTCAATCTGGAGGAGTTGCCTCTTCTGCACCTTAATGTCCTCCTACCTAAAATGAGGATGACTTTGAGGTTTACAATACAGAAAATGGATGAGGGTTCGATGAGCCAATCCATACACAGAACTCCAATTAGACATACTAGAAGAAAAGTTGACCCAACGTCCAAGACATAGTCAGTGCTTGTAAATGTCTGAGCTTATTATGAGAGCTAAGGGCTGTAGGAAGCCATTGTTTGGAAAATTTGGTCTCAGAGAAGGGATGAGAGCCTGGGCCTTCCTGGAAGAAAAGAGCCAAGAATACTTCTGAGGTTCAAAGTCACCAGCGCCTATGATGCCTGGAGTGGCCATACCCAAGCTGAGGGATAGGGAGCGACAGTGAGCTAAACCTCAAAGACCTACAGAATCAGTCCTGGGGGATGGTTCTTGGCTCATGAGCAGAGTGAGCATGCACCAAGACCATTCTACCTTACACTGGCCGTCCTGGGGATGGAAGCCCCACAGCCTGGGGCATGACTCTCTCTCCAAAGAGCAGTGACCCCCTTTCCATCTGCTTGGTCTGAAGAGCTCACAGCTGAAGGGAAGGAGGAGACTTGCCCCTTTTCTCCAAACTTTGACAAAACGGGCAAAACCAGAGTGAGACAGCCACTTGTGCCTCCACCTCCATGATGTCCCCTGCATTGGTCAGGTACTGCTGAAGACGACTGGACTCCCTTTTTCTGCTGTGATGCCTAAGACAGGGACAACAGAAAAAAAATAACAAATGCTGATGGCTTTGGACTGAGCCAGCCTGGGGGTTCTTGTGCTTATTTAAAAAGGGGTCCCTTAAGAAGAAGAATAGCAGGATGGTGGGGAGGGGGTACTTGAATGTCTTTCTTTGTGTCATTCCATTAGGTCACTTTTGAGACCTTGAATTATAAAGCAGAAAGCTCCAATATCTCAAGTCAATATGTTACTATCCTGCCTAAGTATTTTCAGAAATGGAACCACACTGCTTGAGATAGCCAATTCTGTTTCTCCAATTTCATAAGTCAATTACACATCATGTCTATTCATTGCTTCTTTTCTCCCCTAACAATCTGATAGGTGATTGCTTTCCTACTATTATCCGCTCATACAAACATACACACACAAAAACGATGGCTGAAGAGACACTTCAAAGACAGAGCTGGCTTACAAAGAGGGGGAAAAGATGCATTCGCCACCCACCTCCTGGGACTCAGAGTCAGGTACCAGATGTGCGCTGGAGCTGCAATTCCAGAACTAACAGCAGCACATTTTCTCTCTCTGCCCCATAAAGTACCAATAACAAGTCTTTAATCAGAAGGCCGCGTCATCCAAGAGGAGGCTCATGCTTTGATGGGCACCTGTGATTATGGGACCTCTCTGCTCACAGTGAATGCTTCTGTGCAAGAAACTGATACTTTTTAGAAGGGCTTGCCTGGGAATAACAACAAGGACACCAATCTGCTTTCTCTTTCTCTCCACCCTCACCCTCCAGCACTGAGCAGTACAGAGAAGAAGAATGATTGTCCACATGACCCTCTATGACCCCCAGCCAAGCATGAATGCCCTTATGCGTTACATGATCACTGCACAAAATGGAGGTTCACCTTTGGCAAAAAAAAAAAAAAGATATGATAGTGAACAGTACCTTCCCCTTTATCTCCCCACAGAGTACAGACTCTAGACAATTACAGTCAGGTACATTAGGAGCTGTATGTTCACCAAAATTGTGTTCCTATTTGTGTATTTTAACATGGCTACTGAACAGCAGCTGTCCCTAGCAACTAGTGACACCATGTTTATGCCATTGGAATGGGAGTGGCGAGAACATAGGATGCCTCCGTGTGGAGACAGTGAGGGAATAGTGTCTTCCAGCTCCTCTTCCTCTTCTGCCCCAACTGCATGCTGAGGACTCTGAAGCCCTATAAGATGGCAGAGCTACCATGGAGGAAGAGCACAGGGCATTGAATCCCCCTGTGGAGATGTCTGCCTAAGAGAATCACCTGCATCCGATGCTTAGATGAGAGAAAATTCTATTGTTTTAGCCACTGACATGTTGGAATTATGTTTGCAGCTCGCATTTGCCTAACATAATGCTACAGTTGGAGAGAGTAAAAGATTTTGTGGGGCCTAGCAGAGGAACCTCATCTAGTTTGAGATTCCAAGACCATTTCCTGGAAAGATTGATTTCTGGGTTATAATATAAAACACAAGTAGACACAGGATGACCTAATGAAAGGGTAAAGATAATTTTTCAGGAGACAGGAATGTTCTGGACCAAGAAAGAGAATGAGAGAAAATAGGAAGCTCAAAACTATGAACAGCTGGGCAAAGTGGAGCATGTCTATAATCCTAGCAGCTCAGGAAGCTGAGGCAGGAAGATCGTGAGTTCAAAGCCAGCCCCAGCAACTTTGCAAGACCCTAAACAACTCAGTGAGTCTCTGTCTCTAAAGAAAATATTAAAAAGGGCTGGAGATGTGGCTTAAGTTAAATGCCCCTGGGTGCAATCCCTGGTACAAAAACAAAAACAAAAACACAAAAACTATGGACAAGTAGAACAACAGGAATAAGGAAAGAAGAGAAGAAACAGGAGGGATGAGGTGGTAGAGAAAAGCTGAAGGCCTTGTCAATCAGATTGCAAATCTGCAGTTTTATCCTGAGGGCCTGGGAAAGGCCTGGGAAGCTTTGGATGGGTTTTCATCAGGGATATGACACAATGAGATTCATGTTTGAGAAGGACCCCAGTGACTGTTGCTTGGAGAATGAATTAGAGAATTCTTGAATGAACACATGTGCATTATTTCCTCTTCCTGCCAAAACTACGCTAGGACAATGGCATTGGAAGTACGTGAGTAGCCTACTGCTAGAGCCTGGAGGGCTTCCCAAACCCCACTGAGGCTTTAGGATTTTGGGAGAGGCAGGTGCTGGGTTGCTGGAGGGCAGCATGAGTGATCTTTGTTTACAGCATGTCAGGATGCCAGATGAACATCCAGGAGCCTGGAGGAGGCTCGCACATGGGAGCAAGCCTGAGATAAAGACCTTCAATTCTCACTGATGGCTGAGGGGTCCCAGCCAACCAAGCTCACAGAGCCTCCATCAAGTCCCTCAGCCCACAGAGGGGAAGCTCCTCTGCCAGTTGACTTGCCTGACCCAGTGGCTCTTGCAGGCGATAGCACTTAACAAGCTGTACTGCTCATGCTGCTGGAAGAAGACCCTTTCCACTCTGGAGAAGCCCAAGAGCCACCACTACCACCCTGCTTTCCATGCATCACAGACCAACCACTTTCTTCCTCTAGGCTCCTCTGCTGGGCCTGGTGAGCTTCCTTTTAGGCTCCCAGACACCAAAGCGAGACTGAAGCCCTTTCCCAGACCCCAGAGCTGTCTGTCATTGGCTTTCCTAGCACCCTTCCATTAAAGCAAAGTGGAAAACACACACTCAAGTTAAACTTCTGCAGGAGCTTAGCCAAGAGGAAATGGGGATGGAGGGTCACTTGCCTATCATTCATTTAGGTACTCTTTTTTTTATGGCTAGATATTTAATATCTCATGAAACTTTTTTTTTGGTACCAGGAATTGAACTCAGGGGTAATCAATCACTGAGCCACATCCTCAGCCCTATTTTGTGTTTTATGTAGAGACAGGGTCTCACTGAGTTGCTTAGCACCTCGCGGTTGCTGAGGCTGGCTTTGAACTCGCGATTCTCCTGTCTCAGCCTCCCTAAGTGCTGGGATTACAGGCGTGCACCACCACTCTTGGCTTCATGAAACTTTTAAGAGCACTCCAAGTATAATGTCTATCATTTAGATACTCTTAAACCATTCTGTGATTGAAGCAACAACACTTGGAGAACCTGAAACATATTCTTTGAAACATGAATATCTGTAGAGCATGTGGGCTAAATTTTGTTGGGATATGATGTCATATATACTGAAGGATGGGATAACACCTCTCTGAGGAATTTGTCCTATGCTACGGAGGATATAGCTCACGGAATTATACTGGGGTCTTCTTTACAGAAATGAATGGAAGAAATTTCTCTGGCCTAAATTCCAAGAATGATTGTGCTGCCTCTCACCAACTGGTTTGCGGCTCATGGAACTGATCATTTCCCCCTACTGGTTGCTGGAAAGCGAGAACCCAGTTGGTAGTCCATTGCTGGTATGGGCTCAGAAATCGATGAGGCACATTTTGTACTCCAAGCCTCTTTTTTTCTCACCCTTCTTTTCCTCTTTGCCCTTGTTTCCTCACTCGCTAATCTTTGTTTCATCTTGTTGCCTTGCATAGTTTTTCTTGCAACCCACCTTAAATCCTTTTTAGAACAAGGTGGAAAATAAATATATAATAGAAAGACTAGCTGTCTTTTGCCATTGTTATTATAAAGCATTGCTAATAATCAAAATATATGACACTCTCAAGCTGAGCTCCTGGTAATTAGGAAAGGAAGGGGAGGAGTATATTGGCAGGTGGCATAGGTTAGCATAGACGGGAAGGATTTGGGAGGGCACTTCCGAATTCTGTACAAAGCAAAGTTTTAGCAAATAGAATAGAAAAGAATAATTGTCTATCAGGATTTGAGAACATACAACTGATTGTTGGTCATCAGTCTAGGGGGTAACTATCATTAATTATCTTTGGGTGCATTTGTTGAACAGAGTCTTCAACAATTCTTTATCCTGAGCCAAATTCTTGCCTCTCTGGTTGCCTATAAGTGACATAAAAGCCTTCATTTTGTATAACAACTATCTTGTTATATATACCTACCTACCTGTTGATTTAGTCATGCACTAAAACAAAGATGAATGCACCTACCGGAACTTTGCTATGCACCTCAGCTACATCCTGGGTTCAAGTTAGACAACTGTGTGCATTAACCATAATCTTATTTTTTCTAACCAAATAAAGGTTCATACTCAAAGCCATTTTCTAACACATCAATTCCAGCCATCACTTGCTCCAAAGCCATCCATCACTCAATTCTCTGAATACTTTGTTGAATCTTAGCCATAAACTTTTAGTTCCCCTAAAACCATGTGAAATACTGATAAAATTGGTGCTTTCCCTTTTCTCTTCTTCCATTATTTCACATAAATTTCTCAACAGATTGACAAGTCCACTTAGGAGAAGAAAGAAAAGATGAAGCATTATAGTGCTCCCAGAAACAGTGCCTTTCCAGCTTTCATATCCTTTACAGACTTTTCAGTTTTTTTGGGGGGGAGGGGTTACCAGGGATTGAACTCAGGGGTACTCGACCACTGAGCCACATCCCCAACCCTATTTTGTGTTTTATATAGAGACAGGGTCTCATCGAGTTGTTTAGTGCCTCGCTATTGCTAAGGCTGGCTTTGAACTTGCAATTCTCCTGTCTCAGCCTCCCAAAGTGCTGAGATTATAGGCATGCGCCACTGCATCAGGCTGACTTTTCAGATATTTTTAAGAGGAATATTGACAAGAAGAGATATAATTCCCTATTTCATGCATAACCTTCCAGAAAATGTCAATCTTCTGCCCTAACCCTATTTGTCGAAGTCACAAAACATGTATTAGTTTAGTACTGCTGCTATAACAAATTGTGCTGTAACAAACTTAGTGACTTAAGATGACACAGTTTTAGACGCGAGAAGTCCTAAATGAGTCCCAAATCAAGGTTTCAGCAGGGCTGTGTTCGTTTTGAAGTCTCAAGAGGAGAATTTTTTTTCCTTTTCTAGCTTCTAGAGGCTGTCCACATTTCTTGGCATGTGGCTCCTTTCTCCATCTTCAAAGCCAGCAGTATCATGTCAAGTCTTCTTCATGATGTCATCTTTGTGGTTCTGATCTTTCTTCTACTTTAAAAGATCCTTGTGATTATATCTGGCCAGTGCAGGTAATCCAGGATAATCTCCATATTTTAAGATTGGTTGAACAGGGTCTATATGCTACCTTAATTCTTCCTTGCCATAAAACACAATATAATATATTAACTGGTTCTGTGGATTAGGACTTGGATATCTTGCAGGGGCCATGGTTATACCAAACAAAGCACATGGGTCCTCAAAGAGGAAGACCACATATCATCTCCCTTAAGGTTTTTCACAGTCCATATTTCTGAAACTGAAAGATGCATGAATTATCAATAGCTACTTTTAACGTTTGTGGCACAGTCACTTCAATAATATAAAGTTGTTTCCTATGTTTATTTTATCACTGTCACACTGAAAAAAAAAAAGATACCTTTCAGGAACATTTATTCATATTTCCAACTCACTAATAAAAGAAGAGAGAAAAGTTCTAGATTTTCTAATGGTCAGATGTGAGCCAACATCCAGGTATCCATCTATTTCAAGGTTCACAGAAGGATGGCATCTTATGCCCTTGAACCTACTGTGAGCCTGGAACTGCACACATCTCTTCTTCTGCCTTTCATAAATGGAAGCATCTGTCTGTTATTTCTCCACTCTCCAGCCCTCTCTTACCCTGTCACACAATCAGAGGAACATGTTACACAGCCTATGATTGACAGATCCTAAAAGGATAGGTCAGCTACTTTGGAGAGTTGCTCTGGCTTACAGACTTGGCATGAGTGAGAAATAAGCTTTTCTTGGGCCAAGTCAGTGATATTTGTGGCTATTTTTTAATCATAGTATAATATTCCCTACCTTGATTGATACATGGCCATCTAGAAATAGAAGTATCCTCCTCAATACCACCACCAAAAGAAGGGAAATAGTAACTACCTCATCTAAGGATAGCGCCCACACTGGAGTTTACCTGACATACTTTCTAAGCCATCAAATTCTCCTCTTAAAATATTTATGAAGATCCACTACAATATGATAAGAAGTAAAAATCAATCCTTAGGTAGTTATGTTTATAGAAATGAAATGTAGTTGTATGGATAAATTATGTAGCTATATAGCTACATTGTTATATTGTTATATTATGTAGTTATAGTAATTATAAGTGTGAAGCCCTGGGTTCAAACTCCAGCACCAAAAAGCACAAGGGAGGCAGAGATTTTGCAACCAACTATATAACAAAATATTCTGTTTACTAACAGCATATTGATGATGAATTTAATCATAATTGATGATGAACCAAAGGTTCAGAGGAAAGACCTTTTGGTTAGATGATTGACACTGACAAGCATCAAACAATAGGGGTGTTTCAAAGCATTGACAATGGTCTGTGCTTGGAATGTAAGAACTAATTCCATATTAAAGTAGAGTTAAAATTTTGTTTACCGTATCACTGACAACCATTACAAGCATCTGACACAGGTGCTCTGTGCACAGTGGTATGTACACAGTAGGAATCTCATAAATATTCATTAAATGATAGAATGATCTTCATGGCACCTGAGATTCAGAGCAAATCTGCTATTGTTAAACCCACCACCAAAAATGGAAACTTTTCCCTTGTTACCCAGGGCTGGTCATGAGAGCATCAAAGCACTAATACTGCCTCAATAATATATTCCATTGCAATCAAACTTCTGCTCCAATGAACATGCCTCCTCCTGTTAGCTTAAGCCTAAATGATTGGACCAACTATATGGAATATTAATTTCATATTCAAATGAGGCATTAGTAATCATTGACTACTGCTCGTTTCAGTAAGCAGTGAGTTATTCATTATTTATCAAACACAAGATTAAGAGACAAAAAAGAGTTTAGATCAAAAGTCCTGTTATAAGGAATTTACTTTAATAAAAACTTCTCTAATTTCCAAAATAAAAGAGAATAAATCAGTCAATTGTTTCATGACCTTCATTGCAAGGAATTGAGCTGTCCTGAAAACTGAAATGAAGGTGCCTGCTTCTAGCCTCAAGCTGCCAGGGCACCTTAAAAGGGTCAACAAACAAGAGAAAAGGAGCTGGCAATTGTTGCAGAAGGACACAGATAGCAGATTGAGGGCACTCAAGCACATATCTGCTGTGTGCTTACACCTGCAGCATGTCTCAAGTTCATGAAAAGGCAGGACATGCATTCACAGGCTTATTAGAAACCCACCTGGGAGCTAACACTGAGGTGGCTGAGCCCAGGGGTAGGATCTGAAAATGACACGTCAGGGTCACAGGGATTGATAAGGAACCTCTTTTTTTTTTTTTTTAACTTTTAGTTATATGGACATAATGCCTTTATTTTATTTATTTATTTTTATGTAGTGCTGAGGATCAAACCCAATGCCTCACATGGGCTAGGCAAGTGCTCTACCACTGAGCCCCAGTCCCAGCCCAGGAACCTCTTTTAAGATCATCTTCTCTTTGCATTTTATGCATTGATTTTATATTTCTATTTCCATGTGTCTTCATCACCAGTCTAAACAGCATCTTACACACACACACACACACACACACACACACAATCTTAGAGAATGGACTTGAGAGAAAAAAGAGTATCATTCTCTGCTCCTCTCAGCAATGTTTCTGTATGTATCAAAGGAAACTGAGAAGGGTATAGCTAAGGGGAGACACTGCCAGTTGTTGCAAATTCTGGAACAATGTCAGCAGAGTGTTGGGAGAAAAGGAGAAAACATATTCCATAGCTCCCGAGTGCCATTTATCCTGACTACACTGCTAGAGATAGATCTGAGGTGTTTTTATGCCTATGATTGGTATTTGGCATGAGGATCAGAGTTAGTCCCTTCCTAACTAAATGAACCCAACTTGTAAAATTACTCAGCAGTAGTGAATAGGCAGGGAAGTTCTCCAAAATGATGCTGGGCCACAGATCTCTCCATCTGCCATCACACTGGGATATGGTGATGAATTTTCATGGGGCAGAAAACAACTATACGATTTGCTGGAGGGATGGCAAAGAACAAAGGTCACTGGGAAATCTGTTTCAAAGCGAGAGAGGCTTTGGGCACATTCACACTTCCTGATGTGATCCTGCATATGTGTCAGATATTTCACAAGTTGACTTCACATAATGCACTTGTACACTGCATTTTTTTTAAATATTTTTTTAAGTTGTTGATGGACCTTTATTTTTCTCATTTATTTATACGTGGTGCCGAGAATCGAACTCAGTGCCTTACACATGCTAGGCAAGTATTCTACCACTGAGCCACAACTCCAGCCCCCACTGCATTTTATTATACAGTTAATTATTCAAACTTGACCAATTTGCTCAGATAATGGTTTGAAAAGTCAAACTACTTGCCCTAAATACACTATTTTTATTTACCTTATGTCAAAAAAATAATTGGGCTGATTTTAAAAAATTGAACCAACTGATTTGGGAACTAAACTGCCTACATTGGCTAGGTAATGTTGTCAATATATTGATAAATCCTAAAGTTTTAGAGCAGTTGAATGGAAGTAACTACACTGAGCTCAGGATTATTTTAAGAATTCTGAGGTTACCACCAAGCTCAATGAAAAAAATATTTGCTAAATGATTAATGATGCCCAGGACAGATGTGAGAGGGGAAAGGGAGGGGATCAGGGGTGAGGGACAGGGTTGGGAGAGGTTGAGGGCATGAGGAGCAGCACTTGGGCCATGTATGGTGTCATGTTTCCCTGTAACAGGCATGGGACCAATGCTAATGTATCTGAGGTTCATAATATTGTAAAGAGGATACTAAATTATGGTCACACATAAGGGAATCCTTGTTCCTCTATAAAACAGAAAAATCATTTCAAAAATGCAAATGTACTATGAATATTTCTCCACCAAAGGGTAATTTTTTCCAAAGTACATAGTTTTCTCAATTATTAAATTAAATCATTAAATAAATATGACAAGGAACATAACAGCCTCATTCTTGCCATGCAAGACTAACCATGTGCAAACACTGCCTGGCTCTCATAATTCCTACAGCTGAACTGGCAGTTTGTATAACTCAAACTTTCCTTTCCTACAAGCTGGTGAAGCTGAAGCATTAAGGATCTAGCAAAATTCATAAAAACTGCAAGTCAGAGTCACTCTTTTATTTTTTTTTTGAGAAGCCAACACATTTAAAAAGCATCATTCGTAATTATGAAACTATTATAAAAACATTTTGAGAATGTGAAAGTACATTAAATCTACTCAAGAGAACAGACTCAAGAACATGGCCTAATGTCATCTCTCAGAATAAATTTAATGTACTGAAAGTTGCTTCATTTAAAAATAATAAAAATGTCCCAAAATTATATAAGGCCTTTTTTTAAATTAAAAGTCTATATTCAGGAAATGAACAGATACTTTTTTGGGGACTGCCTTAATGACTAATACAAATCATCAGATAAGTAATTGAGCTGTGCTGAGACAGGAATCAAAAATGAACAAAAGACTCATTTTTCCTTTAGACTTAGAACAAAAGTGATGATAGACTAACAAGAAATCTTGGTAAATCTGTCTACGTTCAGTTCCATATATCAAATTTCTTTCCATGCTACAGGGATAGAAGGCATAAATAAAAAAAAACTGCAGGCTTAGAAAAGTGGGAATTTGATCCTGATCGTTTCCAAAATATTAATAATAATAGTAGTGGTTACCATTTATGAATTCTGACCATATGCCAGGTACTAAGCCAGGCATTTTGTGTCTTTTCCTAACTTAACACTCAAAAATAATCCTTCAAGGCGGGGATTATCGTTACCCTCAAATTACAGTTGAAGAAATCGGCTGCCTTTCAAAGTCTCACTCTGCAATCTCAGAGTCAGAATGAAAGTTGTCCATTAATGTCAACAACAGAATTACAGAGTTCTGGGCTCTGTTGGTGGCTGCTAGAAATGAGAAACAGAAGCCCAGTGCTTGACTCAGTTCTCATGTGAATTTTGTCTGGGCGACTGCCGGAACTCAAAGTAGCTCAACCCCCATGGTAAAATCTCTCCTCACACATTCAAACACATTAGTGATTCTCTCGTTTTCACCTTCTCAAAGACTAACTACCAAATGCCATCATAACAATTCAAACTTTTCCATCCACAACCATTAACAGTTCAGTGTGTGTTCATATAGACTGTTTTTGATGTATACAAATACACACACATATTTTAATGTATTCAAATCATACCACACTTAATTTTCTACAACATGCTTTTCTCACTTGATCCCGTTTGTGTATATTTTTCCACATTTGTATACACAACTCTACCTTCTTCTTAATGTCTGCCTCAAACTCTACTGAATGTACTTTTATTTAAACATTTTCCTGCTACATGACATTTGAGTTGTCTATAGGCTTTTGCTATGATAAACATGCTGCAATAAATGTCCTTTCATGTTGATGTATTTCTAAGGTACAGATACCAAGAACTTTGAATACTGGGCTCAAGGGTTGGAAACTTAAATTTTCAATAGATACTGCCAAATTGCTCTCTAAAAGACTTTTCTGAGCTGGGGTTGTAGCTCAGTGCTGGAGAACTTGCCTGGCATGTGTGAGGCTGTGGGTTCAGTCCTCGGCACCACGTAAAAATAAATAATTAAATAAATAAATAATCTATTTATTAAAATCTATTCTAACCAAATTCTATTTCTCAGCATGTGTTCCTTTTTTTTTTTTTTTTTTTGCTACCAGGGATTGAACTCAGGGGTACTCGACCACTGAGCCACATCCCCAACCCTATTTTGTGTTTTATATAGAGACAGGGTCTCACTGAGTTGCTTAGCGCCTCGCTGTTGCTGAGGCTGGCTTTGAACTCGCGATTCTCCTGTCTCAGCCTCCCAAAGTGCTGGGATTACAGGAGTGCGCCACCGCGCCCGGCTAGCATGTGTTCTTCTTCTGCTTTGGAGGATGGCCTTTTGGTTCTGTCTCTCACCCTTTGCTGTTCTTAATCTGTCTTCCTCACTTTTCTTTCCTCATTTCTGTTCAGTCTCTTCTCTTTCCTGCTCTACACTCCACTTTTGTCTCCTTATACACTATTCTTTTATCATGCTATTTAACTGACCATTGTATGACATAAAAGCATATTTAAATTTTTAACTTATAATGAATCAAGTTTTCTGTTTCTATTTGTTAAATAAAGTAATTTTATCCTGTCTTTCCAAAAATAAAATAAAATACAGTCGTGAAGTTATTTTCATGTAGAAAATTAGAAATTCACTGGGTGCAGTGGTGCACGCCTGTAATCCCAGTAGCTCAGGAGGCTGAGGCAAGAGGATCATGAGTTCAAAGCCAGCCTCAGCAACTTAGCAAGAACCTGAGAAACTTAGTGAGACCTTATCTCTAAATGACATATTAAAGGGCTGGGATGTGGCTCAGTGGTTAAGCGCCCTTGGGTTCAATCCCTGGTACAAAAAAACAAAAACAAAAACAAAAAAAACCAATAATTCAGAAAATTAGAAATTCAATTCATTATCAGGAGTTGGGGAGGTTGGGGGGTATACGATGCTCAATCATTCAAATGTTTAAACTTTTCCATTTTAAATTAGATACTGTTAGTATTAGAATAAGGTAGAGGTAGGTGACTATGATCACAAAAAGCCTTTATGTGGATTACTTTTTCCCCACAAATCCTTTGAAAAACAAAACAATGGTTTTCTGCTTCTAAAATAAACATTGTGAGAAATACAAAGAATTAACTTTGATGAGGAAACAAAAAAAAATTGTGTGGCATGCAAACAGCGAAGTTAAAAGGTAAAAACTAATAAATAGAAAGATGAAATTTCCCTTAATGACATACAGAAACAGGAGGTGAAGGAATGACATATGCATGTGTTTGGGGGAGTAGAGAGGCTATATATATTTGTTGAAAAATTCTAGAAGGATAATGTATGCAAATGCTGATATCAGCATCTCTGGGGATTGTAATTATAGGTACTTTCCTGTGTGTGTTCTTGTCTGAACTCCCTAATTCTTCTCCAGCAAACACAGATGACTTGCATAAAAAACAATCAATCAAAGTTTAAAATCATAAAAATTTGCAAAAAAAAAAAGATTCAAGACATTTAAATCTTTGTAAAATATATCTAAGGTTTTGTCAAACTCCAAATACCTGACTTGATAAATTTTGTCAACCTCAAATTTATACACTCTAACAAGTGATACACTACTAGCTGATACCTAATACAATGAAAAGGGAAGTTCTAGAAATATTAATTAAATAGAATTTTTAAATTTGGTTGTAGATATTTTAAAAACATAGTATCCACAAAGATGTTTTATAAGATGTGATATATATTATCCAGGACTTGTTTCCAAAATATTTAATAGCTTAGGAAAATGAATCATTTGAACATAATTTAAACAAACAAGTGCTCCAAATGGAATTTCTTCTTATTATGAGTACTGGATTCAGGCTGGGGTTGTGGCTCAGTGGTAGACTGCCTGCCTGGCATGTGTGAGACACTGTTCAATCCTCAGCACCACATAAAAATACATACATACATACATACATAAATACATGCTGTCCATCTACAACTAAAAAAATTTTTTAAAAGAGTACTGAAAGCCGGGCACGGTGGTACACACCTGTAATCCCTGCACTTAGGGAGGCTGAGACAGGAGAATCCCGAGTTCAAAGCCAGCCTCAGCAATGACGAGGTGCTAAGCAACTCAGTGAGACCCTGTCTCTACATAAAACACAAAATAGGGCTGGGGATGTGGCTCAGTGGTCAGGGGCCCCTGAGTTCAATCTCCAGTACCAAAAAAAAAAAAAAAAAAATAGAGTACTGAATCCATTACATTCTCCATAGGTAGCTTGGCTTACCAAAGGGTGAATTTATTCAGCTGCCAAGCCATGTTCATATTTTGCATCTTTAATTTATTGAAACTTCAAAGTTATGCATTGTGCATATTTGCAGCATTATGAGTAAAAAGAAAATGCTTTATTTCCAAGTGATATCACCAAGAATCTGACTGAATAAACTATGGTTAATCTACACAACAGAGAACTCTGGAAAAAGAAAGATCTCTGCCACCATGACATACTCCCCAGGATATATTATTGAGCAAAAAAGCAAACAGAAAAATAAGGATCAGGAGGACAAGACGTACAGCATGATGTAATTGTTTTAACAACTTTTAGTAACTTTATCATGTGGTGCAACCATCACCATGAATCACTTCTAGATATTTTCATCTCTCTACTAAGATTCTTCAGGCTTGTTTACAATTAATTCCTACTCAAATCCCAAGGCCCAAGCAATCACTAGTCTACTTTCTATCTCTGTTAGTTTTCCTATTTTGGATATTTTGCAAAAATAAAACATCTAAATTGAACCCAGGGCTTCACACATGCTAGGCAAGTAGGCAAGTGCTCTATCACATCTCCAACCTAGGTACCATTTTCTT